>OX418223.1:24362071-25562071 GCA_948455865.1 Conomelus anceps
AGTATTTCGTCATGGAAAACATCACAGAATTAATTTTTGTACAGTGATACCTAAAATTCATTATTAGCTCAACATTATTGATTTGTTTTTTCTTATATTGGTTATTTTCTTGTGATTAGTGCGTGTTGTGAATAATCTATTTAAATAAAGTGCGAGTGTTGATTTCAAGTGTTGCCAGCATTATTTTAGTGATAGAACCCATAAGTAACAATACTATTGCAATACGTGTGTTAAATTGTGGACAGCCAAAGTTTGTTCATGCATCTCCATTAAAGAAAGAGGAGCCAATAATAAAATGTTAAAACACCTGATACAATCGGAAATAAGAGTAAAGAAAAATATACATGAGTATATAAGATTTTTTGTCGATTGAAAAGTTTTCATAATCAATTTTATTGTAACTTACTGATTGGAAATCAAATTAGTATTCCATATCGCATTTCAATAGGCTACATTAAACGTTTGGAGTTTAAAGTATGAAATACTAATTTGAAAAAAATCGTTCATGTTTCATCCAGATCCTGATAGTATTATGATTTCTCACCTGTGATAATCGGATATTGTATTTTTCGATTCTTTTCTTGTAGTGGTTATGCTGCTTAAGAGCTCGCTCTGGGGAACAAATAAAGTATTAATTTGAATATATTATGCCTTTAATAAAATGAAGCAGAAAAGGATTGAATTCAAGCGTGTAACAATCAGAAGGAGCAAACGTTTATACATGTTGTATATAAATGTGTTATATCAAGTACCTATAATATGAAAAATATGTATCATATTATTGACAAAGTGTTCAAAGAATGCTCATTTTATTTATTTATTGTGACAAATTTACAACGAATGTGAAGGAGCGCAACAGACTCAAGTCCAAAACTGCTCCCTTCACAAATTTTGAATATGTTACCATTGTCCAAAACATTGAGTTTAACACTAAAAATTTAAGATGTTGATTATGATATAAAGATTGTAGGCATGTATGATATAGCTGCATGACGGAAATGATTTCAATAATTAATCTAGTGCTCACAAACGTCCTTGGCTGCATAGTTAATCATAGTAACTTAATCGAGTTTTCTATGTTTCAAAATAATAATAATAATTTATGATTGAATATGAATATTATATCATTATAGATTGGATATTTTCTATTAATATTCTTACCTGATATTAGAGAATTTTCATCAACCAGAGGTAAGCCATTAATGGAAGCCCATTTGCTAGCTCCTGATCCTACCAACAGACTTTTGTCAGGGAAAATGTTATAAAAAGCTATTATGATGAATTGATGAATATTAAAAAAATGCAATATATGTTTGTAAGTAAATCTACTTGAATGAAAAATAAGGTTATTACAATAGCAGGCTATATATACAGTAGTGAATGATGTAAGAGTATTTTTTGCATCTGTGACCAATGTTATATGAAACAGTGGGGAAAACGCATCAATCATCATCATCCAACTCATTACCCACGTACAGAGCCCAGACCTGTTTGCTTCATCCGCAAAAAAACTGACCCATTTTTAATTGTGCTTACAAACTCGCTTGTTGTAATCCACGTTTTATCAACACCGATATTGGTCTGAACATCATTCACAATAAATCACAACATCTGGTAGCAATTTCATTACTTTAAAATAATTATTATGATAACTACTACGACAAGTGCTTGCAGATCAAGATGACGCTCTTAAGATTAAAATAATATAAAATCATTTTAAAAGTATTAACAATTCTAAAATTTACCGATTAGCCTAAGATTTCCATTTAAGCTTTTATGTACCTAACCATCATATTCTCGTCCAGGCAATTTAGACTTTTAAAGGACAGACATTGGTACAAATTTTTTGCTTCATCGACTCCAAGAACCATAAAAGAGATTTTTGAGTTTGTGCCAGTTTCTGGGCTTAACCTGTAGGGGCCAGATCCCTCTAAATTTAGCATTTTTTCAGTTTTTAGCCTAAAACTCGAAAACTACTTACTGCGTTGAAAACCTTGTTCTATGCAAAGTTGAAGAACATGAAATTCTTAATTGTTTGATGTAAAACAATAATAAATCGGTTCAGCTGTTCATTCATAATCAAAAATCGTATATTATTATCCCCCCGTCTGAAAAATGAGTCTATTTTCCCCATCTGAATACTATTTTACTAATAAAATGTGCAATTTTGAGTAAGACGACCAAGTTATTACAGTTGTACATAGATAAAAAGAGGGGAATACACACCAAGGCTGTACTCTTCCTAGTGAAAGGGGTTCAAGCTGTTTCTTGCATAGCGTTTGAGCCAATAAGATTGGGTTCTTTATTCTGGAGACTGCACCACAAGCTCCAAATTGAAGATTGCTACCATCCATTATACTGGCATCACACTCCACCTTCCCATCGCATGTCAGATTGGAACCATAACCGGCATTGGTGAGGGCCGAATTTTCTAGAATTTGAGTAACAGCAGCCACTGCATCAAGCGATGTCCCTTCATTCATCAAGATCTCAATCCCCTAAAATGGAAACAGCCACAAGGAATTATTTTATCACATCTGTAGGCAGAACGGAAGGATCAATAAGTACCAGTTCAAAATTAAAATAAAAGATGGCAGTCACATACATGATCAACTCTACTCGTTTATAATTCTTTTATCTGGACAGACTAGTAAAAGTTACTTATACATTTCCACAATGGAACTTGCCAATTTTGATCCCTGTTAAATTCATTTTACTGAATTATTGTATTGATTTATCGTAAGCAGCTTTGTAATGACATTGAGGATTTTAGTGTAGTACCGGTAATTAATAATTTATCTTAAGGATATACCAACGCTATTAAGAATTGTAATGCGTATACAACCGTATATGAATTCCTTTACCTTTCTGCATGCTTTTCTGCAGAGCTGTTCCTTTTTCTCCTGCAAATTACAGGAATGACTTCCTGCACCTGAAACAAAACCAAGGTAAGTTGTAGTTGGAATTTTATTCTTGAACAGAATAAAATTTCGGTTGCAGTTCCGCATGTAGTCCAGTGTATAATTGACTGAGAGAATCAATAGTCGAATAGTCGGTCGATCTGTACCAAACCCTAACCTATCGATTCTCTCAGTCGATTATTGCATTGGGACTGGGTTAAATACGGAACTGCAGCCAAAATTTCAATTGATGGAATGAAGAATTGCTTGAGTGCTGATTGAAATACAATTTCTAAGACATTATCTGGAGTTTGTTATGTGGATTTAACGACTTGCAGTAAATTTGACTGCAAGTCGTTAAATCCACATAACAAGTTAATATTAACAACGCAGTTCGTCATGGAACAAGAAATCCAGGAATTATCTGGAGTTTATTGAAATGGATGCCAATGATTTCAACTGATTTTCACCATTTGTAACGAAGATAGCCTCTAGAAATTTATATTCTTGATATTTATTTTTTGAACTCATGTCCATAATGATGAACTTCCTAATATCCACCCAATGACATAATACCAATTATTCGCTTAAAAGTCAGAATCCTTGAGAAACCGCAAAATTTCATACACGCCTACTTACTTAATCCGTAATTTCTCATCGGTTTTCAAAACTTGATATAATGGTTGTGGACAGATGAGACCCCAATGAATAATTTCCTGTTAAACAGCTATTGAAAGCTTGAAGCAATCGCTTTTTTTAGGTTAAATATGTAAATTACCTCTATTTGGCCGATAATTGGTATGTTTACCTTGGGTGTCACAAATAATTATTGCCGGGAAATTTACTAGTACTAAATAATCAACCAAAAATCAGCTAACCTAAATGAACACCAACGAATCCAGCCATTGCATGATTTTCCTTAGCATATAGGCTATTCAGCATAGCATTAGCATCAAAGCTAATATCATTGTTATTGTTATGAACGGTTTTACCGGGTACGTAACCAATTCAACGAATTAGACTCTGATACACGGAGAAAAACAATTCAAGACGGTGATTCTAACTCCAACATATTTTTAATTTTTCACTTTCTTTCATAAAACACAAATAAAATTAAATAGATAATTTCAAAAATGAAAAAATTCATCATCTTTTCCTAACCTATAATTAACATATCTTCACGAATTTTAACCTAACCGATCAGCTGACTCACAGGCCGCTGATTGAAAAGCATGGACTGTGACTCTACAAGCATACCAACATCAGCTTCTGCCACACTCATTTCTGGCTAGTGATAATAATATTTGCATTAACTATGCCTATAATTGTCAAATTAATCATTTTTATATGATTGATAATTTTTTTTGGCTGTTTCAAGATCTATATTTTTCGTCCTTTGATCAAACTTGAGAACTTGGCCCCTAAAAAAACTATTAAAATATGACCAGTACGCATGCGCGTGGCTTTCTAACCTTAAAAAATGACGGTTGAAGGCGGCAAAACTTGGAGTCTGGAATTTTCTTGTTTGACAACAATTCCCTGAAACGAAACCGTGGGTCCACGAGTTCTCATATTAATATTCTCTTATTAATTTTGTTGTAAGCTTGAAAATATCGAAGTGTGCGTGTATTGTTTATAGTTTTTTTGTGGTTATTCTCTCAGAAGTCGATTTCCTGGTAAGTAAATCGTGAATTAGTTTTATGTTGGTGAGATCCAAGTTAAGTTCTCTTGGTCGAATCGATTCTATTTAATTGATGTCCATTATTACTTAATTCGTTGATCAATTTAACCTGTGCCATAATCATTATTGGCATCTTGTTGAATCTGATTTGAATAGATCCACAGTATTTAGTGAATGACTGTATTCTTGAAGAGTTTAATCTGATGTCATGAGCATTGTTTAACGAAGTTTCATCAAGTTGAATTCAGAGAAATTTATTAGAAGTTGTCGTGTAATTTAGAATATCTCTGTATGTTATGGGCGTTTTATGAAGATTTTAATTTTTATTAGTTAGCTACTTGATAATTTCAACATTTGAAAAACAAGTTTTTCAATAACATAACTAAAACGTTTTATATTGTGCCTTTTGAAGAGTGTAACAAAATTTTAAAAAGGAGTTTTGAAGCAAATATGGGCTACTTCCGATTTTTTTTAAATTCACTTAACATAATTGTTATGTAGAGCACAGAAAGTGTCGCAAATACCGGTGTGTAAAAACGCATTCAAAGTTGCGTTTTAGAGCCTTTAGTCAATGCTGTATTAAGAATTCTTTCTGATTATGAAAGCAAAGACTTATGCACCTGAAATTCGCATATATTTTGTAGAATTCCATGGAAATAAGTTCCGCAAATACTGGGAAGTGTTGAGGAAATGTTGAGAAGCTGCGTGGTTAATTTCTTTGGTTGTGCCTGGACAGGAATTCCTTTCCAATTCGTTTTATTAAAAAGAGTGAATCCATTGAAGTAGATTTAGTAACATTTTGGTTTATTTTAAGTTTTACTTCAAGCAGTGTGGTCGTATGACAATATTAATTACGGTATTATCGATACATGACATTGAATTGATCTCAAATTGAATTTATTTAAAAATCAATTGGTTGCAGCTCCACCGAAACTATCGATTGTCTCTTGTTTATCAACTGCCGTTTGCGTTGCAATGATTTTGTATCAATTACCACTGGGAACGTGATAGCCGAGTGCCGTAGCAGGTATCTGTTCAATCAGAAATAAGAAATAAAAAATAATACGAAACTCCTGTGCCATCTTTGTGAGGGTGACCGATTGGATTGGTCAGCAAAAAAGACTGATCACTGCTATAAAATCATTTCCCGGTGGTTCGGAACCCACCGAAAACTGTAGGTCCATCTCATCAATCACCATTATCAAATTCATTACCCACGCACAGGTCTCAAACCTATGTGGGCTTCATCCTCCTAAAAAAAAAGAAAAATAAAGAAATCGAGAGGCTAACGAATTGGAAAGGGGAACGCCTTGGCCGGCCTTGGGCACAAGCAAAGAAATTACAGTAAGTTACTGGCTTGCATGTCGATTTTTTAATGCTTATTTCTAAAGGTAAGAAATAAAAAACCCTAGTTTTGGAACTGATAACCTGATGGATCAGATTTATATATATACGAACGGTTTTTTTCCGGGCACATCCAATTTTCCAATCGGATGTAGGCCTACCCGGAAACATACCGTTCCTATTTTTCCGTCCGCGATTCTTTAAAGCCTTCCATCCGCGCATCATAGCCTATAGGCTATATACAGTGGCGGATCCAAGGGGGGGCAATGGGGGCAATTGCCCCCCCCCCCCCCCCCGAGATCCAAGAGAAAAAGAAAAAATGGCATAAATCTAATAGAAACTAGGACGAAATTATGTAAGCAACAAAAATTGGCTGTTTACAATTTGTCTCTTCTTACTTTTACTTTTTCTCTTCTTATCTAGATAATAGATATCAATCAGTTAGAGTGAGTACAGGACATGGCAGCTACACCACATCTGAATGGAAAAGGGTTACTTGTGGAGTGCCACAGGGATCAATTTTAGGCCCAGTTTTGTTTAACCTTTTTATAAATGACCTACTACCATTCAACATAGACTCCAAACTAATTTTATATGCTGACACTACTGTTCTGGCTAAGGGCAAAGATAATGCAACCATCCTCTTGAAAGCTCAAGAAATTTTAAAGCAGCTTACCGATTGGTTTCATAGCAACAAACTGAAGCTGAATGTCAAAAAGACTAATTTTATTAAATTTTCAATGATAAACAATGAATTCAATCATACATTAATGCTATATTCTGGTATGGAATGCCATTCGACAATGGGAACTAATGGGTCTGGAGCTGCAGTCAAATTTAAAATGGGATAATTAAATTGAAAGCCATGTTAAAAAAGTTATCCAAAAGCTATCCCATGCGGTTTTTGCTTTGAAGACTTTGAGAAATGTTTCGAACAAAAAAAAAACAGCCTTAGCGGTCTATCATGGGTATTTTATGTCCCAGGTTCGTTATGGTGTGATATTCTGGGGTGGTAGCGAGGGAAATATCAATGCAATATTCAGATTGCAGAAGAAAGCGTTGCGAATAATTGAAGGATTAAGTGCAAGGCAGTCATGTCGACCGATTTTCAGAAAATTAGGACTGCTTACAATGCCGGCACTGTATTTTTTTGAGATTGCCGTGTATTCGCATAAGAACCAGAGTAATTATGAAAATAATATAATCGCTCACCCATACAACACAAGACATGGAGAGTCAACACTTCGGTACCCCATGCATACTCTGATCGAGAAGGCACCACATTATTCGGGGAAAAAGATTTTAAATTGTAAATCGTTGCTTATTGATTCCTGTCCTTACTCTGTGGCTGAATGATATGGAGTTTTTCGGAGAGAAAATGTTGAATAGAATCTGTTTTCTAATATGTTTTTATAGATGAACGAACGCTTGATGAATTAGTTTAGTTGAAGAGAATTGACGTGTCACATGCTGTGCGAGCCTAGCTCGATAGATGCAGCTTAACGTGACAATTAACAAATTTATTTTTATTTTATTTATTTATTTGTGTAAAGCTATCCATGTTACTTGTGCAGAGGGAATTCTTTAATGTCGTGTTGTAGATATTAAAGAAAATGGGTTCTTTAACCCGCTAGTACGCAGGTACTTCAAGCTTCAAGTGAAGTATACTGACTGGAAACGGTGTTTAGCTGTTGAGTGTTCCGACCGAATATTATTCCGACTGCCCCCACTAGAATGGTTGTGCGCCACACGCGCATTTTAGCGGCGGCTTACATTTTATTGAATCGTTACCTTATTCATATTTTTATAACTTATCTAAAAAATGTGCTCAATAATTATTTAGTAAATTGGATGAGAACTCATTTGAAATTTGTTACGTAACAACTTAAAAACTTAATTTATAAGAAAAAATACAATGACATAAATAGATATCAGGTAAAACGGTAAGGAATGCAAATTACCAATACAAATACAAATTTGTACATACAAATTGATAAAACAGTGCTATCCATGACAACATTATGAGGGGCACTAAAAACTCTGTCAAAATACACCATTTTCTATTAAAAAATCCAACAAATTTCCGGGGGTGGCCCCCGGACCCCCCCTTTTGGTTGGGGGGTATTCCATACCCCCCAAACCCCCCGGTGTTTGCCCCCCCCCCGAAATTACCTCCTGGATCCGCCACTGGCTATATATATAGTGACAACGCGCGATTTCTTCAAGGCCAGGCCAGAAACAGAAAGTCATAGCTAGGCTATGTTAAAGAGGGGTAGAAGTTGGGCCAAGAAACAACATTCCTGGGGCCAAGATTCGAAGAAACAAATGAAACAAGGATGATTGAATGCAGGCCAGGGGTTGGACACTTTCTGGAGACAGCCAGGAGGGACCAGAGAGAATAGAATAGTAACACCTATTCTATTCTCTCTGGGAGGGACAGTCTGTTTAGGACCAGCAACAAATAACGATGGCCGACGAGTGAACAGCGACACAGCCCCCAGCCCAAGGGCTGATGAATTTCATTCAAATCTATGCATGTCATCGCAGGCGAGTAGGTAGCCTGTTATTTTGTTGGGAGAGGGTTTTTCTCTTCGCTCAAGATACATTTAATATTGTCAAGAAGTAGTAATTATTATCGTAGTGATTAATAATTGATCATGATGAGCCAGTGCCTTATTCACATGGGATGATAATATATTATTAATAATGGGACGTGATGAATTGCAATAATTAGAAATTTATTTTTTATTACCGTACTGGTTTTTGTCGATTGTAGTCGTTCGAGTGTATTGGTGGGTGGTGCGCATAGATTTTTTTTCTTTATTCGTGTATTTAGTTTTATCAAAGGTCTGGTAATTAGGTTGTGAGAATTAGAATGTTTGAAATTGGGAGATAGTTTATCCGATGTTTTCGCTATTGTAGGAAATAATTATTGGTCACTTGATGGGGGAATAAAATGAAGGTTAGTTGGAAATAGGAGTGTATAATCAGTTTTTTTTTAATGCTAGATACCTGTTAGTATTTGATTGCAGGAAGAAGTGAAAGAATAAGTATGATGGAAGTTTAATGTTCTTTAAGGTTCAAGTATTGTAGGTTCATGATTTTTTTGTTGTAATCTGGATATTTTTTAGTTGATTTTGAATGGAAGGATGAGAGAAGATAGTGATAGTTAGAAAGTAGTTTGCATCGTTTCATGTATATATTTCTTTCTCTTATAATAGTTAGGTGAGATAGATAAATTGATAAAGTTGAAAAAATTAGGGTAGGGCACACATGATAGTGAATAATTGTAAGAGTGATGTTTTAATCATGGTAACTGGGTAATGGTGATACTGCATTTCAAGCTTTGAAGTTTGTAGGGCTTTGGACATTTAAAAAGAGAAAATAGTCAATAAAAGAGAATATAAAGAATATTAAAATGGCAGATAGTCAGCGAGCTAGGACGCGCAGTCAGAAAAAGAGCATAATTGTGGTAGCTGAAACTGAAGAAAGGCGTTTGGAAGACCAGTATCAGTGAACCAGTATCTGCTTTCACCATGGATATTCGATCAAGTTAGATCAGAGAGATCAGGAGAGTTAACTGAGAATGTGCAACAAAAAAAGGAGAGAGAAGTCGTATTTAAAGCTGGGCATTCACGTTCCAACTTGCAGTACCACTTGCAGTACTGCTAGTAGTACTTCTAGATGGATAGTCGACTCCACTCACGCTCCTACTTACAATCCAACTTTATTCCTAGTCAGCTGTGAACGTCGCTCTCGAGCCGAAAAATGTAACCGAAGTTGCCCGAACTTGCCCGAAGGTCATGCACTGACTGAGATACGTTGGACGACTTTGATCCGACTCCCCCACACACGCTCCAACACCGTCGACATTTGGACGTCCCTCTAGTTGTCCATCAACAATTCCAACCATTCACGTTCCGTTTTCGGATCCAACCTTGGAGGTTGGACTGCAAGTGGTACTGCAAATCGGAACGTGAATGCCCAGCTTAAGGGAGATGCTGGTATGGTATTATTATTGGAAATTAATTAAATGCAGGAGAAGGTGGACAAACGAATTGGTAGTATGGAGAAGCGAATGGGTAATAAGGACAAGCAAATGAGTAATATGGACAAGCAAATTGGTAATCAATTGGATGAGAGGATACAAGGCTGGTTAACACACCTAGAAAATAGAGTGGATGATAAAGTGGAAGGAAAAATAGCAGAGGTAGAGAAGTTGAGCAGATATGTGGAAATGATACAAAATAATTTGGAAGAGGGTCAGAATAAAATCGGTCAGCAGGTAGAAACGGTGGTGATGGAAGTACAAGAGGCTATAAAGAAATCAGATTAGCAAATAGGAGAATTGGTAGAAAGGAGGTCGGCCAATGGGATAGGGAAATAAGGAACAAAATACAATCCAGTCAGGACAGAATAGAGTGAGGTATCTGTGGTAAAGCCGATGGAAGAGTTGGAAGGGCAATGAACAAAGAAGTTTGAACAAGTAGAAAGAAAGTTATTGACTGGACCGGTAATGGTGATAAATGGAGGAAATGTAAACAGACCAAAGATTAACGGAAGTGGAGACATTGAAAAAGATAAGAAAATACATAAAAGATCAGAGATTAAATGTTGAAGATTGGGAGAATGTTATAGAAAGAGGAATTGGCAGGTTGTTTTACAGACCAGGCATTAAATGGGTGGAGTGGGAGTGCAGAAGGCATGAAAAACTTGGAAGAGTTGGAGGCCAGTTTCAAAGCAATTTTCTGGAATTCCAGTGTCAGAAATTCAATAAAAAATAAGTTGTTTGAGGGCAAATATACTGGAGCAGGAGGAGAGACTCGAGTTCAGTATTTGCTTAAGATTTTTTTTTGTAGATTACGTCTTGGAGACTCCAGTTAAGGAGTATAAGACATATCAGATTAACAATAATTATACCATCTTATACACTAGTTAACATAATTACTATATTAATTAACTGAGGTGAGGCTTAATTAGAATGTGAGAGGAACTCTTGTACACTATAAAAAGCTTTATCAACTAAATATTTTTTCAATCGTTTTTTAAAAATATTTCTATATTTTGAACACTTTTTAAAAACTGTGGTAGCTTGTTGTAGAGTTTCCTACCAATATAACTAGGTTTTTGTTTCAATAAGCTACTATTGTAACTCACCAAGTGATAATCTCGTCGGCTTCTTGTATTATGATCGTGTACGTCAATATTTTGGTTAATATCATTCTTTTTTACATACAAAGTAGCTTCATACACATATAAGCAGGGTACACTTATTAAGAAACCAAGATTCTTGACCAACGGCCTACATGAATCTAATCTATTTACTCTTTCCATACACCTAAAAACTTTCTTTTAGATCTTAAACACTCTATCAAGGTTTTGTTTTGATGAATTATCCCATACTAAGATAGCATACCTCATATGTGACAGTAACAGCCCATGGTAAGCTGTGAAATGGAAGTTTTTGTTATCTAATCTAGCTAGCTGTCGCAGGACAAATACCCCAGTTGAAATTTTACAACATAGCCTATTTTCTCAATGTATGGAGCCAATGTCAATCGTCTATCCAACAAAACTCCTAGAAATGCAATGTTTTCTTTCTGGTCTAGTTGATTATCGTTTACAAACACTTTTATAGCCCCATCTTCATTTTAATTATGTTTTTTTTTTTTAATTAAGGTATTGGAATTTTTTTACCATTTTTGTTAATTTCAACTGATTTTAGAATTGAACAATGGCCTGCACACCTGTAGGCCTATTGGCACTTATTTCTAAATTATCTAGAACGGAATCGCTGAAAATGAGTGATTAGGTAGATGCAGGCAATGGCTCAAAGTCTCGGGGAAACAATGTCAGAAGAGGTGTTAATAGGAATGATCTGTAAACATTACCCAGAAATAGTAAGAGTCACTACAATTACTGATGTGAGCCAGGTCAGTACCCAGTGGGTAGGTATTTATAAATTGGGTATTTACCCCAGGCCCGGTAGAGTTTATAAAAATAATAATTACTATTCAGAGAGAGGAAAATTTGACCTAGTATGTAGTGGTTTTTTTAATTAATAAAAAGTCTGATGATTTTAACTAACTTGCGTGTTTATTTACAAGTAGGCATCAGACCTTGCTATATTCGGATCAATATAGTTGCGAAAGTGCGTGTGAGTGATTTTATTGCTTGCAGGTTCTTGGTTTTCTATTCACATCTAATTATTTTTTCTGCCAAAGAGCAAGCTGTGGCTGTATTTAAAGTCAAGCAAGGGTCGTTCCCTAACAATTAATGTAGCGCCTGGGTCAATCAGTTTAAAATTGCATTTTATTAATGTCTAAATTTAATTTATTTAAACCAGCAATCAATAGGTATGACTTATACAATATATATATAAATCTGATCCATCAGGTAATCAGTTCCAAAGCTAGGGTAACTAAGTAACAGACACTTAACCTGAAATGAATGTTTTGTATAAGTTATGGTTTTGAACGGCCTTGATGACCTGAGTAAAATTAAAATGAATAATAATAATAATGATGATGATGATAATAATAATAATAATAATAATAATAACAGTTTGATGAAAGGGATTATGCACAAAAAATATTGAATGTTTTGTATTCTCTTGTACTCTTGTAATTTCAACACTGGTTGAAATTCCGTTTTCTCTGTAAACTGAAACTTTTGTTCCTTCAACTATGAAAGAGGAAGCTTAGCTATTCGATTTGGCTCATTTCGCCAAGTTCTCATTTTATTTAGCATTGTCAAGCTGATTCCGAGCATTGCTGGATACATATATTTTTTTTAATAATTCATTTTTCTGTTTCCTTGACTTTTTCAGAAGTAGCCTAATGATGGAGACGGACGTTGAGGATTTTCTAATTGAAGATGACAACCAATATTCATTGGAAGAAATTGAAAATGCCCTTCAAACCAATGCTGATGTTCAGCTCAGTACTGACTCTCAAAAGTCTGTATTGAAGGAATTGAATAGGAGACCTGTAAGTTACAGCTTCAGCATTATTTAGAACTCAGAAAGATTTATAATGTTTTTTGTTTGCGATTTTACAGAAAATATTTTTAGAACTCGTTTTTCCTGAATCCAACGATTTGTATAGTTACATACTGGCATGTTTGGGTCAATGATGTGTATCTTGAAGATAGATAAATAATCGTTTTATTTGTTATCAGGCATGCCCTCATACGAATGGAGTTGCTGGTTACTTGACAAAAACAAAGCAAGACAGAAAAACTATTATATTAATGCACACCAGCTCAATATGACACAAATAAATACAATTATAGATATGAATGAAAGTATAAACATAATAAGATACTAACTCACAGGATAGATAAGTATTGACTGGCTCCGAAATTATCCTGCAGTCTCTTACATTTATAGCGTTAACCCTACTATGAATATCTCTCATCCTATTAATGGTAGCATTCGAAAGGAGTACCGTTGTTTCATCTCATGGCTTATTCCTCTCAGCTCATTGAAACGATCCAAGTTCACATAACATGTAACATTTAATCTATAATTTATAATTATACTGTGAAGTGTAATAGGCTTTTCCTATTGTGTACTTGGAAAATGATGATTTTTCGTTCTGAATAGTCCTAGCTCGGTAACTACTCAAGATAAAAATGCAAAGTTGGTCTCTAAACTGTAGGTAAAATCATCGACATCTCAAAATAAAAAAGAAAAAGAAAAAAAAACGTTCAAATTGAGCTAAACCATTTTTTTTTTAAGAACAGCTTGTCCCACCCCCATCTCATGGCTCATTCCTCTCAGCTCATTGAAACGATCCAAATTTGTACATGTCACATTTAGCTTATAATTTGTAATTCTACTTGGTGTAGACTTCCCCTGTACTGCACTTGGGGAAATAAGCAATGAACTTCAAATTTTAAACACATATTCTTGGAACTCTAATACAGTTCAAGTTCGTTTTCCAATGAAATTGACCCACTCCTTCGTCATTTTTGAGGCAAAACAAAAGGATAGGTTCTCAGCCCTTCATTAATATATCTATATATTACTATATAGAAAATAGCTGTTGTTTTCACCGTATGGAATTCTCAATAGATTTCAATAGCTATTTGTGTAACTAGAGTGCAAAATAGCGTTTTTCTGCATCAAGTGCAGAAACAATACTTTGCGCTCGTTACACATTAAATTTTTCCTACAGTAATGTATAAAGTAATTTAAACAGAACAAAACAGGACATGCATAAGCTGACAATTCCTCTCATAACCTATCTTCGAATCAAATCGATTTCAACAACAACAACAACAACTACAATGACTATTCTGCAGCTGAAGCAGAGTAGCCAACCTATTTTTCAATGCAGAATAGGGAACATGCATATTACATGCTCACTATTTTGTGTTGTTAGGTTGCAAATCTGGAGTGCGGAAATAGTTATTTATGTATTAAGATCGTGAAGCGCGACTTTGTCGCTCAAGCCAAAACAGTAATTTTGTGAGTGCTATAAAGAAGCTTCACGTGCGAATTACATACAATATTTTTCCTACAACTGCAGTTCTGAATTCCAACACAATAAAAGCTTGTAGTTTGTAACATCACAGACCGTGCGCGGATTTGGTTAGCGTGCGCCATTGTTGAGATTATGAGAATTTCACGGATTTTGTGATCCACCAATGAGAAGCCATCAAACACAGCTGGCAAGCGGTAAAGTACTTTTTTCATTCGCCAGCTGACTTTACCGCTCGCTGAGCAGTAAAGAGGTATTTTACAATCAGTTTTCAGTACGTAAAGAAATACTTTATGAGCAGCTGTAGGAAAAGTTCTTTCCCGCACTGGAATTTGCTTTTTGTTATACTCGATAAAAAGTAGCAACTTTCCATAGATTTGTTACATATGGAAAGTGCCTCTTTTCCATACAAGATAGGAAAAAACAGATGGCGTGTGGCAAAAAATTTTCCGTTGACTCACATATATATATTATATGTATAGATATAGTCAACTCATTACATTACTCAATACCTGTCTGGAATATTATCCAGCTGATTGCACTAGGCTATCATTATTATACATGGGAATTCGCCCATCAAATTCTGAATCTAAATAAAGCAGCTGATTCAATAATTGTCTTGAATACTTTTGAATGTCTCGCATAATTATTATCCAGCTGATATCCTTTCTATCAAGTGTAACAAAAAATATCGTACATTACACGGCTGTAAACTTTTGCCAGTTCTCGCATATTCACGTTTCTGCGAAACTATCATATGCTCGACCGGCAAAACGTTTCTTTCCAGCCTAGTAACGTAATATACTATTTCCTAAAAATGTTCATAAAGTAGTTCTTTACGTACTGAAAACTAATTGTAAAATACCTTTTTACTGCTCTGCAAGCGATAAAGTACTTTACGCTCGCCAGCTGTTTTCTTTACGCTTCTGTTTTGATTTTGATGCCTTCTCATTGGTGGATCACGGAATCCGTGAAATTCACATAACCTCAACAATGGCGAACGCTAACCAAATCCGCGGACGGTCTGTGATGTTACAAACTACAAGCTTTTATTGTGTTGGAATCCAGAACTGCAGTTTTAGGAGAAATATTGTATGCAATTCGCGCGTGAAGCTTCTTTATCACTCTCGCGACGCGTAGCTGAGCGCAGTAAATGTTTTGGCTCGAGCGATAAAGTCGCGCTTCACGCTCTTAATACATAAATAACTATTCCCGCACTGGTGCAGGAATAGACTATTTTGCGTGCTACAGTTGGTGCAAAATTAGGCACTTTTTGGGTCACTGTAGGAAAATTATATTTTGAGTTATCAGCTGTAGGTGAATAAATGCGATCAGGCATTTTATAGAATCTATCAGCTGTTATACAAAATTTATTTCCCTGATATATGGATAAATAAACAGCTTTTTTTATGTAGTAAATATATCTACTATATAGATGCACTAATTCCATTGCCCTGTTATATAGGTAGCATATATGAGTATGGTAGGTCTTTTTTGTGGAAAATAAATCTGCTTATCAGAGCACCAATGATCTTGAACTTCAAGTGATAGATGTCTTGTGAATCTATACTAGTAGTTCTGTGAACAGTAGACCTCACTCGCTCAACACTCACACATAAGGGGATGACATTTTCGAAAAAAGTTGAAGAGCGTTTTCAACTCGATTTTAATTCCTTAATCTTTTATTGAGGACGGAAACTGTAAAAATCAATATTTGAAAAGTCCAAAGTTTATGACGCCGCCTAGAAATCACCCCTCGTTTGAGAGAGAGTGAGAAAAATGAAGGGTTCTCATGCATTTTTAGCAGCTTTTAATATCAATAAATCTCCAATAATAAAAAACAGAAATTATTCATCAAATAAGTGATGAATTTATTTATTTACTTTTTCTCATCCATCTTCCATTTTCCGGTCCTTCGTTGTTTTAATCACACCTCTTAATGAAGAAACATTTCAAATTTAAACCTACGACTATGAGGGCAGAAGCTAGGTTTTTGATTTTATTATTCGCCACCTCCCGCTGAGGCAGCATATAAAATTTCTAGCTGCATTGGTTAACAGATGTCATCAACCTGGCATAATTACATTTCATCATACCCATTCATATGTTTCCTACATATTGCAAGGCTCTGACTGTATGGTAGCCTACATGCAAAGTGCAAAGTCTTTTGCTGTTCAAAGACAGCATAAATAATGCCGCTAAGGGGCCTGCCATATGATTAAAAACTGTTGACTTCTATCAGCTGTTCCTTTAAGCTGTTTGGCCGGCAAGTTCAGTAGGTCAGGTCTATAAAATGGATTAATTAATAATAATTATTAGCTCCCCTATTAAAATTTGAAAAAAATATACATCGCTGGGCCTAGGAATAAGGAACATCCATATGAAAAATCATAGCAATTGGTCTAGGCGTTCGTCTGTAATCGTGAGACAGAGGGACAGAGGAAATGCCGATCGTCTTGAAGGGTAGACCTCACTATCGTTCGGTCAATAAATAAAATTAGAGTTTTGTCTGTACATTTATCAGAATTATATATTTTTTGGTTATTTTTACGTTTTATACATTAAAGAAGCCGAAACTAGTCTTATCTCAATTTCTGTCTGTCTGTCTGTCACGGCCCCAAAGGCATTTTACGCGGCCTTCTCAAAAACGAGAGCATCGATCGGGATTTAAGTTATTTAACAGTATTGAAAACTTTATTGACAATGTCTTTAGCTATAAAAAACTAAATTAACTTTTTTTTAAACAGAATAATAAACGTTTAAAAACCAAGTATTGTGCGATTTTGGATACATTTCTCCTACGTTTTATTACCATATAAGAAGGCATGTATGTATGTATGTTCCCAGTAATTTTCAAAACTGCTGAACCGTTTTTTATAGAATTTTCAGGCATAATGTAGAATTGTCCCGAGAAAGTTCCTGTGAAGGTTGGGAGTTCAAAAGTCCTCGCTGAAGGACACAAAAAGGAGAAATCTATCCTTAAAGAAACAGCTGATAGAAATCAACCGTTTTTAATCATATGGTGAGCCCTTAGCGGCATTATTTACGCTGTCTGCAGACTTGTGTAGTCGGAGCATTGCAGTCATGTAGGAAACACATGAATGGTGAATCAAAGCTTAGCTTGTTTCATCCATTATTTCTTTGGTGAAAAAAATAATTTCTATTCTAATTTCAATTTATCCAAACAAAAATTAACATTTTAGGAAGGTGTGGTTTGTGCTAGGCTCTTGGGAATTCGCCAGGTAGCACTATTATAACTTAAATACCGTTGCAACGCACGGGTGAACCGCTAGTTTTATCTAAATTAGTATCTTAAAAACAGCCGTTTTTCGTTTCTATCTTCCCCTACGATAAGCTTTCCAAATGAGATTCCCTTTCCAAAATGAGTTGTTTGCAAGTGAGTTCTCCAGCCCATTGGGTATTAGCCCACTAGTATTATAGCTGAATTTTTATAGTGTCCCCATTTCCTATTCAAACATCAGTAAAATTATTGACAGCTGATGAATTTATTTTCATAATCTAGAATTTCTCAGCTAATGATTTAAATGTGTTTAAATGAAAATCAATCTATTAATATTATATAATTAACACATTATATTATTTTTATATTCCAGGTTAAACGAGGGAAAAGATTGGCTGCAAGTAGTCCGATTTCATGCTATCAAATTTCTTTGTCTCACAGTTCAGATAACTCAGAAGCCAATTTCTCCAGCAGCAATAGCTCAGATTACACTGCTAAGCAATCTGCCTTGAGGAGAAAAAGGAACACACGTCTCAAGAAACCCTTAGCAAAGAAAAAGAAGTGTATGAACAAAGAGAATATATCTGAAAATACATTGGAAAATAATAATAGGCCAGCACTTTTGGACAGAACCAACTCCTCTGAAAGATCAAATAAGTTCCTTAAGGATGGAAAGGATGTGATTAGTGCTGATAAAGTTGTTTCCGATTCATCTGTTCCAGAAAAAGAGGTTAAAACTGACAAAAAGATCCCTGTTTATAAGCAAGCTGTTGCCAATTTACATCTAACACCTCCTGTTGACGACAAAATGGATCTCTATGAATTTGAAATTGATGAAAACGAACAACCAGTTAAGAAAAAAAAGAGGCAACCAAGAATAGTCAAAAGTCGTAGAAAAATGGCTACAAAACCGGTAAAAACTGCACTACAAAATATTATTGTTCCTGAGCGTACAATAAGATTAAGGTGTGACAATCCCGCCAAAGACAAAAGCTCAATATTGAAAACAGGAGTTCAATTTGATATTGTTAAGAGCATTGAAAAGCATCCTGATGCTTTAGAATTGCAGAAGAAGGCAGTGCCAGAAAGTACTTCAGTGAATCCACATAGGCATGTACACTTCCAATCTGGTAACAGAAGTGTTGTAAGCACTAAAAACAATGCGATGAAGAACAAAGTGAACGAATCAAGTGAAGAAAATCATGTTATAAAAACTCCTTCAATTACACCGGAATGTGTGAGGCGAGAACTTGAATCAAATTCAACTTTCGACTATTTGATTTACGTGAACAATGACCAAAGAGAGAACCATCCTCTTGTTGCAGTCTACAAGAATCTGAAGGATGATAGTTTCGAGGGTGCTTGTCGTGGATGGGATGAAAATTTACAACCTGTACTTGTTTTGGATGATTCAACTAGTAAGCCGAAAGACTCGAACGGCTTTAATAGTTTTGGTCAAAGGGAGAAGCATGCGACAGTATTAAAAAATTTGAATGACAGTTTTGAAGGGGCATGTCGTGGATGGGATGATAATTTACAGCCTGTCCTTGTTTTGGATGATTCAACTAGTAAGCCGAAAGACTCAAGTGTCCTTGGCATTCCTGTAGTATCACGGTCATCAGTTTTAAGAAAGGATGAAAATGACGCAAATGCTTGTTCTACTAGTAAGCCAAATGACTTGAGTCGATTTGATACTTCTGATTTAGTAATATCAGAGTCTGAAATTTTAGGAAGGAATGCAAACGATACAAACGTTGACTTTGGTGAAAGTTTTGGATTTTCTGATGAAGAATCTATAAATTTGGTTGACGTCAATACAGATAAAAGCAAACCATCAAATGAAAATCATTCAGTTCACGAAGTTCATTCAAAAAAACAAACAGCGAATCATTCGGTTCAACAGGCCCATTCTGAAAATCAATCAGCAAGTCATCCAGCTCAACAAGCTCGTTCTAAAAGTCGAACAGCGAATCATGCAGTTCATCAAGTCCGTTCAAGAAGTCAAATAGCAAACCATTCAGTTTTTGGATTGGATAAAAATGATACAAAGATTGACTTTGAAGAAAATTTTGGATTTTCTGCTGATGAAGATTCTAATGATTCTGTCCATATCGATAATGATAGAAGCAAATCATCAAATGCAAACCATTCAGTTCTAAAATTATATTCAAAAGATCCAACAGCAAATCATTCAGTTCAGCAAGTCCATTCTAAAAATCATTCAGTTCAGCAAGTTCATTCTAAAAATCAAGAAGCGAATCATGCAGTTCAAGTACATTCAAAAAATCAAGTAGCAAATCATTCAGCTTCAGGGATGAATAAAAACGATACAAAGATAGGTTTTGATAAACATTTTGGATTTTCTGTTGACGAATACTCAAAGGATTTTGTTGATATCAATAAAGATGATAGCAAATCGTCAACTGCATCGACTGATCAATCATCCACTTCAATCAGACATGAAAATGAGATTGGAAAAAGTAAGTATTATATTAAAAAATAATTTCTTTCGTCATATTCATGAAAATTATTTCCCATTGCCTCTCATTTTGTTGTAAAAAACGAAAAACTTTAGTTTACCTTGGAAGTTATTAAAAATGTCATTTTATGTAGATTAACAACTTGAATATGAGTAAGGTCAATCATCTGATTTAATCTATTGAAGCATTTGTTCTTAGTCACTTCAAATGGAAAATTATTATCTTTGCAAACAATGAATTTTACAGTATGAGTTAAGGAACAAAATTATTTCATTTAATCAAGGCGAAAAATTGTAATATGCATTGCATAGATGACAGCACAGTCGTTTTAACCAGTGTTGTAATATTTTTGTTGTGATCCCATAATTTTACTGAGTACTTTCAAAGTATAACTTAATAATACAAAATTTTGTAGTGTATCTAAACTCTTACTTTATGCATGTGTTGGCTATTTCGCACAAGTAAGTTTTAGAGCTAAGAAATTGCCACGAGTCGTGACTGAGGGAGCACTCCAACTTCGAAATTATCATCTCACAAATAAAAGAAGAATTAGATTCACTAAAACGTATAGTATCAAGTTATAACTATGAATATTTTTGTTGTTTCTGAGCAGTCATAAAATTTGAACAGTTCTTTTTTACATGGTTTGACTTGGTGACAGTTATACTTGCATCTTCTATTGATAATTTCTACTGCTTTTTTTGAGCTAATGGAAAAGCAAATGTTCAACTAATAGTGTGACAAACATTTCCTTCTGCTTTTTTGATTCAATTAATTTTGCTGCTCAAGTGAACGTAAACAAACTGAGTGTAAACATTGAGAAGAAACCTGATTCCTTTCACATGGTATTATCGTTCTTGAATACAGTAGGACTGAATTTGTGTAGTGCTAGATTTATTGTACTTTCAACTTGTTTTGAGTGTTAATTTTAGGTGATATGGTCTAATATCTTTTGGGCGATATCTCCAGTACATTACTGTGTACCAGGGGTCACCAATAAGTGGTCAATAATAATAATAATAATAATAATAATAAATTTTATTTATTCAATACAGTAAAGTTTACACCATACAATTGAATATCGTCAGAAGTAGAGTATTAACTTATACCTAACAAAAAAATAGTACCTATTTTACATGTTACACATAGGCTATTTACATTTTACAGTGTTGTAGTAGTCATATTTTTATAGTAATATTTTACATCGTCATTCCATAATAATCATACATAATTGTCACACAAAAACTCATTAACACTATAAAAACATTTTTCAGCAAGGTAACTATATAAATCTTTTTTAAATGACATTTTCTTATGATCTAGATGACTAGGCAGTTTATTCAGAAACTTTGTACCAATATAACTAGTCTTTTTTTCATATAGAGCAAGCCTATGAGGTTGTACAGTCAAAGCGTTTCTATGTCTTGTGTAATGAGAATGTACCTGTGCATGAGTCACAAACCTGTCAATATTTTTGACAACAAATAATATAGTTTTAAAAATAAAAATGCTTGGTACTGTTAATATAGACAGCTGTTTAAAATGGTATCTGCAAGGATGATTAACCCCCAGACCCGCCAAGTACCTAATGGCACGCTTTTGTAGTACAAATATTTTGTTGATATTCTGCAATGATGTACCACCCCAGAGCTCTATCCCATATGAAATATGTGAGTATATCAGGGCAAAATACAATGTTCTAGCTGTTTCATTGGGCACATATCTAACCATGTTTCTCAGTACAAACAGATTCCTACTAATTCTAGTGGCCAGATCATCTGTATGCGCATTCCATGAGAGATCCTTGTCAATAATCAACCCCAGCAGGTTTGCTTCTTGTACATTTTCAACAGTTGAATCTCCAATGCTAATCATAGGCTGGAAGGCATGATTTTTGGATCCAAATTGAATAAACTTACTTTTTTTGGGGTTTACTGACAAAAGTGACTCATTGTAGTACTGTGCAACCAAATTTGTTTTTATATTAGCATCTACTTCAAGATCATTTAAGTTTTTACCGTTGAACATTAATGATGTATCATCAGCATAAAGTGTTATATTCAAACCTGCTGGGACTGAGGATTGCACATTGTTAGTGTAAAGAACAAAGAGCAATGGGCCCAAAATGGAACCCTGAGGCACCCCTCTTGTAACACTCAGTCGCATTGATTCAGCTAGCTGTGACTGAGAGTCAACCGCAACAAACTGAAATCTATTTGTCAAATAAGACTTGATCAGACAGCTACAAATACCTCTCATTCCAACATCTGAAAGCCTACTGAGAAGTATGTCATTATCAACACTGTCAAAAGCTTTTGAAAGATCCATAAAAGTACCGATAACAAAGTTCCCCTCATCAACCTGCTCAATAATTTTTTCAATGAAAGTGACTGCTGCAGTTATTGTCGACCTACCTTTTACAAAACCATTTTGACACGATGAAATCAAATCAAACCGCTCAAGGTAAATCATTATCCTGGAATAGATTAGCTTCTCAAATACCTTTGACAGAGATGAAAGAATAGAAATAGGCCTATAATTTTGTATGTCAGTTCTTGCACCCTGTTTGAACAATGGTTTCACCTTGGCAATCTTAAGTAGATCTGGAAATATGCCTGTTTCAAAAATGTTATTCATTACGAAAACCAGAGGTAAAGCTATTTCACTACAACATTCCTTTATCACCCTCACTGGAATATTATCAAAACCAACACTATTTTTTGTTTTGATACTTTTTATTATTTTTATCATTTCATCACTATTAGTTGGAAACAAGAAAATACTATTGTTACAATTTGTACTTTTTGAAGGAGTGGCATCATTAATTTGTAGATTTGGTTTTGGAATATTGATTTTGGGTGCCATTGATATAAAGAATTTATTAAATGCATCAGCCACCTGCTTGGAATCAGTTAGAGTTTTTCCATTTTCTTCTAGTTCTATATTAGGCTGTGTTTGTTTTGCTTTACCTCTAAATTCATTAATGATTTTCCAACTTGTTTTTGATTTATTTGAAGCTCTCAAAATTACATTACTTATATATTCCTTTTTGGCCTCAACAACTTTATAATCATACATTTTTTTAATAGATTTTAATTGCTCCATATCAATTGTCAAACCACTATTAATTCTAAGTTTGGCTACCTCCAAAAGATTTCTTATTTGTTTAATTTCATCAGTAATCCATTCACCTCTAGGTCTTTTTTTGCTCCAAGTCTTCCCTCTTCTACACCTTAAAGGGCAATTTATGCCAAGATGTGACAATAAAACTTCATGGAACCGTGAAAATTGATTGTTTACACCTATCGCATTATAGACTGAAGTCCATGATTCACCACTCAAAGAGGTCTTCAATTTTCTTACGTTATCCTTTGAGCAATTATACATTGGAATACCAAGTGGCATTTCTTTAGTCTTGAATCTCATGGAATCAAGTGTGCCATGTGTCTGAAAAACCTGTGCCGTATGATCTGACAAGAGTGTATGAACAATCTGTACTGAATAAATACCTACTTCAATGTTGGTAACAATGTTGTCAATGGCTGTTCTGCTTATTCTAGAAATTCTTGTAGGCTCTTTAATGGTATAGTGCAAGTCATATAGATTCAGAATATTTATAAGATTTTTATGCTCAGAAGAATTATCTAAAACATTGATATTATAATCACCTGCAATAATCACTCTATCAGATACATGGCTACAAATACGATTTAACAAAATTTCAAGGTTTTCAAAAAATATCCTAGTATCACCACTAGGTGATCGATACAGACCTACAATAGAGTACAAATCTCGACCAATCTTAAAATTGAAGCCACATATCTCAATATCCTTAATGTGACATAGGTCAGAAATATTTATAACTGTGAATTTATGATCAATAGCATTCAACAATTCAAGACTGGCATATATGACCACTCCTCCTTTTCTCATATCCACCCTGCTATAACTACATACTAAAATCATTTTATCAATAGGCAGGGAATCAATTTCATATCCCTTCAATCCATGCTCGGTTAATATTAAAATGTCTGGTTTTTCATTCTCCACCAGAATGTCTAAAAGAGCCACCTTACTAGTTATTCCATCAATATTTTGATGTATTATTTTCAAATCATATGAGTCCTGCAAATGTCTATTATTACTATTATTATTATAGCCCAGGTATTTTCTGAACATAAGATTTTTCTCAACACCCCTGGCACAGCTAATTAGTTTTCCACTTCCTTAAATAAGCTAAAAACTCTATCACACATTTTTGTGAAGGTAGTTGAGCCGAACCTATTTAAATGTAAACCGTCCTTGCCTAAACCTTTTCTGGTGTTGATGAAACTATTGGGGTTCACAAATAGCACACCTAGTTTGGCGCACTCACTTCTGATGGAGACATTAATCCTGGTAATGAATGAGTCACACTGAACGCCTCAAAATTATGCCGCTGACTATTACTCTTGACGAACTGAAACATTGCTTGGCTGTCCTTATCATGATCCTCATCTCATTCACCACGGATTCTTCCGTTTCTCTGCGAATTGAATTAGTGCCTACATGAATTAATACACTCTTATAATTCTGTGCTGACGATTTTTTATATTTATGTTCTATCACTTTAGTTAGCTGATCAATGCGTATTCCCGGACGAACATCAACAATACAATTTTGAGGAGTCACGTTTCTAATCATAGAGTCACCCAAAATTAAATTTTTATTTTCAAAATATCTGCGTTTTTTCTCCTGATATCCTGTAGATTCCCATTTACGGCGGTTGGATTCATCACTCATTGCCGGAAATTCATCGTCATCAACAATTGGAATGTTTGATCGCTTTGCCCGAACTGTTTTTGAACCCACTAGTTCGCCACCAACACTAATTCTCGATTTATTTGATCTTAACAAGTCCTCGTACCTATTCTTCCACTTATTGGAATCATCCCTAGACAATCTGATTTCGCTCCTCAAAGCACTGTTATCTGCTTCCAAAGTTTCAATTGTTGTAGACATACATCTAATCTGATCCTTAAAAGACAGATTTTCCTTTTCAAATTCGGACCCCAAATTCAACGGACCCCAAGCCAGAGGGGCTTGGAAGATGTCTATAGAATAAAAAATATATATTTTGTACAGTAACAGATTTTCACTGCATATTTGAGTGAACAAGCATTTTCCTCCAAATACTTCATGAAAAACAAGTACTGGAATCAGATTCTACTCATCTCATTAAGAACTAAAAGTTAAAACTGATGGACATGCAAAAACCCCAAATTTGAAGAAAAATAACTTGAAAAATTGAACAATAAAAGAGAATTAATAACAATTGGGTCAAAATTGAACTACAAATTTCAAGCTACATATTTTTTCGAAATGTCAACCTTAACTTTGTAAAACAATTAAATATAAACTCTTAATTAGGCTCTTTTCAGGTGCTGGGTACTGTGATGTGACAAGGTACCAACCATGTATTTATATTAATTTGTATTACATTTGCTCAGCTGATTATCAAATTTTCAACTTGACAGTCAGGAATATGTGGGAATCCTTGCTATTATAGTGACTGAATGAGGGAAAGTTTTCTTGGGAATACCTGTTATATATCATTGACACAAATTATTCGCTCATTTTCTCATGATTTTTCACAGAACCAGGCGCACCGTTCGAGGATGTTATAAAACGACTCAAAGGACAACTGAACATTACAGCCGTTTCTACTCCTGTGTCTACAAAACAGACAAAACTTAATTTTAACTTCAAAAATAAAAGCATTGTCAGCAGCGACTCTGTCGCAGATACTTCTCTATGTTCCCCGATTGCGCAACAAGCTAGCTCGGATAATGTCGGGCTTACTCCTACTTTCTTGAAGGTAAGTGATTTAAAGGCTTTTTTCAAATTTCATCCAATCTCAAGAGGAAACACAATGGCCAGATTCCGCTCTTAAAATTGCACTTACTTTATATCAGTATGTGGTGAATATTTTAGCGGTTTTAATCTAAGGCATTCGATTGTGAGTGATGAGGAGCTTGCTAAACGCGGTGTCAGGACGATCGTGATGTTTAGTCGCATGCGCTTGGAAGGGTTTTCTGCTTTACTATCTCTTACCTGGTGGTTCGGAGCCCACATAATATTGTTCACGCACAAGTCTCGGGCTCATGTGGGCAAAATCAGCACCACAGAAACAAGAAAAAGATTTTACGATGATACAACCGTGCAATAGAATAGAATACTTTATTAGCCCAAAAGAATATCACACATTGATACATAGACAAGTCAATATAAAACTAGATACAAATAAGTCATTAAATAAAAATTATACATTAAAGTCACTTAATCAATTGGTCAATTATTATATTTTAAAATACTCCAGTCAATTTTCTGTTGTGGAAGTCTAACTGAGTAAAAGGGTTTACGCGAGAGGATTTTTTGTATTATAAGTTTGTACTTCCTGTGATCAAGTTCCCTCACCTCAATAGGAAGCTTGTTCATGAGCTTAATTTACGCATTTGAGGGACTTTGGTCCGTCTTATGAAGTCTACTTCGGGTAACATTTAGAGATTGACTGAATCTTGTATGATATGAATGTGTAGCACTTCTCATCACCATTTTATCTGGGTTGGTTTTTAAAAACAATAAACACTGCATCATTTATAATGAGAAGAGTGATAAAATACCAAGTTCTTTAAAAACGTCTCTACAATGCTCACGATTGTGAGCTCTGGCAATAACTCTGACAGCCATATTCTGCATTATGAAAATGTCTCTTGATATGAGGCACAACCCCAGACTATCAGACCATATGAAATATGGGATTGGAAAAGGCCGAAATAGGCTTGTCGGAGACCATTTTGGCCAAGCTCACCACACAATAGTTTAAAGGCAAACACTCTGCTGCTCAACATACTTTTTAGACTAGTTATGTGGTCTTGTTAAACCTCACAAGGCTTTCACAGCAGGCGTTTATTATAGCACAACGCAGGTCTATATCACAAAATTGAATGAAACATTTACATTACATCATACATTCCAAAAATTACACACTATTTTTAAATTGCTCTGCAAATTCATAGCATATGGATAGGAATTATTGCCAACAATGAATTAAGGAATACTATCTACGTTATTGAAAAACTGACATATTTGGATTCTGGTATAACAAATAGAAACCCCAAGTTCTTTAGCAATTCTTGAACTTCTAGAATAATGGGTAGATATAATTTAGCTATAGGGGTGGGAGAGACTATCAAGTTCGGTGCAGAAGGAATTAGCCATTGCTTGTGTAAACACAGATGCCACAAAAGCACCAGTGAGGCTCACTTTTTTGTAGATTACGTCTTAGAGACTCCAGTTAGGGAGTATAAGACAAGTCAGATTAACAATTATACAATCTTATACACTAGTTACCATAATTACTATATCAATTAGTTCAGGTGAGGCTTAATTTTGTTTTGAAAGGAACTCTTACACTATACAAAGTTTTATCAACTAAATATTTTTTCAATTGTTTTTTTTAATATTTCGATATTTTCAAGACTTTGAAAACTTCGGTAACTTGAGTTTCCTACCAATATAACTAGGTTTTTGTTTCAATAAGCTACTATTGTAACTCACCAAGTAATAATCTTCTCGGCTTCTTGTATTATAATCGTGTACGTCAAGATTTTGGTTAATATCACACTTTTTTACACATAAAGTAGCTTCATACACATATAAGCAGGGTACAGTTAGGAAACCAAGTCCCAATGAGTTATGATTCAAACCATTTCAGTTCAACCCAATTTACACCTACATTTTGCAGTATTTCCAATAAAGTTCTATGATTAAAACAATCAAATGCCTTCGATAGATCTAAGAAGATTGCAGTAGCTTTATCACCTGAATCTATTATATCAATTAGTTTGTCAACTAGAGAAACTATGACTGTCTTTGTTGACCTCCCTTTCTAAAATCCATGCTGTTCATCACAGATGAAGTCAGCCTCTTGAGGGTGCAGAAGTAACCTATTTAGAACTCTTTCAAAAAATTTACATTAGATTACATTTAAAATACTAATGGGCCTATAGTTGCCCACCTTTTCTCTATCATCACTTTTGAAGATTGGCAAGATCTTCTCCTCTCAGCAGGGTACAGTTAGAACAAGTCTCTTGAACTACGACCTACATGAATCTGATCTATTTACTCTTTCCATACACCTAACCGCTTTCTTTTGGATGTTAAACATCCTATCAAGGTTTTGTTCTGATGAATTACTCCATACTAAGATAGCATACCTAATATGTTACAGAAAGAGCCCATGGTAAACTGTAAAAAGTAACTTTTTGTTATTCAATCTAGTGAGCTGTCGCAGGACAGATATCCCAGATGAAATTTTACAACATATTTTCTCAATGAATGGAGCCCAGGTCAATCCTCTATCCAACAAAACTCCTAGAAATGCAATATTTTCTTCCTGTTCTAGGTGATTATCGTTTACAAACACGTTTATAGCCCTATCTTCATTTGAATTATGATTGTTTTTAAATTGAAAATATTGGAATTTTTTACTATTTTTTGTTAATTTGAACTGATTCAAGAATTGTACAATGGACTGCTCACCTATATGAGCACTTATTTCTAAATTATCTAGAACGGAATTGCTGAAAATGAGTGATGTATCATCTGCAAATAAGAGAGCTCTACTACTATTTAATTCTTTAGGTAAACGTTGACACATAACAAAAGCAATGTGCCTAGTATTGAATCCTGATGCACTCCAGCTTGGACCTCCCAATTTATTAGATTTATTCTTTACTATACTACACATAGTTTTACACATTATTTTCTACCAATAAGATAATTATGATTCAAACTTTCTTTGTAGTGCTGAAGGTTGACGGTGAAGGTATTGTGGAAGATATCCATAATGAATAATCAGACGATGTTGTCGCAACCACATTTATTAACAAATAAATGTGGTTGTGACAACTTCGTCTTATTATTCATTATGATTCAAACCATTTCAGTTCAATCCCATTTACGCCTACATTTTGTAGTATTTCCAATAAATTTCTAATATTATAGAGTCAAGGAACGATGGAGTGCTTCGAAAGTAAATAATTAATTATTAAATTCAACTCAACTATACTTTCCAGTACTCTACTCTATTCTTCAATAATATTTTTATTTCCAGCCGCCTAGAAAATCGTACTCACACACACCCAAAGCCCAAAAAACTGTCAAATTTGGTACATCGTTTGTTTTCGATCAAAATGAGTTGAAAGATGATGATGTTGCTGAGGACTTATTTGAAGATACTGAAAAGGATAAGATTTCAACGCCCAAAAAGGTTAATCATACCTACAAGAAGACTGGCAAAGCTGTAAAAAAAGAGGTGAGTTCTCGATCCTTTTTGATAGTATATTTATAATGAAATATATCTATAGTTTAGTGATATCTGTGTATGGAATCAAGAAAAAGCCAATCTATTATTTATTAATTCAATACAATTAGAAACTGTGCTATCAATTAACGAATTCTCCGATAACAAAGTTACAAAGAACATTTACAAGCCTTAAATACAAAAACCTAATCGACTTTTGCAGACCGTATCATTCAAACTGGAGACACTTTTACTGACATCATTACCAACCTACACATTCTGCATATATAATCTAAAGGACACAAACTCAATATCTTGGAACAGTTTTAAATAACCTAACACACCACATATAATGAATAATACATCCTCAATGAACAGTTGAATTTCAAATCACACAAAATTTCTGATAAAACCACATTTCTTAAAAACAAAATTCTTAATAAAAACAAAAACACCAACATGCCAATCTAGGACGCATTTGAAGATGATTCTCCTTGATTGAAACGTTTGGCTTGAAGTGAGTAAAAATATCGTTTATTCTCAATTAAAATTGACTGCAAGTCGTTAACTTTACCATAAAAAGTTAATATTAACAACGCAGATCGTTATGGAACAAGAAATCCAGGAATTTAAACAATTCTGTTCATGATTGTGAAGTAACGGCTCTTGTTCTTGTCATTAATCGAGCTCTACTTATGATAAATGCAAAATTCATAATTGTCTTGAATTTATCATTTATTTATACTACAGATTATTGTTTTGTTACTTAACGTGTCCTCCGAAACACGGGAGTGGCTCGAGAAAAATATCTTGTACTCAACTGGGATCGAACCCAGGACCTTTGGCTTATCAGACCAGCGATAAGCCAACTCGGCTACGCCGACTCCACTCCCTCATAGTAAACAGATTTTAATGAAACTATAAAGAGAATAAAAATGTATCTGGAATAATAATACAATAGATAGTAACAAGTTCTTATGAAACTTACGGACACTCTAATGGCGTTGATAACGTGATCATTAATCACTAACAAATTAATTGTGTCACAAAATTTTGGCGATCATATTGATGAGATCATCAACGCCACTAGAGGGCCAAAAAAATTTGTTATAGCCTTTTTGGACTCGTCTTTATCGTATACTATCTGGATTCAAAAGAGTGCATTGGCTGCCAGATGTGGACATTTTTTTTTAGCTATTTTACCCCACTTTACCCCATTTTATCTGACACTGCTTCCTAATCGTCTGTAAAGTCTTCTATTCGACTAGCCCATAATCCTTACGTTCTTTTCTGCCTCTACAATTTTCTCATGTTTTTTAATCTTGTAATGCCATTTTAAAAGTGTTGCTTCTGAGCTTTGAAATATTGGCCAGCTTTCTGCGCTATACAAAAACAATGTTTTCTATGATTTCGTACTGATGAGTCAAAGTTTTAGAAGCATGTGCACGAACTTTTTTATCTGAACAAAATGATCGTTCTTGAAGTGGCATTACAAAGAAAATCAATATGTTGATATTGTTATGGACACGGAAAGAAAGAAGGGACAGAGATTTTCAGCGTTATCTGCCTGTGTCAATATTGATTTCTGGAAGCGATTAATTACTCTTCTCCTGTTCTCCCCTCACCTTGCGGTCCATCTAGAACTTTAAGTAGTGTTCTTATTTTGGCAATTGAAGTAGCCTGGATGAATGGAGAATAACCTATCTGTTTATTTTAGAATTCAATAGAATTTTATATAGAAATTGAGAACCTTCTCATTCTTTCTGGATTACGAAAAAATGAATAAATAGCAGAAACTCTTTTAAAAGTTAGTCAGTTGTGGTTCGAACGTCATAAAGTGACAGTGACAGTTTCCGCTCATACAAATCATTATCAGTAAGCGCCAATACAAACTGTGATAAATGAACGTTCAATGTGTTAAGTGATAACGCAGTATATTGTGACAGATCCAGGCTTCTTTAGCAGTGACTCGAAAGTGCTTGTAGTGTTTCAACTGTTATCTTTTGAGACGCTTCTCCTTGAATATTTGGACAGTTTATTGAACAGTTATTATTTAATATTTGATCGGCCTTTTAACAATTAGTGGTTGATTTTTGTACAGTAATATTGCAAATTCTTTAGTAGCTGAACATTATCGATCTCTGTTCCTGATTGATTTCTTATGTGTGATATAACTGATTAGTGTGAGTTGTCGGTAATTTGTGTTAATAAAGTGCGAGTATTAATTTCAAGTGTTGCCAGCATTATTTTAGAGATAGAACCCGTAACAATATCATTTCCTCATAGTAGTGTAATTCATGGTTTAGAATTGTTGATAATCAATACTCTTGCATTATTGGCTGAATGAAAGCAACATAACATTTGCAATAATTCAATACTTTTCTATGTTGCAGGAGAAAGAAATTGAAAGACTGGTATCAGCAATGAATTCTCAGTTCAAGAAAGTCGATGAATTTCAGCTATGTGTTGAGAAATGATCGCTATGAATTTCAGATGTATATATAAGGACGCTGTAAATATTCGAAAATATTATGTCTTGTACTATATATATTTTTAGCAAATTATCTGTGTGATTACTGTAATTTTTCTGTCTGAATGATGAAATAATATGCTTTTATATAATGTTTTAATAAGCCAAGTGCTTTAATGTATATTTTATTGAAATTCCTAATCAATCGGATTCGAAGGCATAGTAAATTCATCGTCGGATACTACTGAATTTACTGCTTTACTTATTTTTCTTTTCGTTCCCTCATATATTATTATTTTTACAGTCTAGCAAGAATCATTAATTTATTGTATTATCAGTTTTATTTCTTAAATTTTGATTATTTAATTTTTTTCTTAGAATACTAAAGGGTTATGAACCTTGTAACAATCTGATTTGTTTATTGTCCATGTGTTTTAAAACATATCGATAGATTTCGCCAACTTTTGGCACTATTCAATATATTTCAACGTAATATAATGATGCTGACGAAATTTGCTTTCTATGGAACCTTCAAATAAGCTGCGAAAACGTTTATTACTCACGAAGTTGATTATCGATTTATCAGAATGTATATTAATAAATGTTTTTTTAGTTCTCTACTATTCACAGATACATTGATTTAAATAATTTATAGATTCTATCAACTACATTACAATCGTTCGACCTGTTTTAATTTATAAAAGAAGGAGTGAAATCAACTTCAAATACTATTTAATAAAATGAATAAACAGACAAGTAATCCAAATCCACTCAATCTCACATTACTTGTATTTTCTATGCTTCATTTTAAAATAAATATTTTATATTTACAGTAACTATTTTGAACTTTTGAATAATTTAAATCTTTATTGATATTCTCGATTTTGCAAAGATAATCTATAATTATTATTGTTATTAATATTTGTTTTTCTCAAATTGATGAAATATTGTATTTTATTAGTGAGAATCAATAGGCGGTGAGATATTTTCCAGCACAATTTTTCAAGTCTTAAATGGCGATATTAATTCATGTCATGAAGTAATGTTTTAATGTTGTAATAAAATACCGTATACTACTATGAACATTGCATTTTTCATTTACTACTTTCGTTTTTGCGAAACCATGATAATTTAGGAGTCAGTACTGATTACATACTGAGTATTGTAATATATATTTTGTATTTAAATACTAATAATAATAATATTATTATTATTATTATTATTATTTAAATACTTAATATTTTATATTATAGCTTTCATGTGTAGGCTTGCTAGTCTGCTTCAAGCTCTACGTGAAAATTTTTCTGACTGTAAAACTATTGAATAGCTGACTACTGCCACAGACAAACTAACAAGATCTGTGCTACTGCATAGCTCCCCTTAAAAGCCGGGTCTACACGCTAGGACTTATGCTAGGTTTTAACTGTACCGTGAAAACGTATCAATTAAAAGTTTGTTTGTGGACCGTAAAACTGACGTTTTGCGCCAACTGAATGAAGACGACAGTTATCTCGCAAAACTGATGGCAAAGGCATTACTTTGACTGACTGTTCAGCTGACCTTCGACAAGTCCTGACATGTAGACACTTATTGCGTTTTAACTAACAGTTTCTCCGCAGTTTTCAACAACTTCTCGTTGCGTAGGTTCTAGCTTCGCTCTACTCTTTCTCTTTTATAAGATATATTTTTTATAATTATTGCTGATACCTTACATAATAAAAAGGAATATGTTTCGCATTCCAAAACGTAGATAATTACGCCAATCTTCGTTTTCATCAGGCAATTCTCGTAGCAATACAACATGAGAAAATACTTTTCTTCTCAACAACCATTCCTAAACCAACGTGTACGATAAACCCTCTATTTTTTCTTATTTTTCTTCAGACACAAAAAAAACGTTGCAAGAAGTCTTAGTTCTTCCATGGTTGATGACAAACTGAACACAAACGAAAAGAAAATTCTATTAGAAAACGTACATTACAACGTAATGGTGTGGACGCAAGTTTTCATAACTTCTTAACTGAAGTTTTGACTGACAGATAAGTCATAGCGCAAATCCTTGTGTGTAGACCCTGCTTAGTCCCGTTTTCTGTTCGATGCCAGACATATTTTTATCACAAAACCCACTCAAGCTTATGAGTGAATCATCTACAAAATAATCCTGTATCAAAAGACGGTCTTTGAAGTAATGAATTTGAAGTTTTTTGACATCAAAGCTAGATTTCTCGCATACACTATTATTTCCACTCATTCATTCCAATAAGGGTTGATCAGTTTTATGGAGATAAGAGAGTTTGAAAATAATTTTGATTAGCTATAGATAAAAACACTGTATGTGCAATTTCACTTTTATTTGAATAAAGTTTATTGTACAAGAGAATACATATACGTAACAAAAGCTACATTCGGCATTTCATCACAAAAGCCTACAAATATTTTATGAATAATTTGAGGTACTTGATAGGAACACTTTATTGCTCTTGAAAACACGATTCAAGATCATTTTCAGTTATTCCTTGTTCAATTATTATTATTTAGGAATCAAGAAGTATAGTTATATTGCTTACAATATCATATTTCAATTCCAACAAATAACATTGAATAATTTTGTTTGTGAATGCAGTATTCGGTCCAAATGTTCAATTTATTACAGTAGATGCATCGGCGATAATTAAAACTTCATTGATAATATTAATTGAAGTTTTCTTCATGAATAATAGATATTGAAAAATTAAAGTATGGCCATATTTTTCACAACAATGATAGTACAACAATAGAACAGACATACAAATGTACTTCAAGAATATTAATTTTCATAGTTCACGTTCCCTTTTAGTTGAGAGTGCAATCTCCATGAGTTTTATTAATTTGTATTTGGAACACAGTAATAGAGTAGTTCTTCTGCTCTATTAAAAGCTATATTTTTTAATTTTATGCAAATACATTACTTTTCCTTTATAATTCTGTACTCAAGTGTACTGTACTTCATTCCTTTCCACGAAAATGGTTGTCTTTTGATAAATCACATAGAATTAAATGTAATTTTTCTTGTAAATATGTTCAACTAATATCTTGTGTTTGGATATAGCTGACAAACCAGTATCAGAATCTTATATCAAAGTGAATTTAGAAATTTTCAAACCTAAGTACGGTAAACCACTAATATTAACAGTGGAGGAGTTCAATTCTACCTCCTTAGAATGTGCCTCCTATAAACTCACTAAAACTTCTTGACCTGAGCATATATTTCAAGCATAAACAAGTTGAGCATTGAGCTATCAGCCGGTCAAAAAGCGTCTTTGCCAAATTTTGTGAAACTTTGATTCCATCTAATGTGTAATTAAATCATTTATCTAAATATAAAATTGCATCTCCGAAATTTTTAGTCCCGACACAAAAAATGTTAGGGGTCAAGCCTTTGATCTTTTTTCACTAAAACTGAAAATTTGCATTAATTTTTCCAAATTTCATTTTGCTCTGACTTGTAGGATAACTTAAAAAGTTGGATATCGTTTGAAAATGAAGGGAGAAAAGTGTAGGCTATATTGGCTCTTCAATAATTTTCATGAAGAAATATCTTTTCAAAGTAATAATGCTCGTCAATGTCGAGACAAATTTGCCAGCAAACACTGAATTTTAGGCATGATAGGAACTTTTTTGCTTTGAGAGATAAGTAGGTGATGTCAGCGAGAAAGTTGTTCCTCATAGAAAGCAATATGCTTTGAACAATATATTGTTTTAAAAATGTATTTCTGATTAGTAGTATTCAAATAGCAGGCAAAATAAAGCAGTGGAGTAATGAGCCTATCGAAATCCCAATGTCAGATCAATTTTGCTATATTTTTCATGTCTGGAGGTCATTTCAAATCATCTGTTGATGCTTCAATCGCTGAAATTGGCATCAATGCTCAACAAGTGTTTCCAATTTCAAGAATTTTCATCAAACAGTTATTACACAGTATTGAGATCAAAATTCTACCGCATTTTGGCTATGATGCTTTTTTTGCCAGTGCAAAAATGCTCAGAGCTCAACTTACATAATACAGACCATATTTTATTTTTTAATATCAAAATCTTAAACTTCATTCTGTAGTTAATTCGCCGGTTTCTCAATCATTAAGTAAATCATTCAGTATAGCTATTGATTTTTGGCGGGCCGCTTAGCGCAGTTGGTTGGGGCGTCGCAACTTCAGCTTGCTGTCGTTTAAGTGGTCGTGGGTTCGAATCCCGCTCCACCGTCAGGCATTTATGTGTAATCATTCACCTCATTACCCACGCACAAGGGTCGGACTCATGTGGGCATCATCAGCAATAAAAAAAAAATTTAGTAGTGAACTAAGGTTAATAGGATAATGGGTGTGTATTATCGGGCCATAGGGACGCTGCATCATAAGGAGTGCTTCATACTTATCTGATTTTTGAAATCATAATGATACAATTTAATAATTACATTTTTTATGCTGTGTCAACAACATTGATACCGAGTATCATGTATGTGGGAAAAAAAGCCTTAGGACCACTATTGATTCAATAGCTATTATGAGTGATTTATTGAAATTTTTTCTTAACTTTGTTAATTTATTTGTATTTGTGTAGTTATTGTTCACTCCAAATAGAAATTTCCTGTTTTCTAGAATTTTTTGCAAACAATAATGTAATAATAATAATTTTTCTGAAATTATAGTTCTTTCTACCGAGTCTTTGTGCATCATGAACAAAATCTCCAGTTTTCAAAATACATTTGATGAATATTCAACTCATTGTACATCAATCAAATTTGAAGTAACAGCTTTCCATGACTAGAATAATAACTCATCATCCATATAAGAATACTTTATATAAAAGTGATCTTAGTCTTTTTATTTATAATCGAATATCATTATTATGATTATTTTGTATTCTATATTAAATTATAGTTTTTCATGCAAGAGTTTGTTCCTTATAACATATGTTGAATCTTACTGAATAACTCATTGTGTTGGTAGTTGGTAGTTAACATATGTTGGTAGTTAAAAACGAATTTATACAACTGGTGCATTGTCTTTGTTCTTGCGCAGTGTTCTGTGCATATTCAATGGTGGCAAATTTGGATTCTCAATTCGAGTAGGACAAGATACCCGCGATTTGCTGGCATCTTCCGTATCGAAATGTACAGATTTCTCATACTTGTTGATAGGAGCAACGAATGTTGTGGGACCTCTTGGAGTCAGTGTTGCCCAAATTGCCCTTGTATCAGCCGCCACTGGATATAAGACAGCCTCACAACTTCTGCCACTCTCTGATGCTGTGACTTTTACTTTGCTTCCAGCAAAATCTCTGTAAAATGAAATCGTTTTTTGAGCTTGAAGAAGTACGGTAATATTCAATTATTTTTTTACACCAGAATATGAATTTCTTCTTTTGCATCAATTTCTTAATCTATTGGTAGATAATGTTGTTATAGAGCCTTAAATAAATTGGAAAATACATTAGATTGTTATTAACCTGTGATGTTTTCCATGACGAAATACTTAATGAACAATCTAATATTAAAACTGACACTGTATTTCACTTTTATATATTGTTTACTCACTTATATTGGAGATGCTTGAGGGATAAATTTCACTTCTGAAAAGGCTGACGAAGCTTCTTTTCAGAAGTGAAATGTATCCCTCAAGCATCTCAATATAAGTGAGTAAAACAATATGTAAAAGTGAAATACAGTGTCAGTTTTAATATTACGGTAGATTTCTATTAACCAATTTTTTAATAGAAGATATTTGAATATTTTCAAGTTCTGCTCTTAGACTTGATCAGAAAAATAGAATCCAGGTAGAACTATTCACATTGACATTGAACTATTTACTTATGGATTACAGACTACATTGCTATTATTATACTGTTTTTCCTACTAGCTTAATAAAATATTTTTTGATTCTCTAGAAAGTTTGAATAAGCTACTTTTTATTGCATAATTTATTATTTGTTTATACATTACTTTTTGCTTTTTATATTGCTATATAAATATTACTGCCATAAAAAGATTTAACTAATTTTCATTGCAACAACTTCCTACAATAACCTGGTTCAAAATTTATCAACATATTTTGAATTGCTAATTAAAATCTCCTGTTTCTCATCTTTAGTGTCTCATTGTGCCTTGATAAGTGGGAAGCTTATCAGTGCTGAGTAAAATAGGTGTGAGCATTGGTTTATTTATATATATATCATGGTTGAATAATTGGAGAGATGATATTTTAGTCATCATATTCATTTTCATTCTCATTCTCATTCATCATCATGCATCATTCTTGTTTTCTCTTTTTGTTCATAAATACTTACTCCTCTATTCATTTCTTTCTTTTATTACCTTTTATCTAGCTGAAGTTTATTTAGTTAGCTTAGTTCTAGTTAGTTTAGTTTATTTGTTTTCTTAATAACTGCTACTATTGTTTTTGTTAACTGCATATTTTGTAAATTATTATTATTTTTTTTTTGAGGATGAAGCCCACATAGGTCTGAGACCTGTGCGTGGGTAATGAGTTGGATGATGGTGATTGCAATTATATGCAATAGGTCTCTCAAGACCTTGCATCAAAATAAATAAATCAATCAATCTTAATTCCACCAAAGGAAGCGAATCATCTGCACATCAGAATAGGTTCTTGAAGTTTGAAACTTTGAATATTAAAAAATTATCTTTGAAATCTTGATAAATCACCAGTTTTGTCAAAGATTGGAAGTTTATTATGAAAATTATGTTGGAAAACTGGAAAACGTTGCTTCAGCAAAACAGTGTGGCAAGTCTGGATGAATATTTCTAAACAGAACGGTACTTACTTTCTTAGCTTAAGTAGGATTACAGCGAAAAGAGTTCCAAGGCATACTACTCCAATGCAAAACGATGTTATCAGCATTATCCATGCTCCATCAAATCCTGTAACATTTCATAATGTAGGTAATTAATGTTTATTCCAAACAATCCTGAGACCTGTAGAGTGCAGAGCTGGATGTTTTCATAATTCTGTTCCATAAAAATAATTATTTCCTTTAAATAATGTTCTGAAAGTAATGTTTATTTCAAGTAACTAAATTTATAGAAAACCATCGAAATAAACGAGACATTTTTGTTTCCAAATACATAATTATTATTAAAAAATTACTTCATTGTTTTACTTTTAATATTATTGATTTTTTTTTAAATTTGTGTTGGCCCTATGTAGGTATGCTAAAACTGAATCAATGTAAGAATAGGACATAAACTAGCTGCAATCTCAAATTAAAATTGAGTAATATACTGTCTTGATTGTTCAGTCATTCATTTTAATTCACTGTAATCAACTTTTCTAAAATTGACATGATGTAGTAAACTATGCGATCTATTTCATGAGCACAGGCGGATCCAGCAGAAAATTTTGTGAGGGGGGTGACAACAGAGGGGAACCACCATTGGGCAGGTGGAGTTTGAAAATGAGGCCTAAAATTGTGAATTTGAGGGTATTTCCAATTGAAATAGAACCAAATTTCTGTTTTTGAAGTCCTCTATTTTTGTAGAACAATTGAAACACTAAACGACATTAGTTTAAACAAATTTTATTGCTCACCTATTGCTTATAATGATGTAATACTATATTGTTAATACAACCTGATTCATGACTAAATGCCTTTACAACGTCCTTTACTGCCAAACAGAAACTTCTACTAATTGATACACAGTGTGAGTATAAATAAAATAATTTATTAATGAAACAAAAAATCAAGTTCAACCCATATTTTAGTGTTTGTATCTCACATAAATATTAAGTGGAAATATCACATTGAAATGTTTATAATATGAACTTAGAATAGAAAATCATTTTTGTTAATGGTCAACAAATAACATAAATTCTATTCCAAAATTAAATGAACCTCGTCATTCAATATTAGAGAAATCTCAGAAAATACAAGGAATAGAGGTAACATAAACATGTTACAATAATAAAGAATCACAGGCTCATACCTTTTTTTAAAGACAGCAACTATCAATAGAATTAAAAGAACACATTTTATGACTTAATAATATGAATTCTGGGAGCTGACTAGATTTCACTCTCAAGGAGAATTATTTCTAAAAAATCCCTCCATCTTTTTTTAAAACTTATCTTTGGACACTGTTCTTGTTTCCAGGGTCAACTTATAAAAAAAAACAACCATGGTTCCCTTTTAGCCCTGCTTTATATTCACCAAGATATCATGGTCATTGTTCACCCTAGATCCTGAGTCCAAAAATGTTGGACACTCTTGACTGTCTATACTCTTTAATAAACAATAGGCTATTTTTTATCCCCAGGTCTAGGACTGCTAACAGATACTTCTCTCCTCTTATTAAAATTCCCAGATTGATAAATAGCCTTGGTAGTGAAATTGATATGTTTGTAGGAAAACGGATCTCTCTCGAAGTGAAAGCATTCAACTTCCTCAGTTAAAAATTATGTGATATTTTCTCATGTTTATCCTACGTTTCCTCAAACTACTCTCCTTTTCATCCTCTTCAAAAAATAATTTTCTTCTATTTTATTGGTCTACTTTTTATATTATTTTTCAGTATATTTTATTCTATTTGCAACCTTAAAATTCCTCTTAATTTATACCATAACAAGGTACTTATATCTCATGATAAGTTTTTCTCTTATTATTATTATTCTACATTCTTTACAAGACTTTTACAGTATTTTTCCATTTTGTCTACACATGTATAAATGTATCTTTAAACGATTTAAAAATGATTATACAGTTGAATGATTTTATGTAAACTGTGATAAGGAAGCATTTTTGGGCGTAGGCCTGTAAGCTTCCATCTATGCTTTGTCCTAAATAAATAAATATAAATTTATTAGAAAAATAATTACATTATAAGGTATTTGCTTCTAGAAGGTATAAAAATTATGAAACACAAATTTTAATAACCTTTTAATTTGTTTAGTTATTTTTCGACAAAAATGGGCACTACAATGTATCGTTACATCACACAAAGCAGTGGCGTAACTACAGGGTGGGATGACCAATAATATGGCTGAGAGGGTTTGACTCTCTGCGCAATAATTACAATAGTAATTTGGAGTGATACACCTCTAATGATAAATTGAGGCAGTATACATGGGACATGACATGGCTATTTATTTCAAAACGGGAGTTCGGGGTAATTCCCGAGAAAAGTTGTGAGAAATGATCTCTCCAAAACCACATTTTATAAGCATTAATTCGCATTAAGCATATATGTTAAGCATTTTATGTATAAGCATATAAGCATTTATGTTATTTGTCAAAGTAAGTTAAATTCTATTTCCTTCTTGTTTTATTGTCAATGGGAGATCCGGACCCTACTTGAACTGTCTGAAAACGTATATATTTGATCCCTCACTGCTCCTGACTGGTGTACTATACAGTAGTCTACCTAGAGAGGAAAAGGAGAAAAAACCTACCTAGAGAGAAAAAGCCTACCTAGAGAGGAACCTAGCCTACAGTAGCTAGAGAGGAAAATGGATTTCAAAAAGTGATTCCCTGAAAACGTTTTTAAAAAAGGATCCCTCCAAAACCATACATGTTTAAAATCATAACTATAAGAAGTGCTAGTAAGAATATTAATTTCCTTGAGATTTTCATCTTCTCTCTTCTCAAAATAACATGATCATAATACACGAAGCCGAGTAGATAGATCATCACTTAGTGAGTCACAATAGTGGTAGCTTATTCGAACAAAAACCTTGTTATATTGACAGGAAATTTTACAAAAGTCTGCCGTAGTTTTTAAAAATATAGAAATATGAAAAAATCAGTTATAAAAATATTCAGTTGATAAAGCTGTTCATGTAGTGTAGGCTACAGGAGCTCCTCTCAGATCAAAATTGAGCCTCACCTCAACTAATTGATATTGTAATTCTGGTAACTAGTGTATAAGATTGATAATATTTTATGTACAGTATATAATTGTTGATCAGACGTGTCTTGTACTTCTCAAACTTTCTCTTCAAGATAAATCATTTAAAAGATTTTTACATTGAATCGATTAGAAATTTTTGTCAAGTAGGCTACTATAAGCATTTTCTCATACACTCATGTGTGGGAAAAGCAAAAATATAATAAATTATAGTTTTGAATATGAATAACCAACTTACTTGAGTGAATTGTAAATTCAATGAATTCCACTTTTGAAGGCCCTGTGTTTAAATCACACAAAAAGGAACATGGAATCATGGTCAAGTTGTTTTGAATATCCAAAGATATGGGTATTGGAGGAGGAGGTATCTCCATGATTGAGTCAGGTGGAGGTCCGAGCTCCCTCCACTCGGTGCATCCATCCATGCTGGTCCGATTTTTACAAAAACAAATTCCTGAAAAAATCAATTCAGGATAAAATTAGTTTGTGCTCTTTACAAATGATTCACTTTGTTTACATCCATTGCTAGAATTTTTGAGTAAGCTTGCCTTTGCATGAACTTAAAAATAAATATTGTTGCAGGTTCTATCTCTAAAATAACGCTGGCAACACTAAAATATAACAATCGCACTTTATTTACACAAATAATCCACAACACGCACTGATCAGTTATATCTCACACAAAATAAAGAAATCAGAACAGATAAATCGATAATTTACAGCTAACACAGATCAGCTATATTAATGTCCAAAAATTAATCACTAACTGTTAAAAGGCCGATCTGATATTGAATGATAACTGTTCAATCAACTTTCCAATAATTCAAAAAGAAACGTCTAGAAATAACAATTAAACTTACGTAGCACAAGTCCATTATACAATATAGCTTAGCGAGTAGAATTCAATCGTAGACTATAAAATTTTCAAATAATTCTCACTAATAGAGTCACAATCTACGGCGATTATCACTTCAACAACAAATGTTCTTGCTATGAACAGAACTGCCACTACTTGTTATCTTGGCAAATTTCAAACAAGACTGAACTAACGATCACCTAAGCGCTCCCTTTAAATAGGGTTTATTTGAACTAGAAAGATGGAGATTTTTCTAAAATATTCCATGGAATTCTAAATAAACAGATAAGACATTTTAAAATATTCGATAAAATTCCATGAGGTTCTTATTGTAGTGAGAATTGAGAGAAAGAAGTTGTTCTCGGCGTTATCTGCTATGTAAATGTTTACTTCTAAGCAATTAATTACTCTGCTTTTGACACTTTTATGGTGTTTACTTTGTACTTTGTAGAATGTTCTAGTTGTTTTATTAGACATTAATGGAATCTTATCGAATATTGTGGAAGGTGTGAAGGCCTTTCATTGTTTATTTTAGAAATCGGTAGAAGTTAATAGAAAAATCGAGAGATCAATTATGGAAAATTATATAAATAGAGGGAGACTTTTGTAAATTAGTTCTGTCTTGCTTGAAATTCTTCGTGATAAACAAGTTGTGGCAGTTCTATATATTGTGCGTATATATAGTGATATTTTTTTCTCTGTGCCTATATAGTGATACAATTCTTTTTCATATTTAATTCATACCAGTGAACTACTAAATAGTTTTTATTGTATTACGGACTAGTGCTACGTAAGTTAATTGTTCTTTTTCGACGTTTCTTTTTAAATATTATTTGACAGTTTATTGTACAGTTATTATTTAATATTAGATCGGCCTTTTAACTTTTAGTGATTGATTTTTGTACAGTTTATTGAAATCTCTTTATTAGTTGAGCAATATCGATTTATCTGTTTTCAATTGCTTATTTTTATGTAAGACATTACTGACCAGTGAGTGTTGTGATTATTAGTGTAAATAAAGTGCGAGTGATAAATTTAAGTGTTGCCAGCGTTATTTTAGACATAGAACCCGTAACATTATTAAATATTCTACAGGTGTCACAAGATAAACTACAAGGCGATGAGGAGAGTAATGAATTGCTTCTGGAAATCAATATTGACACAGCAGTTAATGTTGAAAATCACTGTTCTTTCTTTCTATTACCACAACATTATTAACTATTATCAGATTTTAATCAGAAAAAGTCTGTTGTTGTGAGTGAGAAAATCACTGCTGGTTGTTGAAACGTATAGATAGCTCTTCATCATGGAACCGAAAAAGATGAATAAAAAGAATAATGAATTTTGAATACATGAAAAATTTGAAATGAAATATTGTTCCAATAATTTTGTCAACTAGTGTAAAATACTGGAAGTCATGCTTTTTTAAATATCTTCTATTTTTTTTTATTGAGAGCCGAAACACTATTGTGTATTTACAATAGAAAAGCGTTAACAAAGTAAAGAAATGAGAGTTAACCTTTTGACAATAAATTTGTAAAAATCAATGGAACTTGAAGAGTTTTATTTCTTCAACTGTGAAACAAGCTTTACAGACGTTTACGTCAGGATAATAATTGCAGAGTTATTTTTATGTATTGCTCTTGTTGTATCCAACAGTTTTTTATTGGTGGTAAAAAGCTACTGATATTGCTCAATGTTGATTAATTATTTATTGAGTCAATCAAACGCTCACGAATCAATAAGTAAAAGTAGACTAAGGCATATTTCATTCAAGTAATACCTTGAGCATTCAACCCACACTTTTCAAGTTATTGTTGTTACTTTTCCCTTAATTCTATGAAAAATGCTCAACCAAATGAAAATCCATTGGCTTGGAATATTATTTGTACTTTGATATGCATATTCCTATACAAATACCATTTGATTCTAGCCATTATAAATACATCATTCAAACAATGGACCACCTAGTCTCTTACTGCCTAGTTCAATCTTATATGTTTCTGGGGTTTGCCAGAGGCAATACAAAAGGTAATTCTGATAGCCTGGGTATAAAATAGATTTTCCATAAAAATTCCTTTCATGTTTTAGTATTTTTAAGGTATTATGACAATAAAGCATTATCTTTGTAGCTAATAATTATCCTTTATTTTCAGCCAACTTCTAAACAGGAGGATGTTCTCAATTCGGCCTGTTTTTTATGTTTGTACATCAATTATTCGACACTATAGAACCAATTTCGATATTTTTTCTAATGAAAGAGCTTCATTCAGCGGGGGTCCCATCCAAATTTCGCAAGGATCGGCCCAATTTTTAACAAAAAGGACCATTCATCGATGTCTTCCTTTCAGTTTTGTTAGAATAGGATAGTTTCACAAATAACCGCCAGTCGGATAACCGGTGTCGTTTGCCTGTAATGTCCCGTTTTGACCAATCAGATGAACTTAATTTGAATTATAAATAAGAAGATTATAGTATAATTTTCTGTTCTTATGAACATTGAAAATAATTTAGTTGATGTTGTGGAAACGTAGGAATAAGGTTGTGTAGTTTCAATCATGGGTTGGAGTGGAAAACGTTTTTGAGATCGTTAATTTCAAAAAAATAATGGAACAATATTCTTCAAAGTTATTAATTTTTCAGCGTAGGCCTAGGTATATTCTGAAAGGGACTGCATTAAAATGACGAGTTACTCTGAGTTGTAGACTTTTCTTTAGTTTATTAACTTTTCTCATAGGTAAATGTTCAGCTACTTTATATTGGATGTTATATTGATCATATTGGTTTGCTGATTTGATAAATATTGCATAACGTAGGCTATAAGAAATAATATGTTCCATGTTTTCAAAGTTTGAAAATTCAACTAAAAAGCTTAAAATGGAGCACATTTTAAAACAAAAAAGAAACCAACTGCAAAGAAATAATACTAAAAAATTTAATACTCACGCACAAAAAAGTTTAAAATAAAACATAAGCTATCATTTAAACTAAGAAAATTGAAAATTTACTACAATTAAGCCGGCACCAAATATTTTATGGAGCTAATAAGAAATTCTATGTTGTATTTTAGAAGTTTATGGCGAATTTGGCGATGACTTCAAGAGGTTACTTGAATAAAATTAAGAATTTTCTCAGTTTAGGCCTAAATGAAATTCTTCATTTTAAACTTTTAGTACGGTTTCTTTTTTTTTTGTTTTAAAATTTGTTTTTAAATATTGGGATATAACTTGTTCACGAATTATGAAGACAAGAAAAATCCCTAACATTCTTAATAAAATATGCAGATAGTTATATTATGACTAATATGACTAAGCGTATTATGCATTTACATGCACGATCATCTTCTCCATCTTCTCATGCAATCTTTCCGTTATTCACTCATTTCGTGCGCACATTTACACATTTTCGTGCGAAAAGAGCTTTCAAGTTGGTTCTACACATGTTCGAATTATAATTCGATTCATTTATTTCCATATTTTTTAAATAAAATCTGAGCTGTCCTATGCCACTATTCAGAAGCCTTCTATTTTCAAGCGTGAATGAAGAATTCTTCAATAAGGAAATATCCTTCCCCATCTCAAAGATGCAATAAATTTTTTTTTATTAATTCAAGGCAAGAGGACTCAATCTAATTTGCTAGAGTATAATAATAATAATAATAATAATATTAATAATAACATTACGATAATATAATAATAATGCTTTTGTTCTCAAATTTATTATCCACTCCAATAGCACTAATAGAACTTCTATTGTTCGTATTGATGGCTTCCGTGCACAAAAGCGTGTTTTGAGAGGGAAGGTCACCCCTTTTTTCCTAGCTCAGCTTTCATCTGTCTATCAAGTTCAATACCACTAATTTCGCAATTGTATTCATGTATTTTTCATTGAAACTATTTGAAAAGCAACTCATATTTGTATGTGTTTATGTTGGAAAAATCAGCCCAAACATGTTTAATTAGAATCTTTGTTCTATTTTCCTTCTCAATTCTACTGTGATAATATTTATTTATCCATTCAACGTTAATTAAATAAGACTTTCCAGCTTTTCACCTCTCTACGGTTACATAATGTTCTTTGATCAATTAATTACTGTTTCTTTCTGAATCTTGTCTGTCAAGATAATAATTATTATGATTCAAGCATGTAAGAAAAATTGAATGATATTTATTCTTGAACGATTTTCTTCATTATAAATCGAGTTCAATGATTGCTTTTTGAACTGTCAAAGGTAGTTTTCTTAAATTGTGAATGAAATTACTCATTTCACTTTCTTCTACGCATTATGTAGAATGAAAATTGTACTCCAATAGCCTCTATTAAGTATAGGGTTGTTTATCTCCAAAAATAGTGATTTTATAAATATTTTTGAGACAATACCCAATTTTTAAACATTATAAAAACTTCCCTTTCAACTTTTTCGTAGACCGACTGTCTTATTGTTGATACAGCATTAGATTAGATTATTTATACATTATTATGCTTTATTTTATTTAGAATTTTCATTTCTCCAGGCTACTCTTGCTTGTATATAATATCTGATTAAAATCATTAGAGAATTGGCGATATTTAAAAGAATAAACATTGAGAATTCCACTGGAAGATGAGCTTTAAATTAAATATTGAGCTTCAAATTGTTTCTTTCACCAAAAATGTTATATTCAGTTGAGAATCGAAACAAAAATCAACTACAGTACTTAGCAGGAACGCTGCTCAACAATAATCAAAAATTTTATTTTCCACTTAACATTTCAAATCATAAGTTATTGTGAAAAAACATAAAGGGAGGTGATATTATTCTGAACAAAGCTTTCTTTCCTCTATGTTGAATACGATATTGCACGACTGGCTAAAGAATTACTGAATAATAGTGTCTATAATATATGTTGTGTACAAATTTGAAGCGCATTTAAAATCGACTTTATTTTGTCTTACTCCAATTTTTGCTCACTACAACTTATAAAAGCTCCCAGCTCCATTAAACTAATAATAGCTTAAGAATTGCGTAGTGTAGGCTATAGAAAATTTGTATAAACATTTTTTAGTGAACCCTAATAACCCTTACCAAGCCTACTACACTTGAAAAAAGCTGTTTTTTCTTATTTTTTCGGAGGATGAGACCTGTGCGTGGGTAAAGAATTGGATGATGGTGATTGACGAGTTGGACCTACAGTTTTAGGAGGTTCCGAACCACCGGGAAGTGATTTTATAGCAAAGAACAGAGTCTTTTTTGCTGGCCAATCCAATCGGTTACCCTTACAAAGATGGCCCAGGAGTTTCGTATCTTATCTCTGATTGAACAAATACCTGCTACGGCACTTGGCTATCACTTCCTGTATACTTCAGTGTATAACAACAAAGCAGGCGTGGGCTTTGAAATGGATAAACGTTACACGTGAGAGACCAATTAGGGTGATAAAGATCAACTTATAAGAATACTCCTACACTCATTATATAAGAAGTATGAACAACATTTCAATTGAAGATTGGTTAGAATGGGGATAGTAATATAAGTAGCATTATCGACTTACCTTGTCTGGCTTGTATCTGTTTCTGTATACATCGAACTGCTGGAGCTAAACGCGTGGAAATTCCCTCCGAATCGGACAGGCGCCGTTCTATTGATTACTCCTTCGTTTCATTTCCCCGCGTCGTCTAAACAATTTTCCCTTTTCCCTGTCATTGCTAATGTATATAGCAATACTGCATATACATGTATATGTACAAGGTATTCCGCATAGCGGATAATCACAGTTCACAGGTCTTTCCTCTGCAATAATATTCCATTACTGGCACTCATCCTCTATTTAAAAAGTCTACATGATTTCCCTCATTTGTCTCTATGGTAATGTTTCTTTCCCGCTATCTGTTAGTTTTCTCTCGCATTTCTTCATAGAATGTTTACTTACAGGTTTTCTTCTAGTTTTCTGCTGTCTTTTTCTTGCACTTTTAATTTAATTCTTAGTATTTATCCATTATTTTAATTAACTGGGAAAAGAATAATTTATGTTTTTTTTTTGTAGATTACGTCTTGGAGACTCCAGTTAAGGAGTATACGACAAGTCAGATTAACATTAGTCATATACACTAGATACCATAATTAATTACTACGGTATATCAATTAGTTGAGGTGAGGCTTAATTTTGATGTGAAAGGAACTCTTGTACACTATGAAAAGCTTTATCAACTAAATATTTCTTCAATTGTTTTTTAAATATTTCTATATTTTCAAGACTCTTTAAAAACTGCGGTAGCTTATTGTAGAATTTCCTACCAATATAACTAGGTTTTTGTTTGAATAAGCTACTATTGTGACTCACCAAGTGATAATCTCCTCGGCTTCTTGTATTATAATCATGTACGTCAAGATTTTGGTTAATATCATTCGTTTTTACATATAAAGAAGCTTCATACACATATAAGCAGGGTACAGTTAGGAGACCAAGTCTCTTGAACAACGGCCTACATGAATCCAATCTATTTACTCTTTCTATACACCTAACTGCTTTCTTTTGGATCTTAAACACCCTATCAAGATTTTGTTTTGATGAATTACCCCATACTAAGATAGCATACCTAATATGTAACAGTAAGAGCCCATGGTAAGCTGTAAAAAGTAACTTTTTGTCATTCAATCTAGCGAGCTGTCGCAGGACAAATACCCCAGATGAAATTTTACAACATATTTTCTCAATGTATGGTGCCCAGGCAATCTTCTATCCAACAAAACTCCAATGTTTTCAAAGAAATGCAATGTTTTCTTCCTGGTCTAGTTGATTATCATTTACAAACACGTTTATAGCCCTATCTTCATTTGAATTATGTTTGTTTTTGAATTGAAGGTATTGGCATTTTTTACTATTTATTGTTAATTTCAACTGATTTAAGAATTGGAGCAGTCAGTCGTGATTACTGTAACTGACCACGAGCACCGGTTCCGGGATTGATTTTCCGGGTTAAGTCTGGTATCTTCTGAATTTGTGATTATTGTATTCTTTTGTGTAGGCCTATTAGCATTTAACAATTTAACTTAATTTTCCACGCACAAGCCAGAACGCACGCAGAACCATCTAGGAAAAGTTATATTATTTCATAGAATGTAGGTGAAATAGAATAAGAAAAGTAAAGTGTTTGAAAGTTGATTTTTTTACCCTAGTTAGATAATAATATTATATAGGGGTACTATAGGTATTTAAGAAAAAGCTTTCAATGTCTAGTTATGTTTGATCGAAATGCCGGAATAAAGAACAATTTCTTGTCTCAAGGTACAGCACAACTTGGATCTTTCAATTGAACAGTAATAATGAATGTTTCTTTATTCTACTCCAAGGTGGGTCGGAGTGAAGTGAATATGATACTAATGGTTTTGCATAACTAGATCATTTTTTATTTAAAAACCCTCAACTCATGACCTACAGACAAGCTACAGTTAGAATAGGCGTTGGGAGCGACTACGCAGCAGAAGTGCCTATTATGAAAGGAGTTATGCAGGGCAACAATTTACCCATTGCTGTTCTCTATCTCCATAAATGATTTGTAGGAGTATTTTTAAAAAAATTACTGCAGTCCTGCTAAAATTAATGAGCGTATAATTATAATGAATGAGCTCTCTTGAGCCGATGATTCCGTACTTCTCTCCAATATTGTAGTGGATGCGCAACTCAAGTTCAACGCTCTACAAAAATATTGTTCTGAAAACCATCTCGAAGTCAATGTCTCCTAAACAATATTTTATTTTCAAAAAATGTCACGGACGGTCATCCAGAGAGACACCTTACTATAGAAATTAACCTTTATAAAGATAATTAGTGTTTTTTCAAGCTCTGGACTATTCCACCAGGCCACCAAGGATATTATTAGTAGAGATTCAACTGCATCAAGATCCATTGCGCCTCAGACCATCGCAAGATCGTAGAAAACCAAATTATTTGGTACAATGACTATTAATAATAATTTCTCTGGATGATGGAGAACACATTCAGAGGAGTTTATTGATATAAGCTTGAACATTACAATATATTATTAAATAGAAAATACAGTGATTTGATTGCTAAATTAAAAAAAAAAAAAATGATTCCCCACTATAAAACTATGTGTCGGGGTGATCATCAATATAAACCGTAGATCAAACTAATACTATTCCTAACTAGCCATTATAAGTAATACAATAGTAAAAACTATTTACTACCTAAAACTACCTAAGTATGCATAATTGTATTTCTATTCACATCCTATTTACTATGAGCTCCTCACTATGGTGGACTCCAATATTATATAACCAATCCCTAATTTAAAAAAAAATCTATTAATATTGCCTTCTTCTTTTATTTCCAGTGGAATTATATTGTAAATTGTTGGCCCTAAATATCCTATTGATCTTTGCCCAAATGCTGTGTTCATTCTGGGTACTTCCTGATAATTGAGGCGTCTTATTCTAGTATTGTGGCTATGAGTTATAATATTATTTTCATTTTTATTTTTCCTTATATAAGTAATTAACAACAAAATATACAATTGCCTAACACTAAGTACTCTGTTTTCCATGAATAGTTCGCTGATTGGGTCGGTATTGTATCATGCGGCAGTAAAGTTTAATCTTTGAGATAGACCTACTGGTACCTAATCGAGGAGACTCAGTAAAAGTTCATCAAATCCATGTTCAAGTTGCTGTTCTTATTAGGCGACATATAGATTCGAAAATTTCAAAGCTTTCAAGCAAACGCTGTTTAACCTGGATATGGAACTAGCTCCCAACTAGTCTAAAACCGCTTGTTTAAAACCAATTAATAACTGCCAATAAGCCGATCAATAACTCAATAATTAATGTCCAATAGACTCAATAGTAAACTAAGCACTCACTGACACTCAAGTCCAAAAGGAGTCTAGTTATCACTGTCTCATCACAATTATTGTCACAGTTGTCACCAGATTAATCGCCGAAATGCACTGTATATACTGTTATAGTAACAATACACTTGTACACTTGTATAGAGCATTTTGATGCCAGTATTTCAAGTGCTGATTTATCACTGACCAACTATCAGCAAGAGACTCTGCATTTACACAAAAACATTCTCATTAGAACATTCCAGTGCCATCGTTGATGTCTCCTTTGTTTACACAGTGAATTGCAGAACAGAGTAAAATAATATAGAATTATCTCATTTAATGCAAAATACTAAGGAAGAGCTAAACGACAAAGAGAGAAACAATGTACTTCGATTTGTTTATTTTTAAGTCATTAGACCATTACGCAAATAAAAGACTGCTATGCTTGTGCAAACATAGTTATTCAAATAAGTTATTCATCACTATCTTCTGCTTATTATTACAATATCCCCTTGAGGTTCAGGCATATTGCTTCAGAGCTCAAGGTATTGACTACCAAATTATCTAAACCCATCTATTTATCACTTGAAGTCTTGAACATAATATCATTATGCATTATGAGTTATGTAATGTTATTTTAAAATTATGAAAAAAAATAAATAGTATTGTTATGGACACATAAAGAAGAAACAGTGATTTTGAGCATTATCTGCCTCTGTCAATATTGATTTCCGGGAGCAATTAATTACTCTTCTTCTGCACTCTCTTTGCCTTGCAGTTTATCTGTGACACCTTTCGAATGTTCTTATCTTGGCAATTAAAATAGCCTGGATGAATGGAGAATGTCCTATTTGTTTACTTTAGAAATTGATAGAACATTTTAGAAAAATCTCTGTCTTTCTGGATTAAAAAAAGGAAAAAATATCAGAAAACTCTTGTAAAAAGTTGATCGTTAATGTAATAAGTGGCAGATTCAGAGTGACAGTGATAGTTCCCGCTCATACAAATCGGATTACCAATGAGCGTGATTACAAACTGTGCTATATGAACGTTTGTTTTTAAAGTGATAATCGCAGTATATTGTTACAGATTATTATTCAGGCTTACTTAACAGTTTATACAGCGACTTGTAAATGCTTGTAGTGTTTCAACTGGTATGTTTTAGACGTTTCTTCTTGAATTATTGGACAGTTATTATAGACTTATCTGTTTCGGCTTGAGGATCTTTTTTTGTAAACTATTCTTAGTAGACTATTTTTCTTCTCCTACCTATCCATTCCGTAGAACCTGAAAGGTCATTGAAATACTTACAAGTTCCATTGATTACACAACAGTTTTTGTCTCACAACTCCACAGAATATCTACTCCAAAATGTGCGCTCTATAGTCAACACCAACACCAAGGAAGGCTCAAAATCAACAAATTGATCAAACTTTCAAACTATTATAGAACAATAGAAAAAGTATGAAGGAAGGAATATTTCCATCTTTACAAACAATAGGACAACCCTTTCTGATCCCATCAACTTGTTGCTTCGCCAACCTTCAGGTAGAAAATGTGGACCCACCACACATCCCGAAGCCTCTGTTTCTAATTAATTGATTTCTTTTGTGTAAGACATAACTGATTAGTGTGAGTTGTGGATAATTTGTGTTAATAAACTGCGAGTGTTAATTTGAAGTGTTGCCAGCATTATTTTAGAGATAGAACCCATAACCATAACAGTATGTAAATAGTGTTTTCTAGAGATACAAGAGTGTTCAAGAGTAATAGAATTTTCAACAGCAAAAGTCTTTGAACAGTGTCTCTGGATTTATTACCTCTGTTGGATATTTTTGGCGGGAGGTAGCAGTAGATTCTGGTTTTCTTTGAGTAGCTGTTGTGCATGCGAGCGTCTGTGCGGCGTGCTATTGAATCACGTTTGAAAGGGATTAACAAACTTAGTGCTGTGTAGGCCAATCAGGCCTTGAACCGAACATCCCGATCAATGCAAGATTTGTCACGTATGAACTGCAAACCACAAATCCAATTTGATTCGCAGTGATAATCTATAAATAAATTGACAAACCAACTCAATCAAATTTGGGTCTTAGTAATCCTGAAGTTCATATCTGCAGCTCTGGAAATGTCGTATTTACATAGACAATATGGTAGAAATATGCTTTTGGGAGATAGTTCGTAAATTGAAATGAAAGACAATGTAAATAAATGTATAATGTTTCCATATTCACCCAAGCACATTTAATTATTCTTGTATTCGAAACTCCTCCTATACTCTTATAGTATTTCTTATAGGTGGCAATGTTCATTTTTTATTTATTTTTATGTCGCTCTAATAATTCTATTCAGTAAATATTGTTTTCTATGCATCCCACACCTTCATTTTCATCTGAATATGATGGGGAAAAAATAATTCCACAGTAATACTAATATTCTTTTAATAATTCCTGTTTTAAGACGATTTTCGGGCATTTTATCAACCCATATTACAATATAAACAGTTTTTTGTTTAATTAACAGCTAATTTTTCTCAGACTTACACTTGGATCTTTTTAAATATAAAACATTTTTATCCCCTAGACTTATTTCGTGCTTTTCAAAAGAATTCATTATTCAATTTAATCAAGGCTGTCTAGTTCGGACTAAATTTCAATCTAAGAGGAGAAATGCATACAAGAGAGAAAGAGAACGAAAAGCAAAATAGAAGTGATCAATAGAGGAAAGGGAATGAAAAAATGGACAATTGGTGTGATAGGTAATTCCTAAATATGAAAAAACTGTACCGTGAAGTTTTTTGCGAAGCAGTTTTATACTAAATTATCCTTTTTATCGATCAAAGATTTTATTATTTCAAAGCAATCTACAAAAAGAACTTTATAAAAGAGAGGAAGACAAAAAGAAAAAAAGATGATGAAGTGATCAACAGAGGAGAGGAACAATGAAAACGGCCAATTTTTTGAAGTTCCATACATTTGAAAAAACTGCTGCAACATTTGTCTTTAAGCAGTTACATACTAGATAATTTCTTAATTAGAGATAACACTTTTTCAAAGTATCTTCAACACCCGATAAGCGATGAGTGACACTAATTGCATAAAGAGTTTAGAGAGAATAGATTATTATAAATTTCAGCTTGACTTGTCAATCAGCTCAAAGTTCTTGATACATGCTCTCGTTCCATCTCAGACCTTCCACAAGCTCAACAATGGAAACTTATTTCTTGCTACTATGCTACTTAGGCTACAGTTATTTTAATGAGAAGCTGGGATACAAATTATTTGGTTCGCTGAATCGTCTACCCTGTTTCACCGCTAACGTTATTTACTGAACACGGCAGATAACGAGGAGCGATTCGACTTGTTCAAACGTCGGTTACCGTTGATATGTGTCGGGGTTGATTCAATCCCTTGGTAATGGTTTTTTGAGACATCCAAGCTCAGCGTTCAATCCGCTTCCCTTGTTGGAAGCCTTTTACTTCATTCGATAGGCGTTAGCATATCATCATAGGTTTCAAAATCAAGAGTATTGTAAAATACATGTATTATAATAGTATAATGTAATATTATTACATAGAGTATTATAATAGTCTATGCTCCAGGGGTGAATCCATAATCTAGTTTTAAGAAAGATATCGAGTGAGAGAATATTTCGGATAAAATTTCATCTTTAAAAAGGTTCTTAGCCCAATAAAAGACACAAATATAATGCTTTATCTAGATTTCGTGGGGGAGAGTTACATTCTCTGAATCACCCACTTGGATTCGTGCCTGCCGTAGGCCCTATATACTACCTAGAATTTACTAGCTTGACGCCCATTCCAAAAATTGAACATTTTTGAAGAAAATAAAAAGTATACTCGAAGTCATGTCCATATGCACAGAGACTATTATTGTTTTCACTCCTATAACTGCGATTTCAATTTCCTTCCCCTCTCATTATCATTTCAAAATTCTATTTGTTTCTTTACAGTCAATTTTATATTATTCTTGTTTGAAAGAGTAATATTGGTGAACTCCCTGGAAGATGTTTCTGTGTGACTAAACACTTATCACATTCTCTCAGGCTATTATTACAACACATTCAAAATATGTATTATTATGTAAAATATTCAATATTAATATTGTTATTATATCTATTATTTATATAGTTTATATCTAGGTTTTCATTTAGTTAATCTTGTTTTTGTTTGTATGTTATGGAGACTCCTCCCCGCTCACGGACACGTCGCCCATGTGGGGAGTATATTCATGATTACTTTTCCCGATTATCAGAAAATTGTATTTATATTTGGATAAATAAATTTGAATTTGAGTTCTAATGGCACTGAGTCCTTCGGCATCAGACGCTCCACTTTATGCCGCAAGATTCTGCTGCGAAGCCAACTGTCGACGATGGCTGTCGCGTAGCTAAATTCGTAGCGAAGCGCAGTGTGAACAGAAAACGAAAATCTCATATAAGACCATGTTTAGCCAACAGCTGCTCAACAGACGCTCCACAAAAAGAAGCCCTGTGTGAAGAGGCTCTTTTTTGGAACATTCCTGATGTAGGCCTACTCGATGATAATCATCATTGCAAAATTGAACACAATCAATTTTGAACCAGATCTAATGCAATTCATTAGACACCCTTGCCTGGGGCGAACCTTTCAGGAGTTTTGGAGGATCACAACTTGAAAAAAACGTAATGAATGAATGAATGAATCAATCAATCAATTTTATTTGATTTAGGTTAAAACTACAGGAGTTTTTCTTACACCTGAACCTTAGCACTATATTACATTTTTCAAGCTAGAGCAATGAGAAAATTACAACAAATTATACAAGAGAATAAGTTACAAGTACATAAGATAAAATTGTCATACCTGCCTACAAAAATCAAAAATCTATTAACAAACGCATTTAATTATAAATACAAATTATGATTTCTACCTGTACATTCTAATTCTAGATCTAGTTTTGGAAGTTCCTTACTACTTATTAATGATTACAAAAAGAAGTGGTACATTAGAAAGATTGCAAATATAACTTAATGTAGTATCTTCTGTAAACTGAAAGTCAACTAACATAAACAAATCATCGATTATATCACATTCAAAATCATTTAAAATTACCAAAAATTATCCATATCTATTGAAAAGGAATGTCCACAACGCTTCCTTAAATGTTCCTATTGATGTTTTAGCTTTGATATTATTAGGGAGGCGGTTCCAAATTCGAATTTCTGAAACTAGAAAGGATTTATTGAACATGTTTGTTCTGTTTCTAGGAACTTGAAGTAGATTTTGACCTCCCCTTGTTGTTCGACCATGAACATCAGCCAAAAAGTTAAACCCTGCTGCCAAATACCCTGGTGATCCTTCTTTCAAAATTTTGAAAACCATGCATGTGATCATAAATTCTCTGCGGTCATTCAATTTCATCAGATTAATTGCTTTAATATGCTGAGTTACATGATCATCATATCTCAGATCGAGTATAAAGCAAATGCAGATATTAAAAATCACTTGCAATTTCTGAGCCATAGTTACTGAGGTGTCCAAGTATACTGGACCACAGTAATCAATAATGGGGAGAATGAGGGATTTAAAAAGTGTGATGCAAACACCTGTGGAAATCAAGTGTTTCCGTCTACTCAACTGATAAAGGATACCATTTACTTTCCTTGAAACCTGAAGGACATGGTCAGACCACGTTAGGGTCGAATTGAAGAAAACTCCCAAATTCCTGGCAGTATCTATGTAACCAATATTTTCACTCATAACTTTAACCTTGGGAAGTGAATTTTTATCCACTGGTTTAAGAAGCTTATGATATCCAATCAGCATGCTCTGGGTCTTTTTTGGATTTATAACAAGTCCATGTTCAGCACACCACACCTCTAGTCTTCCCAAATCCTGATTTAGTTTCCCAATTGACTCTTCTATATTATCAACATCTGAGTGAATATAGATTTGCAGGTCGTCTGCAAAAATATGATAAGAGGAGAAAGTAAAACTTTTAGAAACTTTGAGAAGATATATTGTAAAAATTAATGGTGGTAAACTAGATCCTTGAGGAGTCCCATCAACCAATGTTGCCCAGTTAGACATCTCATTTTGTGCAGTAATTATCCTCTGTCTCCTATGACTCAGATAAGAGGAGAACCACCTAACTGAATTTTCTGAAAAATTTAAATACTTCAATTTAGCCAGAAATACTTGGTGAATGATTGCGTCAAAAGCCTTTGAGAAGTCCACCAGGCATAATACAGTCACTTTTCGTTCATCCATTGCTTTACGGATATCATCAGACACCTTTATCAATGCTGTGCATGTACCATGGCCTGGTCGGAATCCAGATTGAAAACCATCAAATAAATCATTCACATGCAAGAAAGAAGATATTTGGTGTTGAACTATATATTCCAAAACTTTTGCTAAAGTACAGAGAAAGCTAATTGGTCGGAAATGTTTGAGTTCTGTTGGGGGAGTGACCTTGGGAATAGGCCTAATTATTGCTTCCTTCCATTTTGAGGGAAATGACCCATTTCTTAACAAAAAATTGAATATATGTACTAGTACCAGGCTGATTGACTCAAATATACTCAGAATCATTTTTGCTGACAAGCTGTCAGTCCCTTTAGATGATTGAGAAACATGTTTAAGACCTTTTAAAATATCATCACTTGTTATTGGAGTAAAGTGAAATTGAGGATTTTCCTTATCTTGGTTAGAATTATAGAAACTTAATACCGACTGAATATTCAAGTCTCTATTAACTGCATTCCAAGATGGCGATGAGAGGAAAAAGTCATTGAGAGCATTTAAATCATTTGGTATTTTTGCAGTAACTTCTTTTTTAGGGGCTATGAACCTAAATTTCCTACAATTGGACCAAATCTCATTTTTATTTGTTGGATTATTCAGTGAAGAGTGATAATATCACAGCTTAGCATTTCGGACTTCTTGCCTTGTTTTATTCCTGAGTGTTTTATAAGTATGCCAATCCTCCAATCTCCTATATTGACAATGATACCATTTCATCGTATCTCGTTTCTTCATCATATCTTTAATTTCAGGAGTTAGCCATGGAGAAGGGGGATGTTTAACTGTAATGGTCTTGATAGGGGCAAATTGATCATATATTTCAATCAGTTTACCATTCAAATACTCAATTTTGTGATCAATTTCATTTGCATCATACAAAAGATTCCAATTTATACTGAAAGCACTCTCCTTCAGGGCAGCCCAATCTACATTTTTGAAATCTCGGTAAGTTACAGTTTTCTTCATGTTTTTAGGGGTGTTCAAGTTGAATGTGGCAAATATAAGATCATGTTGACAAATATCTGGAGTTGGGACTTGACCAAAGTTAATGATTAAATTATGATTATTTGTGATAATTAAATCAAGCGTATTATCTGAGGTTGCCGTATGATATGTGGGACCCAAGGGAAGAACTCCTCCGCCCAAGGTTCTGACAATACCAAATAAAGAAAATTTATCATAATTGTTATATTCCAGTGCTGTATTAAAATCTCCCATAATTATAAAAGTAGGATAATTATAAGTGAACGAAGAAATAGCGGTTTCAACATCGGTCATAAACCCTATCTTTGGAGGTCTGTAAACGCAACTCACCAGCAACTTACGGGTCCCGGAGCCGACTTCCAAAATAATAAATTCCGGCCTACCAGCAGTTTTACCATCTGAAGTAAGCAATATTTTGGCAGTCATGCAATTTTTCACATAAATACCCACTCCACCACCACCTTTAAATATTCTATCATTTCTGAAGAAATTGAAACGTAAGGGAGAGAATGAAAAATATTGACTAATTATGTAGAATAATGGTGACTTTTGAATATATTATCAAAATACAAGGGCCATTTTTCACCCAATGGATAAATAAAAGACCAATGAATAAAATTATTTTAATACCAAAATGTATTTCCATTTGAAAAAAGCTTCTCATCTCAATTAAAAGTGTCACAATAGGCTGTGTTCAGTATTCCAGTATTTCTAGTATTCCTTGAAAAATATTCTTAATCCTTCTTTTTTCTGCAGCACTATAAATACTTTTATAGGTCTTTATAGTGCCTAAGGCTGTGGTTGCACAGATATATGGCGCGATATGACGTTGAACCGTAAATGCGTTTGAAACAGTCAGACAAATGTAAAACGGTCGACTTGAAACAGAGAGCTCTCTTCATTCAGTCAATGATATTAATTTGTGTTTCAAAATAATTATTTTCCATCATCTTGTTAACTCAGAATTCATTTCTGGGAAAGTTTATCCTTAATCAGGTATCAGGAAGCAAATTATAATTCCAGCTCTTCAACAAGAATTATTTAATTCGTGAAGTGGCACGGAGAAATGGAAAAAAGAATGAATGATTCTGTCCGTCTCGTTATTCCTCAAGGTGAAAACGACCTGATTTGCTCTTCAGACTTCAATGATATATACACCACTGACATCTGTGACGTCACTAGAATTTTGAACTCATTCCATTTCCACCTACGTGCTGCATGTTTCTCCTGGAGCTTTGAACTCTTCCCGGCTTTTAAAGCTTTCTCAACTACAGAACTTGCTACTTATTCTTCATTCTTTCCACGTACCTGACAACCTGACTATTCAGACATTCAGACACAATCAGGATAGCACACGATTCTCCATTCAGCTAACAAATAGCAAATACGAAAGAATGAGTGTTGGCGTTTGAGATCTTATATACAAACAGCACCAATGTAATTGAAAGAATAGATAGCATTGAAAGAATCTCGTATGATTAGAATTGAAGGTAAACCATAAAATTAAATTATAATCTTGATTAAAGATAGAATGTGCTAATACAGAAAAATTTTAAAAAGAGATTAATATGATTTTATTCTTATTTAATTATAGACTAATATTATTTTCCAATAAGATGATTCCATCATTATTTTTATACTTGAATAATATTATTCCTTTTCAGCCCTGATGTAGGCAATAGAAAAATTAGGATGTTGAAGATCCATCTTGTTTTCTCTAATAAGTAATAAAAACTTAAAAACACTTTACTGTGTTTGAAAAGTACTGTGGGTCGTCTGACGATGCTCTTGACAACGTGAGTTAATTTCCACTTAAAAGTGTTTTTTACGTTTTATTAATAAAAAAATGTTGCATTTGTTTCTAGTATCTCACTCTGTTACTTCGCATGAAATGGAAGTTGGAAACTGCAAGAACTATGTAACAGAGAATATTAAAAACACCAATATGAATATAGTGGCACCGATGATAATCCATAGAAGGGTTAAAAAAAATAGGAAAGAGTTCAAAGAATATAGTGTTTCAGATTAATTAATTGTTAGTCAAGAATCGTAGATAAATTCCATAAATCATAAGTTCTAAAAGCTATTTTACTTACAAGTAATCACATTACATTTCTCTATCAAGAGAAATGGTGAATTTAAAAAAAATTGAATATATATTTTTTTAAATAAAAGGGGCAATTTTCCAACCCCCGATAGGGCATACATGAAAGGCAAATTAATAAAATTATTTTAATACCAAAATTTATGTCCACTTATCAACGATTGAGGCTTTTGTCATTCCTCTGGACAAGCTTATACCCTCTCAATAAAATGTTGCCACCAGTGAATTTAAACGGGTCTTGACCTTGTCTTGAAGTTCCTCAGTAGTTGGAAAGTGCTGATCTCCAAGCCATTTCTCGCTCAATTAAAGCAGCTGTTTATTGCCAACCCTTACAACATTTGCGGCGGTCCATTCAGTGTAAGAGACATGCTGACGTCTATAATTGTTCTGCTGCATGACAACACACCTGCTCTAACAGTGCCGGTCATGCACCACACATTCCCAACCTAGGCAAGGCCGAGACTCATTTAAATTCACTGGCGGCAACTCTTTCTATGAAGAGAATATTGGAATGCTGGTCCACAGGTATGACAAATGCCTCGATAAAATATTTTTTCTATTTACTGGTCTTTTATTTATGTCCCATTGGAGGTTGAGAAAAAATGGCCCTTGTAGTTAGTACATGAGGGAAGTTGAAAAAATCACTACAATAGAAAAATCATGGAAATTCTCACTTGTTTTAGTAGAAGATTCTCATGGATAATCTTCCTTCGACAAATAAACCATGTTCTTGAAAATAATTCTGACACTTCTTTGGCAGTTTCAGGTGAAACTTTGAAACCGGAATGGTTATGATGGAACAAGGCTGTTCAGTGTCGTTGATCTCTGGATATTTTTCTGCAGATTTTTTTTTTGTAACATTTTATTTCTTGTACATGATAGTTAAGTTGATCTAAGTATTTTTTTTCTTTGTAACTTCTTGGTTTCTCTCCTAATAATTGATTGCTTTATAATTATTATTATTATATTCTATTTTTTTTCCTGTGTATTTTTTTTGCTTGTTTGTATTTACGGAAATAAAGATTATTATTATTATTAATACGAATATGATGATAAAACATATTTTAGTCAGTTTCTATTTATAATTAGATGGGATATCCCTATTTATGATTAGATTTAGAATATTCAAATTAATGACGCATTGACCTGACAAGTGCGCTTTAGCTCATGTTGAACGCAACTGCTTTATTCTTAATCTATTCTGTAATTTCTTTTCAACACCAAAGATTAATTTTTGAATTAGTTGGACATATTCGACAATATGTTAGATCAATTTTAGTATCCAATCTTTCAATCATCATGTTGAATTGATCCAGTATTGTTTCTTCTTGTTCGCTCTCTTGCATGCTGAGAAGATTCTCTTGCATAAAATGCTTTTTTTATTGTATCTAGTGTTTTGTAAACAGTTTTTTGGCTTCTTAACGTTATTATTATTATTTTTAATGATAATAATAAAATTATTGTTAGTATTATTATTATTATTATTGTTTTTCATCTCACACTTAAAAGAAAGTGGTTCATGTTCTTACATCGGCATAATTTTGCAAGATGTAGAACATTTAAATTTATCAGAGAAATAAGACTACAATGGAGGAAGATTTAAAAACTCTCTAACTATTGTAGTTGTGTTCAGGATGACAGACTTTTGCAGCTGGATGTAGGTTTCAGGTGGCAGGTTCAATAGGGCTAGACTGTGATGCAAATTTTTGGGGATTAGCCCTGTGCTTGAGACAACAAGAGGGACCACATGCACCTCTTTCTGCTTCCACACCCGTTTGATGTCTTCATTCAGTGGCTGGTACTTATTACACTTCTCAATCCATGTTGCCTCCAAATTATGTGAATTTGGAACTGCAACATCAATCATATATGTTCTTTCAGCAACTTTGTCAGTGAGTGTAATATCTGGTCGATTACTTGGAACCGTTTTGTCTGTTAGAATAGTCCGATTCCAATAGAGCCGATGATCACATGACTCAAGAACATTCTCGGGTGTATAGCTATAATATGGGCTAGCATCACCTGTGAGCTTAAGCAGCCTAGCTAACTTCTGATGAATGATTGCTGCAACCTGATCATGCCGGTGAAGGCATCTAGTGGGTGCCAGTGAACTGCACCCTGCAGTGATATGCTGTATTGTTTCACTGGCTTGGAGACACCTCCTACAGTTGTCATTTATTATTATTATTATTATTATTATTATTATTGTTGTTGCTCTTGTCACCCAAGAACAGAGGCATTCATTAAACATAAATATTAATTACAATAAATGAAAAGTATATTCAATAGCCTACTACATTTCGCCAATCGATTGTAACATCCCACTATAGAAACTATGAACGCGAATAAAACCCAACACTGTTAATAATCTTCTTTTAAGATTCATAGATTGGGCATTTTACCTCTTCCAGCATCAATCCATCTCATTTTTGGTCTTTCGAAGCTCCTTTTTCAAACCAGAACTAAAGATTTTGATAGAAATTATACTTTAAATGAATGTTTTTGTTGTATTCTTTACTCCCTTTCTGCAAATCCATATTGAAAAAATGTAAGAACAGACCAGAATCTCCTTTAGAAACAGGCTTTGGTCAATCTGAAGGAAATTTTTACTCTGTCTGCAATTGGTTGTTTGTGAATCGTAAATGTAAAAAAATATATAGATTAATATTTGATTCTAAGACCCAAGCGCTTGTGACTTATTCGTAGCCGTGAGATCCAATGAAAACACGAAAACTTCTGTGGTAGCCTAATCTAATTATGCTGGTGTGGTAGAACATCAAGCAAGCAAAGCAAAATATTCGATCATTCGAGTAGCAACAGCAGCTGGAGCAGCAGGAGTCTGAATAAATCACAACAGGCGGGGTGTCAGAGTTGATGTTCAGAGGCAAGGAAGTGGTAGATCAATCGTTTGGAAATTTGGGCATCGCAACGTGAGGCCCGGTGAGGGAGGTCCGGAACGAATATGGTGTGAGGGTGGTGGCGGAGGTGGAGGAGAATCTTGCGCGCTGTGGAGGTGGCACACTGGTACTAGCATCGGGGGTGGCATCTGGCCTGCGGCGGCTCTGGCTGCTCTGTGGAGGCGGCAGTAGCGCGTTGAAGGCGGCAGAATGCGGGTCCATGCCGCTCCCGGGGGGCTCAGGCCCTCCACCCTCCGCCTCTTCGGTTTACTCGTGTTTTACGCGCTCTTTCTGCTCGCCGGTGCCGCCATATTCTCGGCCATCGAGTCACCTGAAGAAGAGTTCCGCATCAAGGAGCTACGCAAACACCGGTCAAAGTTTCTCGAGCTCAACTCATGTGTTAGAGGTAGGTGAAGTCTATTAACAATTCCTAACAAACTAGTAATATTTCAACATACCAATTCGTAGCCAACGTTGATAGAATTGGAAGTAATTTATGTTTTTGAAGATTGTTGCTCTGGAGAACGTGTTTTTGAGTAGGTAATCAACACTACTAATTCTTAAGAGCTTTGATCGGGCCACTTTAGAGTCACTTGATAACAAATTTAGTCTAGAAAAATGATTAACTTTGAAAAACGAGTCATAATTGGACATAAAACTTTATTTTGAGAATATAACAGAGTTAAGGTGAACCTAATATTGTTCTAACAATTTCTGTAAGTTTTCTGTAGGTCCTTTTGAAAAAAGGAAATGCTTGAAAAATTGTTGAATAAAAAATGAGTGATAAGGATATATTCAAGATAATTTTTAGAGTATGTATCACAGTAGAATCACGGAATGTGTAAGAGTTGAATAAACTTTTCTAAGTAAACAATTATCGTTTTTCTCTATTGAAATTTTCATTTTCCAAAATTAATTTTACAAATGAAAGCAAAAAAATTTCACAGATATCAGAATAACAAATGGTGTTCTGAAATTTAACAAGAATCTTAGAGAAAAATTTAGTTATAAAATAGCCAGGAAAAAGTCATCTTATCAACTCAAGCTTCCTGCATCAAACACAATAATTGGCACTGCCAGCAGAAGTAATCTTGAGTGCCAACAGTGAGTTGCAGAATATAATTTTATAAAAAAACAAATCTGAGAAAAGCAATGAATGGTGAAAAAATTAAAAGTCCTTTTAATTGGAATACATTTGAATTTGGTTTTTGTACCAAGCTATTCTTTTTCTCTCCCAGTCCTGCCAATGGGAAATATGTTTGTAAATCTGTTCAATTTGTATTATTATATAGTTCAGGTTATTATTTTTCTTGTCCGTGTATGGTGCTGCTTTAAAAAATAAATTAATTTTCAACTGGTATCTCAATCCAGGAATTCACAAAACGTTATCTTACGTTAAACAATTGGACAGATCACTGGGGGTAAATGAAGATTCACAATTTCTGCAAATCCAGAGAGGAATGAAAATCTGAGCTCTGAATTTGAATGCGGATAAATATAGAGTTCCCAACGTTTTTTATTGTTGCGAGGATGAAAAAATGAAGCATGTGATGTTCTGAAGCACACCCCGAAAAAGACTAAAGTATCACCTATGAAAAAGATCGTTATTTGTCAGCCCCACCCATCCTATGTAAGCGCGGTTATTCTATGCAGGTTATGTGAGTTTTTGACAAATCCCAAAAGTTTTGTTTTTGACAAATACATCCTCCTTCTACATAAAGATGGGAGATCATTTTAAAAGTAACCTTTAATAATAATTGAATTGTGATTACAGAAAATATATCTTTCATAAACAGGTGCGAATCCAGGGGAGTGTATAAAGGGGATGAACCACTTTTCGAAATTTTCAAACAATCCTAGGAAAGCTGTATTTGTCCCTTTCATGGAGGTTAAAACCTATTTTCAGCTGATATCCCCCGAAATATTTCCTTCCCCCTCCCCAGAAAAAAGGCTGAGTTCCATTCATCGAAATGATGGAGGATTGAAAGGAATCAGTAACCGAAATTATTATCATCCAAACAAAATAAAGAGTGTATTCATTGTAAATGTAACTTCTAAGTCATTCATTGGCTGCTTCTCCACATGATTTTTATGCTTAGCTTCTAAACAAAATGAATCTTAGAAGGAAATGTGAAAGAATGTAAAGAAAAATATAAATGTAAGGTATATAAATTTGAGAAGTAAATGTATCCTACAATTGTTCACGCTTATTATGATGAGGAAAAATTAAATATTTATTTTGCCTTTCCCACTCAGATGAACACTGTGGAGAGTATAAGTAACCTGAAACTAAAGGACTAAGAATTTATCTAAATTGAGAATCCTCAAGATTGTCATATTTATTTGGAGAGCATCCAGTAGTCGTGTACTTTTTTCTAGGTGTTCAGCAAAGATTTTCAACTTTTTTAGTAGTAGATCTTAAAATGCTAGTAAAAACGTACAGAAAACTTTATGAAATTGTTATGTTTATTCATGAAATAATGAATACTTCGATATTAAATAAGTTTTTAAACAGCTTGGACTTCAGTCAAAAAGAACAAAAGACGTCTTACAAAAGAAAAAAGGATTAACTACTATTTTCCTCTCTTCCCTCACTATACATTTACATGCCGGTCTTCCATTATCTCCCATTTCTCCCCATGATATTGATCACCATCGACTTCAACCCTTTTTCATCACCCCTTATCGATTTTAACGATTCCATTGTATCCTTTTAAACATCTCATAATGAGGATAAATACATGTTGTTCATTTTGATAGAAAATAATTACTGCTCTTCTTCTTATTCTATCCTTCTTCACTTTTGATACCGACAATAATTATCCTCCATTGTGTTTCTAATCAAATTATTCTCTCATTTTCTACATTCAATCTTTCATCAATATATTTTATTGTTGATTGTTTATTTGTTCATCAAACAAGTTCAATAACAAAACATGCCACTAAAACAAAAAGGATGTGAAACTAGATATATTTTCTTCCCAAATCAAACTTTTCTCTTGAACCCTCATCAAAACGATTTTTAGCTAAAAGACATCGTTTTCCTAGAATACCTCTAGTCCTAGAGTACTCATCTGAAAAGGGAGTCACTCACAGACAATTAACAGCGTTTCAAATGTTCTATCAATGACGTTCCGGTTTTAATATTTTTTGATTATTTTTCCTTGTATCAATGTTGTCAATCAATGGTGTGCAAAAACTATGTTATCGATAACAGAGAAGGGATTTATGAAGAAATGAATGAATAATAAAAATTGAATGAATAACTGAATGAATGAATAAAATTAATTCATATTCACCAATATGGAATATGCAATGAATCAATGAATGAAATTAATTAATATTCACCAATATGGAATATGAAATGAATTAATGAATGAATAAACGAATAAATAATTGAATAGACATGAATAATGAATAGATGAATGAATGAATAGTGAACGAAGAATGAAACTGAGAATCGAGGCAGCAAACTTCGAGAGAATCAAGAGAATCAAGAATAATGTTACAAAAGCAAACAAAGCAGTTATTTGCGCGCTTGTTCTATTTACATCGTTCCATTGTTTACGTGGACTAGCGTGGCTTGCAATCTGATTCTTCTCGTTCTCTCTCATTAGATGTCTTTCTCACTCCTATGCTTTATATCTGTCCCTTGCACTCAATTGAGTTACTCGAGAATTCTACAAACTTCCTGAACAATCGAGGTCGTGTTTTACTATATTCTGTGACCTTGATGGCATCCTTGAATCATCTAGAAGCTGCTAGTTCTTGGAATTATGACAACTATCTCGTATATAAAGGAGCTAACATGAACCAGTGGGTTGAGTCTTACAAAAGCTTGCGTGACAGTTAGTCTTAAAGCTCGCGTGTCAGTTTGTGCTACAGATCTCGTGCCGTTGAGTAAACAGTGCCCGATTCCAGTGTAAAGTGCAGAGACAAGTGTTTACTGTTTGTGCAGCTTACTAATATTTTAAAGACGTTGTGTCAAATAACGAATTGGACTGTGTTTTGTAAGTGATTAGTTGCTCTTTTAATCATTTCTTTCTACAATCTACATTATATTACAGTTTATTGGACTCTTGTTTCTTTTATTATTGATCAGCCTGTAATTAATTATTCATTAATTCTTGGAAAAAAGAATTGAAAATAAGTATTAGCTTGTCATTTGTTGATCTGTTTTTCTTTATTAATTGAACTTAAAATTAGTGTGTGTAAATAGACCAATTTGTGTAAATAAAGTGCAAGTGTGAACTTTAGTGTTGCCAGCCTTATTTTAGCCATTAGAACCTGTAACAATAATAATTGACGAGCGATTGCTGCAGCAGCAACAAACAGAAGATCACTCAATGCAAAATGACTGGAGAAAGTTTCATTTTCCAGACGAAAAAGTTTCATAACGACTGGAGAATATCGATCAAACAGAAATGCAATAATCATGGTAAAAGGAACGTAGCATTTTCTACCCATGGGCAATGTTCCTGAAATACGACGCATATCGAGGAAATACGTTTGTTTGGGTCAAGTCATGCACAGAGAGGGAATATGAAATGAGAATTCAGCTTTTCTTCTCTCCAACAATCATTTGATTCTATCTGTATCTACTTGCTCTGCTCAGTATTATGCATTTAAATTGCATGCATCGTATCTTGATCCTGTGTGAAGGTTGTAAGCGAACGAAGGAACTGTCTGCTTTCCCTGATTGCATAATATTATTCTATACTTGTGTTACGTGAGCTATGGGACTTGAAAAAAATCATGTTACAATGGAGTTCTTAATGAATAAGGGGATTCTATATACAAAAATTACACTGAAATATATGTACCGAATTATACGAGTAAGCAATAATGAGATACCTACTCTTGTCATACCCACTCTTTCTAATCTCTAGTTCAATGTAAAATTTTAGAATCATGTAAAAGTTTTTCAAGGGACAGAAGTTTATTCCTATTGACCAGGAGTCAGTAGAAAGGTTTTTTGTACAAGCTTGGGTTATTTATAATATTGTAAGATGAACAATGTATTTGAGCTGATATTATAGGTACTCAATGTTTAGTTTCATTTACACAGGAAAATCCAGAAATCATTTGGGGGGGATATAATCTAAGAAAGCGTTGTGAAAGAAGATGCTCACGAAAATGCAGCTTTTTCATTGAGTTTATTGAAGATTTCCGTGCGGTGGGTTGGGGTGAGTATATCCTCTTTATCTCAAAACTCTCTCTGAAGCTCTCTGAACTCATATTATTATTATTAATTATATAATAAATAATAATTTATTAGGAAAAGGTTGGCTACAAATTTGTTTTGAGAAAACTGAGTTTATTGATGATAGGAAAAATACAAATAATTTAAAAACAAGATATGGCGAAATTAAGAGAGTGCAACACTTCAACCTAGGAGAGTATGAGTGAGTGCAAAATTGGTGAGACAAAAGTCAATAATTTATAATAGAGTTTGTTCTTTCCATAATCAGATGAAATTGAACATTGTCCAAGATTGGTAAGATTGATTGAATTTTTTTCACAATATTTTTAACAGGAGGAGTCTTGAAGTTGTGAAAAAATGAGTGAGTTAGGAGCATTATTTATATTCTACTTGAATAATTCAAAACAACTCAAAAAATTCAGAAACTTCATCGTGTAAACTCACAACCGATCTACACATTCTACACAAGAAGTGATGGATTCTTTTTAAATTTACCTTCAATGATATTTATTACAATATCAAACATTAATACATATAAATTACATAATTGGAAAAAATAATTTCATTCAATTTTCATATTTCATCTAATTTTTCCGGCTTTGTTATTCTTTGTTTAGAGTTTGGCGAGGGAGAGTAACTTTAAGTTCTGTTAGTTTCAATGTGAAAAATACCAGCAGTATAGATAAATATCATGTATAATTTGTATCGATGGGAAATTTACAGGAATAGTGGACTCAAAGAAAAACAATTCTATCTTACGAAAGATCTCTGATAACTTACACTATTAAAGCGTAATTATAGGAACTTAAGTAATAGGAGCACGCTCAGCACAATCTAAAATATGCTTAAAATGTGATTCTATCTTCTCAAAATTTAAAACTATCTCTATTGTGTAATATAAACAAAAGATGCACATAATAATGAATATTCCAAGATCAAATGATCCATTTCGAAGACACGCATTATTTATTGGCGAAAGGGGAAAGTTTTGATCTCAATAATCTTTTGGCTTAGCTGCTAGCGCTTAGAGGCTTAGAGGGAACCCAGAACTTGGAATTGACAAATTCCTTTTATAAAGGGTCTGAGAGCTTCATGAAGGAAGAAAGGACGACCTAAGATCAGTTGGGAAATGCTGATTGTGTCTGCTGCCGGCATAGATTCGCTCTTGAAAAAGCTTTTCCCTCTCTTCATAAATATGTAAATGCCATTTGCAACCCGTTCGTTTTAAAAGTGCAAAGCAAGATGATAATTTAGAATTCAAACAACCTGAAACACCTGACTGTTTGCACTCCTTCATGATAAAACGAGTAACAAAAAGTATAATGCTTAGCCGGGATTTTTTAATTATCTCTAATTTCAATGATTTATTTATTGAAAATTAGGGCATTGATGGGGACAATAAAAATTATTTATGGAAATGTTCTATAAGTTGAAAGTGAATCCTCTAGTTAGCGAGGAAGAGGGTGGATGGGAGTTGGTTGAGGGTTGAGGTTAGAGCGCTTATATCACTGCAAGAACTTGTTTAAAAAATTTTGCAAAACATTATGAATTTGAAGCCTCGCTTTTGATTATTAGGTGCTATTTTTATTTTGTCTACATAAGTCTTCTACATCATGTGCGAACTAAGGGGAATAAAAGGGGTTGTGACTCCTTCTCCCATCCGAAATGCTCAAACAACACTGAAAGAAGCTTTATTTATTTGTGTCTTTTGTAGAAGGTGACAAATATTTTTCTATTAACGTTTTGTTGTGAATTTAACAACTTGCAGTCAGTTTTAGATTGTGAATAAATACATTTTTATTCAACCAATCAAAATGTACAATACATTTTCATATGACACAATGATATTTCAATATGCAAAATATATAAGCACCCTATACAATTAAATAAATAAAGTTTTATTTTTAAATAAGCAAATAAAACCTCCCATAGATAAATGAAAAAAAATAAAAAATTAAAATTAAATAAAATAAAGTTATGGAATATTCAAGACAAAATAAATATAGGATATTAAACTAATAATTATTTTAAAATGAAAAAAAGATGGTTCACCCCTCTCTAAGCCAAGCTTGTGCTGAGGGGTGAGTAGCTTAACCAAATAACTACCGTGGACTGAAAATATCTTTCAACAAACTAAAATATAACTCTCAATAAATTAAAAAATAAATAAAAATAAAATATCTCCTTTTTACAATATTATTAACAAACAAAAAAATAAACATGGATTAATAAGATTAAAAAAACCCATCATCCTTCTCGATTGAAACAAAATCTCACTATAACTGTCACATTGATGAGCTCAGAGCAATTTTTCGTCTTCAAGACTTCAATATTATTGGAATTTCTGAGTCTTTTTTTAAACCAAGTATCTCATCCACTTAAGTTTCACTGCCTGGTTATACCCTATTCCGAAATGACAGATTAAATAAAGCGTGCGGGGGTGTTGCAGTATATGTTCAAGACGGAATAAAGACTAAAATATTAGCCACATCAGAACAAGAATATTCTGCTAGACCCGAGTTTATGTTACTAGAATTACCTCTATCCAGTACTGATAAATTACTTGTTGGTATTTGTTATCGCCCTCCAAAAATAGGTCATTTCACGGATTTTGAGAATGCTTTACTTTCTTTTATGCCGAATTATAGCCGCATTATAGTAATGGGAGACATGAATACCGACCTTAACATGACAAACCGTAATTTTGACTATCACCAGCTTACTACAATCTTTGAATGCCTCAACCTGACTATTGTGCCACTCGAACCAACTCACCATACAAACGAATCTGACACGTTAATAGACCTTCTAATAGTCAGCGATCCCGATGAGGTAGTATACTCAGGTCAGACCTCAGTCCCAGCTATTTCTGCACATGACTTGATCTACTGTGTACTTTCTTACAAACCACCAAAACCAGCTCAAAAATTTATTACATTCAGGGACTTTAAACAATTTGATGAAGCTGCTTTTATCACCGATGTAGCTCGGACTCCATGGCATGAGATTGAGGATTTATTGTCAGTTGATGAAATGGTAGAGACTCTTGAAGACTGGATTCTAAAGATCTATGATAAGCATGCACCCACTGTGACAAGAAGAATTAGTAGTAAACGACGTGTACCTTGGATGTCTAATGATATATTACAGTTAATGGGAAAAAGGGATTCAGCTCACAGAAAAGCTAAGAGAACAGGTGACCTGGGTACTTTAAATGAATACCGACGTCTGAGAAACAAGGTTAAACAAGAGTTACGTAACTCGAAAATCAGGTATGTGAACTCATTCATGACAGACAATAGACAAAACTCTGCATCACTATGGCGCGGAATTAAAGAGTTTGGTTTTGGCAAACAGAAATCAAACACCCCTATCGACCTACCACTAGATGGCATAAATGAACATTTTGTTTCACAATCGGCTCAACGTGATGAGACAGCCATTCAAAATCACATCCATGACCTGAAAAATCAGTCTATCAACTCAAATATTCCTCAAACTTCTCAATTTCATTTTCATCCAATCTCTGAACATGATGCTCTTAAAGCATTCCAGCATATACATAGCAATGCAACTGAAGCGGACAAAATTCCTATGAAATTTATCAAGAAAGTATTATTTGCAGTTTTACCTACCATCATTTCCATTTTTAATGCATCTCTTCAAAGTGGAAGTCTCCCCAAAAATTGGAAGTGTGCTTTGGTTCGTCCATTAAACAAAGTTGCCTCTCCAAATAAAGTTTAAGACTTTAGGCCTATTAGCATTCTACCAGCACTATCTAAAGTTCTTGAAAGACTTGTCCATTCTCAGATAGTTGAGTTCCTTGAGAAGAACAGTAAGCTACATAACTTTCAGTCAGGGTTTAGAAAATCTCACTCAACTGAGACAGCACTACTGCGTGTCACTAAAGATATCAGGTTGGCTATGGATCAACGAAAATGTACTATTTTGAGTCTATTTGATTTCTCTAAAGCATTTGACACTGTTGATCACTCAAAAAATTAGCTTTGCTTGGCTTCAGTCATAAAGCCCTAATATGGTTCAAATCTTATCTCATAGGTAGAAAACAATGTGTCACTGATGGAAATAACAGATCCCAATGGAAAAATGTAATACATGGTGTCCCACAAGGTTCTATCCTTGGTCCCATTCTTTTCACGCTGTATGCTAATGACCTTTCATCCGTTATCAAGTTTTCCAGTTTCCATACTTATGCAGATGACCTACAAATTTACTTCAGCTGTCCAAAATCAAAGATCAATGCAACTGTTGATAAGATGAATGAAGATATTGATCATATTATTAAATGGACTAGGAAAAATGGTCTTAAACTCAATCCTGTAAAAACGCAGTCTATAATCATTGGCTATTCATGCTTGATTAATAGTATTGACTTGAACCTAACTCACAAAATCACTGTTGATGGCAATGTAATACCACACTGTAGTTCAGTTAAAAACTTGGGTATCATCATGAACTCAACTCTTGACTGGTCAGAGCAAGTAATTAGAACATGTAAGAAGGTTTTTTCAGCAATGCATCCCTTAAAGAAAATGCAAGATATTCTTCCTAGAAGTGTCCGATTGTTACTGGTTAAATCACTCATCTTTCCACATTTCCTGTACTGTAATTCTGTAATGAATGACATGACAGTCATTCTGAATAATAGACTGCAGCGCAGTCAGAACTACTGTCTTTGGTATGTCTACTCTCTTCAATGGCATGAACGAATTACTCAATCCCACATTGCAAGCTCAACTCTCAAACTCCCAGATCAGAGACTATTCAGAATAAACAAACTTGTCAAAGAAATCCTCAAATATGGCAAACCTAATTACTTTAAAAATGATTTCAAATTTGTTTCTGAAGGCAGACAGAATAATGTTTCTCATACTAGAACCGGGGATAATACACTTAGGATACCGAACCACCGTAGTACAATCTATACTAAATCATTTGTTGTAAGTGCTTGTCGGGCTTTGAATGCACTTCCTAATTCCATTAGGTGCATTGAGAGTCGAGCGGGCTTCACCTCGTCATTGAAGAGGTATCTTTTGGAGAGAATGACTGCATCTTTTCAACCATAGAGCACAAGCATGACAACCTTCATCTTTCATTTTGTAAATAATATCCCATCTCTATTGTTCAGAAAATATAAACAAAAACTCAATTTCAATTATGTTCAATCACTTCTAATTTTTTCAATTTGTGTATAAATTTTATTCTATTATTACTAATTATATAGTCTTGCAGATCAAAGTTATCAAGGTTAAGTTTGAATGGACGAATTTTTGTCCAGACTTCGCCCTTATTACGTAAATACTTCACATAAAATCACATTGTTAATATCAAAACCTTTCCTCATATATAATACTTTGTGTTGTTAATGATATGCTTTTCAATAATTCACGATTATATTTTGTAAATTTACGTAAATAAAGTAATTTTATCTTATTTTATTCTATCTTATAACTATAATGACTTGAAAAAATAATAACTATAAAATCATTACAACTTTTCAGAAACGTGTACCCTGAACTGTTTGCTAACTCACTGCAAATCAACTATTTAACAAACCAGTGCACCCAAAACAATATAAAAAATAATAACAATAAAAGAAAAACAAACAAAAGGCTCTTATGCTAAATCTTCAATTTTGTTTCATTTGAAGGAAATATTGGAGACTATTCTTGTCCATAACAAAGTTTGGTAAAGTGGCCATTAATAGAGGAAGTTGATTGAATAAACGGAGCCCCTTGGCAAAAGCATGATCTACAGCTGCAGAAGTCCTGAGACGAGGCTCCTCCAGGGGCTCTCTACTTTGTCTTCGAATAGCATGATTGTGAACTGGAGCCACACGAAAAGCATGTGGTCTTAAATAAATAAATTTCATCAAGTCAAATTCAAATAATTTAGGAATGGTAAAAACCTGGAAATTTCTGTATAGATATTCAGAATGGTATCTAACTGGTTTTTTAGACAGATTTTTATTATTTTCTTATGTAATAAAATAAGCTGCTGCATAATAGATGTCCCACAGTTGCCCCAGCCAATGATTCCATAGCTCATAATGGACTGTATCAATGCTAAAAATACTATTCTTAAGTGGTGAAGAGGCAACATATTTCTCAACTGAACAAATTTATAAATCAATCCTCTCAGTCTGGAACATAAATATGATACATGACTCTCCCAACATAAGTGCTTATCTATTATGATACCCAAATACTCAACATTTTCCTGGAGCTCCAGTTGGACACATGCACACTCATTATGACCACAGCCTGTATCATGAATAACAATATTGAATTCGTCAACATCAGTGGGAGAACCTGCAGAAGTTAGGGAGAAAGGGACAACAACAGTCTTGGCAACATTAATAGATACCAGATTATTGTCTAACCAGTCTTTCACTATAGACAGACCCCTGTTAGCCCTCTCACAAGTTTCAACCCAACTTGAACCATGAAACACTGCCGCAGTGTCATCTGCAAATGAGTAGAGAGAACCATGCTTAAGCTCAGTACTGAGAAGATCATTTATATAGATCAAAAATATTTATGTCCTGTAATGGATAAATTTCCTTCAGAAATGTCAATATTTGTGTCACCTATTAAGATTCTGTTTCTATTTGCTCTGGTTTGATCCAGAAATAGCTCTAGACTATCCAGAAAATCATTTGGATCAGTATCATTTGGAGATCTGTACATTGCTGTACAGTAGAAGGGAACATTTTCATAAGTTATCACAAAATTTAAAACATTTGTATTCTCAATGTCAGTATTTTAGAATATTGAACTGTATATCCTGCTCAATGTAAACGATGATGCCATCGAATTTATTATACTTTGTTTTCTTAACTACCTTACTATAATTAGTCAATTCATAGTTACCACACTCTTCTCAGGCCCATGTCTCTGTTAAAATTATTAAATCAAAATTTATATCCAGACTTGTCAAGAGTACACATAATTCATTGAAATTTTTTCTAACACTTCTGATATTCAAATGAAATACTTTTAAGGAATTCATATTGAAACATCTTTTACAATCATTCACATTTTCTAGAATACATGATTGGCAAATTCTACTTTGTAGATTGTTTAAAAAAAGAGGAACATCCATGAAAAACCCAAAAAGAAAGAAAATCAATACCGTAATTGCAATTCAATTAGTCTATATTTTAATCAAATCTTCTTCAGCTCTGATGTAAAGTGTAGAAAATGTTTTTCCCTCATCCCTCTTAATCAAAATTCTTCCATCCTTAACCCATATGAATTTATATCCCTTTTTCGCAGCCTCTGTCTTGGTTTTTTTTTCAAAAACTCCAATAGGAAAGGTGAAAGATGGTCATGAGCTAAACCCCTTCCATCTGGTAAGTCCTTATGGATTAATTTGGTAGAAATGCCCGGACCAGTCTTATTTTCTCTAGCAAATTTTCCAAAATCATTCAACCACTTATGTTTGTCTTGACGCTTTAGGAACTTGAATACAATCGGTTTTATTGCCCCCCTAACCCTACTTGGCATAATGGCATGACCATTGCTCAGGTTCACGGATTTCAGTGTGCTACCAATTTCAACAGAAATCCTATCAAACACGTCATAGACTGACTCATTCATAGTTTCAGGAATGCCGGCTAGTACAATATTATCTTTTCGAGTACTTCCACAAACTCACTTTTTAATAGTTTATTTTCACCTCTCAGCGCAATGACTTCACGCTTCAAGGCATTTATTTCAGTTTTTTGGGTTTCCAGTTCCTGTTTGAAAGAATCAAATTCATTCGAAATAAACTGCACTGATGTTTTTATCTCGACTAATTCCTTTTTAAGTGGAGACAGCTCAGTTTGAATGAGCTGAGATAATTCGGCGGTTATCATATTTTTGACAGTAGTCGATATAAGCTGCAAATCGACGGGAGAAAGACAACCGGCACTATCGCCAGCACCCTCCACCTCCCTCTCGACACCCTCCGTTGTTGCACAGTCACGCTATTACCTGACTAGCAGTTCACACAGCTCCACTTGGATTTCGTATCAGCAGACATCTTTCGAAAATTAGTCTCCTTGATGGATTGAAAGGAATAATGATATTTTTTATCACTAATGATATTTTTCCAATGTATTAGGGAAGTGATAGCCGCGAGCCGTAGCAGGTATCTGTTCAATCAGATAGAGATAAGCTGCGTTCTTGTAGGTCCTGTTTGTAACGGTGACCGATTAGATTGGCCAGCAAAAAATACACTGTTCTCTGCTGTAAAATTACTTCCCGGTGGTTCGGAACCCACCTAAAACCGTAGATCCAACTCATAAATCACCATCAAATAACTCATTACCCACGCACAGGTCTCAAACCTATGTGGGCTTCATCCTCAAAAAAAAAAAAAATAATAAGTGTATCTTCAAGGTCTTGAAGATGAGTTTCAACAACTCGAAAACGTTCGGCCAAGTGGGAGTACTTCTATTATATATTCACAATCTAAAACTGACTGCAAGTCGTTAAATTTACAACAAAAAGTTTATATTAACAACGCAGATCGTTATGGAACAAGAAATCCAAGAATATTTTTCTAGTTGATATCCCCGCCCCGAAACAATATCTTGGTCCGTCCCTGTTCTACATAATAAGTGGTCTATTCATTTTCGAGCCAAACGTTAGCCAAAACCTTTATCTACGATGTATGTAAAATAAGGAATTTACATGGATACGCTGTGACTTGACATTCATGTCGAGCACTCTGCTTTTCCGCACTCTCTATGAAGGTGTTTTGGTAGAGTGAGGTCGAGTGGGCAGTCGGCCACTAAAGCACCTGATCAATTCGTAACGAGTATTTGAATAGCAGTCGCTTTGCAGGGGAGAGGACGAGGGCCGTGCATGGCTCGAGTGCTTGCCTGTCTAAAATGTTTTGTCATCTGTACACGACAGTTCCATTTTCCTAAGTCAGCCTCAATCATCAACACGGTTATGGGCTGTTGATGTTGGAGGGTGGATGGGAGTTGGTAGAGGGTTGATGGTAGAGAGGGTTGAGGGTAGAACGTATATCACTGAAGAATAGCCGATTCGCTCTTCAACTGTCCAACAGCAATAAGCATTCAGCGAAATCCCCGAGCAAAACTGTCTCATATCAATTTTTTGTTGTGACATCACAGTTAGTTTCCATTAATCCTATCCCCTAGAACTGGATTGTTGCTTGAACAAGTTTTTTTGGCTTCGTAGCATGAACTTCTAATTATTCTACTTTAAAATTGGAAAGTGAATTGCTTATAGTTCCGAAATTTGACTTGATCTCAACTATTGCCAACTGGGAATTGTATTGCTATCAACAATTGTTTGGATTGTTTTCGAAAATTATTATAGACCACCTTTGAACTCATGGGTAGTCATTGACCTTACCGCTCATAGTTTCCAAAAGTGACTGACTTTCTTTTTTTTCAATTAACTTTTAATTTATACTATCTTCCAAATTTGTTATTACATGTTGATGTAAAAAACGTGATCAAATATAATGAACTTGGGAGATGGAAACTGAATAATAGAGATTCTTCTTCCAATGTAAGTTATTCTTCACACATTAACATTTAGCCGAATCACTCAATTTTTGTGTTTTAATTATTTTATGCCAGAGTTTTGTTACTGCAAACTTCTTTTACTCATACTTATATATTCATCATTCTCATCCTTCATATATTACTCATCCTTCATATATTCATACATTGCTAGAATGATGCTTTAGGAATTTCTGAATTGCATAAAAATCGTGACAGTACCTTGTTGAAATCGAGCCGTTGCCCATCAGTGCTCTAGCTCTTGAGAGGAATATTGAATTCTAGGCTCTTGAAACTTGGTGTATAGCTCCCTCATAGTCCAAGTGAGATTTTTTTTGAGGATGAAGCCTACATAGGTCTAAGACCTGTGCGTGAGTGCGTGGGTAATGAGTTGGATGATGGTGATTGATGAGTTGGACCTACAGTTTTAGGTGGGTTCCGAACCACCCATGATGGTGATAGTTGGACCTACAGTTTTAGGTGGGTTCCGAACCACCGGGAAGTGATTTTACAGCCCAGAACAGAGTCTTTTTGCTGGCCAATCTAATCGGTCACCGTTACAAACAGGACCTACGAGAACGCAGCTTATCTCTATCTGATTGAACAGATACCTGCTACGGCTCGCGGCTGTCACTTTCCTATCCCTATTGGTTTTGGAGTTTGGGGGCCGAATATAAACATTATGATAGAAAATAGGTCGACACTAACAACTAGGTTAGTTCTAGACAAATTACATAACACTGGAACACTACACAGCTGGTGCACTACGAATGCAACAAATATTATTTGGTATGAAGCATATTATGAAGGTTGCTGCTAACACAAATTATTCCCTTTTATATTTACAGTGCAAGAGTGATCGTTTTTATTTCTGAAATGTTAAAAAATGTTTTAAAATTTTCCTTTCCTCAACTTTTGAATGGTCGAATTAAAAAAAAATAAACAAGAGAAATAGCTCATTGATAAGAACTGCCGCTGTTAATTCTCAATAAGAAAGCCTACGCGTTAATAGAAATTGTCGAAATTAAATGGGGTGTAGGCGGCCTATTAGGACAACTAATATTAATTATTTCATGCAAATATTTCTGGTCCTTGGATACTCCATTATATCTGCTTTTATTATTATTTCTATTGAGTTTTGTTTGTTCTTATGTTTTATTTCTGTTGTTTAAAAGGAGTTGACCTAAAGATAGAAAATACCCAACTGGACATATCAAAATAATATATTTTTTTTTTAAGAAAAAATTCTCACAGTTGCTAAATTTTAAGCCAACAACTTATAATAAATTTTGTGCAAAATTATTTTAGTACAAGAACAACCACATCAGAGCCGAAGCAGGGTTAATGCATAATGCATTCAATTAAGTCAGTTATTAAAGTATGCCAGGTTCTGGCTGAATTTAATGCAAATTTGAGTGAGAATGATGAAAGCAGTGTAATGAAATATACAATAGAGTGTAATATAACAATAGCGCCCTACTGGAAGCCCTGGAACCTTGAAAGTGAAACCGCCATCAGCATGCGGTTGCAAGCTCTGCCTCCAGAGATAAGTGGTGTTTTAATGTGGAACCATTTATATCTCTCAAGCACCGTTTCCACTCAAATTTGTAGAAAGCATATTGTAAACTTGTCGTAAACAATTCTGCTGCGAGTGGAAACGCTACAACATGTGCAACTTTTTTTGTAGCAAACCGATTCCTTGTGTAACTTTGCCTGAAACTTTTGCGCGCACGCGCAAGGACAGCACAATTTTGACACGTTCTAGCGGTGGACTGCAAAGCAGAGCTTTCTTGTAGTCCACATTTTGGGGTTTTCGATACTGTAAACTTGGTTAGAGGCTCAAAAACAGAAATTTTATTAAATAATTTATTAAAATGAAGTTCATGAATTGGGTGAAGTAAGAACTCAATTTTACAAAATTATTGCTTTCACGAATAGTTTACTTAAACCCACTTTTCTTATGTTGTTTGTTCATTGAATAGTTGGTCTTCTGAAGGGGCTCTATAGATTGATTGATTGTTATAATCTCACTTTGCCAGGTCTTGAAAGACCTATGGCAAACATCAAATATCAATTAAATTTTGCATAAATTATAATTCAATAAAAATTAAATATTATAGAAGAGAGATAAAAAAAAAATTAGAGAATAAATTTAAAAAAAAGAAAAAGCAACTAGAGTAGTAGTATATGTATGTGAGCCCATTGTGAAATACTAGCCTAAAATTATTTTTAATTTTAATGTAGACAATAAGGGGCTATACCCGAGCCTAACCGAGACAAAAAGGGGCCGGGGAAACTTATCCCGTTTGTCCCATCCCATCTGTAACTTCAAGTACAGTTTATTGGCTTTTTTCTAACAATAAAATGAAATGCTCTTCTCGTATGAAAACTTTTTACCTCCAGTAACCGATATAATCGTTTTTTTTCTATGCTTTATTTCTACTTCTTTTTGGAGCCCTATTACAGGCTCAAGGGCAGAGTTGTAGCCTGGAAAACCCCTCAATATGGATACGTTACTGATTCAATTCAATGGACATTTGTAGTTACGCGTGGGGTCTCAAAGTGATTTAGTGGTCCAATATTCTATGAGCCTCGCGTGTGCTCAAGTGAGCATGTTTGAAATATCGCTAATATGCAGCGATTTCATACTCTCAGCTCGCCTGCATTCTATTATGGGCGAATAAAGCTACTCAGGCATATTATCGATCAGAAAATGAAACTCAATGCAGTCGAGACTTACAAATATGAGAATAATAATTTTTTTAAATTGATTTTCAGGCCCATAAAAATTGTATTAATAAAAATAACATTTTAAAATAATTATGTTTGATTAGATTTTGCCTTATGATAGTTTTCATCAATACGGATTCAGATGAATAACGTGGCTTATATAAGAATGAAAATTAAGATTGGTATAGGCCTATGCTACTGTAAACTGTTCTTACATTAAACATTGAAGACAGATGTCAGGTTTTAAGAAATTATTTTTGTCAGGTTTTTAAAAATTATATATTGTTGTATTTACAATAATCGTGAGATCTATTATGAAATTATGGTAGATATTGTTATAAGATTCAGGTAATTCTCCTTTTATTATTTATCTATGTTTTAATCTGAGGTTGTGCAAATTGTATTTTTGATTGATTGAGTCTGTTGACATAAGAGGAAAATTATAATAATTTCTTATCTTATCCCCTGAGAAGACAGGTCAGACGTTTCTGATTTGTGTACATCAATGTAGAAATAGCTCGAATATACTTTATATTTTTCAGAATATGTTCTTTAGTCATTATTCATTCTTCTGCGCTGACATATTATGCTGTCATGAACAAGTTTTTATGGAATGGATGAAGAGATGGAACTACTACAGACTTGGCCGAAGAACTCCAGAATGATGCGTACCTCATCATGAACACTAACAAGTAACAATTACCCTAGTAATTCGAAGTAACAAATAATGCATTTTATTTTGTGTTCAAATCAACTTTATTCCTAAACATTACGATACTCCTTGTTACAACGTGATTACAATAATTATACAATATAACAACTTAATTTTCAGGTATTATTTAAGTTACATTTTATATTATATAACTATTTTATATTAAATTACAAACAACTTAACACTATAGAAATGTAACAAAAAATATATTATTTGGTACAAAGAGTTGGTCCTAATAGGAATCTGCAAACATAGGCATTTACTACCTGTGCGTTTGCAGAGTTGCCATCCAAAAGAAACATCTTTGGACCCGATTTAGCGTAATGCACTAGTAGATTGTTTTTATGATGAGAAAAAAAAGACAAAAACAATAACTGAGCAGTAAATTGGGTTGAGATAAATATTGAAATTCACAAATTATATTTTTGAATGTTGGAATTTTGGAACTATCTTATTATTACAGTAATGGCCGGTTTTTCAAAGTGGGAAGTGACGGTGATGGGCGATTAGTCAGTCGATTAGAAATCAGTCAATTAGAAGTCAGTCGATCAGAAGTCAGTCAGTTAGTCAGTCGGTCAGTGGGTGATTAGTCAGTTAATCAGTAATTTATTAACTGGGGAACAAGTTAGTTAGTCAGTCACTGGGTTAGTCATAGTCAGTACGCTGAAACTGATAACTCGATTTTATAATTATGTCGGCATCATTTATTGATGACATAAGTAGCCATTTTTTAACACGCTGTTTCATTATAGATAGAGACGGCGATTGGAATATCTGAAGGTTACTAAAAAATTGACATATATTACGATAGATAACTTGAGATATATAAAAGCAATTAGTAGATGAGAATGAGAAATTTAACTGTTGAGTAGCTATACCAATCTGCGAAGAATACCTGGTGTAGTGAGAATGAGAAACTTCCTGAAAGATGCTATTGAAATTTTTGTAAATATGAGTGAGAAGGCTTTTAATAAACAATTGACGGACAGTGAGGACAGATATTTCTCGAAATAAGGCATCAGTTGGGTAACGAGAGTTTTTGTTAAAGCCAACTTTCAACACTGATTTTTGAATGATAATCAGAGGATCAAGAACACTCCTGTAACTACCTCCCCAAGCAATAATACCAAACGACAGCAAAGATTGGATGTAAGCAAAGTAAACAGTTTTCATCTCTGTGTTTGTTATAACTGCATTCATCAATCTAAAAGCACAGATGAATTTTCTTATTTTATTTTTCAAATATTCAATGTGAATGCTCCATTTCAACTGGCTATCAAAAAAGACTCCCAAGTACTTGTATGAATCAGTTTTATCAATGCACTCACAGTCACAGTTGACACTCAGATAATCACCACAAGTATGGATTTTCAAGTTACATAGATTATAGATTATATTTAGAAATATTAAGGGAAAGTTTGTTCTGGTCCAGCCATTTTTTTATATACATGAGATCGTGCATGGCTCTATTCTTGACCTCTAGCCACGTTGGTCCCTGGAGGAAGATAAGGGTAACATCCGCAAAAAGAAAGAGTTTTCCAAAAATATTCAATTTAGAGATGTTATTTACATAAATTAAAAATAAAATTGGCCCAAGGTTACTACCTTGAACCACTCCATAGTCTACAGGCAACACTTCACTGGAAACAACCTCCCCACTGGCACTGTCACAAATGGAAACAAACTGGCGTCTGTTTGAAAGGTAACTTTTGAACCAAGAAAGAGCATTACCTCGAACTCCAATTGTTTCAAGCTTGGTCAATAGTTATGAACGATCAACGGAATCAAAGGCTTTTTTAAAGTCAAGAAAAATCAGCATTGGGTGTAACCTCTTTGAAATTGAACCATGTAATTCTCTATTCACATCATATAGTGCATCAGAAATGTTCTTGTCTTGACGAAACCCATATTGGCAATTGGTCAGTATATTATTGAATTCAAGAAAATGCATCAGCTGATCCTTTACAATTTTTTCAATTATTTTCGTGAAAACTGTCAGCAAGGATATTGGACGGAAATTATTCTTATCAGTGACATCATTTGACTTGTATAAAGGAAAAACTTTAGCAATTTTGAAACAATCTGGAAAACAACCCGATGTGATAGACAAATTAACAATATGCAAAAGAGGCTCACACAATACATCAAAATTTTCCTTAAGTATATCAGCCGTAACTCCATCGCAGCCTGGTGCAGACCCACCCCTAAGACTGAATACGTAACGCCGCAAGTCCATTCCAGTAATTGGTTGTAGTGTAAAAGTACAGTCAAGTCGGTAGTCATTGTCATCCACAACTGGGTCCCCACCACAATCAATAGCGTCGCCCAGTAAGCTTCCAACATTTGAAAAGAAGATATTAAAATCGTCTGCCACTTTTTTACAGATAGTTGGCCTATCATGTTGTGAAGTAGGGTCTGAGATAAATTTATTCAATGGAAATGAATCTTTATTTTTCGACTTTCCTCCTATCTCATTGATTAGTGTCCAAAATTGTTTAGGATTTTGAGAGGCTTCATTTAATCTTGCACGAAAATAATTGCGCTTAGTTTGTTTTATGCTATTATTCAAAGATTGCTTTAAATTTCGATAAAAGGTGTTCAATTCCACATTAAAAGGTTGTTTCTTCGTCTGTCTATGCAATTTGTCTCTAAATCTAATTTGTCTTATCAAGTCTACAGTTATTCAAGGCTTAAGGCTTAAGGCCAAGGCTTTTTAAATCGGGTTGAATTTTTATTTATTGGTTTTTTAGCAGACTTAACACAATTGCTTACTATTCTATTGAACATGCTTGCACACAGGTTAATGTCGCCATTACAATTGATGATGGGTTCCCAGTTGGAGTTAGTCAAGTAGTGGGTTAGTAATGTCTTGTCCAAGTAAGTCTGCGGTGGTCCAGTCGCGAGGGCGGTTCGATTTAGCAATGAGCCGCCAGCGATAGCAAGGCCGGTACTATAGTGGTCAGTGACAACCGTTTGGATCACAGCTGATTTTATCTCATTGTTGTTGTCATACTTTACAAAAATGTGATCCAGACAGCTTTTTGAATTAATGGTATCCCTTGTTGGCTTGTTAATACACTGGGTATATCCATTACCAACCAGGCAATTCAAGTACTTATCAACAAGGACATTTCTTTGTAATAAGTCAATATTGATATCTCCAAAAAAAATACAATTTTTATTTTTATCAACTCTACTCATATAGTTCTCGAGTTCATCGATAAAGATATTTGGTCACTGTCAAACGTCCGATAAACAGCAAGTATGTGGAATTTTTTATTAAAGTATGTGAAATCCAAACCTAGTCCATAAACGTCACCAAGAGTAATTTGTGATACAGTAGTAGTGAGTCGTTTGTTTATGTAAATGGTCACTCCGTCATTCTGATTTCGTTGAGTAGTCGTTTGGAATAAGTCAAATCCATCCAACACCGTCCCCTCACCATCGTCGCCCAGCCAACACTCAGTTAATACTATAATATCCAAATGCTTGATAAAACAATTCAAGCAAATTAGTAGTTCATCCAAGTTTTTATTGATACTTCGAATGTTTGTTTGAAAAACGCATAACTTATCATTGTTAAATGTATTTTTGAAAAAGCTAATGTAGTTTTGATTTGAACTCAACTCAATACTGTCAATAACTAAATTTGAAAATCTATCATCATCATCATCAGCGTCACTAAACATAGGTCAATACTACTGCTCGCCCACCCACCTGACAACAAATACAATATTACGTTCGTATCGTTAATATAAACCATAAATTAATAATATAATAAATTCATAAAATTCACCGTACATGTCTATGTGTAGCATAGGCAGCCTATTTATCTTTAAAATAGTATTCCATTTCCAAAGAAATATTGTTAAATGTAGTTCATAGTATATAATATATCTTGTATGTCTACGGAAAATGATTCAAAGAAGAAAGAAAATTATTCGTTAATTATTCAAAGAAGAAAGAAAATTATTCATTATTACGAAAATTATTCGTTAATTCGAAAATTATTCATCAATTTACGCATACTGGAAATGTAGGAATGTAAAATTATAATTATTACAGAAGCTAGATGAATAATAGCACAGATAAAGAAGTTTGTCTGTGATAATAGTGTCGATGGAAAGACGGGGGGGGGGGGGGGGGGGGTTTCCACATTCTTGCGTGAATCTCGAGTAGGTATTGTGCATCTCATTGTAGTAGAATACACGAAAAGCTGTACAGTTTGATTGTTTTGAAAGGTGATAGATGTTTGAATGGAGTCTGAAGCCAAAAGGAATACAACTCCAAGGTTCAAATGCTTAGAATACGCTGAACTTATTCAGGTACGACCTGAAAACTCTGACACCAGACCTGAGTCAGCCAGGTCATACGATACTATTATGCCTATTTATATTTTCAAGATTAATTGTAAAAGAGGATAGGAATTATTATATATCATCAAAAGATTAAAAAAGTGAGTGAAAAATTGACTTTCGAATAGAAGATCATAAGCTTTCAGAAAAGGCCAAAAGTTGTAAAATTCAGAAGGATTACTTTTACGTGGTCCCTTGAAATGTACCTGAAGGAAATTGAGTTTTTCATGCCATACAAATAATGCTCTTAACTCTCAGTCCACTAATTCAAAATTCTGGCAAAGCTGCTTTGTGGTTGTGAACTGGAACCGCATACAGGAGACCAGATGTGCAAATGGCCATTGCAAACAGATGGTGTTCTCCCACTACTATAGCCTACCTGTACGCAGAGGGATTTAGAAGCGTGACCGAGCATAATGTACTATGCACATGCATGCACAACCTATTTTCAGTTGAAAAACCATTTCAATTCACTTATGATGTGTTTGGGTGAATCTATTTTATCAGAGCTCTCTAAAATAAATTTTTATGATTCTCTACCATAGCTGAAAAACATAAATATTCATCTATGTCAATGAAGAATTTTTTATTTTTTGTATATACATTTACAATGGAAAATTAGAACTATTTAGAGGAACAATTGCATACATGAAATGGCAGGCATATGGTAATGCGGTATGGATTTTCCACTAAGTGTTCTTACGTCTCATAATAATAAGCAAAACACTACAATATTAATTGTTTATTGATTCAATGTTGTGATGCTTTAATTTTAATTTTATTCATTTTTTTGAATTGTTCATTGATTTTTACTGTCTATAAGATGAAACTCAATATTTAATATTTACTCAAGTATTGAAAGTATTTACAAAGTATTTTAATAACTGGAATTTCCTTACAAGTAAAATTGCACTTTTTCAACGTATTATAAATATTGGAGTTATAACTATCCACTCATCACCGAGTAAACACTCACTCACTAAAATGAGTGGGTGGTGATTGGTCATGCGGTGAGCGTGGTGTTTGGGTGGTCGTGATGTTCAGTCACGACCGCTCAGGACTGCGCTTGGATGGGAGACCGTGCTTCAATGACTTGATGTTACAAGCTTTATTATCACTTACCCGGTGGTTCGGAACCCACCTAAAATAGTAGGTCCACCATGTTCCCCGTAACATGGCACAAACGGCGAGGTGGAACTACCCGTAAGGGTCTCCCCTCCATTAAAAGCCATACGCTTATTATTATTATTACTAAAATGAGTATGTAGCAGCGTTGATAATTGAACATCCCATATAAAAATTAAAAACTTTCAACACTCTAATTTACATTCACTATTCAAAAATCCTCTCTGAAAAATTCTCCCTGCTACCGTATTGGAAGCTCTGTAGGATATTACCGTACTAGTTGATTTATTCCTTACAGATAAGTTATCTCGGGTCATGGAAAAGCGAGAAGCTGGGATGAGATTGCCTCTCATTTGATGAGGAGGCAGCCAGCTTTGATGAGATATCCTGTGACGCACTACACATTGATATGCAAAGCTAAAGTACGTGTTGCATGGCAGACACTAGCAACTGAAATCAAAGGCCTAGGTTGAATATATGGTCAATTGCAAGGAGTTTGGAAAGAAATATAATAAAGACAATAAAATATGTCTCTTATCCTTTCGATGAAAATTTGATGTAGGACCTTTTTATTATAAGCAGCGCCAGCGATCGCACCAGAATAAGTTGATCGTAGACGAATTCTACTTCTTCTTTAGAATATGGTGAATAGGATTTAGATGGGCTAGTCATTGTAAAACAATAATATGACTTCCGGTCATAGTTATGAATATAGAAGAATGCTCCTCATATTGGGTGTTTTAAGAGCTTGATAATTTAGATGATTCTCTTATTCAGATGATGTACTCACTTTATTGTTTTATTTTTCAAAGTAGGCTACTTGTAAAACATTTGTAATTTTTTGGATGATTTTTGCATCTTCTATTGCCTATAAAATGGCTCTATGTGATATGAAAAAAATTATTGTCTGTCTGTATAAAGAATGGGGTCATTTGATGATGATGAATGGTATTAGGACTATTATTATTATTTTTAAAAAATTCAAGTGCATTGTGGTCGTTTTGAAATAGAAAGATGATTTATTATTCATCAACTAAACATGTTGAAATGTTCAACAGAAATAGAATTGAAACTCAATTTATTTTGCAACAACAGAAATACGTATCATTCTTATTTCTAAATATAGAAATACATATTAATAATAATGAATATTCACCTAAAATATCTTTGAAAATTTATTGCATCCTCTTTAAACAGAACTTACGATGAAGGATGATGTATCTCTTAATTTAGCTTCTATCTATGGAAACTAAAAGAAAATGACTATTTCTACTATCACTGAATTACTATGACTCTTTTGACCATGAATTACGAAAGAAATAAATGTAATCTGATATTTATAGGAAAGCAGAATAAGTTAGAAGAGAAGAGAAAATCATGTAATAATTAGTGAATTAAGATAGCCATTTGAATTCAAGACCAGCTGGAATCAACTACTGCATGTGGCTGAAAAAAGTCAAAGACCCATTCTAAAAGTGGATATCCCAGAGATGTTAGGCAGCAGGCTTCTGAAAAGTCCAGGGCCACTGTATGCAGCATGCATACTTTCGTGGTTCCAATAAAAATCTCCCAGACTGCATACGGGTTTCCACGATATATGAAGCTGTAGGAAACTCATTTGGTCGTGAGAACAGGTAAAACTGACATTAACAAAATCACACGACTGTTCAACACTAAGAACGTTGAACTCTTTTTATGAAAAATCTGTTGAATCCCTAACTGGTTTATTCAAACAGATCTCCGTAATTCTTTTGTACAATAATATCAGAGGATTGAAAACAGAACTCCCACAACCACCCCAGCCATCAACACAATATCGTACAAGTACAAAAAATATCATTCTCAACAGTACAGTAAGTATGTTTTTCAAATGTACAAACTTAACATTTTCTTCAACCGGGTTCATAAATAAGAAATCTGGGCTTACCACTTCTAATTTTTATATTAAATAACTAGATATTTTGTACTTCTTTAAATTGAATTCTAGGACATAGGAAATGATTACCACTGCTCCTTTGTATCAATATCACTAAGTGGTAGACCTGCAGCGGTTAAAGAAAACGAAATGACTGAAGTTTTTTATGTTTGAACTGACCAAATTTACATTCAACCAATTCTCAATAATTATTGTCAAACTAATAATATATCTTCATTTACTTCATATTTCTTCATATATCTTCATTTGCTATATGAAGAATTTAATTCCATGTTGAACACCAAAAAACCGTCAATGTCACCAGAAAAATAATGAAGAGAACAGCTCTCAAGCACTGAATTTGGTTTAAACTATTTTGTGATTCCAAATTCTTAACTCATCACCCCATCCACTCACCCCTAACTCCTATTATTAAGGCAGATTTCAATGAACTGTAGCGTCATAGCTCTAATCCCTATAAATTTACTTTTTTGGACAAAATGAGTGTTCCACTGTATCAAAAGCTTATGGAAGATCTAAAAATACTTCTATACATCTCCATTAGTCTTTTATAAATTAGCTTTTTTTAAATCATCAGGAACAACTCCTAGAAGAAATAAATACAATTATTTAGAAGAAGTATGCTATCATTTTCTTATATTTCTTCACATAATTATAGGGTGGAATCAAACCTTTCTATGCTACAATGATTGGCATGCAAACATTTATTATTACAATTGTTGATCAGAAGAATAGCATTGTTTCATACCAAACATAGTTCCTGTGTTAAATCTAGAGGCGGAACTTTGTTTTTGATTGGTTTTGAAATTTGGATTAGACCATTTTTTTATTATTATTTTTATTATTTATTATTATTATTATTATTATTATTATTATTATTATTATTATTATCATTATTATTATTATCATTATTATTATTATTATTATTATTATTATTATTATTATTATTATTATTATTATTATTATTATTATTATTATTATTATTATTATTATTATTATTATTATTATTATTATTATTATTATTATTATTATGCGATGTGCAAGATAAATGTAACACAAGGGAATTGACCAGCCGATTGTTAGCAGCTCTGTATGTTTTGCACGTACGGTGAAACGAAATAGAGCCTAGCCATTCTGGCCTTGAAATTTGTGGGGGAAGTTCACATCACAGGAAAAGCTCAGGAGACCCAGAGAAAGCTGTTTCGCATCAGTCAGAGTGTGTGCGAATGCTGAAACAGCAGTCGTAAATTGGCCACTCTTCTTCTTTTCACCTCCATCTTTTTCTTCTTCCTATTCTTTAGCTCCTCCTCTTTCTTCTTCTTCACCCATTTCTTCTGTGCTGACACCTTCTTTACGACAGTGTAGTATTTCTCTTTCAGAAGAAACCCCAAAGAAAACAGACAGGCACTTTAGAAGTGTTTCCAATCCTAGAGCTAAGACCCAGTTAAAATGGCCTCTTTTCGTTTCGATCGGATAAAAAAAGTGTTGTGGGTGGAGTGAAGGTAATTCACAGTGGGCTATATCAATCAGAAATGTCTTAACTCTGACCATGAAGTGGTCTCTTTGATAGGTGGGTTACCATAGCACAGAAATACTGTGTAACTGTAAATACTGTAAAACTTCAAGACGAGAGAGTCCATGACCTGGTAGAAAAAGAAAAAAAGCAGAAGCAAAAGGAAAACGATGTCAAGGAAAAGGTGAATCTACTACTGTTCAGAAAGATATCCCATCAGGCTCTATCAGCAATATTCTTGTAACAGGAATCAAGCAAAACACTTTAATTGTGAAAACGAATAATATTATGTTATCAGGGTGACTAGCAAAGTAAGCTACAAAAATTCCCTGACTTTCCCCTGATCTTAAATAAAAGTCAGATACCCATTGGCATTTACCCGGCATAATCACATTGTATTGTATGATTTCAAAAAAAGAGGTGAGTGTGATGCGCTCCTTAAGATTCAATGTCCCTACAGCTGGGGGTAAACAATACCGGTTACCCAACTGCCAAGTATGTATGAAACAAGCCTTAGGGCCGCTATCCAATCAAAAGCCATTGAATAATTTACATTTACATAACGATTGAGAAACTGGGCATAAATGTAACATGTTTATTGAGCTCATAATTTGTGATTGTACTTGGAAAAGCAGAATAGACTTTCTCTGTAGTGAACATCGAAAATAACGATTTCCATTATTAATTTTGTCATAGGCTACCTCAAAAATCACTAAGATAAAAATGTAAAGTTGGTATCAAATCTTAGTTTACATTTTGTCTTTCACATAGTTGACATAAAAAATACTTCAAGTTCAGGTTATGCTAGTGAAAAAAACTGTGAACTAATGAACAAAAACTTTAGGTTTCAATCATGCCCACCATCTCGTTATTACAATTATTGTTATAAATATTCATCTGGTTTTTTCTTCACCCAGGGGTTTGACGTAGTTCATTTTAAGCAAATGCTTATAGGGGAGCTTTACATCCCTATAATTCCTGTGGAAGAGAAAGGATTAATTGGATTAAAAATCAACTGCCTGACCTATCGAACTCCAAACTCAAGCCCAGCCTAACTGATGCATAAATTGATCTCTGAATTATCATTTGAACAATAAAGGTTAACATATAACACAAAATTAAAATATAATAAATTATGCACTCACCTAGGATTTCCACAGCACTTGAAAATAAAGTTGTAAACAGCATTGTTGAGTGAACACTCCTCTTTTGGGTTATCCCCAGTTGCATTGTCGTCTAAATGTATTATTGGTGTAAAATTGATTTGAGTGTGTTTCAAAACATTATATTGTTCAAATATTGTTGTTCATGAAAATGCCAGAGCACAGGCCCACGTGGACCAATAATATAGACTGTATGTTGAACGTGTTGAAATGTTTGTTTTTGAAGAATATCTTTCTTTTCCCATAAGATTCAAATTGTTTGCAACCCACCATCTCGTTATTACAATTATTTTTATAAATTTTCATCTGGTTTTTCCTTTACTTAAGAGTTGTACGTAGTCCATTTTAAGCACATTGCTTTTAACACTCCTATAATTCCAGTGGAAGGAAGGATTAATTGTTTTTTTTTTTTTTTTATTAATCTGGGACCAGCGACTTGAACTTCCAACTTGTAACAAGAACTGACTGCCCAATATATGTGTTAAACTTAATTGTAATGGAATGTAATTTTTGTTTCAAACCCGGATTTTCTTGCTTGTAAGTTCTAAGTTCAAGTGTCGGCCAGCTTATTTTAAATTTTGTACAAATTATTCGTGAGAATCAAGTCAAATAGTGTGCAAATTGCCAAATCATCCTCCACCAATTTGACAATGTGTTCCATCAAGAAGGCTACCTACCGTTGACGACCAAAAGGTGCAGTTATTTCAACAGTGAGTGAGTTGCAAAAAAATATATTCATTGGGGCCCCACACGTTTGCAAGTGCTAGGAGGTCAAAATTCGAAATTTCAAAGTATTTGAAAAGTTACAAGTCATTAAGCTGTGTTATCTGTAAAAATTATGATCTTGCTTCCATCAGTCTGAACCCGCTTCATGCTCGACTCAATTTTATTTTTATCAATATTATTAAACCGCTACTACGCTTCACATAACATCTGAAAGCAGTAGCTTCGAAGCGAATATTATATTATGTTCTGTTAGTGGTAGTGGTAGTTAGTAGTTAGACTGCCAGGCTGCAGTCCATTTGCACCAGCCAAAGGATGATATCCAGTGATGGTGTATTAATAGTATCTCACTATCCATGCTCTTATCTGTGCACTCAACTTCTTCCGGGATTTGATAACTGAACTAATGGATAAGGTCAGGGGTCTCCAAACTAAGGCCCGCGGGCCAAATCCGGCCTGTCAGTGTGAACAATCCGGCCCACGACACCTAAGGCTCATATGGCCCGCGACAGACTCAAAACATTTTTTAAAATAAATTGTTTTTAGTGGAGTTTTTCATTGAAAGTCCTGATAATGTAAAATTAAATATTAATAATTCAAAAGAAAGATGTTCTTGAAGAGTTTGAGAAAATCGCCGCTAACATCCCCTTACTATGCTAAGCCATATCAGGTTAGTTCTGATAAAATTAACGTTAACGTGGTTGTCAAAAAGAGTTCTGTGTAAGCCAAAGTTGTTAAAATGATAGCGATCTTGCCAAATTGAAAGTCGTCTGCAATACAATTAGGGTATTAGGTCATTCAAGGCTCAGAAATGATGAAGTTTTTTCATAAATTGAAAGAATATTAATAAATAAATTAGATATTAAAAATCAACCATTACAAATGAGTTTTAGTTCACCATTGCTCGATCGGCCATAATACGCATGTACAGAGTGTTTTGCATAGAGTTACCAATAATACTGCACTTCGTGGGCATGTTGTACACACCAAAATAATGAAAAAAATCATGTAAACAAAGGTATGGAAATGCTCCGATATTTTTCCAATATATTCATTCTTCAGGATAATTATGCAGGATAATTCAGATAGTGTCAGCTAGTGCTAGTCTTGGGATTTTTATAATAATCAAGATAATGAGAGTGGTACAGCTTATAAACATTGGTCCGGAAATGCTTCGTTACAGAATTGCAAATGGCCGAAGTTAGTAGCAATCCCCATCAGTTTATTTAACATAAAATTGAAGTGTTTCCATTTTACTTGTGAATTGGTCGGCTTTTATATGAAAGAAGCAGAGAAATCAAATAAAACCAGTTAAAAGTACTTTTTACAAGATTTATGCAGGAACTATTTAAAAAAACATGTTTTTCAGGTTTGGAGTGAATTTAACAAAGTGAACTGACAATACTCACAGACAATTTAATTCTGCGCACATAAAAAATACGCACATATTACATATCATAAAAGCGGCTTTTATTGAATCAAAAGACATTAATTTTTCACAGTAAGCTCTAGCTTGCTACTTTTATATGATTATGCATCATTATCCGAATTTTCTAAAGTTCAGCAAGAGTATGTTTGGCTCGTTCTCGACGACTACTCTAGGAATTAAAATGATAGACGATTATAAATGAGAATGGTTCTGGTCTGCGAAACTTGTGGAGTTTTTATTTTGGCCAGGAGGCTGGAAAGTTTGGAGACCCCTGGATTAGGGTATAGCCTATAATCTATAATTGGGAGGCAATAATATCGCGAAGGTATTATCTCGAACGTAATGACATAAGCATGCTCATTTTAACCGAACAAGGCTCAATCGCTCAATTGATAATCATCCACACTTTCCCAAATCCACTTCGATTTACTCACAATCATGTAACATGAGATGAATCGATCGATATGAGTTTAATTCTAAAACTATCTTGTTTTCTGATCAGATACAACAAAGCGCAAGGTTAATAGAGTATAGAATAAAAATTAGAATATATTCTTTAAACCTTGCTACAATCGGAGCGAGAATAATAAACTGAAATAATTTAGTTTTTTTAAACTCAATGTTTGATCAATCATTCAAACTCTGCAATTCTCTCACAGAATATATACTGTGAATACTACAGAATAAAATAGAATAATAATTAATATAGATTGTTAGTTACTGAGGATACGAAGACATTATGATAAACTGGGACTCAAGATTCTCTGATATAGTGTATAAGAATCGAAATATATAATACTGTGCATTATTTCTGAAGAAAGCATGAAGTATACCTGGTTCATTTTTATTCCTAAGTTACATAAATTCCAATGCTATCAAATCCAGTTTACTGGGTATGGTCAATCTTACAATTTTGTTGAGAAAGATTAAAGAAATTTCATGAAAAACAAAATTTGAATCTGGTATGATAAATATTCTTTCTCAATTGAGATAAATAAACCAATATTTTTTTGTTTGATTCCGTATTGTAAAGAAATGGAGTTGAACTACCAGAAAATACTTGTCACTCATTCTATGTTTCAGAATTGTACAAAAATGGAGTTACGCTGCTACATTTGAAAATTCTTGGTGCTTAATCAATGTATCATGAAATTCCTGATTCAATACATCTCAAAAACTACGAGAATATTATTTTCATTTTTAGATTGGAACAGCACAAAATAATTTTGCTCTATTTCGATCAGGACTGGAATTTCCGCATAACGCGGGCTTCATTTCTGACTAATTGATTGAGTGAGAGTGGATGCTTGATTAATACCAGCGCTTTGGTAGCTGTTTAATTGCACTGCGACATGGATGACATGGATAGGATACTCGAAATAATCCCTGAAACAACAATTCTGTATCTATCAAGCGTTGTTCAGTATATAATGTGGAATTATAATTTTAGATACGTTTTGAGCAAAGCACTCACGCTCAATGAACAATGAACACTGAAGCTTCTAAATTCCTTAAATACCGGTAATAGAAAGTGATGTATGATGTTGAAGATCTATCTTGTTTTCACTAGTCTTCTATATAAATAAAATTAGAGTTTTGTCTGTACATTTATCAGAATTATATATTTTTTGGTTATTTTTACGTTTTATACATTAAAGAAGCCGAAACAAGTCTTATCTCAATTTCTGTCTGTCTGTCACGGCCCCGAAGGCATTTTACGCGGCCTTCTCGTGAAAAACGAGAGCATCGATCGGGATTTAAGTTATTTATCAGGATTGGAAACCTTTTTGACAATGTCTTTAGCTATAAAAAACTAAATAAACTTTTTTTTTAATAGAATAATAAACAATCTAGTATTAAAACTGACACTGTATTTCACTTTTAAATAATGTTTTACTCACATATATTTGAGATGCTTGAGGAATGCATTTCACTTCTGAAAAGAAGTTTCGTCAGCCTGCCGCCAGGGGTTATGCTTTGTTGAGGTTGGGATGAGCAGCCATTATGTAGTTAAAAATTGCGTTTGATTTGAATTGTATTTGGTCATTGAGTACGTTGGTTCTATCTTGTTTATGGTGTTTGAATATTTCATATTGCTCCAGTGTATTTAGTTTGTGGCTTTTTTGGAATGTGTGTAGAATTTCTAAGTCAGTTTGGATGTTATTGTGTGAGTGTCCAGTGTTGATTAAGTGATCTGCAAATGTTGAGTCAGTGGTGGAATGTAGTGCTTTGATGTGTTCTTTATATCTTGTGTTGAATGATCTGCCTGTTTGTCCTATGTAGTACTTGGGGCATGTGTTGCATTTGAGCTTATATATTCCTGGTTTGTTGAATTTGTGAATTGTGCTGTTTGTTAGGTGAGCTGGATTTTGTTGGATCTGGTGTTTTAGGTTGTTTGTTGTTCTGAATGCTGTGTTAAATCCGGATTTTTGAAAGATGTGAGCTATTTTGTGTGATTTTTTGTTGAAATATGTGAGTGTGATAAATCTGTTTTGGTTTGCAGGTTTTGGATTTTTACTTTTCATTTTATTCAGGATTTTGTCTACTAGAATGGTGTTGTATCCGTTTTGTTGTGCTAAATATTTGATTGTATTGATTTCTTCTTGGTGGTCAGCTTGTGATAGTGGAACATTTAGGAGTCTATGGATCATGGAGTTAAAAGCAGCAAGTTTGTGTTGATTTGGATGGTTGGATGAGTTGTGAATGAGTGTGTCTGTGAGAGTAGGTTTTCTATAGATTTTGAATTTGTGCATGTTATTTAGCTTTTTGATAGTTAGGTCTAAGAAGTTTAAGGTGTAGTCTATTTCATATTCTGCTGTGAATTGCAAGTTTTTATGGGTTTTGTTCAATTGTGTTAGCAATATGAAATATTCAAACACCATAAACAAGATAGAACCAACGTACTCAATGACCAAATACAATTCAAATCAAACGCAATTTTTAACTACATAATGGCTGCTCATCCCAACCTCAACAAAGCATAACCCCTGGCGGCAGGCTGACGAAGCTTCTTTTCAGAAGTGAAATGCATTCCTCAAGCATCTCAAATATATGTGAGTAAAACATTATTTAAAAGTGAAATACAGTGTCAGTTTTAATACTAGATTGTTCTTCAAGTATTTCGTCATGGAAAGCATCACAGAGAATAATAAACGTTTAAAAACCAAGTATTGTGCGATTTTGGATACATTTTACGCGGCCTTCTCCTGAAAAACGAGAGCATCGATCGGGATTAAAGTTATTTATCAGTATTGGAAACCTTTTTGACAATGTCTTTAGCTATAAAAAACTAAATTAACTGTTTTTTAAACAGAATAATAAACGTTTAAAAACCAAGTATTGTGCGATTTTGGATACATTTCTTCTAAGTTTTATTACCACATAAGAACAAATCACGTAATTGTTTACGTTCCAAGTTGTTTACTAAGCTGCTAACATCTTCATGATCGTTGCTATCAAAAAAGCCGAAACATATTTAGTCTTATTTCTAAACATAATCCGTACAAAGGACGGGTACAATAGCTAGTATATAATAAAAACTTAAAAACACTTTTAAGTGGAAATTATGACTCACGTTATAGCGCGACGGCCGTTTCCCTCTGATGTAAAGAGCATCGTCAGACGACCCATAGTACACCGTACACAGGAATGTACTTTGGGTCGTCTGACGATGCTCTTAACATCAGAGTGAACAGTGAAACGGCCGTCACGCCATAGCGTGAGTCATAATGTCCATTTAACAGTGTTTTTTTAAAGTTTTTATTAGAAAGTAATGCTTTACCAAATAACTTAGGCTATGTTTCTGTCTGCAAAGGGAGATTAAGGAAATAATTTAAAAAAAATGTAGAATTATTTTTTTAAATTGATATTGCCACCTACAATACTATTAGCTATTATGATCTGCAAATGAAAACAGACATAGTGATGGATGTCTATTCAATAACTTTGAAAAAACCGAAATCTCCAGGCTTTTTTGTAAGATTTTATGTTTAATTCCTACAAACTCAATCGTTTTACTCTCAAGTTGGTATGTCGGCGGTATTGTTGGTACTTTTCTTAATGATAGCGTATCAGTTCCTCCTTTCATCATATATAGGGCAGGGGAAGAGCTTACAACACGCCTTTGTTTAATTAGTTTTTAAAGTAATGACGTTTTCAAAAGATGGAGATTTTATTTTTCTTGTGGGACAGACGGATTATGATTTTCATTGATTCGGATGCTTGTGTTTTTACTTATTCACGTTTCGAATGAGCCAAGCAGGCCAGGCCCATTATGTGAAGTAGGCTAGTGGCAGCACTTTGCCTGTTTGTTTGATGCCATTCTTTTCATTCATCATTGGCTAGCTTCTTTTCTGAAATTCCGTTCTTTCCAAATGCTATCCATGAAAGCACGCACTTCACTTTCAAGCATCAATAGAAGATAGAAGAGCATTTTGTGTCCCTCAAACAGTGAAAATACTGTAGTCTTCTGGTTGACTGGAATAAGGTATGAAGAAATAGAGGGCTTATATCAAAGTTCTCCATTAAAAAATTCTCCTTTTTTGAATTCTGCATTATCTTGTACCTTGGTTAATTGAGCCATACAAGAAACTATTTAAAATTTTTCTGCTTCGAAGCATGATGAAGTATATGAAAATAATTATTGTATCTAGTAGGTACCGTACCTATTCATCAACACCTGCAGTTTTGTATTTCTTTAGGTTCTATTGTTTTCTGATTCAGAGAACCTCAGTTCAGTGTACACAATTTGTTAATTTCTATTACTTTTTCAAAAAAATATATGTGAGTCTGGAGACTTCGTTCAGAGAACATTGTTCCTGAGAATTTTGAGATTTCATTCACATTGTGCAAAAATCATTCAACGATTGAACTCCAGCCTACAAACAAGAAGATTCGACAAACAGAAAACAATTTAGTTTATAATTAAAAAGGCCTTTTCGAATGGTGGAACATACAATCAAATGAGCTTGGGCAAATGCTGTAGTAAATCTGATGATGCATACTATACTAAGAAAGTACAATGATGAACCTTTCTTTACTTATACAATAAAACCACGTATTCAACTCACGATTCACAAGAACTAGAAAAAAATGTGATCCATCCACTTCTACATTTGTGTTGTGCTTGAAATTGCCCAAGGGAAATTCCGAGATCATGTGCAGAGCAATTTATTTGGCTGCAGTCGCTCTCAATGTTCTGAATGCGGTAACATAAAGATAATGAGATATCGTGAGTGATAGTGACAACAGGAATGAATCACCTTAAAACCTCCACAAAAAATATTATCAGAAGTTTTACAGTCTTAAAATTTTTTTTAAGCTGATTAATTTCCTATGCTGTTCAAATATACATTGATTTCCTGAATAGAGGGGCCAACTGGAGAAGAATTATGGAGGGTATAATAAACATAGTTTCACCAAGCACTCAATAATGCAACAGAATATTTACAGAAATAGAATTTATTAATTTCGAAATCCTTCAAGTACAATTAATTTGTCCGTTTGTTAAATTGTCAGATACTTAAAACTAACTTGGGAGAATATTTACTTTAGCAATCGAAAAATTGAATATGTGATGCCTCTGAAGCAAGTTAATTGAAACATTTCCAAGAGATCAAATATTGATAATGCCATCATAAGCAACAATCTGCAATTCAACCTATATATGTGGTGCATCTTCGCTTTGCACCATAAAATCCGAACATTATATTAAATCAATACCGATTTATTATGTCTAATCTGCTCTAAAATTATTATGTATCATGTTGTAGAGTTTTAGATGGGCTTTCTTTTTCTACTACCCAAATACAGAACGGGCTTACTGGGTGGCGCAAATCCTGCAAAGCATAGTTAGAGAGACGAGGTTCAAATTGGAGCAAATACTGGAAGATATAATAATTATGAACAATCTAATATCACAACTGACACTGTACTTCAATTTCTATGTATATAAATTGAAATACAGTGTCAGTTGTGATATTAGATTGTTCATTGAGGATTTCGTCATGGAAAACATCACAGCTATAATATGACATGAGAAGCCAGTCAACCAGCAGAGCACGCTTTGACGATGACGTTGATTAAGACAGTGACAATATTAATATGATGATGATCATGATATCGATGACATTCGTTAGTTAGCGTTCATCATTTCAAGTGTGGCATATTTTTTTTGAGATTGTGGTAAGACAAGTTAGATCAACAGTTATACAATCTTATACACTGGTTACTATAATTAATATATCAATTAGTTGAGGAGAGGCCTAATTTTGATGTGAAAGAAACTCTTGTACACCATAAAAAAGCTTTATCAACTAAATATTTTTTCAATTTTTTTTAATATTTCTATATTTTTAAGATTTTTTGAAAACTGCAGTAGCTTTTTGTAGAATTTCCTACAAATATAACTGGGCTTTTGTTCGAATAAGTTACTATTGTGACTCACCAAGGTTATAATCTCCTCAGCTTCTAGTGTAGTTAGTTCTACACATTTTTTTCTCCAAATAAGATATGGTTCAAAACAGCATTTTAGTTCAACCCCATTGCAGTATTTTCAATAAGGGTCTATGCGATTAACACAATCAAATGCCTTCGATAGATCTAAGAAGATTGAAGCAGTTTTATCACCTGAATCTATCATATCTATCAGTTTTTCAAGAGAAATTATGGCTGTCTTTGTAGATCTCCCTTTCTGGAAGCCTTATCACAGATAAAGTTAGCTTTTTGAAGGTGCCTATTTAGAACTACTCTTTCAAAAATTCTACTAATTACATTTAAAATACTAATGGGTCTATAGTTTTCCACTTTTTGTCTATCACTACTTTTGAAGATTGGCAAGATCTTCCCCCCTTTCAAATTCTCTGGAAAAACACCTTGTTCTAATGAATTATTGATCAGAAGAATTCAAGGGTCTAACAATTGATCTTCACATTCTTTTAAAATTTTACTGGATACCCATCCATTCCTACAGTTTTTTATTATTCAAACTGTCAATTACATTTGAGAACATTCATCATGGGATACTGGATGAAATATTATTACTGTAATTCATTCTGAATTGCCTCAGTATTCCACACGTTTGAATTACTAATAGTATTTGTATTGAGAGATTTTTGAAGATTCTTAGCAACCAGTTTGTAATATTTAAAAAAAAATACAAATGTCTATACTATTATTAATGAAGTCTATTTGTTATTTTTGTTAATTATTCTGGGGACACTAGTATAAGCATATTCCTGAGCTACATGCCTATTTTAGTTATCACATCCCACACTGGTGTGTTAAAGTACACACTATTATTAAAAATGTCAGCTGTTTTTTACATTTGGGTCTTTTCACTTTTTTCGTTTAGTTTTTTTAGAGCTTTGTAATTATATCTACTAATATCTAGATAATTTGAATTCATCGTCATATGCATCTAACACTATTTCTTTCTGCAAGGATATCATCAGTTATCCACTCTTAATTTGTTTCTTATACGGAATTGGACAACTCAAATCTAGGTAGCAGTGATCAAGTGTGTGCATTGACAGAACAGGCTCTGAAGATTCTGAAGAACTAAATATAAATTCGAACGGATAAGTAGTATTTTTTATATTTATTATTAGTATTTATATCATCTTAATAAATTCCAGTATTAATTTGTCTAGTATAAGTTAAAGTATCCTAATAAAAAGCCAAATTCTATTTTCGAGGTTAGGTTGTACCGATATTGAAAAATTTTCTTGAAATTAAATATTCTGAAGTTGTCAATAATTATAGTTATTTAAGTAATATCCAATTAAACATTTCACTAAACCAATTCATAACAATTTGTAGCTAGGAAAATGAGTCTAAACAAGTCATCTAAATCTAATTGTTTAACAAAAACTCAGGTAACGACGCGGTCTCAGTTAATCAAAAGTTCACCACCTGCTCTTAAAGCTACTGTAGATGTAGAAGAAAAGGTTGCTAAACTATTAGTGATCACATCGAATTAAAAACAAAATTAGAATCATTACTAAAAAATTCTGAGGAAGAACGAATAGGGTTGGTGGATCACATAAAATCTCTGGAAGTTATTGTAAAATTGCAGCAGGAAGACCATGAAACTGAAATACTAAATCTCACGAGTCAATGTAGGTCTATGTCAGAGGAAATCGAAATATTAAAATCAAAATTAAACTTAGCTAATGTAAGATCTGAACCTCTGATCAATACAAAAAAATTAGAACCTAAAAGAAATGGGGAAAACATGAAAAGTGGTCAAATAAAAACTTATAGTCAGGTTTTGCAAACAGCAACTAAAACTAAAGTGAGGGGAAATAACGATAAGAAAGGTAGAGTACTGCTCTTGACATCCAGTCATGGACGAGACTGCAGTGACCTACTGAATAAAAGATTAAAAAATAAGTATGAAGTTCAGAGTTTTTTCAAGCCAAGTGCCCCTATAAACGCAATCGTAGAGTCAGCTAGGGAGCAAACAAAAGATTTTGATAAAAACGATTTTCTAATAGTACTGGGTGGCTCAAACAATATAAATGAACCTAATCTAAAACATCTTCCTGAAATAAATGGAAAAATTAAAGAGATTGTGCCACTCAGCCAAAAAACTAATGTAATAATAAGTACAATTCCGTATAGGTTTGATAGGCCAGAGCTAAATGAAACCATTAAGACAACAAATAAATCGATTCATAATACAATCAACAGCCTAAAAAATAAGAATTCTAAGCAATTGGGGAATTGTTTTCTAAATGAAAGGCTGAAAAAACAAAACTTCACTAATCATGGTCTACATCTAAATCAATCTGGCAAAGTAATATTTTGTAATAGGCTGGCAGAGCTGATTGAAAGTCGTTTGCAATCTACTGTCAATAATTCTCCTAAACAATCATCTAACGAACCTTTTTTAGTAAAGTGGCTCAAAACCGGGAAGGGGAACTAGTTTCAAATGATAAATTCATATCTTCATTTGCATTAAAAGACGTTGATCGACCAAAAAATCAGGATAGCATTAGTGGACGGAACTCTTGTAACAATCTGATAGGCCCCCAAGATTCTAAGAGATTAAGTAGATCTACTTCAATATGCAAAAGCAATGATAAAGTAATAAGGGATAATAGGGAAGTACCGGTACTCACTGTGTTCCATCAGAATATTCAGTTCATTCGTAACAAAATAGATAAAATCTGAGTATTTTTGAAAGAAGAGGCTTCTGATATAGTTATTTTCACAGAGCATGGTTAAAAAGAAGATGAATTGTCACAACTCAATATTCCTAACTATTCATTGAAAGCGTCGTATTGCAGGACGTCTCATCGAAGTGGGGGAGTAGGTATCTTCACTAAAAATGCTAAGAATATGCAAACATTTAATTTAGAATATGTAGAGAAATTTGCTGTGGAAATGGATTTAGAAGTTACTGGTTTCAGAGTAAAAATCGACAATAATTTCGAAGTAGCGGTGTTAGGTATTTACAGGTCACCAAATGGGGAATGGAACAATTTTTGCGAACTATTCAATAGGCTTTTAGAGATTACTACTACTCGTTTTACAAACGTTGTTGTAGCGGGAGATTTCAATACAGAGTTTGCAACACAGAATAAAATGACAGAAGATTTAAGGGATATTATATACATGAATAACTTGGAAATAAAAGTTCATGAATATACAAGAGTCACAAGAACATCGCAAACAATAATTGATAACATCCTTACTAATATAGATTACTCTAAAACAAGATTAGGCGGCTCGGAACTATCTGATCATGACTATAAAATTTTAGAGGTAGGGTTGCAAGGTCATAAATCGATTAAAAAGAGTAGAGTAATGAAAGAAATTCAACAATGTGAACAGGGGAATATCGATTGTTTGAAGCAGAATCTGCTACAAGAGAACTGGAGTAGGGTTTACAATAGCAATAGTTTAAATGACAAATATGATAGTTTCATTAATATTCTAAGGTTTCATATTACTATGAGTTGTCCAGTTAAAAAAGTCCCTGTAAAAAACAAATTAGACAAAATTGAAGAGTGGATAACTGATGATATCCTTGCAGAAAGAAATTGGGTTAAAGATGCATATGATGAATTCAAACTATCTAGAAATATGTTAAGTGAAGATAATTACAAAGCTCTAAAGAAAAACTATACGAAAGAAGTGAAAAGAGCGAAATGTAAGAAAACAGCTGAAATTTTGAATAATAGTGTGTACTTTAACGCAGCAGTGTGGGATGTAATAAACAAAAATAGGCAAGTAGCTCATGTAGATGCTTATACTAGTGTCCCCAGAATAATTAACGAAAATGACAAATATATTGATGATATAGTGTAGACATTTGTAATTTCTTTAACATATATTATCAACTGGTTGCTAAGAATCTTCAAAAATCTCTTAATACAGGTATTAGTGATATGAGAAATACTGAGGGGATTCAGAACGAATTAAAATTCCACCCAGTATCCCAAGACGAGTTGTCAAATATCATTGATAGTTTAAATAATAAAAAAACTGTAGGAATGGATGGGGTATCCAGTAAAATTCTGAAAGAATGTAAAGATCAATTGTTAGACCCTTTGATTCATCTGATCAATCATTCATTAGAACAAGGTGTTTTTCCAGATAATTTAAAAGAGGGGAAGATCTTGCCAATCTTCAAAAGTGGTGATAGAGAAAAGGTAGAAAACTATAGGCCCATTAGTATTTTAAATGTAATAAGTAAAATTTTTGAAAGAGTAGTTCTAAATGGGTTACTCCTGCACCTTCAAGAAGCTAACTTTATCTGTGATGAACAGCATGGCTTCCAGAAAGGGAGATCAACAAAGACAGTCATAGTTTCTCTCGTTGAAAAACTAATAGATATAATAGATTCAGGTGATAAAGCTACTGCAATCTTCTTAGATCTGTCAAAGGCATTTGATTGTGTTAATCATAGAACTTTATTGGAAATACTGCAAAATGTAGGTGTAAATGGGGTTGAACTGAAATGTTTTGAATCATATCTTATTGGGAGAAAACAATGTGTAGAACTAACTACAGTAGTTGGTAATAGTATAGTAAAGAATAAATGTAATAAATTAGAGGTGCAAGCTGGAGTGCCTCAGGGGTCAATACTAGGTCCATTGCTTTTTTTGTTATATGTCAACCGTTTACCTAAAGAATTAATTAGTGGTAGAGCCCTCTTATTTGCTGAAGATACATCACTCATTTTCAGCAATTCCATTCTAGATAATTTAGAAATAAGTGCCCATATAGGTGTGCAGTCCATTGTCCAATTTTTAAATCAGTTGTTGAAAGTAACTATAAATAGTAAAAAATGTTATTACCTTCAATTCAAAAACAAACATAATTTAAATGAAGATAGGGCTATAAACGTGTTTGTAAACGATAATCAATTAGACCAGGAAGAAAAAATTGCATTTCTAAGAGTTATGTTGGATAGACGATTGATCTGGACTCCATAAAAACCTAGTTATATTGGTAGGAAATTCTACAACAAGCAACCGCAGTTTTTGAAGAGTCTTGAAAATATAGAAATATTTAAAAAACAATTGAAGAAATATTTAGTTGATAAAGCTTTTTATAGTGTACAAGAGTTCCTTTCACATCAAAATTAAGCCTCACCTCAACTAATTGAAGTAATTATGGTATCTAGTGTATAATATTGTTGATCTGACTTGTCTTATATTCCTTAACTGGAGTCTCCAAGACGTAATCTACAAAAAAAAGAACTCATAGTAATATTAAACCTTAACATATTAATGAAATCTGTGATGTTTTCCATGACGAAATACTTAATGAACAATCTAATATTAAAACTGGCACGTATTTCACTTTTATATAATGTTTCACTCACATATATTGGAGATGCTTGAAGAATGCATTTCACTTCCGAAAAGAAGCTTCAAAGCTTATGTCTCTACTTGTATATATTCATGAACTTTCATCTTCAAGTTATCTATGTTTATAATATCCTCTAAATCTTCTGTTATTCTATTCTGTATTGCAAAGTCTGTATTGAAATCTCCCTTGCACAATAACGTTTGTGAAACGAGTAGTAGTAATCTGTAAAAGGCAATTAAATATAGTTCTCAGAAATCGTTCCATTCCCCATTTGGTGACCTATAAATACCTAACACCGCTACTTCAAAATTGTTGTCGATTTTAACTCTCAAATCAGTAGACCCATCCATACATCCCATACCTTGAGTGGGAATCAGCGGCTGAAGAAGAAGAATAAGAAGAAGATGACATAGACAGGCGTGAACCGTATCAGGTATCGGTTCAATGAGATTAGATAAGCAACGCTCTCCTAGACCCTTCCTTTAAGGGAGACCAATTGGAATAGCCAGCAAAAAAAATCTGTTCTCTGCTGTAAAATCACTCCCTGGTGGCTCGGAACCCACCTAAAACTGTAGGTAAAACTCATAAATTACCGCCATCCAACTAATTACCCACGCACAGGTCTCACAACTATGACGGCTTCATCCTTCATAAAAAAAAGAAGAAAAGAAAGGAGAAGGCGATTCATGAAGCAATTCAGGCAATTCACTGTGGGCCGCTCTGCCGGGTGGCAAGCCTTTTCAACAAGAGCTGTAGACAGTGTCGGGTTATTGCCACTAGGCAGCATAGGCTCATAGGCTGCTGCCTAAAGGGCGGCAGCATCTACGGGGCCGCAAGCCGAGGAAAAATTTTACAGCTCAAGTATCCAAAGGTTCTACTTGCCGATAAGTACGCAGGGTGAGTAACAAAGATTTTATTGTAATTCAACTCAGATGTATTGTCATGTAAAATTTAATAACTAGAGAGTAACTCTTTTGCATTCTCGTTTGCATTCCAGGATAGCCAGGATTCGCATTAATCAAGTTAAAATTTTCTTCTCGAAAAACCAAATATCATTCCTTAAATTTTTTGTCAGTGTAAAATATATCCCGATAGCTTATTTCTTCAACCAAATTTACTGACCTTGAGAGACATTAAAAGCAGATAGAGGGTCGCAGCCATCTCGTCACTGCCTAGGGCCGAGAGAGCACTAAATCTGGCACTGGCTGTAGAGAGAAAACTTTTTTGAAATGAATGTGATAACCATGCTCACTTCGCGAAATCAAATGAAAATTCAATAAATACGATATTTTTTCCACACTACTACCTATCACATTCTCATTTTCCATGCAGTGTTCTCATAAATGTAGCTTCCTGCTTTAACAGATCTTTGTCAGAAGTGCTGCGTCGGTGCCGTTTCAATTAGCTGTCAAAACAATTACACGGCCTAGTGAACAAGACCTCTGCGTTCGTTTAGCGATAAACGCCCACATAGATTTTTGACATCCACTCTGAATAAATTATATCAGGCTGAGCTAGATACCAAAAGTGTCTCTAGAATTTTGGACATGACCGGTGGTTGATAAATACCACTTAATGAGAATCAAATAGAAATATAATTTTAGTTCGAAGGTCTTCTCGATCTAATATTCGAATTTCTTATCAATTTTGTCATTTTTCTTGAGAGCTTGACAGTCAATGAATTGTTAATTTTATTAATAGTTACGGAGATGAACTAACTCCTTAATTTTTGACCCCAGTAGTTCAGTTGTTGATATTGAATATGGTATTCATAATAACTTATTTCTGGTAGTAAACCCGATCACACAGCAGAAAACCCGTCTATCTATTTGAGAATGAAATCTTATCCAATGCCAAAAGCAGTGATTTGAGGGGGGAGGGAAGTCACAAGTGTCATGACCACCGAAATTTGAAACTTTACTAGAAAAGGGGTAGGAAGGAGTCGCCTTGACATCTGTGAGACCCCAATCAAAAATTTCCAACTGGCACCGCTCTTGTCAGTGCCCATTGGAGAAGAGTAGGCTATTGTTCATTTCAAATAAGGCATGTTAGCAAGTATGTATTGGAGGATTGGAAAGTTTATCTCAAGAAATGTGGAAAGGCAGGATTATTGATTTCGAAACTCCTTTCATTGTATTTGTAATCAATTATCATGTGAACAAAAATCTTGTGTTAATAAAAATGTAGAATCTTGCAGAGTAAGTCGACTTTCGTAATCCATGAAAAAATTTATTATATTCATATATTGAATCTATTTTTATACATATCGACCAGGTCAAATATAGAAGTTCTCTTATACTTCCCACAATCCTCTCAATTCAGTTTGAGTTTTCAGTAATATCAATGCCCGATTATTACTGTTTTATTAGGGTTATTTAATAATATACTATTAGGGCTGCTATTGGAAATATTCATTCCAATGCTCATTTTGAGTATCACAGTAGAATAATAAATGATCATTCAAGGTAATATTATTTATAGCTAATATTCTTCCATTCACATGATATTGTTTGGCGATACAAAGCCGTTCATTCACGATTAATAAAGCAGAGGGAGAATTGCAAGGTTCCAAGTACACCGAACATTCCTCATGTATAATGAGTGACAATAACTGTTCGTTTGATATGGGCAGAGTTGACTTCTGCTGAATGCAGTCTAGATAATTAAACTGTAGCGCCATTGTTCCATTTTGAAAACAATGAACCATTGATAAGACCTACAACCCCATAGCAGAAATGTTTGGAGTAACTCTCCAGTTACATCCCTTGTTGTATCAGAGACTCCACTGTTATCTTTGACAATTCCCAAGCAAAATGTGTTGCACTTTCAATGCCTCTGTTACAAATTGAGATCAAATTACGGATAAATCAACGATTTAACTTAGGAATTCACAAATGACCCATCATCTTTGACTCTGATACGTGGAAGGCTTAGATAGTATTGGTATTGACTAATATGAGGGTTCGTGTTGAATTGGTTTCGATGGCCCAAGGAATTCCAAAATCAGTGAGACTATAGTTTGTTTTGTTGGTTCAGTACCCACGGGTGACCGTGCTCCAATGACTTGATGTTACAAGCTTTATTATCACTTACCCGGTGGTTCGGAACCCACCTAAATTAGTAGGTCCACCATGTTCCCCGTGACATGGCACAAACGGCGAGGTGGAACTACCCGTAAGGGTCTCCTCACCATTAAAAGCCATACGCTTATTATTATTAGTACCCACCTGAAACTGTGAGTGCACCTCCCACGTATCAGAGTCAAAGATGAAGGGTCATTTGTGAATTCCTAAGTTAAATCGTTGATTTATCCGTAATTTCATCTCAATTTGTAAAACCATGATATTATCACACCTCATTACTCACGCCTAAGTCTTAGACCCTCATGATCTTCATCAGCAAGAGAGAAAAATCAATAAGAAATTTAACACATTCGTAGTTCTGTAATTACCTGGCGCAACAAGAATCCTACTAATATTATTCTAATAGAAATTTACCATGGAGAGTAATATTCAATTAGAATTTTTCATCTGAAATCATCAATAATTTTTTGGAAGAAGTTAGACCTCGAGGTTCCAAATATCAAATTAATAGGGATTCGATAGTCAATATCAATTAGCTTCAGTCTTCCTTGCATTGAAATGCATTGAAAGAGTGTAGACCAGTAAAGGATTTCTTGAAAAAGCTGAATAATTGAATTTCTTGTCTTGATTCAATAAATTATTGTATTCAACCATTTTTCAAAAACTTGATCAGTGACTTTTTTCAATAACTTGATAATTATATTATTCACAGGTTTGGCGAATTGTTCATTGAACTATATCATGGTTCTAAACTATTTTCACTGTATTTTGAAACTGTAATAAAATATAAAGTTTTTTCTACTCTATTATTGGGCATTGGGCGTATCTATGAAGATAGTAGGCCTTGACTCAACTTAGCTCAGAATGAGCTACAATGCTTGTCTGTGTCCTGATAGAATGGTCCGCTTTCCAACACAAATTTGTATGTTCTTGGCTCTATGTGAAAGGGTTTTCTGGTAAGCCAGTGTTCTCAGCATTAACTTTTAGTACCTTCTGAATAACTAACTTTATTTGGTGCAGGCAAGTTGGTACAGCATACGGCTACAGCTGCAAGCATGATCATTCAAATCGTATCTTTCCTTACTGAATATACATGAGCTTTTTGCCTGATCTCATAAGCTGCAGATGTCCATAGTTTATGATATCAAGTTTTTTTTGGAAAAATTATCTTAGAAATAATATATAAGCTTTTCAAGTTAAGAAATAGGTAGCTCTTCGTCAGAACCAATAATAATAATAATAATAACAATAATAATGATAATAATAATACTAAAGTTGAAAAAGTACTTAAACAAATTTTGAAATAATGTATAAAATATGTTTTGAACCATTTCTTCTATCTTATATATTCTTTAACAAAGTACTACAGTATGACTGATTGATAGCCTAATAATTTTCAATCAATTGTGAAGTTTACTCTTGGAATGTAAATATTTTTACAAAAAAGTCACATTGTTTTTTTGTGATTTTAAGATAAAGATTTTAGATTTTAGATTTTAAGATGTTATCCAAACTAAAAACAAGCCGAAATTACTGTAACCCCTCAGTGATTATGCGAGGGAGGATTTTTGATCTCATAGTCATGAAAAGGCCCTACAAAAGCATGTCAAGTATAGACGAAGCTCATACTCGTCTGACTGTACTCCATGTTAACCTTCGTATTGCTCCAGATATACGGTTGGAGATACAACACGGAATTGCTCTCGGAAGGGTCGTTTCACCAATAAAACCTTAATGACTTTTCTCATGCTTCAGTCAAAACGAGATGAGATTCTTACCATTTGGCTCGTACCAGTTTTTGCTGAATTCATTCTTTGGGCCCTTTTGTTATGAATAAATTCGGACGAGGCCAGATAGAGTCATGTAGGAATTCGGCCCCACTTGGTGCTCCTATATTATCATGCTCCATTGATCTTCTGTAGTTCTGAACTTTCAGTCCTATTTAGTGTTATGTTTTTCCACCGTGCTTGGTTCGGATGCAATTTTTGACTAGGCCTGACTCGTGTGGCGATAATTCGCAATATATAATATTTGAAAATGGACCTTGGAGCATTAGCTTGAAAAATTTCCAACGCCAGGCTAAAATATTAGACATAAACTGTCACGCTGTCTTGTACCTACTTTAGTAAGCTAGTAGGCTAATTGTTAGACCTGTAGTATTGTATCATAGTAATAGTAGTAAATGAATATTAGATAGATAGTGAATATACATTATAAAAAAGACACTGCATTTCACTTTTATATATTGTTTTACTCACGTATATTGGAGATGTTAGAGGGATGCATTTCATTTCTGAGAAGAACCTTCGTCAGCCTGCCGCCAGGGGTCATGCTTTGTTGAAGTTAGGATGAGCGGCAATCATATAGTTAAAAATTGCGTTGGATTTGAAGGGTGTTTGTCGTTGAGTAAGTTGGTTCTATCTTGTTTATGGTGTTTTAATTCGTATATCATATTGCTCCAGTGTATTTAGTTTGTGGCTTTTTTTGGAATGTGTGTAGAATTTCTAAGTCAGCTTTGATGTTATTTTGTGAGTGTCCCGTGTTGATTAAGTGGTCTGCAAATGTTGAGTCAGAGTTGGAATGTAGTGCTTTGATGTGTTCTTTGTATCTTGTGTTGAATGATCTGCCTGTTTGTCCTATGTAGTACCTGGGGCATGTGTTGCATTTGAGCTTACATATTCCTGGTTTGTTGAATTTGTGAATTGCGTTGTTTGTTAGGTGAGTTGTTTTTTTTGTTGGAGCTGGTGTTTCAGGCTGTTTGTTGTTCTGAATGCTGTGTTAAATCCGGATTTTTGTAAGCTATTTTGTGTGATTTTTGTTGAAATAAGTGAGTCTGACAACTCTGTTTTGGTTTGCAGGTTTTGGATTTTTATTTTTCATGTTATTCAAGATTTTTTCTACTAGATTGTATCAGTTTTGTTGTACTAAATATTTGATTGTATTGATTTCTTCTTGGTGGTCAGCTTGTGATCGTGGAACATTTAAGAGTCTACGGATCATGGAGTTAAAAGCAGCAAGTCTGTGTTGATGTGGATGGATGAGTTGTGGATGAGTGTGTCTGTGAGAGTTGGTTTCCTGTAGATTTTGAATTTGTGCATGTTATTTTTAGTTTTTTGATGTACAAATAGTACGGTAAAGTTCGATCAAGGTCTTACTTTTGCGTATGTGTACTAGTGTTCTATAGATTATACTGCACCTTTTCAGTAATTAAAATGTACATTTCCGCAACATTTTAAAAGGTTTCGTTTTAATTTTTGGTTTGCTGCTGTCTTATTTTCGTATGTGTTGATTCAATTAAAAATTAATTTTTTAAAATTTCTGTTTGTTTATTATTGGCCTATTTTACGCCATTCTCTTCAGAATTAAATTCACTACATATTTTGTTTTTAAAGTTTCCGTGTTTATCACCCATTTAACGAAGTTAATGTGGATCAAATCTAAACGAAGCATATGTTTTTTGTGAACGAATTTTACGTATTTTGTCTGATATCTCAAATGTGGGTGATTCCAGAGGTCTGAGACGTGTTTTATTCGATTTTTCAGTTCATTATACATAAAGTCTAATGAATGTAACACCTAACTTAACGCCATAAAAAATCAGTTTGGCTTTATTTCCATCCTTTCCCAGAAAATCGGGCGAAATCTTTCACTAGCCGTAACTCCCCAACAAAGCATTTCCGGACAAATGTTTATATAAACTTTTTTCATTATTTTGATAAGAGGAAACCACCTTAGAAGTTTGTTTGGTTACTCGTGGAACACTCTGTATAACTCATAATATGCATTTTTAAAGGCTAAACAGAAAAACACCTTTAATAGTGTAAATGCTGTATAGTGAAAAATATAGATTGTATGAAATGAGGCTTTGATTCTGTTCCTGGAACGTTATTTTCGGGCTCCTATTCACTTTGGCCACTGACATCTTCTGAAGCAGTGTCAAAATAAAACTGATGGAGGAGAGAAAGTGAGCCTCACCAATTATTGAGCCGTCAATTATTGGAGCCGTCAAATGATTGGAATCATTTTTCAAAGTGGAATTACACAGAACTCTTTATAGACAGATCTCAATTGGAATTGATGGAGATTCATTTCTTTCAAAGAAAAGCTCCATTTTCCAAGATGAGTATGAAGGTATCGATTCGTTCAGACGAAAAAATATGGAGCTGCGTATCTTCTTATTGTAGCCTCAGGGCAGTGCGGCGATAAAAGTTTCAGTCGGAGGACACTTTTCTGACGAAAGCATGTTCCAATTATAGGTTTCACTTAAAGGTTCGTGCGATCATCTGCTCCAAAGAAGAAAGGCTTTATACCCTTCCAAATGATGATACACCGTCATCCATCTTCTTCCCGAAAGTAAACTTGCACCCAAATACTTCCGTCTCATTAATCTTTGTCTCCTACCATCAGCTATTTCTCTTTGAGATATCATGTGTATCATATTGCGTTTACACTGAGGACAGACATTTATAATTATCTCTAATACCGGGCAGGTATTGAAAAATTATAGAGCAGACTCCATATAATATATAGATACACTAGTATTTTAGTAATATCAATGGACAATGTAATATCAATGGTTTATCAATGGACAAGGTTATCGTTAGGTTGGGGGTGTGGTTGCTCAGCATTGGACATGTACTAATGAATGAATGAATCTACATGAAATGTACATGAAACTTTTATCGCAGGCTTTAAACTTTAATCGCATCCTGCGAGGAACTGATCAGGTCACCATACATCTAGTCTTGTTTCTGAATAGTTGCTGCTTTTCAAGTTTTTCATGTTTCTTGATATCTGCTGTTTCCTTTCTTTCTTTTTATTTTTGAGTGGGCTTCTGTAGCACTACACAAATCTACCTATTGTTCGCTGGAACTCATTAGACGAGTTCATCTTGAAGTATTTATTGGCTATGAAAATAATTATTATTGTTATAATAAATATAGAATTATTGATATTTAAATACGAAAGATCCTTAGAAAATCCTCAATTTTAATTTTGTCCTCCCTAAGAGATAGATATTTAAATCTCTTCGTACATTGTAGTGGTAATTGATTAAACATTTTTATTGCACAAGCCCTAAAACTTACATGCTTGATTTGTAACAATATTCATTTCTAATGTTCAGCTTACTGCGTGTGTTGTGAGAATGAACATAAGAATGACTATAAAATAAATGCAGATTGGACCTCACAAACAATAAACATAATTATTATATATATTGTCATGGTGCAAAATACGCCTGGCCCAATCATCACTCAACAATTTATAAAAATACGAGGTGTGGAATGAAATCAAATATAATTCCTGTACTTACGTGTATTTATTGTTCAATACTTATTAGTTAAGAAGAAGATAATTTACATAAATATTTGCCTGTTTAAATGTTCATTGAATGTACTTGAACGGGATGAAGTGCAATTGTTTACAAAACGAAAGGGTTAGCTGCCGAAAAATTCTTGATACTGCCGGCTTATCAGTCAGCTGTTTATTCGTACTGTTTCCACTTTGAATTTATTGTCGAATTATCTTTGTCTTTTCTGTCTTCTGGTCAACTTAGAAAAATCTGCTTATGTCATACCCTATTAGTTATTTAATTTATTAATTTAATTTTTTCTCTTTTCCACCGTTAAAATTTGTCACGGCATTTGGCACACTGACTTTAAAGACGAGTGTCCTTTTTCTATTGGTGGAAAAATTATTTCTCATGTCTAATTGGAGGATCACCTCATGACGTAGACTTTCTCCTCAGTAATTTTGTCCTTCCGACAGAGGAGAAAGGAGACGATTTTTGGCAACCCAGAGGAGAGGATCAGTTGCAAAAACCTCCCTCTCAATTTGTTTTTGTATTAATGTTTTAACGTTAAATGTCAAGCCGTGTTGTTAAAGTGAATTTCTGCATCCCCCAAAAATTTTGTTGAAAGCAATAAGTCGATCACCGTATCAAAAAAAAAAGTTCAACAGCTCAGGAATCAAATTATTCAAATTCGACCGACCACGAGGTTTCACTCAAGATGTCCGCCTGATGACTCCTTTCTGCAGCCAAGAAAAAAAAAAAAGTGAAAAATAAGAAGTCTTGTGCGCGTGAGATTGGGCCCAGTCGAGTGGTATGTGCTATTTATTTTATTTATGAGCTTTGATGTCTATTACTGGTGTGTCAATTGTAAATTGCCTTCAACAACTCTCACATTACTATAACACCCTTAGGCGAAGCCTCAAACACTCGTCGAAATTATTAAATATATTTAAAGCCAGTCCAATTAATTATTCAAGAATTATAAATACATATTTTTGTCAATTTATTCATTTAATAATAACTTTGAAGAAAAATCTCAAACTCGAGATTCAATTAAATTCAATACAGTCATTACCAGTTGTTCTAATTTCATATTTCCCTCAGCTCTGATTGGAAATTATAAGAATAATCCATTTCAGGTGATCAAACGCTTACATCGGCAAAGGGATCATTTTTGCAAATAATATAGGTGTGTCCTAGAAATTTTTAGTTCCATCCATCTCGGTAGTGGGAGTTTGGGGGAGAGTGTAACAAGCAAGAGTTACATGATCCGCGCCCGAGTCTTGCTCTCGAGTGGATCGGTTTCTTTGAGAATAATTTCACTTGTTCTCTATTTATTTTTTAAAAGTCTTTCTTTGGTGGACTGGATTGTGTGGCCGATAATAGTGGCTGTCCCATTCAAGACCCACAGTTCAGCCCGGCAAAGACAGATATTCTTGTGCGACTTTGAGTGGGAGAGGGGCGTCCATGCGAGGTGTAGCGTTGCTACCGACTGCGGCTTCCGGACAAATTAAATTCAAGATTTATAATTTCAAAGACGCACCCCCCCAAACGAAGTTCCACAGAATTGGCGCCCGAACAGGGACAGTAATAGAGTGGGGGAATTTGTGCAGAAATTACTTTCTTTACAGGGAAATTTGCGGTCACCTGGAGGCAGATAATTAGCTTTTTATTTTCAGAAATTATACTGTGTATCCGGCGAACTTCAATCTACCACCGAATTCATCTACTCATCTGATTTAGTTGATAGTAAAATCCAATCAGAGTTGAATATTGTGTGAGTGTTTGAGGTCGAACCAGGGAACGCAGTAGTAATTTAATATCACTAAAAAATAAGCAGATTTTTCCAGGTTGACCAATATATATTCGTTATCCAAATATATTTGGGGAATTATTCAGCACTTATATGCACTGTAAGGCTTGACAAAATTTTATTTAACACTATTTTATTGTTATATTGTTTTTGTAATAGCGCTAATGCACAATACGTTGCCAAAGTCTCTTCTTATGTTATTTGTAACCGCGATATTCGTCTTTATTTCGTGTTGTGGGGGGCTTATTCTACGAGCTACTAATACAACAGACTGACCTGATTTCGACATCCATATTATTTCAAGAACTTCACTTCACACTTCACAATTTTCTTTTACACTGCACTGTTTCACCGACTCTTTCCACAATCCATCATGGCTGAAAGCGAATCCACCATCAGTGCCCCTTCCGAGGACACTCCATCCTTGCCTGAACTTCCTCCCAGACCAGTCGAGAGCACCACCTCGGTCGACTTTAACCAAGGTATCCGCGAGCGTCTGTCATCCACACAGCTAGATGATAGCCACCTGCTACTTGCCTCACTCCAACCGGCACCGGACGCTGTTGTTGCCAGCGAGGCGGAGGAAGTCAACCAGCCGTTATCAGGTGATGAGCCCCTGTCAGTTGCATCAGTGAATATCATCCTCGAAGCCTTCAGACGCCAGGCTGAACTACAAAGTCAACAATGCAAGGCATTAGCTGAAAAGATAGCTGAACAACAGAATATAAGGCAGGAGGAGATCAATAAAGAATTAAAGGTTGACTTGGTTCAAAGGATTGAACAAACAGCTTCAAATTTACAAGCAGGCAATGAAGAATTAAAAACGGAAATAGTTCAGCAGTGCAACCGACTGGATAAGAAAATAGAGGAGGTGAAGCAAGAATTTCAACAGCAATTAAAACAAAACGTTGAAAATCTACAAAAAGAAATAGCTGTAAAAAACACCGAAATTGTGAAGCATACCAATGAACAAATTCAAACGGTGAGAACAGAATTTGATGAAAAACTCCTCTCACAAGGTAAAGAATTTGTTACCAAAAATAAGGAGATGGAAAACGAAATCACACAGGTGAATGAAAAACTGTCACAATCCGATGTGAGATTAAAAGAAATAGAGAAAAAGCAGACTTCTCATACCACTGAAATTAGGCAGTTGAAAGTTGATGTCAACCAAAGATCGACTGAGAGCATACAATCTGAGGCTATTAACGAATTAAAGTTACAATTAGCTCAGACTAAGGCTGAATGTCAACAAATTAAAAATAATATGGCTAATATATGTCCGGCTGGTAACAACAATAGTGTCAATATTAGTCAATTATTATCTAACCTACCAGTATTTGATAATTCTGACTCTGGTATTCAGGCCCGCGCTTTCATACAGCACCTAGAAGCTATTAATTCAATGTCTAATATTCCATGGCAGTCTTGGAAAATGCAGCTTCTAATTAGTTTGCAAAAAGAACCGCTAATTCACTTTAGAAGCAGGTTAGCTGAATTTAATTCATTGAAGGATTTCATCGATAATTTCCTAGCCACTTTTTGGTCGACAGCTAAGCAACGAGCGCTGCTATCACACCTTATAACATGCAGATATGACAGAGGGCACGGTCTATCTATGACTGCTTTTGCTGCACACATAAAATATTTAAACAGCCTCATGGATAATCCTATTGAGACAAGTAATTTAATAGAGATACTAATTCACAAATTACCTCGTCCTATCCAGACAGCCATGAGTGCGCAGAATTTCGAATCTTATGATCAATTCGAAGCTTGTTTACATAGACTTCAGGTAATAGATGATCAGTTTGGGCCAAATCACACAAAAGTTTGGTTGCAAAGGAAGGAAGAAAGGTTAGGAAATGATCGGGACACAGTAGGAAATAACACTCAATTCAATAAAACAAATTACCACGAAAACCAACACCAATTACGAGACACAGAGACAGAAACTAACTCTAGAAATGGAGGTAAAGATAATAATTCATTTATTTCTAATAAGTCAAGTCACTCGTCAGCGCAGCCCGAGTTGATAAACATAAACAATAACAGTTCAACTGGTGAGCGTATGCCAACTAGATCTGTACCAGTACCGCCTTCCACATCAAAGGAACAACAAACCAATTCTGATCAAGGAAATAGAAGGAGTTTTCGTCCCGGCAATTGGAATGGTAATAATTCCCGACAAGGAAAAAATAGTTGACAATAGTAAATGACTGTCTTATGGAATAAAAGAAAAGGAAAATCACAAAAGACAGTTAGAAAGAAAACAACTGGACGATCCATACTGGAATCAATATTCCCAGCTGTTCGATCGATTCTAGTGCCCAAGACATGCTGCCACCTAGTAGAGAGAAAAAGCACTACGCTTGTCATTCCAACAGCGCTCAATTTCAAAATCAATCTATGACCGCTTCAACACATTCAACCTTCAAGTAGCACCGTAGGAGTTCGTTGTTGTCAGGGAGCCCCAGCATCGAAGTCATCTCTGTGCATCATCGGCGGTTTCTGCTGCATTGAGACATTTCTCCGCGCACCACCGGATCCAGGATCTTCATGCGATGATCTCCTCATCTTTGGCCTCACCCACAACACGAAACGCGGCTATATTTTTGTATTGTATTTAGTGTTCATTGTTGAATTTCTCATTGTATTTTCAACTTAACATTTATTCAAGGGCTCAATTGGCATCCTCAGGGATTGCACCTTGTATAAATATTTTTGAGCCATCTTATTATTATATAATTTATTATTTTAGTAAGTTTCACAGACTTGAAAAAAAAATCATTATTGCACCAATTATAAATCAAACAAAAATGAGAACTCGTATTTATCTAAAAAAAAATATATATTAAAAAAATAAAAAAAAAATAAACTTAAAACACTGATTAAAAAAAAAAATAATAATAATAGAAAAAAAAAAATACAGTCTGTGATACTACCTTGTAAGAAAGGCGATCTTATACCATATTGTTATTTGTAAAAATCTTAGTGTATTAGTATAATATTGTGCTTAACTAGAAAAGTATCTTATATTTATTGTTGTATTATTAGCATTATCTCTAAAAATATTTATGATTGTTGTATTTAAAGGTTTATTTCGCTGTTCAAGTTGTAGACAAACTACAACTTATCATAATGTTGTAAGTGCCCTATGCACTCATGCGCATATTAACATCAATTGGCAAAATCAGGCAATTGTATTTTAAAGAAAAACTGTAACTAAAAGGAAACGATAAAAGGGAAAACAAGGCAGAAATAGGTAATCAAGTTAAGAAGACCACAGATTTATTGAAAGCAAGAATGAGACAGAAACATGAGAATTTTGAAAATAAAGAAGGCATGCTGATACACACATGCATTATGCACTGGCAAATTTGAAACAAACCAAAGAACTTATATTTATAGTTGAGCTTTCTATAGCTGTTATTATTGTTATTGTATGTGATATTTGTATGTTGTGGATTTCAAGTGTAGAAATTGTAAGTTCATGTATTGTTATTGCACCTTAGACGGTGAAAATTAGAAATGATTGAGTTTCAACCCTTTCTAATTTGGGGGCTTCATGTCATGGTGCAAAATACGCCTGGCCCAATCATCACTCAACAATTTATAAAAATACGAGGTGTGGAATGAAATCAAATATAATTCCTGTACTTACGTGTATTTATTGTTCAATACTTATTAGTTAAGAAGAAGATAATTTACATAAATATTTGCCTGTTTAAATGTTCATTGAATGTACTTGAACGGGATGAAGTGCAATTGTTTACAAAACGAAAGGGTTAGCTGCCGAAAAATTCTTGATACTGCCGGCTTATCAGTCAGCTGTTTATTCGTACTGTTTCCACTTTGAATTTATTGTCGAATTATCTTTGTCTTTTCTGTCTTCTGGTCAACTTAGAAAAATCTGCTTATGTCATACCCTATTAGTTATTTAATTTATTAATTTAATTTTTTCTCTTTTCCACCGTTAAAATTTGTCACGGCATTTGGCACACTGACTTTAAAGACGAGTGTCCTTTTTCTATTGGTGGAAAAATTATTTCTCATGTCTAATTGGAGGATCACCTCATGACGTAGACTTTCTCCTCAGTAATTTTGTCCTTCCGACAGAGGAGAAAGGAGACGATTTTTGGCAACCCAGAGGAGAGGATCAGTTGCAAAAACCTCCCTCTCAATTTGTTTTTGTATTAATGTTTTAACGTTAAATGTCAAGCCGTGTTGTTAAAGTGAATTTCTGCATCCCCCAAAAATTTTGTTGAAAGCAATAAGTCGATCACCGTATCAAAAAAAAAGTTCAACAGCTCAGGAATCAAATTATTCAAATTCGACCGACCACGAGGTTTCACTCAAGATGTCCGCCTGATGACTCCTTTCTGCAGCCAAGAAAAAAAAAAAAGTGAAAAATAAGAAGTCTTGTGCGCGTGAGATTGGGCCCAGTCGAGTGGTATGTGCTATTTATTTTATTTATGAGCTTTGATGTCTATTACTGGTGTGTCAATTGTAAATTGCCTTCAACAACTCTCACATTACTATAACACCCTTAGGCGAAGCCTCAAACACTCGTCGAAATTATTAAATATATTTAAAGCCAGTCCAATTAATTATTCAAGAATTATAAATACATATTTTTGTCAATTTATTCATTTAATAATAACTTTGAAGAAAAATCTCAAACTCGAGATTCAATTAAATTCAATACAGTCATTACCAGTTGTTCTAATTTCATATTTCCCTCAGCTCTGATTGGAAATTATAAGAATAATCCATTTCAGGTGATCAAACGCTTACATCGGCAAAGGGATCATTTTTGCAAATAATATAGGTGTGTCCTAGAAATTTTTAGTTCCATCCATCTCGGTAGTGGGAGTTTGGGGGAGAGTGTAACAAGCAAGAGTTACATGATCCGCGCCCGAGTCTTGCTCTCGAGTGGATCGGTTTCTTTGAGAATAATTTCACTTGTTCTCTATTTATTTTTTAAAAGTCTTTCTTTGGTGGACTGGATTGTGTGGCCGATAATAGTGGCTGTCCCATTCAAGACCCACAGTTCAGCCCGGCAAAGACAGATATTCTTGTGCGACTTTGAGTGGGAGAGGGGCGTCCATGCGAGGTGTAGCGTTGCTACCGACTGCGGCTTCCGGACAAATTAAATTCAAGATTTATAATTTCAAAGACGCACCCCCCCAAACGAAGTTCCACAGAATATATATATATATATATATATTTAATTACATATAATATAATAACAACTTCGACTGACTGCAGATTGCCAAGCCTAATGAACTGTGTTTTCTTATAATTTATTTAGTTTGGTTTTATTTCAGGATTTACAAAGACTTTCGATAAAATTTATTTTTATTTTTACTCCTTATTGTTGTTTGATGGAGTTGGATCTGATGAAACTATTTTTCTTTTTTTTTTCTCAATAAAGTTCAAGTTCATTCATACATTCTGTGAGTCCTCCTTTGGTACGTCACGTTTGTGAGGTTCAATTTACTTGTAAATATGGCTAACGAGATGAAGTTGGAGTAAATACTATATAGTTCCGATATTGGAAACAAAAATTAACAATAATAAAGGGAAATCCCTGGCCCCGGATCGTTCTTCACGACTTTTGGTTAGGCCAGTTGTTTTTCCACAATATTAATTGAATAAGTTCTCCAAAGACACCCCGAAGAACCTAAATACAAGCCTCACAGATATAATGAATTTATCCAATGCTTGTTGAATTGATGGTCGCCACAATGGTGTATTTCCGGCGTGCCTCGCAGTGAAAGGGTTTAGGACTTGGATGAAACTTTCCCAATCAACAAGTCCCAATTACCTATTTCCAGATACTCTCCACTTTATGTTGTATTTCCGGCACAAATATTACTTCTAGCCAGTCCGATGAAAATCTGCTGCTCTAGAATTGAGGTTTTCAGACTAGGCAACACTCCACGGGACGGTCAAGCCGGGAAAGTAAATGATAGTCAAGAAAAAGATAATATATCTGGTTATAATGAATAATAAAACGAAATTGTCACAACCACATTTATTAAAACTTCGAGAAACTAGTTTCGGTTGTTACACCATTATCAATCTCAATCAACTCAGTTTGATTGTTACACCATTATCAATCTCAATCAACTCAGTTTGATTGAGATTGATAATGGTGTAACAACCGAAACTAGTTTCTCGAAGTTTTAATAAATGTGGTTGTGACAATTTCGTTTTATTATTCATTATGTATACCTTCCACAATATCACCTTCGCCATTACTAAGAAAGATATCTGGTTATATTGGCAATGGCCGAAAAAATACAACAAGCAGAGAATTTGAGAGAAAGCTATTGTGTTTTAACAATTAGCTATTAATTGAAATTAAAATTAAATAATAAAATTAAGATGAAATAATATGATTTTTAAAGATAATACTCTTATTAATATTTTTATAAATTGAGAGCATAGAGCTCAGGGTGCTCGTGTGGAAAAATGAAGGTATAAGACCATGTGCATAAAAGAATTATTAATTCTAATTAAATCTACGTTCGAACCAGATATCTGAATCTCGACGAAAGGCTTGCCTTATTCATTTTTTTTTTTTACTATCGGTGCACTATCATCAGCTCATGAAATATAAAATTTTTAATCACTCACTTTTGATATTTGAGGATGCTGGTTTTTGGCCCCACATACACGATGCTGCCGATAGTTCTTTGAATTGGGCTGACGAATCCTTTTCTTCTATTTGAGCGGCTACTCGACGAATATTCGGATACCGGTCGCGATATACTGTTTTTAAATTACTTCCACTGTTTAAACATCTGATGCTGAATTTTTTTTCACATATTATGATACTTTACATTAATACATTTAACAAATATTGGACGTTGAGACCTGGTCACGTCGCTGGTTCTTCCGGAAGTCTCTCTTAATTTCTTTTTCTCAGAAGGATCAAGCCTTCAACCGAATATTCTAGAACTTTTTTCTAAATCGTGTAATTTGATTGGCGGACAATTAATTACTATTATCAAAATAATGACGTCAGAATTAACAGCTGATCGTCACGAAAAATAGTTCGCAAGTAACGGATTAAACAATAATAATGAACACGTACAGGAGCTAGTGGGACGAATTATATAAACATAAAGTGCAATCCCCTTCTAACTCTAAAGAGCGCATATTCAAATATTTACATATGAGCCGTATGTGCCAGATACGAGTATCATACTTTCTCACTAGAGTACATGGTAGTATGTAGTAGTGCGCATTTTGTAATACTATGTTCTAATTACTAAATTGACAAAAAATATTAATTATATAAATTGCACAATTTGTTCACAGGGTAAGAAAAACAATATTTTATGTAAAAGGTATAATTAACAAAACAAAAAACGCAATTTTCGGAATATTTTATTTCATGTATTCAAATACATTCTAATGTATTTCTAGTGAACAAATAAATTTGTTGATTTGCATCTTAAAAAAAAAAAAAATGTATGAAGTACGAAAATAATTAACAGTGCTAGATCTTGTCGTTATCTCACTAAAGAGATAAACAATAAGTGAATCGAGAGGCTCGAAATGGGATACTGTTGATGCAATTCTTCGGTATTATTTCGGTGAGTACTTTACTTTTGTTACTGCATGATAATATTTTTTACTTAAGTTTATTTTGACAATTTACAACAATAATGTGTCCCCAATACAAAATTACACTAACTTGACGTGACATAGACGATAATATTTTGAAGGCTGTCTGATTTGGTTCTACTTTAGACATTGATTTGACCTTTGACCTTTTAAAATATTTTTTAGGGGTTATATCACCTAACAAGTAAACAAATAATTAGTTATTTAAATTCCATACAATAAATACGCTAATAACTCAAAAGGATAACAATAAATTGATGAGTGAATATTTCTTCGCCGATATATTTTTGATGGAAAACATTTTGTCTTGAAAAATAATTTCTCCATGCTTCAGAAAACATTGTAGGTATGATTTTTCTATCATCCTTTATTACTAAATTCAGGCTCAAAAATCTTGGTCCATGACAATTCATAATATAATAATATTAACGTATAATCAGGTTGATTTTATTTTAGTATGTGAAGCAAGTTTTTGTAATTTCCAGGTAATGTTAGATTACGGATAGTTATTAGTCCATTAACAAAAGAAAAACGTTCCACCTGTAATACTACAGTTTCAGTGCTAGAACAGTGTAAAATGTAATTTTCAGGCGATTCTTTTTTTTCAAAATTTTTCTGGAGAGGTAACCCCAGAAATCTCGCCTCGAACCCTCTGGCAAAAATCAAGCAAAGATACAAGTTAAGCTCTTATCTTATTTTTGCTTGAGAATCTCCGGCAAACCTTCCTTCTTCCTTTTAGCAGGTTAGCGCCTGCTAATCATAATCGAAAAGATACGAATTGATCGAAATTATTTTATAATGTTTTTTCCATAATTATTGGAATCAGTCAGGTTTATGTACCTTACTAATTAAATAGAACGAGCTTTAAGACAAGTCGTGATATCCTCTTTAGAACGAATAAATAATAAAGCTAACAATCGCAATTAATAGCTACCGGTACTTATTTTTAACGAACACCTCCCTGGTTAGAACTTTCATTTGAATGATCGATTTTGTTATTAAAACCCACAAGAGTAAATAAATTATGGCGAGAAATTAGAGCGTAATAGACACAATTTGAAAAGCGTAGGCTATAATTATTTTGTTAAGAAGCACAGCGTTTCGAAGTTTTCATAAGTACGCCTTATATCGATTTATTCACACATCTGAGTCTCGAAGTTGGTCTTTTAGTTTGTTCACTTCATTCGAGTTCAATTCCACCACTCTTCATTAATTGTTTGAGTGACTGGGATCTGGGAGGGCTTTTGTGGTACTACACAACTTGGCCTATTGTTTACTGGAGCTCCGTTGAGACCTTATTGTTCCAAACACTGTTGGTTCTTCATCTGGGTCTCTTATGGGACTCTTATTCAGGACTAAGAGGGTGAGAATTTAGTAGATTCAAACTCACGACGAAGCTATTAAATTTTGCATAAAACCTTCATCACTACGAGAGCGTTCATCTATGACAGATGACTGATGATTGTCTGCACAGAAAAAGTAAAATTATGCATTGCTATAGTTTTTGGTGTAGTTGGAGGAAAACGTTTGTGTGCATCACGGGACTAAAGTACTTTTAAAGTACTAAAGTACTCAGGGAAATTGTCGCTATCGGGCGACAACAGTTTATGGCGCCAATGGGTACCATTATCGATGTAATTAGTAGCCTATATCATCTATAGTCACTGTATGAAGCTGAAACATGACAAGTTGACAATCGAGGATATTAATTTGAATAATTTTGTGCATGTTAATTTTTGTGAATCATGATTACATATTATACGAGGCCTCGTATGTGAATCTCAAAGTTTGCTACTAATTTTGAAGTGGGCAAAGTAGGTTAGCTTTGCTGTTAAATTCTTTTGAAATAATAATTTATTAATATTTTTTCATAGTAATATGACTATTATTTGTGATCGGTACTTGTGATCATTTCTTGATGATTTTATCTGAATCAGTATCATCAAAATGGCTATTTCTTGTTACCTTCTCCTAGGATAAGCTACAAACAAGTTTCCCTTTGGCCCTTGGCAAAATTAGTTGTTCGCAAGCGAGTTCTCCTGCCCGTGGGATCACTGAGGATTTCTTTATTTTTGTTTTATTGAAGATTTCTCAAGAGGACCAACACTGCTAATTTTAGCTTGTCAAATCTTCCATATGGAGAGCGTGTATCATCAAGTACAGAGGGTATAAGGGATTTATGGTTCCCCTCTTACAGAATTGAAAAATCAACATGAAACTGAGATTGGCCAGCAAAAAAGACACTGTTCTCTGCTGTAAAATCACTTCCCGGTGGTTCGGAACCCACCTAAAACTGTAGGTCCAACTCATCAATCACCATCATCCAACTCATTACCCACGCACAGGTCTCAGACCTATGTGGGCTTCATCCTCAAAAAAAAAAAAAAAAAAAAACTGCTTTAAAACAATATTTCAACATCGCTGCTTGCAAACATGAATGAAAAACAAACTGAAGCTAGAAAAAAATTCATTGAATCTTCAATATTTATTTCCATAGTCTTTGTAACCAGAGATCGAGTGGGCTTAGAAGAAGCACACTGATAGTGTTTATTCGCCGCCCTTCGACGGGCACAGAACGGCCTAGAGCCAAACCAATTCTATAGATTGAAATTTTCACTTAATCTTACCTATGCTGACATCAGAAGAATAATGCACTCAGGCAGAAAGCCAATAACCAAATTAAATAAATTAAAAAAAAAAAATAAACTAAATTCCCATAAAAAACTAGGAATCAAATAACTTTAAGGGGACTCGCATAGCAAAAATATGAAAAAAATTCGAATTTTTTCTTCATGGATTGAATTCTCCCGCTTTTTCTGCGTAGAATGATATACAACACTTGATTGAAAGAATAGGACTTCCATAAAAAAAATTATTATCCGATGCTACACATTTTTTATTCATGTCTGATGACAATAATTTGTAGTTTGCCAGCAAAGCTCCTATTTATTATATTCTTTCCATTTCTGTTTGCACACTTCATTGCTCAATTCATATGGCAGTGACAAATCATATAGTCTGAAAATAATGCTGTTTTCTGTACAGTTGTGGTTATGTTTCATATCAATAAAAACTAATACGGTTTGTAACAGTGAAGTTTTGCGAAAGTTACCATTCTGATAAATGCTAGTTAGTAGAAGTTTATAGTAAGTAAAAGGTTGTGTTACAGTGATTATAGTATATTATTTCCTATTTCCTTATAGGTTTAGTTTCCAATTGAACAATTCCTAGATTGAAAAATTTAAACAAACGTAAAAATGACCCTGCCAATGGTGCAGGAATGCACTGAAAAAGCTCGTCAAGGTACGAGAACTTCAAAGCCATTTTCCCGTAAATCATAAATTTCAAGCTTTAGGTACACTTTTCTCAGCAACCAGTCAAGATATCTTGAAAACATTTTTTCCCACATGTTCCTTGCACTGCATGCTTTATTGGTGTGGAGTTATAATTTTGATAATTTATCCGATTAATTTATAAAAAAGCAAAACTTCTGTAAAAAAGTGAGTATATTTCGGCATGTTGAATAAAAATTCATAACATTTTTTTTTCTTGACAATTTGAAAAATGAATGACATAGCTACATGCGGAAAGGTATAATGAACAAAATGAAACTAGATTCATAGAGATATATCCTTATAGTGTTTGAGAAAACTGTACCTTAATATGGTGAAAAAAAACATTGCAAGTATAGGGCTATGCGAGATCTCCATTCCAAACCAGTTCAACTAAGTCATCTAATATTCAAGCAATTTCAGTTTAACATCTTCAAATTAATTCAACCAGTATACAATCAAATTCAACTTCTACACTCTCAAATAAATTCGGATTACTGTACATAAGATCCAACATATTCTAAGATTGAATAACATCTAATCACTCTCGATAAAATCTCATTAAATTCAAAATCATCTAAATTCACATAACTCTCAATAAAGTCTAAATAAAAACAAAAATCAAATAATCTACTGCCTTAAATTACGAATAGAAATTATTGTTAGAAATTCCAGGATTAACACAAGATGAACGTTTTAATTCATGGTCAATTCGAAAACTTACTGGATAGAAATTTCAAGAATAATAACAAAACAAAATTTTAAATCATAACTGATTTGACACCTACTGACTGAAATTAATGTTATCATTTCCAACTCAATGAATTATTTCAGATACGCCTAATATAAAATTAAATTCAAAATTATTTCAATAACAGGTAATCAAAATTAAAGATTCAATAATTACTTCAAATTATGTACGTATCAATCTACTAAATTGCAATGCCCTTCCCCTCCCCCTTGCCCCTTATGTCCTTCTAAAAAAAATGAAAATTTTGGGGCGCACTCACTAATCACGAATCTAGAGTCGCGATAGTGTCATGCTGACGGCTTGTTCGTTTTTATTTTATGTTCACTCTGTAGTTCACAACTGACTGTAAAAAAAATTATATCAGAAAAATTACTTTGTGCCTGAAAATTACATTGGGCAAGGTAACTGGCCTGACACGCATAGAAGAAAAAATGAGTCCGTGAGAAAGCCACTGTCAGAGGGGGAGAGAGACTCATCTCGAAGGGGAGAGAGCATCGCAGAATAATCAAACGATTCGCGGTGTCATCTTTCCAATTAGAAAATTCATCTGTTACATTGCTTTCACATTCTTACACCTCATATCAGAATTCATTTTTTCAGAATTTTTGTTTTAATATAAAGTGGATTTTGGTGAGAGCATCAACTCTAATCAAAACTCAGCACGTCTTAACTGAGAAAAAAATCGTTGTTTTTCATGTAAAAATAAAAGAAGTGAAATGGGTACTTTTAAAAAAATGATCTCTGCCTACCTGACTCGCATTGTGATGTAGGAATGCAGCAATTCATTTTGCTGCACTCTCACCTTCCTCACACGGATTCGTAGCAGTAATTCATCACAGAAATGGATACATCCACTCTCTTCAACACATCTCATGAGCCCTAAAAAGCACTTCATCCAAGAACTTCTACCTTCGTGAAAATGATTTCTTGTTCTGTGTGTTAGATTCCTCATAGCATGGCGGAGTGAGCTTTGGTTTCTTCTACCTTTTTGTTCAGTATTAAAACTCATTGTATTGTTGTGGACAAGGAAATGGAGAAAGAAGTATAATTATCTTCTTGTGTCAATATTGATTTCCGTTTACCATTAAGCAGCGTTTTATTCTATTTGCTCTTACTCCTGTGATCCTCTCACCTTACGGTTTATCGGGACATCTCTAGAATATTCTTATCATGACAATGGAAATAGCCTGGATGAATGTAGAATATACACTATTTGTTTACTTTAGAAATTGATAGAAACATATCTAGTTCTTTCTAGATTATGAAAAATGAATAAATAGGAGAAACTCTTATAAAAGTTAGTCAGTTGTGATTCGAACGTGATAACGTGAAAAAGTGACAGTTCCTGTTTCCGCTCATACAAACCGTATTACCTGTTAGCGCTTATACAGACTGTGTTAAACAAACGTCAGTTGTTAAAGTGATAATCGCAGTATATTGTGACGGATTATTATTCAGGCTTACTTAATAGTTTATACAGTGACTTGTAAGTGCTTGTAGTGTTTTAACTGTTATGTTTTTTGACGTTTCTCCTTGAATTATTGAACAGTTTATCGAACAGTTATTATTCAATATTTGATCGGCCTTTTAACAGTTTGTGATTGATTTTTGTACAGTAATATTGCAAATCCTTTATAAGCTGAACATTATTGATTTATCTGTTCCTGATTGATTCCTCTTCTGTAAGAAATAACTGATTAGTGCGAGTTGTGGATAATGTGTGTTGATAAAGTTCGAGTGTTAATTTAAAGTGTTGCCAGCGTTATCTTAGAGATAGAACCCGTAACAGTATCAACTGCAATTAAATTCTTCGAGTATAACTTCACAACCTGAATGTGGTTGATTCTGCTGTTATCACGGATATAGGAGATGGTGTGTGGGTTAAAGCTGCAATTCTTCATGTTTTAACATGTCTAACAAATTATTTTTTAAATAAATTTCATCATCGTTCAGGAAAGTTCAAATAATCTTCCATCATCTTCAGTTAGTTTAGACCTATTCTTCAGAGTCTATCTCAAGTTTTTTATTATAAAAGTTTTCCAAGTTTTTTTGGTGTTGGTGATGATGATATTTTGATGTAAATGCATAATGAATAATAGTTGATGTTGTACAAACCACTATCTTCAATTATTAAAACAAGAGAGGCATTAGTTTTGACTGTTACATCATTATCAATTTCAATGAACTAAAGCTAAAATACAGAGTAACTGAATAAATATTCTCTTCTTAGACAATTGCTGTTGGTTGCCAGGCTGGGAGGCTTCAAAAGGTGGAAATTTAAGATGGTGGCCTGTCATCGGCTGATATTAAACACGCCTTTAAGTAACAGTGGCGGCCTACCAATAGGAAGCAAGTATATTAACGAAATAGTAAACAAGCGACCAAATGACCAAGCAAACATAAAACATGAGACAAGAAACTCTAGAAGTAATTACAACGAATTAAGAAGAAGAGCTAAATCTATATAAATAAAATTAGAGTTTAGTCTGTACATTTATCAGAATTATATATTTTTTGGTTATTTTTACGTTTTATACATCAAATAAGCCGAAACTAGTCTTATCTCACTTTCTGTCTGTCTGTCTGTCTGTCTGTCACGGTCCCAAAGGCATTTTACGCGGCCTTCTCCTCAAAAACGAGAGCATCGATCGGGATTTTAGTTATTGAACAGTATTGAACACTTTATTGACAATGTCTTTAGCTATAAAAAACTAAATTAACTTTTTTTTTAACAGATTAATAAACGTTTAAAAACCAAGTGTTTTGCGATTTTGGATACATTTTACGCGGCCTTCTCCTGAAAAACGAGAGCATCGATCGGGATTAAAGTTATTTATCAGTATTGAAAACCTTTTTGACAATGTCTTTAGCTATAAAAAACTAAATTAACTTTCATTTTAACAGAATAATAAACGTTTAAAAACCAAGTATTGTGCGATTTTGGATACATTTCTTCTAAGTTTTATTACCACATAACAACAAATCACGTAATTTATCATGATACTAGCCGGAAGACTCGCTTCGCTCGCCTTAACCGTCTAACCCCCGGGGGGTCCAACTAATTTCCATTGTGATTAGATAAATTTACAGAAATAGGTGATTTTGGGAAGAATTTTGATACCATTACTTAGTATGCATCTAGGGTCAAACATATGCATTATATCATATTTCACTCCATGTGGCCTTGAGGTTCTTGAGAAATTGTGATCAACTGAATTCCAAAAATCCTAAATTTTGAGATGAATCATGTAACCCTATTTTTCACGTGTTTGCACCCCAGCTGAAAATTTGAACTTTTTTGGCCTTGTGGTTCTTAAAACAAATTATTATTTCATTAATAGACCTAATCTACTGAACTTGCCAGCCAAACAGCTTAAAGGAACAGCTGATAGAAGTCAACCGTTTTTATCATATGGCAGACCCCTTAGCAGCGTTATTTACACTGTCTTTGAACAGCAAAAGACTTTGCACTTTGCATGTAGGCTACCATACAGTCGGAGCCTTGCAATATGTGGGAAACATATGACTGGGTATGATGAAATGTAATTATGTCACCCATGTAGGCTACCATACAGCCGGAGCCTTGCAATATGTGGGAAACATATGACTGGGTATGATGAAATGTAATTATGCCAGGTTGATTACATCTGTTAAGTACACGTCTAGGGCCTCAACCAAACTTTTCAAAAATCGTCGATTTTGGGCCCATTTTGGGGCTAATTTTGAAACTTTTTTCCACGGTACATCTAAGGCCGATACTTAACACGAATACCAAATTTTATCTGATTTGACCTTATGGTTCTCTAGAAATTGTTGTCACCTAAATTTTCAAAAATCTTCAATTTTGGGGTAAATTTTGAAACCCTTTCTTAGCACGCGTTTAGTCCCCCTACTGAATACGTGTACCAAATTTTATCGTTTTTGGTCGAGTGGTTCCTGAGAAACTGTGATGAATGAGTCAGTCAGTGGTATTTCGATTATATATATATAGATATCAATCAGCTGTTCTCAAAAAATATTCTCTCCGATACCTGTCACTGAATTGCTTACGTTCTAAGTTGTTTACTAAAGGCCCGTTCACACGATACAGTTTTTGTGCGGTACAGTAAATTTGCTGTATCAGCTATTTTGCAGTGCTTTCGTTTGCATGTACATTTCATATTGTTTGTTCACACAATACTGTTTCGACTGGATCCAGTAAAAAAGCTGTTGTAGCCGATTTCTACATTCGGTTTTGTCTTCGAAAACTGTATCACTAAAATCAGCTGTACCGCAAAATAACTATCCGTATCCGGTGACACATGTATTGTACCGGTAATGGATATGTTCAAACGATACGCTTATTACACTGGAAGCAGTCTTCAGATCGTCAGCATTAATCTTCTTATTAGTAAATTCCAGTGTCCAGAAGTGGAAGATATTAATTGTGAAAATTTAATTTCTCTAATATATGAGAGACCTGCCTTGTGGGACAAGACTTAAGATTAATATAAAAATAAAGAGAGAAAAATGTGTGGAATATTGAAACCAGAATTTGCGTACTTTGATCAAAATTTAAGAGAAACCTTCAGTAAGAAACTTATTTAAAAAATCTTACACAAATAAAAAAAATCCTGGACTGGAATAAATAAAACTGAACTGGAAGCGCAATGGAAGAAGGAGGAGAGCACAGCAATAAGCAGCAAAGCCGGACCATGTGAACATCACAGTACAGTTGACGCCGTACAGTAAAAAAACCGTACCGCAAAAAAACTGTATTGTCTGAACGGGGCCTAAGCTGCTAACAACTTCATAATCGTTGCTATCAAAAAAGCCGGAACATATTTAGTCTTATTTCTAAACATAATCCGTACGAAGGACGGGCACAATAGCTAGTTACCACATAATAACAAATCACGTAATTTATCATGATAATATATCAATCAGCTGTTCTCAAATACTCTCTCTGATAACTGTCACTGAATTGTTTACGTTCTAAGTTGTGTGCTAAGCTGCTAACATCTTCATGATCGTTGCTATCAAAAAAGCCGAAACATATTTAGTCATATTTCTAAACATAATCCGTATGAAGGACGGGTAGCTGCTAGTCAATTCTAAGAATGAAAAAGCGCGAATCAATTAAACAAAAGGTTTCACAGTTAGAGGCATTGTGTATCGCAAATCAAAATAGAAAACTATACAAAGAAGTGGATTGGTTCAGAAAAAGATATCAAGCTCAGTTGAATGGATGTAAAGACAAAAATGGTTGTGTTGTTGATAATGAGAAGGTTTTGGAGAGGTGGACTGAGTACTTTGAGGAGGTGCTTAACGACAGAGAGGAGCAATGTGTTGGAACCATTACTTTCCGCTACAAGGGAGGAGTTGGAAATAGAAGATCCTTCCATTGCAGAGCTGGAAAAGGCAATAGCGACCTTAAAAAACAATAAAGCTCCTGGGGAGGATGGCATAGTAAGTGAGTTGATCAAGAATGGGGCGGATAGATTGAAAAGAGAGATATATGAGTTGATATTGATGGTTTGGAGAAATGAAAGAATGCCAGATGATTGGAAGACGAGCCTTATCTGGCCAATTTTAAAAAAAGGAGACAAAATGATTTGCGATAATTACAGAGGTATCTCGTTACTCAGTATCGTTTATAAGATATTCACGAATATACTTCTTCAAAGGCTCATTCAATTTGCAGAGGCAATTCTAGGAGAATACCTAGGTGGATTTAGAAGAGGGAGAAGCACAGTAGACCAGCTTTTCACATTGAGACAGGCCATGGAGAAGTGCATAGAACATAATATAACCCAACACATGCTCTTCATAGATTATAAAAGAGCGTTCGACAGTCTATTCAGGACAAAGTTGGTTGAGGCTCTAATCAAAAATGGTTTGTCATCCAAATTGATTAAGCTGGTGGCAGTTACACTAAATGGAACCTATTCTAGGGTGAAGATGAGCAGGAATGTTGGAAAGCGTTTTCCAGTGAATTATGGTGTAAGACAAGGTATGCCCTGTCAGCATTACTGTTCAATTTGGCTCTCCATGAAGCGGTAAAAGATATCACACATGGAAATAGCGTAGTGAATAGATTGTGGCAGGTCTGTGGATATGCTGATGATCTGGTCATAATAGCTAGAACTGTGCCAGCCTTAAGAGAGGCTTTCACTAGAGGCAGTAGTGTACCAATGGGGCTGGAAATAAATGAGGCCAAAACAAAATATCTCAGAGTGTCATCAACAGCAGCCGGAGAAAACATGAGAAACATGATCATTGGAACCTACACATTTCAGCAGGTTAAGGAATTTGTATACCTAGGAGCCCTTATAACTGGTGATGGGAAAGTCTCAGCAGATACTTAGGCGGATTATGGCGGGTAACAGGTCGTACTATGCTGGTATAAAATTGTTCAAGTCTCGACTTCTATCAAGAGCGACCAAATTAAGATTATACAAAGCATTAGTGAGACCTGTGGTATGCTATGGGTCTGAAACATGGGTGCTTACTGCTGGTGATATTCAAAGACAGAGAGTTTTTGAAAGAAAGGTGTGCAGAAGAATCCTTGGCCCTATCTGCATAAATGGATGTTGGAGGGGGAGAAGGAACTGTGAAATAGAAAGGTTCCTGGATCATGAGGATATTGTCAAGTTTATTAAATCAGGACGAATTAGATGGATTGGACATGTGGTGAGGATGGATGATGGAAGGGAGACGAAGTTTATATGGGAGGAAAGATTATTTAATAGAAGAAGAAAAGGTAGACCGAGGAATAGCTGGACGGATGTGGAGCGTGATATGAGAGTACTTGGAATACGTAACTGGAGAGGGCAAGCAGAGGATCGAGAAGATGGAGAGGCCAAGGAGCATCAATTTTTGAAAAAATGTATCGATCACATCGACCTGTACCGCCAAGGAGTAAGTAAGTAAGTAAACAAGCGACCGAATGACCAAGCAAACATATAAAATGAATAAACTCGAAAAATATTGAAGGTCAATAGCTTAAACAATCAAAAGACTTATAAAACCCTAGTTAACCTATTAATACACAAAATAAATATTACTGTACGAATTCCTGTTTAGCTAAAACGATTGACTTAGATCGATTACATCAAGAACGTGATCAGTGGTGTTGAGTTGGTTAAAATTAATTTCATCATTCAAACTAGCAGTAGAATCGTTCTTTATCACGCTAGTTATTTCTAAAGTTTCCATAAGGTAGTAGTCTACCTTTTCCCAGAAATTAAAAATTCTCCCCGACCTAGAACTTGTGGTTATTGATAATCAGATGAATGGCAAAGATGGCCGTGTTTTAATGATCAAAGTGGTCTGGACTCTGGACAACATCAGTCCAATCCAGTTCTCCATGTTTTCTTAGTTTTCCCAATGAATTGATAATCCTTCCAACTTCCAAACAATTCAAGCAGATGATAAAAGAAGTTTATAGTCACCATTAGTGCAGTTAACAAAACAAAGCATTAGTAAATAGGGTACTTTTCATACCATCATACATAATAGCATCCAAACTATCAGGTACACTTCGTAATAAAGTATTTAGATTTGGAAATTATCATTAATATGAGTTTAATTGATTTATAGGCTAAGTATAATCTATATTGATTTTTGAATGATGACATTCATTTCGATGGCTATTTTAAGCCTCCGTGAAATTATTACCACGAACTATAGCCTACTGCAGCATTAAAAGGAGGATTTTTAATGTCAAATATCGTCTCTAATAGCAAATTTCAAGTGTTTTTATCGCTTCATTGTCTGCTTTTATGATCATTCCATGTTCGAATTTGATTGTTGAAGAGAAGGGTTGCTATTGGCAAGATAAACCAAATTATATTGGTGAAATGACAGTTCTGCTCGTACAAGCAATGTAGGACGACACCCTAATTATGGACCTACTATATTACTAAGATCTCTTGTGGATTCAGAGGAGGAGATGGGGCTATTATTGTAATCTGCTTCATTGGGGAGTCCAACTGATCTTATCAAAACAAAATTCGTTGTTTGTTGTTGTTGTTTACAAATTATTGATTGTAATAATTAATTATTCATCCACACGCATCGCAGAGAGTATTTGGATATTCCAATCACAGATCATTAAAAAATGATCACCTAATATTGTAATAATATTATTACAATGAACTCAATGGAAAATATTTTTGTTATTCACTTATCGTTTCAAATATTATCCTTGTTTGGACAAGATATTGTTACGTGTCATAAATGATTATCGTTTTTTGTATTGCTTTATCTCACATGTTGAGAAGTTTTGGAATGCTCTTGCCAAATTAATCACAAATTCGTGCCGAGCTTCAATGAATTATCAATCCTTCTAGATGATTCCAACATAATATTGATAATATTATGACGAAGAAAGTTGAAAGCCCACATTAACTTACACCTGGATTAAAAAACAACGTACTTTACTGATTAGTTTAGCCTATATCACAGATAAAATGTGCAAAATAAGTTTGCTTTGATTCGGCAGAGCAGAATTTATAAAATGTTGGTGTTATCGGCTATTGGGTTAATCGACTTTCTTCCTTTAGAATAATTAAACTCTTCACAATTTTTTCAGGGTGAAGATTTTATTTTACAATAAAACAAGTTGATCCACTTCAAACACAAAGAAACGAATATTTGTGCCATTCTTGCATTCTAGTATATTGTTGAATAGGCCTATCTCAAAATAACATTAACTTCCGACTTCTAACTTGTTTTATTCGGCTTCGGTTTTACAGCTTATTTTACATAGAACTTGATAAAATCGGTCATAGAATATGAGTGAATTGATTTGAATTTTTGTATCACAAATCTGCAATACAGTAAATTAGTTTTGCCATGAAGTTTGAAATCTGTAGAAATATTTAGATTTTTTTCTTGTTGTTAGTAGTTTTTTTAATTGACTTAACAGAGTGAGGTCTATCCTTTAGACGATCGCAATTCTCTCTGTTTTTCTTTTAACGATTACGTACGAACGCCTAGACTAAATGTTATGATTTTTCATACAGATGTTCTTTATTCCTAGGCGCAGCGATGTATATATTTTATTTTTTCAAAATCAATATGGCGGCCAAATTTTTATCAAATAAAGCAAATTGTATCAATATTTGCTTCCTTCTTATATACAGTTAATGGAATAGATACGGAATTTGTATCAATACAGCCGCGTCTCCTCCAACCAAACATGTCTGCCGAACATTGTTGGTGATTACAAAAAACGGGCAAACATTAAACATATGGGTCACCGAACATGTTCGTGAGTTCAATTGAAATGTTCGGTCTGTGAGCGAACAGTGACGACCAACAACAGGTTCCCGCCACTGTAAACACCCGCCACAGGTTCTGACCCCACCACACCGATCATAATGTTCGAGAAGGCGTCCACACCAAACCAACTCCAAAAAATGTTTGGCGACATCAGTTGATTCCAACAAAGACTGTTCGCCGAGCATGTTCGGTTGGTGGAGACGCGGCTTATGAACTTCCTTCTTATATACAGTACTGTATTCAAGCGATATAACAGCTGAATAAAAAAAATATTGAAATTTGCCATTTTGAATTAGATCTATGGGAACTGGAAACTCTCAATATTATCTAATATTATTATTTTATGAATTTTATCTTATTTCAGCTGACTTTTTCAAAAGAAATGACCAGTAATAATCACTTTGGTAGTATATTTCAAAGAAAAAATTGGTTATCTTCCCACCGATAATTTTTATAGCTCTGGCTCTGGGAGTGAATTCAACAAAAATACAGCCAACAGTGATTGCTTTCAGGAACTGGAAAATTATTTTTATTATAAAGATTTAAATACCTGCGTTTTGGTATCCAATAATTATTTGTTCACTACTGGTTTCAACCCTTCCATGGGGTCATCATCAGGTTGTTATAGACGTTACAGACTTAACCACCTGATGATGACCCCATGGAAGGGTTGAAACGGTAGTGAACATATAATTATTGGATACCAAAACGCAGGTATTTAAACCTTTATTAATATTAACTGGTATCTGGAGGCTAAAGAATCCAATATGAAATTCTTTTTACTGTTTGTCATTTTACGAGTGAGGTCTACTGTTCACAGAACTACTAGTAAAAAATGGTATATTGTTAGAATGGATTAATTCAATTTGAAAAATCTTACTAGTCCATATTTTAGGAAATAGTTTAAATAGGTTTAGCATTTTCCAATGATTTGTATGGGAACCTATACTAATGTGTATTGCATTGTTTGAATGTTTATTGCTAGAATAAGCTTTTTTTTTGTCATTGACTGACAGAAATATCACGTGATGATGTTTCGTTCTCTTTCCCATAGCACCTAAGGAAGCTTCATATTTCCAGTTGTTGACTTTATTCTTATGGGGAATATACTATTGCTATGGACAAGGCAAGAAAGAAGGAAGAGTGATTTTCAACGTAATTACTGCTGTGTCAATACGTCTTCCGGTTACAATAAGCAGCGTGTTTTGTTTGCTGTTCCCCCATACTCTCCTCGCCTTGCGGTTTATTGGGACATCTTTAGAATGCATTTTCTATTTAAATAGAAAAGTCTCGATGATTCGAGAATGTCTTATCTGTTCACTTTAGAATTCGAGCACCTTCTCATTCTTTCCTTATTATGAAAAATGTATAGAAAGCAGATGCTCTCGTAAAGGTCAGTCAGTTGTGTGGCAGAGTGACAGTGATAGTTCCCGCTCATACAAACCGGATTACCAGTGAGCGCTAATACAAACTGTGTTATATGAACGTTTAATGTGTCAATAATAACGCAGTATATTGTGACTGTTTATTATTCAAGCTTCTTTAAGAAATTATACAGTGACTCTTAAGTGCTTGTAGTGTTTCAACTGTTATGTTTTAGACGCTTCTCCTTGAATTATTGGACAGTTTATTGAACAGTTATTATTTAATATGTGATCGGCCTTTTAACAGTTAGTGATTGATTTTTGAACAGTAATATAGCAAATTCTTTATTAGCTGAAGATTATAGATTAATCTGCTAATTTTGTGTGATATAACTGATTAGTCCGAGTTGACAGTAATTTTTGTTAAAAAAGTGCAAGTGTAAATTTTAAGTGTTGCCAGCATTATTTTAGAGATAGAACCCGTAACACTATTAATCAAATCTTTGTGGTCATTTTCCTGTATTCTTATTGGTCGGTGATGGATATACTGTTCCACGCCTTGAAACGGACCCCTAGACACATTGGTTCATGTTGTGAAACGTAGCACTATCTGTATCTTAAGTTTGATAGGGGCAACATCCATACTGGATGATTCAATTTGTAGAAACAATAAAATTATCTGTAACGTAATTGAAGCCACTTTAACTCGTCAAATTTATCTTTTGGATTGGATTTGGAGTTTTGTTTTTAGTATGAGAATAGTAATAAGATATTCATGGAAAAGTTGGATCCTAGTATCTAGTTAAAAGCACCCTACAATCCATCTTCGCAAAGCTTAGGAATTCACTTCCACGATCTGTACCTACTTCTCCCTCAGTCAGCCAAGATCCTTCTAATCTGGTCCCTTCATCTCGATTAGTGTATCCAACGTGGGAGGGGAGATTAGTTATTATGGATCCAATGTTCCCATCTTTCCTCATCAGAGCTGGGCTTCCAACTACGTGTCCTGCTCATTTGAAGCATCTTGCTTCTCTTGGAGCATCAACGTCTAGGTCTCAGCTACCAGGGTCTTACTCTTGTGAAAATCAAATATGAATAATGTTTCCCAAGAGTACTGTATCAGACATAAGTGAAGAATTAAACATAAAATGAATCAAGCTGGTGTGTTTTCTCCAGCTTGAATATAAATTAAAAACCTTAAAATACATTAAAACAACTGTTTCCAGAGTCTCACTTGTGAAAATCAAATATTTTAATAATTTCAATTATAAAAATACTGTATCAGACATAATAAATAGAATATATGGATGAATTAGATTAAAAAATGGATGAAATTGGTGTTTCACACAGTTAAATAAATGAAAGTTACTCCAAAATACACTAAACCTTGGTGTAGTCGAATACAACACATTTAATACATTAAAAAAAAAATGAAGTTGCAATCTTTTTAAACACCTTCAAAAATGTGTGTTTCATTTCTTTTTCTTTGTATAGGCCTACTACGGACCACAATTAATAGTTCACTAGATATAGCATTCGTCATTCCCAATTTGTCATTCATCATCCTCCTCTCTCCTTCTACTCCATCTTTCCTTCATTCTCTCGCTTTAAGCAAATCTTCTCTCTCTGGACCATGTTTCTCGCTGCTGTTTTTCTGGAAAAACACCAACCTGTAATTTATTCCTCGACTCCATTCTCTGACTGATATCCTGCTCTGTCACATTCAAGTTACTCATTCAAGTGCATTTTGAAACTTGTAAAAAGTTTTCTTTCAGTTCTTTTCATTGTTTAATTTATTGTAAGCATTCATTTTATTATTGTGTTTTATTTTATTATAGGCACCTGCTGTAAAACCTTTTTCAGGTTTAGCGGGACCATTTTGCAATGTCTTTTTATGTAATAAAATTGATTGATTGATTGATTGATTGATCCCTCTTGAGTTCCACAAACCATCCGAATTTCGTTTTTCGTTTGTCAATCGATTTAAAAATTTTGTTCGTTTGCCTGTTTGGATTCATTCTGTATAGATGACCGTAGAAAATCAGTCTTCTATTTTTTATTACGTCCGTGATTTTTTCGATGTGCCTGTAAATTTCTTTGTTATTACTGGTATGGATGAAGTTTTCTTTCCTGTTTCCAAAGACTTTTCTTATAGGATTTTCCTTTCTTCTACTTCTAATCGCTGTTGTTTGTAGTGTCAGATATTCTGAAGCGTGTAACGTATAGTATTTCAGGTCGTATAACGGAGAAGTAGTGTCTTAGTTTTGCGTTCTTTGAAATACACTTTTTATTATAGATATTTTTGGTCAGATTGTAGGCTATTATCATTTTGATGATTCTCTTCAATTACTTCTCCTAGATATTTGAACTTTTTCACCCTATGTGTATCATTTAAACAGATGGTCTATAAAAATGATAAATTATCATTTATAGAGGTATTGTTTTATTCAGTTTTCATTTGAAATGACTGACTGCCTGCCGCTCCTGCGGTCACAAGTCTCATACTTGTTAGGACTGAAATATTTTGTGTAATCATACACCTAATTACTCAGGCACAAGTCTCAGACTCGTATGGGCGTTATCAGCACAAGTAAATGTTCAAATTAGCTTTTTCCAATTTTATTAATCATGAATTTTGTAAAACTTATGATATTTTAAATATTTGAATCGACTATGGAAGAAACTCATCAAAATCGATCAATTTCATATCCGTTATGGATTAAAGGACCAAACAAGTAATTAGAAAGTAACGCAACTCGCAACTCGTAGCCACAATTGGAAGTCTTTCTACCAGAGCAGTCACACAGAAAGTGGTTGAACACAAGTTTAGATTAGTGAGCGCTTTCTGGGAACTAGGGCCATTAGTTAGCTAATAGCTTACTGGAAACTACATGCTCAACCTTTTGTAATTAAGTTGAGAGACCACCAGCCTTTGAAGCATGGACCAGTGGACAGATGATTACAGTATGAGGCTATGGATAGTAATCAGTAACTTCTATCTCAGAGATTCCCCTAAGGCAAACTACTTTTTCCCATAATTCATAATATCAAATGTCAGCAACCATAAAATCTTTTTATTTTACTGAAAAGTGATGACCTTCTACTGCGAATTTTTTTTAACTTACAAGCTTTTTAACTTGAACGATAGACAGCGCTGTAAGGTAGTAGCGCAGAAAAGGAATCCTTATTATCCTTAAACATACTGTTGTGGACACGGAAAGAATGAACAGTGATTTTCGGTGTTATCTGCTTGTGTCAACAAGTCTCCCGGTCTAAGCAATTAATCACTCTTCTCCTGTACCCTCTTCGCCTTGTAGTTTATTTTGACACTTTTATGATATTTACTTAGAACTTTGAAGAATATTCTAGGTGTTAGAATTTGTTATGTATTAACATTAGAAATAAATTGTATTGAGTTGATCATTGAACCTTTATTTCCTAAGATTAGTTATAAACTGAAAAATCATAAACAAGTTAGTAACTCTAGGAAGTCATCTGTATTTCATCAGCTGAGACATATCAATCCTCCCCCCTAAATTAGGTATGACAGCTTAATCAGGGCATCTAATATTATTTGATCACAATGTCTTTTTAAAATACCTTCTTCTGTTCTTATAAGATATATTACTTTCCCAAGGTGCTTCTCAATTGTTCTTGGTAACCATTTTTCTCTGAACAGCTGGAATAATTTCTTATTAATACTCTTTGACCTTTTTGAAATGATCTCTTGGGTGACTGACTTTCTTCTTGGACTGTGACTTTCTGTTCCACTAATAAATCTATCTCTGTCCTCATATTCCTCCCAAACATCAGTAAATATGGGGATTCTCCTGTAGTTGAACTGCACGTCTTCCTTTGCTGTTTTAAAATAATATTTATTTTGTCTTCAATGTGTCCTTCCCCTCTAGCATGAAGGAGGGACTTAACAGTTTGAACCATTCTTTCAGCCTGGCCATTAGATTTTGGGCAAAAAGGAGCAATAGTTTTGTGTATTATTTCATACTTCTTCAGATATTTTTCGAAAATGTTGGATGTAAACTGTATGCCATTATCTGAAACTAGGATATGAGGAAGCCCAAATGTTGTAAATAGTTGATCTAGTTGTTTGATACACCAGGCAGTTGTTGTTGATTTAGTTGGTATCACTTCTACCCACTTGCTATAAGCATCAACAACAATGAAGTATTTCCATCCTTTAAGTGGTCCTGCAAAATCTATATGAATGCGTTCCCAAGGTCCACTTGGAGGTTGCCATGGGTGAATTGTTTCCTTTGGTGGACTGTTCAACTTTTGCTGACAAGAAGTGCAATATTTCACCCAAGTTTCAATTTCTTGATCAATATTTTTCCAATAGCAGTAACTTGTGGCCAGTAGTTTCATCTTGGTCATGCCCACATGACCAGCATGAAGCTCGTTCAAAACTTGTTTTCGTAAAGATAGGAATACAGATCCTGTTTCCTCTGAATACACAGCCATTCAGTAGGCAAGATTCGTTGTCATTCAGACCAAGCGGTTTTAGACTTTTTCCTGTGTTTAAATATTGATATATAACTTTCAAGTTTCCATCTTTCCTTGTTTCCTCTTCAATTGCTTTTCTAGTTACAGGCATTGTTTCCACTTGATTTATCAAGTACTGTTCATGATCATCAACAAAATTTTCAGGTCCCTCAGTAACAGGAAAACGAGATAAGAAGTCTGTCTGCATTAGCATGTTCTACTGTATTACGGTACTCAATTATTGTGTAATCAAATCCAGATAGAAAATGGGCGTAGTTGAACATTTTTGATGCCGTCATTGTAGGTAAAGTTTTTGAAGGGTCAAAAATGGAAACTAGTGGTTTATGATTTGTTATTAAGATAAATTTTCTCCCATAACAATGTGCAAAGAATTTTTTTAATCCCCAGTAAATTCCTACAGCTTCCTTATCAATTTGACTGTAATTTCGTTCTGCTTTTGTAAGGGTTCTAGAAGCAAATGCTATTGGTTTCTCTATTGGTTTCTTGAGTTGATGGCGACGAGCAATGAAAATGAAATTAAAAAATTGAAACTAAGGAGAGGAGTACTGAAAGCACAAATTACAAGAATATTCCAAGTTCTGACAACCAAGGATTCTTCCATTTATGATGCTCCTGGAAGACAAGTTCTACTGGAGGAAACATGGAACAAATTTACATCAATACATGAAGAAATTTTGAATTCCTCTGAGGATGAAGAAATTATTCAGAAAGAGGAAGATTACAGGACAGATGTAGAAAAAGCATACCTCGAAATAAGAGCTAACCTACAATCTTACCTCGCACCTATTCCATCCTCGTCGCCATTTGTTATGTATTAATATTAGAAATTAATTGTATTGAGTTGATCATTGAACCTTTATTACCTAAGATTAGTAATAAACTGAAAAATCATAAACAAGGTAGTAACTAGGTAGTAATTCTAGGAAGTCATCTGTATTTTATCAGCTGAGACATATCAGAATTAATGGAATCGTAGAATTAGAATTTAATGGAATCTTATCGAATATTGTGGAAAATGCGAGTCCTTCTGTTCATTTTAGAAGTTGATAGAGAAATCTCCATCTTTCTGGATTTTGAAAAAACCTATTTAAGGCGAACGCTTAGGTGAGCATTAGTTTTATTTTTCTTTGAAATTTGTCGAGACAACAAGTGACAGTTCTGTAATGATAATTAATTACTGTATATTGTGCCTTTAGTGAGAATTCTTTTTAAATTTATGCGAGTGGACTATACCCATATCTCTTATTGTATTACAGACTTGTGCTACGTAAGTTTGATTGTTCTTTTTAGACGTTCCTTCTTGAATTATTGGACAGTTATTATTTAATATTAGATCGGCCTTTTAATATTCAGTGATTGATTTCTGTACAGTAAATTGCAAACTCTTTATTAGTTGAACAATATCGATCCATCTGTTCTGATATATTTATTTTGTGAAGACATTACTGATCTGTAAATAAACAAATGAATAAATCATTTTATTTGCTATCGAGCTTGCACTCATATTACCGATCAGTATGAGTTGTGGATAATTTGTGTTAATAAAGTGCGAGTGATAAATTTAAGTGTTGCCAGCGTTACTTTAGAGATAGAACCCGTAACAATACTATAATCATTGTAGCTATGGAAGTAGGCACAATTTTATTATTGAAGTTATAAACCACTTGCCAAGCGTACAAAAAAAATTATTGTAGTGCCAGGGCGATCATAATGTTCAGTCACAGGTCACAGGCGCTCAGGACTGCACTTGGAAGGGTGACCGGCTGTGATGAGTTTACGTTGTCATCTTTATTATCACTTCGGAGCCCACCTGAAACTGTAATACCATCAATAATAACATCATTCACTAATTACGCATAAGTCTCAGTGTTTCAGATTCATGTAGGCTTCATCACATAATTTTGAGCAATGTTTTACCTGGGGTTAGTTGGCAGTACGTACAAGTATAAAAGAACCCTAACTATGGCGAACATTTACTCAATTGATTATAAATCAAAAGAAAACGTAAACAGTACTGGATAAGCTTTGCTAAAGTCTTTGTAAATTTCGAATTGAAAAGTAAGTATAATATAATTATATAATAATAAAATAACACAGCTCGTTCCTTCAACACTCATCTAGCATAATACGTCGCACTGAAATGTGTCATATTCAGGCTGAGCTCCACTCGACGCAATGTTTACACAACAAATATTCTTTTCCCCAGCCTTATATTTTATCAGTTTCCTTATAATCAGTTCACTACAGTTTCGAATGAGTATGAGTTTTGATGGCTCGAGAAGACAGCAACATAAGCGAAATGTTAAATAATTCAGTATTTAGCACGCAGCTTTAGTATTTTCGAGATAATTGGCAGAACTGACCCAAGAGCCTCACGTTTTTAGTTTGAATAGTTTCCATTATCTGAATCTAGTAGTTATCTAATCTAATTATCTAATATCTAGTAGCTATATAGCCTTGCTACAAAAAATAGCTGGAAAGGGTGGTCAAAAGTAGCCAACTTATTTCCAGTTTCAGCATTTTCCAGCTGTGTCACCATCACCATTCATTCACTTTAAACATGTGTTCTTGATAATCAATTTTCTCTTGTAAATATATCTTAAAGACTAACGTTTCTCTTGTAGATATGGAAGTGATGAAATCTCAGAGTTTTGAGCTTCAATATTAATTTCTCATAGTTTGCCACGTGTGATCTCTCATAATTGGTGGGATGGTCGCGCGAAGCACTCAAAATGAAAAAGTAGTGATGAAAATAAGATATAAAATAGTTTGCTTGGAAAAGTAGTTCTAGAAGTAGAGAGTTACTCAATTATCCACCATGACTATCATGCCAGTTGAATGAATCCTGGAACTTTCAAAAGTTGAGTTGAGAAAGTTTTGCTGTCAAGATAATGATTTACAGACTAGTATAATAAATTGAATTGTTCAAGAGAAATTCCATGTAAAAACAACTAAAGTTAATTCTCCTGAATTTTCACTTTTCCTTTTTCTTTTATTTTTGTAATTATCATCTAAAATAGAGGAATGTAAATACGAAAAAAGTTATAAACCTAATGCTATGTTGCATTGATGTTATTTCAAACTACTGTTAATAGAGAAAATAGAGAATATACATGTTGAAATATCTCTAATGAACGTTATCATTTCACCCACGTACCCTCGTTCAAACCCACGCATCTTCCAAGCTACTCGACTCAGTTAACATTCAATTTGGTGAAACAAAGCCCCACTACATACCCACTGTACGTGTGTAGTGGGACTTTGGTTGAACACGGAAAAGCATGAGCTCTGTTAGTTCAAACTCACACATGTCCTATTAAGCTGGAGAAGTGTTTTGTTTGGTTTGTTTCCCAGCTTTTATTACGGGTTGTAATGGAAAAATTTACATCTTGGAATGCTGAAATTTTATGAAACGTTAGAAGAATTTAAAGAATTTCAACTTGATTCATATTCAGCTTTCCGGTTCAGTCAGCAACTACCTGACAGAATTGAGTGAGTTATCTTGGAAATTAACAATCTGTAAGAGCTTATTCGATATGAGGAGGAGAAAATGTTTTTTAAAATAGCAATAAAAACAAACGTGAACTGAAAAAGGATGGAATGAAGAGGAATCGATAGAAATTTAAATGACATTACAAAAAACGTAGCTCGATGAAGAAAGAAATGAAAAGGGATCCAGGGAAGTGTCGAGGGATGAATGAATCAAGCTTAGAGAATATTTTTCAGTTTTCAAAACTCTCTTCAGAAGCAATAATGAAGCACATTTCTCATTTTCAACCGTCACAAATGTGACAAATCAAGGTATTTTCTGAATATTCTCTGGGTAATGTAGTAACTTGTTGGAACAGTTTTTAATCTCTGTTATAAGCTCCGTAAATAAACACATCAATTAAATAGATAATTATTTCTCACATGAGTGTTGTCAAATCCAGTAATTGGTATTGAAATAATTCATTAATAATATGAGTGACAGTGTGACAGTGGTTTGTCTGAAATTCATGTTCCCGAAAAAAACGGAAGAAATCCGGATAATCGAAAAAAGATTAATATTAAGAACTCAATACTAAGAGGCCTAAGCTACATTAATCACAGGCTACAATGTAGCTGCTAAAGAATATTCTCCATGCCAAAGTAGAAACCATATTTTTTAAATTTAATGTTAACATATAAACTCAATTTTCCTATTATTCAATTTAACATTAGGAACTGAAGCAGAATATTTAAGCAACATGTAATGTAGCCTATACAGGTTTTTTTTTTGTACATGTAGCCGGCCGCCATATTTATGTGCTTGTTATACATTATTAGTCAGAGATGAAACATAAACAGGTAGCATTTGATCAAACTGTAATGCGTAGTTTGATTTGAAAGGGATAGCAGCAATATTTCACATACCTTTTATTCACTTTACCAATTTTTCGCATCATCAAAGATAAACAGGAATTGTGATTTTTTTATTCATAGATTTTATGAGTGTTATTTTTTAATTTGTGTAATGAAGTGAATTAATTTTAATTCGATTTAATAACCGTCTTTAAATGAGTGACCTCCCAAATAGCCTAAGTGCAACACAAAACAACTTGCTGCCTTTTCTTACAAGATTTGATTATGACATAGATTTGTTTTGTGACTATACTAGTAATAAAAAGGGGCTGGAAGGGCCCGCGGCGCCAGGGGCCTCTAGGGTCTGTTAGGCTTCTAAGGGACCTCTAGAGGTCTAATATGGAGAGAAAAATAGGCCCTGGAGTTCACTTGCTGGACAATTTGGGCCCCTTATATTATTTTTGTTTTGTCACGTGCTTACATTTGTAAAATATTGATGTTGAGGCCCAAGGAAACTTGCCTTGTATGCCCCATCCGCTCTGTAACTTCAATTAAAGTACTTCTTTTAGTTAATTAATTAAAGTATTCAAAGTATTGTTACGGGTTCTATAGCAGAAATAAGGCTGGCAACACTGAAGTTAACACTCGTACTTTATTCACTCTAATTACTCTTAAAACACACACTAATTGCAAGGAAAACTAATAAGAAAGAAAACAGATCAATAAATGTCATGCCAATAAAAATTTTTGGTAACTATGTACAAGAATAAGCTACTAATTAATTATAGGCCGATCGATAATTAAATGAACAAAAGTCCAATGAACTGTACAATACAGTAGAAAGAACTTACTGTCAATAAGCTGCACGGATAGTATACAATGTCTATGCAACGGCACTGGATTCGTACACTGTTTATTCTAGGTGAACTGAATCGTATTCTGTCACTCACTGCACAGCATTCGTAATAGCACGGTTTGTATTAACTTGCACTAGTTACGTGAACTGTCACTGGTTTATATATCTGCCACGTGGTCACATAGGCTACTTGAGGAGAACAAACGAGAGATTGACTCACTGCAGCCGGGGATAACCCTTTTTATGCTGTTCCCATTCTTCCTGGAACCTTTTTCTGTTTTCCAGTAACATGAACTTCGTCACGCAGGAAGCTGGTAGATCATTGGAGATGTTTCTAGAAGGCTCTCGATCGAGTGTTGAAGTGTGAAGAATGAAGATCTGACAGATATAAGCGAGAAGAACATCCAAGGAGAGAGAAGAACCGAAGACTCAATTTACATTTGCTTTGAGTCACCTTCGTCTAGCAATGTTCTCAGAGGAGTTTGTAGACAACCCTTGCCTTGCATTTGACAGTATTTATATTAAAGTATTTTTTTCTAGCTGTTTCATTATTTACTCTTCACATATTAAAACATTTTTACCTCCAGTAACCGAAATTATCGTATTTTTATTGATGCCTCCCTATTCATTTTTGGGCCTCTTTTACAGGCTCAAGGGGGGTTGTAACCCCAAAAAAACCCCACCCCATCCTTGCTACGCCAATGAACACTACTGTCACTTTTTAGTACAAAAGTCTAGACCAAGCAAAACTTAGGATTTCTTCAAGTGTCATAAGCTGATTGAATCATTTCGGAATCAAACTAAATTTGAAATCGGAAATGACGACAAAAAACTCAAATTGTGGTTTAGGTTATATTTTGGGTAATTTATTGGATTCATTGGTAAGTTAAACTTTGTTTATTGGTAGTAGTAGATAAAAATATTGTAGGCAACGATTTTGCATCGTGAGATGTTTAAGAACACTCGGTTACCTTACATCTTACTTGTTGCTTAAAGGCATTGATAATACAATCGTTGTGTAAACTTCTATTTGCCAACTGGGAACCACATAAGAGCTTAGCTTCTCATTTCTCTACAGGGAATTTTTCATCTTCCAATTTTCTCCAGTAACAGGCTTATTATTTAATCCCCTTCAACATCTCATTTTTTATCAATGAATAATTCAGGGCTTCTAGGAATAAAATTGTTGGAGAATTTTTAATGTTTTTTCCATAACCTTAGGCACCAGAGGATTGAGGAACTCTCAATTTCTTGAAGGCTATCTTAGTTTCAGCAATTATCATCTCTCTCATTAAAACCTCATACATGAACTATTTTAATTATTGTTTCAATACAAAAGTGCTATCAAATTGTATTTGTATTAAATTAAAGTATTCTGTACTGAATCCTCATAAGATTGCGGTGAGATTATTATAACTATTTGATAATAAATATCAAATGAATACACAAGCATAAAGTTGGCGCCATTTATGACAAAATAAAATCTAGTTTACGATTTTAAGGTCATAACAGTGTCACGTTGCCAACACTGGCTATCATGACAAGTTGTGATTTCCCATGTGGAAAGCTCTGTGTCAGCATTTTCTTATTTGGCAATGAAGTCTCACAGCATCTGTTGCCGAAATATTCTCTTCTACCTTTCTCTACCACACCAACAAGAAAAGAAGGATAGAAGAGAAGTAAATGAAAGGAGGTGTGAAAGAGCGGAGTGGAAGAGGGAGAAAGAAAGCATGTGAATGAGCAATAAAGTACGAGTGAGCAAGAGAGAGCGAGTGAGGGAGCTTTTGAGGAGGATGTGAGTGAGAGAGGTTGTAAGTGAATATGAATAGTTTGAGCAAACAGAATGGTATCCTACAGATTTTCATTGCCTTCAGGTGTAACGTGCATTAGGTGTAACGATATCTGTGAGCTAATTAGAAGAATTTTGAAAATTAAAAAGTTTAATAGATCATTAAACAAAACGATGTTTAATAGAACATTAAACTTCGATACATTGCGCGTGTTTGATAGTAGTGATAGCGAATTAAAAACCTGATTGTGTACTCAACAGGTGTTATTGTGTTCACTAGCAGAATACCTATCTACCTATTACCAAAAAATGAAAACTGAGCTTCTTACCTGGCTTCTTGCTGATTTGTGAGCTTGTTAACTACAAAAAAACTGCCCGTATGTAATAATGGTTACTTGTGTACTAGCGATTAGCTAATAGCCTATATATTGTTGTCATATTATGGTTGAACAACGAATTTGCATTGTTTTTCCAATAACGATTACATGATTTCAATTTACTTCATCGATTATGGATTAGATCGTGAGTTTTTTTCGGTGAATGAAGCCCACATAGGTCTGAGACCTGTGCGTGGGTAATGACTTGGATGATGGTGATTGATGAGTTGGACATACAGTTTTAGGTTGGTTCCAAGTTTTCTAGTTTATTTATTATCTTTATATTTACTGATTTCAAATTATGTTATTATCTTTATATTTACTGATTTCAAATTTAGATTTCTCTATGTTAGTTTAATTTTTTTTTTGTGATAGTGAAGATTCTTAAGAATATGATAGAGTTGTTTATAAGATATCACCAATGTGATTATAACTTTTTACAAGTTGGCTACTCAGTGTGTGTGGAAAGAAAAGTGGAGTTACAGAGAAAAATTGTATAGGATCACTACCTTATTATCTCCGTCAGTTTTTAACGATACTGGTAGCGATAAATTCGTCCATTATAGTCGAGGCTTTATAAAAACAATGAGCTTGATCAAATGATTTTACATATAAGGTGACATGAAAAATTTGGCTTTCATTAGTTGCTTCTGCCAATATAACAGGCCTTACAGCTAGCTGCCTATTGGCGTATCACATTTAGACCGACTTCTACTTTTTAAGCTTATTCTACTAGCTAGTATTCTGAACAATGTTTAAAAAAAATTTGTAAGCGTTTCATATGATTTCGATAGAAAATTTCTTCGGTAATATGGTTACGAGAGGAAGCGACCTGAAAATAACTAGAATAAATCACATCATTTATCGAATCAAAAACAGATTTAACAACCCCCATACATGGGCATCAAAATGTCATACAGCGAGTTGGAAAGTTTGCTCATTTTTCGTTTCGTCGTGAGATGGTACGGCTGAGTTGAGATAACTCAATAATATTCGTATCTCTCAATTTACCCGATTCTGCTGAGCTGAAAAATATGACGGGAATAAATCATACGCTGTTGACACAGCTTAATTGATTCATCCATCACTATCCACTACACAAATCTCTTGTGACACTAGTAAAGATGGGAAGGGGTGAAAGGTCGTTCCAGTCCAGTAATATTGGAAAAAGATTGAATGCCACCACCTGGTTTGGCAAGCGTATTAGGTGCAAGCATTATGCATCATGTAGATGTCACATTTTTACATGGTATACAATAGTTTTCCATAGATTCGACAGGAAAGAAACGTGAAAATCTCGTTCATTTGAATTGATAGCAGTCTCAGTTCGTTTAATGATGATAAGTAGGAGTTGATGACTTCATGTTCATGAATGATGGAATGGAGACGACGTTCGATATCATTGACAACATAAAATGAAACTATTCAGCAGAGTAGGCTGATTTGGGAAGAGATAAAGAAATGCTTGATGAGGATTAATAAATAATTTTGACCAATCTTCTTTGGTATCTCGCTATTGAATGCTTAATAAACAAGCAGTCTGTAAGAAACAATTTAAAAAATAGATTTAAAAAAATAATTATTCATACTATAAAACTTTCTATCTATATTGCTGTACATTTCATATCAATTTGGTGATGCAAAAATTCATGAAAGACATTCATTATAAATAATAATACTGTAAAATCTCAACTCCCCCTGAAGGTTGTGACCAAAGGGCTATTGCTTGCATGCATGAATTTAAAAATTTGTTATAAGTTGTATATATTTGTTATTTGAATAAAAGCTAATTCTAGAAAAAAGCAGTCTGTAAGGAACTAGAATCAGTGTCCAACTAATAAATTGTATGAATTGAATGTGAATCAACCGTTATCCAAAATAAGTGAACCGACTTTATAATAGTGGGGAGTGGAGAAAGAAAGCAAACCAATACATTTTACTCCATGCATCAAGAACCAAGAAAGGTGGACGATCTACACCACCCACAACTGTATTTTATGATTCAAGTGAGTTATCTCATTATTTTATGATGTGTACTGTGGGTCGTCTGATGATGCTCTAGACAACAGAGCGAAACGGCCGTCACGCCATAACGTGAGTCAATTTCCATTTAAAAGTGTTTTTTAAGTTTATAAGTTTATAATCATTATTTTAAGTTACTTACAAGTTATAAACTAGGTCTAGAATTGGAGTACGTGGTTCACCAGGATGGAATTGATATATTATGATGTATGTACTAGTTTTGCGGATGAATAATAAATTGTAATTATTACAGGAGCCACATGTTTAATAGGCTCATGGTTTTGGGAGAGTTATAGGGCCTAAACAAGTTTTCAGACAAGATTCTTTGACAAGCTAAAGCTGAACCTATTCTGAAAAAATACCTACGAACAATCATGGGCGTAGATATTTCATACAACTTTGGTATTATTTATAAAAAAGTAACTTAAATTACAACTAAGTTATAAGAATTTGCACTTGTCATTGCCATCTCTAGCTAGAAATGGCCGTGACTTAACAAATTATATAAAATTCCGTTTGTGTTCACTTCAGCACTATTCGGTTAATTCATGTAATATTCAGTATACAGTCCTAGTGCTCAAAGTATAAATATTATGGAATTGCAAATAGAAAAGCGTTTTGTGTGAGTTACTGTACTGAACAACCAAAAAGCTGCATTTTCCTTTAGAGAGTTTTCTTCAAACGACTATGAGGGCTGAGAAAATGTATCTATAAAACACCTGGTACCGGTATTCTATTCGTCAGTCCCCTTTGAACGGAGCAAATTTCTTTGCTCCTCCCTCAAGGCTCCCATCATTTATGTATCAAAAGGCTTTCTGCTATTCTCTCCTCATGAAATAGCGATGTAAAAGGAATGTCCATGAACCATCAATAGAGAAGTTTGCAAAAGGTTTCATATTTCCCAAGATGCTGATTATTTCAGAAATCATGAAGCAGTAAGGGAGAGTAAAGTAACCTATAAAAAATAATGTCATTCTCCCAGTAAACTAATGCCACTTTCTGCCGAAAATAGCATTATTGAATGTTGATTTTTTGTCAGCTCCCTCGGTTTTTCTTTGTCTATTCCTCACTCTCCTGTCACATCTACTGTCACATATTAGGTATGCTATCTTAGTATGGGGTAATTCATCAAAACAAAATCTTGATAGGGTGTTTAAGATCCAAAAGAAAGCGGTTAGGTGTATAGAAAGAGTAAATAGATTAGATTCATGTAGGCCGTTGTTCAAGAGACTTGGTCTCCTAACTGTACCCTGCTTATATGTGTATGAAGCTACTCTATATGTAAAAACGAATGATATTAACCAAAATCTTGATGTACATGATTATAATACAAGAAGCCGAGGAGATTATCACTTGGTGAGTCACAATAGTAGCTTATTCAAACAAAAACCTAGTTATATTGGTAGGAAATTCTATAACAAGCTACCGCAGTTTTTGAAGAGTCTTGAAAATATAGATATATTTAAAAAACAATTGAAGAAATATTTAGTTGATAAAGCTTTTTATAGTGTACAAGAGTTCCTTTCACATCAAAATTAAGCCTCACCTCAACTAATTTAAGTAATTATGGTATCTAGTGTATAATATTGTTGAACTGACTTGTCTTATACTCCTTAACTGGAGTCTCCAAGACGTAATCTACAAAAAAAAAAGCAAAACGGCTGATTTATAAAAAGCTCTTTAAAGCTCATTGACGTCGAGTTTCTCTCTCAACACTTTATGCAGTCATTCTGATCGGTTATAACTTAAGGTCATTTCTCCCCGCCGCAAATCGGGTCCTAGCTCCGCAGCTTGGACAACGATGCTCCATCATCAGCTGCGGAGTGAGCTCCGCAGCCCACTCAACGCATCCCGCAGTGTACAACATTCCGTAGCTAGGACAACGCGGTTGTCCTATTACTTCACGGAATATTGTTGTTACTCCACTTAAAAAGCCTGAAAAAATTGGTTCTTGATGTTAGCCATTTTGCCATCTCGTGAAGCAAGCAATTTCCAAGATGCCAAAGTCCAGTCTCCGTTTAATCGACTGAAAATACTTAAGAATCCATTGTGAGAAAAACTCATTAAGTTTTTTTTTTTGGAATCACCTACAGAATATGACGCTTTGTGGTCACAATATTATGAATCAGTTACCACTTATGCAGTTGATATACTGTATTTGGATTTCGCTGATTGGTTTTAGATAAAATCTAAATCGGATTATTGGTAATGATTATTGGATTATTGGTTTGATTATTGGTAATGCTTGTTTGAGCCTATTGAAGTTCATCGGTGTGGATTGAGGTTTGAGATAACATTCAGATGTCATGCAATGGAAAAAGTTATGCAACTTAGCTGCCAACCTTTACTCTGAAAGCTCTAATGTGGAAAGTGGTCTCTTCATATTGATTCATTGATTCACAGTAAGAGAAATTCACCTCTATTCAAATATTCGAAACTTTTTTTATGCTTTACCCCGAAAAATGAGCCTTGTCTAGCAGAGCTCTATGAAGAATCTAGAGCTTGATCACAGGAAAGGGCTCACTGCTCATTCCATTCTCACCCTTTATTCTTCTCATTGATGAATAATTGTTTCAAGAAACATTTTTTTTAATGTCTCAGCTACAAAATGAATTTTACCTTGTAAGAAAGGAACAAACCAGTATGAAATTAAATGAAATATTGCCAGAGGTTGAGTCCTTGTCTTCAAGCTTGAACGTTATCATGGAAAAGACCAGGCTCAGTCTTTTTTGTCTAATGCGAAGAGACTCGATCGTTGGAAAAGCACAAAATGATTTATTCCATTGACGTGGATGTAAAAGTACTTTTACTTTTTCCATTATTATAGACAGTTTTTGTCGCCTGATCGTTAGGAAAAACGTAATTTACGCTACAAGCAACACACAGCAAAGACCTTGAAGTGCTTTCTCTTAGAACGAATATCCCAGGTTCGATTCGTGATGGCACTTTTTAATGGGTCACTTAATGTTCACAGAATAAAAAGGTATTCTTTCAATTTCCAAGGGTCACATTATATATTTCCCGTGAAAGACATTTTCCTCAACAAACACCGTTTTCCCATTAATTTGTAGAATAGATTAGTGACTTCAGTGATATTTTTGAGAGGTTAACCAATTTCCAACTGTTACTTGATGGGTTTCTGTGAGAAATGTTGTTTGGTCAAGATGAAGCCCCAAAAGGTCGAAAATATTTTTGTTATTGTGTTCACATAACACAAAACTTATCAATTTGGATCATGCTATTTTCGAAATCTGATATACTTTATCATATTTCACTGACAAGAATAAGATAGGTCACATTTAAATAGACTGTTTAAGGGAAATACGTTTGATAGGCTTATATACTATTTTAGATTGTAGACTGTATGAATCGAACTATTGTGACGAATTCATATTTTTTGTCAATAATCATGCCCATCAGGTTTCAAATTCAATGTGTTATCTTGACTTAACAGCAGAGCTGTAAGTATTGTTTTAGAGTTTAATTTGACTGATTCAAATTTCCTTTCCAAATCAGCATAAGTTTTGAATTATCTACTTCGATGATATTCAATTGCCAAGCGTGTCATAGCGTCATAGGCCACATATCAAGTCTATATTGAATGATTTACTTATTGGCAGTTCTTCAAGTTTTAAGACTACTGCAACAAAAGTTATTAGGATAATAAACATACATATTATCTTACAATGTAGATGATAATAGCAAATATATAAGATTATATAAATCGAATATGCAGTATTTGACTGATGGATGTCAAATCGAGTTCCAATTCATTTCTCATAATATCATATGGTTACTATAATACAATGACTTACTCTTACAACATTATTAGTACAAGTACATACAATAGAATCAATTTAAACTCACAAGTTTGAGTGTGAGTATGAATTGTACATAGTTTACGAAACAATCATGAGTACTATGATTATTAGAATAGAAATCATACAAGAGCAACTTAAAAATGAGATTTTCAACCGAGTTATTATAAATTCTTGCTTACTGGACATTCTCTACGATTTTACAGAACAAATGAATTTCCACCAATATCGACTACCTCAAAATTCATTAAATAAACTATGATGAGCATCAGAGTATCAGTTTCCATTTTGAGTCTGATACCTGAACATTTATCGACTTCCATCCTTCACAATGCACGGAATTTGACTGATGAACCTCAACGCTATAGAAACGAGCAACTACAATGCACTCGTCTGTTGAATACACAGGAGCCTGATAGCAATTTTCAGCTCAAAGGATGAATACAAAAGCAAGCGAGTTTGTGGCGTGAACTCGCTAACTATAGGCTATGTAACTTAATTATACGTACTTCAACGGATAGCCAAGCTAGGTTAGGCGCGGCCTCCACTTGAGATTTCTAATCGCAAGATTGTTTAGTTGTAAAAATAAATAAATAACTTTTTTATTTCCTTCCTTCAAAAAATTGAAGTAACCAAAAATTAAATGCGTATAAAATAGTAACTACAAAACTAAAAAACTACACAGATATATAGCAATTAGAAGTAGATGGAAATTAAGCTACTCAACTATGGGAACCCATATACTAGAGTAAGTGTGAGTAATATTTGGGTAAGAGTGCAAATATCTTCGATAAGTGAGCTCACATATTATTTGAAATAATTCGTTCTATTTGATGTCTTCCTGTATCTATTATCCATTGTTGACCAGGGTTTTGAATTTTCTTGGGTGTGTTATGTCCTTGATACTTTCGGGAAGCAGATTTTGTGCAATTTTGGTGCTAGGTGGTTGAAGTGTCTCTGGTATAGTGCTTTCCTAGCGACGTTAGTGAGAAGAAGGTTTCTATTTCTTGTGTCATGACTGTGGTTCCTATGTTGGAAGTTTTCTGTGTTTTTTGAAAGTGAAACCTTTCTTTTCTAGTTAGGGTAAACCCACATGTGCCTGAAAAACTGCTACGACAAAAATTTGCAAATCATCCTATTTTGCCTGCAACCCGACTATCGGACTTCCAAATTTTTTTACTATTATGATGGTTAAGTAAAGCATCCACTGCCGACAGTTTCGTCGTAGTTCTGACCTGTTGTCTGTCTGTTTTTAGGTTAATTATAGAACTCACACATGGAAATATGTATGACAATGAATGAAATGGATGTAATGGACTCATCTCAACAGTGATAGCAAATTATTGATATCAGAAATCGAAAAGAGTCCGGAATTTTGTATAAAAAAAAACAATTAAAATAATTGCACTGAGGCGATGGGCGATGACACAACAAAAGTTTCGATGTCAGCCATTGAAGAAATAATGATTATCGAAATTATTATTATTACTATTATTATTATTATTATTATTATTATTATTATTATTATTATTATTATTATTGTTACTCCTATTTAAATTAATTAGCGATTTACTGATCGCAGTCAGTCCACCTTACAGCTTTTCAGCGAATGCGATTTTTTAAGAACCAAGAAAGGTGGACGATCTGCACCACCCACAACTGTATTTTATGATTCAAGTGAGTTATCTCATTATTTTATGATGTGTACTGTGGGTCGTCTGATGATGCTCTAGACAACAGAGCGAAACGGCCGTCACGCCATAACGTGAGTCAATTTCCATTTAAAAGTGTTTTTTAAGTTTATAATCATTATTTTAAGTTACTTACAAGTTATAAACTAGGTCTAGAATTGGAGTACGTGGTTCACCAGGATGGAATTGATATATTATGATGTATGTACTAGTTTTGTGGATGAATAATAAATTGTAATAATTACAGGAGCCACATGTTTAATTGGCTCATGGTTTTGGGAGAGTTATAGGGCCTAAACAAGTTTTCAGACAAGATTCTTTGACAAGCTAAAGCTGATCCTATTCTGAAAAAATACCTACGAACAATCATGGGCGTAGATATTTCATACAACTTTGGTATTATTTATAAAAAAGTAACTTAAATTACAACTAAGTTATAAGAATTTGCACTTGTCATTGCCATCTCTAGCTAGAAATGGCCGTGACTTAACAAATTATATAAAATTCCGTTTGTGTTCACTTCAGCACTATTCGGTTAATTCATGTAATATTCAGTATACAGTCCTAGTGCTCAAAGTATGAATATTATGGAATTGCAAATAGAAAAGCGTTTTGTGTGAGTTACTGTACTGAACATCCAAAAAGCTGCATTTTCCTTTAGAGAGTTTTCTTCAAACGACTATGAGGGCTGAGAAAATGTATCTATAAAACACCTGGTACCGGTATTCTATTCGTCAGTCCCCTTTGAACGGAGCAAATTTCTTCGCTCCTCCCTCAAGGCTCCCATCATTTATGTATCAAAAGGCTTTCTGCTATTCTCTCCTCATGAAATAGCGATGTAAAAGGAATGTCCATGAACCATCAATAGAGAAGTTTGCAAAAGGTTTCATATTTCCCAAGATGCTGATTATTTCAGAAATCATGAAGCAGTAAGGGAGAGTAAAGTAACCTATAAAAAATAATGTCATTCTCCCAGTAAACTATGCCACTTTCTGCCGAAAATAGCATTATTGAATGTTGATTTTTTGTCAGCTCCCTCGGTTTTTCTTAGTCTATTCCTCACTCCTCAGCTGATTTATAAAAAGCTCTTTAAAGCTCATTGACGTCGAGTTTCTCTCTCAACACTTTATGCAGTCATTCTGATCGGTTATAACTTAAGGTCATTTCTCCCCGCCGCAAATCGGGTCCTAGCTCCGCAGCTTGGACAACGATGCTCCATCATCAGCTGCGGAGTGAGCTCCGCAGCCCACTCACGGCATCCCGCACAACCCGCAGTGTACAACATTCCGTAGCTAGGACAATGCGGTTGTCCTATTACTTCACGGAATATTGTTGTTACTCCACTTAAAAAGCCTGAAAAAATTGGTTCTTGATGTTTACCATTTTGCCATCTCGTGAAGCAAGCAATTTCCAAGATGCCAAAGTCCAGTCTCCGTTTAATCGACTGAAAATACTTAAGAATCCGTTGTGAGAAAAAGTCGTTAAGTTTTTTTTTGGAATCACCTACAGAATATGACGCTTTGTGGTCACAATATTATGAATCAGTTACCACTTATGCAGTTGATATATTTGGATTTCGCTGATTGGTTTTAGATAAAATCTAAATCGGATTATTGGTAATAATTATTGGATTATTGGTTTGATTATTGGTAATGCTTGTTTGAGCCTATTGAAGTTCATCGGTGTGGATTGAGGTTTATTGAGATAACATTCAGATGTTTATTTTTTGAATAATTTTTTGAACATTCAGATAACATTTTTTTTAATGTCTCAGCTACAAAATGAATTTTACCTTGTAAGAAAGGAACAAACCAGTATGAAATTAAATGAAATATTGCCAGAGGTTGAGTCCTTGTCTTCAAGCTTGAACGTTATCATGGAAAAGACCAGGCTCAGTCTTTTTTGTCTAATGCGAAGAGACTCGATCGTTGGAAAAGCACAAAATGATTTATTCCATTGACGTGGATGTAAAAGTACTTTTACTTTTTCCATTATTATAGACAGTTTTTGTCGCCTGATCGTTAGGAAAAACGTAATTTACGCTACAAGCAACACACAGCAAAGACCTTGAAGTGCTTTCTCTTAGAACGAATATCCCAGGTTCGATTCGTGATGGCACTTTTTAATGGGTCACTTAATGTTCACAGAATAAAAAGGTATTCTTTCAATTTCCAAGGGTCACATTATATATTTCCCGTGAAAGACATTTTCCTCAACAAACACCGTTTTCCCATTAATTTGTAGAATAGATTAGTGACTTCAGTGATATTTTTGAGAGGTTAACCAATTTCCAACTGTTACTTGATGGGTTTCTGTGAGAAATGTTGTTTGGTCAAGATGAAGCCCCAAAAGGTCGAAAATATTTTTGTTATTGTGTTCACATAACACAAAACTTATCAATTTGGATCATGCTATTTTCGAAATCTGATATACTTTATCATATTTCACTGACAAGAATAAGATAGGTCACATTTAAATAGACTGTTTAAGGGAAATACGTTTGATAGGCTTATATACTATTTTAGATTGTAGACTGTATGAATCGAACTATTGTGACGAATTCATATTTTTTGTCAATAATCATGCCCATCAGGTTTCAAATTCAATGTGTTATCTTGACTTAACAGCAGAGCTGTAAGTATTGTTTTAGAGTTTAATTTGACTGATTCAAATTTCCTTTCCAAATCAGCATAAGTTTTGAATTATCTACTTCGATGATATTCAATTGCCAAGCGTGTCATAGCGTCATAGGCCACATATCAAGTCTATATTGAATGATTTACTTATTGGCAGTTCTTCAAGTTTTAAGACTACTGCAACAAAAGTTATTAGGATAATAAACATACATATTATCTTACAATGTAGATGATAATAGCAAATATATAAGATTATATAAATCGAATATGCAGTATTTGACTGATGGATGTCAAATCGAGTTCCAATTCATTTCTCATAATATCATATGGTTACTATAATACAATGACTTACTCTTACAACATTATTAGTACAAGTACATACAATAGAATCAATTTAAACTCACAAGTTTGAGTGTGAGTATGAATTGTACATAGTTTACGAAACAATCATGAGTACTATGATTATTAGAATAGAAATCATACAAGAGCAACTTAAAAATGAGATTTTCAACCGAGTTATTATAAATTCTTGCTTACTGGACATTCTCTACGATTTTACAGAACAAATGAATTTCCACCAATATCGACTACCTCAAAATTCATTAAATAAACTATGATGAGCATCAGAGTATCAGTTTCCATTTTGAGTCTGATACCTGAACATTTATCGACTTCCATCCTTCACAATGCACGGAATTTGACTGATGAACCTCAACGCTATAGAAACGAGCAACTACAATGCACTCGTCTGTTGAATACACAGGAGCCTGATAGCAATTTTCAGCTCAAAGGATGAATACAAAAGCAAGCGAGTTTGTGGCGTGAACTCGCTAACTATAGGCTATGTAACTTAATTATACGTACTTCAACGGATAGCCAAGCTAGGTTAGGCGCGGCCTCCACTTGAGATTTCTAATCGCAAGATTGTTTAGTTGTAAAAATAAATAAATAACTTTTTTATTTCCTTCCTTCAAAAAATTGAAGTAACCAAAAATTAAATGCGTATAAAATAGTAACTACAAAACTAAAAAACTACACAGATATATAGCAATTAGAAGTAGATGGAAATTAAGCTACTCAACTATGGGAACCCATATACTAGAGTAAGTGTGAGTAATATTTGGGTAAGAGTGCAAATATCTTCGATAAGTGAGCTCACATATTATTTGAAATAATTCGTTCTATTTGATGTCTTCCTGTATCTATTATCCATTGTTGACCAGGGTTTTGAATTTTCTTGGGTGTGTTATGTCCTTGATACTTTCGGGAAGCAGATTTTGTGCAATTTTGGTGCTAGGTGGTTGAAGTGTCTCTGGTATAGTGCTTTCCTAGCGACGTTAGTGAGAAGAAGGTTTCTATTTCTTGTGTCATGACTGTGGTTCCTATGTTGGAAGTTTTCTGTGTTTTTTGAAAGTGAAACCTTTCTTTTCTAGTTAGGGTAAACCCACATGTGCCTGAAAAACTGCTACGACAAAAATTTGCAAATCATCCTATTTTGCCTGCAACCCGACTATCGGACTTCCAAATTTTTTTACTATTATGATGGTTAAGTAAAGCATCCACTGCCGACAGTTTCGTCGTAGTTCTGACCTGTTGTCTGTCTGTTTTTAGGTTAATTATAGAACTCACACATGGAAATATGTATGACAATGAATGAAATGGATGTAATGGACTCATCTCAACAGTGATAGCAAATTATTGATATCAGAAATCGAAAAGAGTCCAGAATTTTGTATAAAAAAAAAACAATTAAAATAATTGCACTGAGGCGATGGGCGATGACACAACAAAAGTTTCGATGTCAGCCATTGAAGAAATAATGATTATCGAAATTATTATTATTACTATTATTATTATTATTATTATTATTGTTGTTGTTATTATTATTATTATTATTATTATTATTATTACTCCTATTTAAATTAATTAGCGATTTACTGATCGCAGTCAGTCCACCTTACAGCTTTTCAGCGAATGCGATTTTTTAAGTCGCAGCGACTAAATATCGCAAGTGGAGGCCATGATAATTTGGAAACACGTTAATTTGGTACCAGCTCTATTTTGCAAAAAATACTCTCTCAAAAAATACATTCTTTCTCTGTTAGGTTTTCTCTTTCAAGGTTAATATTATAACCTTTTCCCACATTGGATCTCAATTCAAGCCCTCCTGCAGGAGTCAAAACTGTTATTTTTCCATCATATAACTTCAAAAGTGGGAAAACTTTCTCAATATTAACGTTATTGCACTGTATTGACTGATCAGACTGTACTTCATCCCGCTTCTCTCTGTGGGGTACCTACAACAACTTTGATCCAGATGAGAAAAGCAACATTCACAGTTTTGTGAACAGTAGACCTCACGCTCACGAATTAGGGTGTTTATACAGAGGTACAAACTGGATGTACTCAATAGGGAAGTGATAGCCGCGAGCCGTAGCAGGTATCTGTTCAATCAGATAGAGATAAGCTGCGTTCACGTTGGTTCTGTTTGTAACGGTGACCGATTAGATTGGACAGCAAAAAACAACACGTTCTCTGCTGTAAAATTACTTCCCGGTGGTTCGGAACCCACCTAAAACTGTAGGTCCAACTCATCAATCACCATCATCCAACTCATTACCCACGCACAGGTCTCAGACCTATGTGGGCTTCATCCGCAAAAAAAAATATCACATCACCAAGACAGCGTTTCTATTTTCCAGACAGCTGATTGCTCAAATCAAATCAGATTTTACATGTCTGGTGAATGAGTTTGTAGAACAATATTAATTATAAAGGTCCTGACAGGGCTTTATCGAAGTCGTGCCGTTGACCGTCCGTCCGTCCGTCCGTGCTCTAGTACTGGAGAGAAAGAATCTAGACTCTTTGAACTTGGTGTATAGCTTCATCTTAATCCAAGTGAGATAGCTATTGATTTTGGAGTCTGGGGTCGAATAAAGAGATAGTTATGATGTAAAACAGATTCCCATTATAGGTTCTCTGGGTTAGTTTTGGCTAGTGGAAATCATTTAAAAATCCACACATTGGATTCTACGAAGGCTGATGCTCAGCCCAATTATCAACTTTATTTTTTCACAGTGCAAGCGTTGGCGTTTTTATTTTTGATTGGGTTGGAATCTTTTCTTGAATTGTTTTAAATCGTCGAATTAAAAAACAGAGAAAATATGAATGCATGATATAATAATTATTATGAAATATGTTGAAAAAGAAGAAGAACTTTTTCAAGAACAGCCAATGTACATTTTTTGTGAATTGGGAAGCGTATGATGTTTATAGAAACCAAAACAGCTGCAGACACTTTCAAATGAAATTGAAACACTTATCTATTTGATGGCCTTTTCGCATTGTTGCAATGCTTCTTCCGACACGGCTAGAAGCTGATGAAGCTTCTCTCTAAAGTGAAATGCATCCCTTCAGTATAAGTAAGTGAAAATCATATATTAAATGTAAATACAGAGTCAGCTTTGATATTAGATTGTTCATCAAGTATTTCGTTATGGAAAACATTAAAGAGAACAACATTATTGAATCATATAGAAATTCCACTTAATTACAACAGGATAATCCACAACTACAGGTAATTCCATGCAATGAACCAGCTAACTAGAGATTAACCCAACCACTAATGCAAGCCATGGTCTGCAGTTGTGTATGCAATTTGTATTGCATGGTAAGGCTATCAGAGACCAAGCTTGCCACATCATGGTTTCAAGTGACCACAGCAAAGGGAAGGTGTTGCCTCCCACAAGAAGTACCCACTTTTGGGGTGTCTGACCTGATTCCTTTGTGATGGCTTTCCTACAATAGCTTTGTGGCTGATACAAGGAACTTAAAAGCAAGTATTGAAGCATTGTGGCTGATATCGAAATTTGTGGGAAGATTCATTTCAATGTAGACTCGAGAATCTTCTATTTATTCTTTGAAGATTGAAAGTCAATATATTGTTATGGGTTCTATCTCTAAAATAATTCTGGCAACGCTTAAAATTAACACTGGCACTTTATCTACACAAACTATCTACAACACGCACTAATCAGTTATATCTTACCCAAAAGAAATCAATCAGAAAACAGATAAATCGATAATGTTCAGCTAATAAATATTTGATATATGACTGTACAAAAATCAATCACTAACTGTGAAAGGCCGATCAAAAATTAAATAATAACTGTTCGATAACCGCTTCCACAATTCAAGAAGAAGCATCTAAAACATAACAGTTGAAACACTACAAGCACTTACGAGTCACTGTATGAACTGTTAAATAAGCCTGAATAATAATCTGTTACAATTTACTGCTTTATCACTTGACAAACTAAAAGTTCATATAACACACTTTCTATTTGCGCTCACTGGGAATCCGGTTTGTATGATCGGGAACTGGAACTGTCACTTTATCGCGTTACCGTTCGAATCACAACTGACTGACTTTTACGAAAACTCCTGCTTTTACATATTTTTAAATCTGTGATGTTATCCATGATGAAATACTTAATTTACGCTGACGAATGCTAATGAGGCTGACGAAGCTTCTTTTCAGAAGTGAAGTGCATCCCCCGAGCATATCCAATATAAGTGAGTAAAACAATATCTAAAAGTGAAATTCTGAAATTCATTGACATTTTTAAATGTTCCAGAAAGACGAAGAGGGTTCTATAATGTTCTATCAAATTCTAAAGTAAACAAATAAGGATTCTCCCATTTTGTAGTCCATTCCATGAAGTTCTAAGTAAACATTCTAAGGATATTTAGATAAACCGCAAGGCGAGGAGAGTATGGGGGGAAAAGCAAACAAACACACTGCCTACTGCAACCGGAAGATATATTGACACAGCAGTAATTACGTTGAAAATCACTGTTCCCTCTTTCATGCCCTGTCCATAACAATATAATAATTTCATTTCTCATCCAATTATGAAGGAGATCATTGGGGCTCTCTCTACCAGTGGTGGTTTCACGGAGGGGTGAAAAGGGGAAATCCCCCCCAAACGGAGAAAAAAAAGAAAAAGAAGGAGAAAGAGAAGAGGAAGGAGAAGAAGAAGAAGGAGAAAAAGAAGAAAAGAGGAACGAATGGAAATGATAGAAAACAGTAAAGAAGTGGAAAAGAGATGACAATAGAAATTAGTAGGAGGAGAGATGAAAATGGAAGAAGACGAAAAAGCATAGAAAATAAGGATAAAATTAAAAGTAGCAGAAAATAAAGGAGAGAATTCAAAGTTGATGACAAGTGAGGAAAATGAGACAGAAATGCCAAACCAACAATTAATTTTCTATTGCAAATATTGTGTACTTCAGTAGTTGGTCTGAAAATGGTACCAGGGTTTTCTGGATTATGTAGCTTATCATGGCTGAGAACTACTATGGCAGAAATAGCAGACTTTTATCAGCACTACTTTACATTCACTCAGATAAACACTCTAGAGCCTAGATCCTGGATCCTGATTCTGATAACTGTGCGACCTGATAACTCTGACACCAGACCTGAGCCAGCTAGGTCACACGATATTATTATTATTATTATTATTATCCTGGATCCTCAAAAAAGTGTTGGGAGACTTTGGCTGATTACAGAATAGTTTCTCAATTGCGAATAATGTATTCTTGTTAATTTTATTTTTCATTAACAGCTTGTGTCAGTGGCATAACTATGGCGGTGGAGAAAGGGGGGTGGAATCAGGGGGATATTCCCCCCCCCCCAGAGCCAAAAGAAAATTTGGAATTTTAGCAGGCCATTGTGAGACAATTTTTGGCAAGGCTCAAAGATGTCTGGAATCGCTAAAAATGCGGTTTTGTAGGAGGTTTATTTAAAAAAGGTTTTCAAGGAGTACCCATCAATTATTTTGAAAGAAATTCTCAAGTAGCCTACGGTACTCTACATTGCCCCAATCTGGAGCATTGAGGGATCGAATATAGAAACGTGGAAGTTTCAAGTAAGGTCTCGGTTCTCTCATCGACAAATTTAGTGTTCCAATTCGTTCTCGTTTGACAAGCACATCTTCTGTATCTTATTATATATTTTAAGATATCTTATAATTGTCATATTATATAAAATATATCATGACATATTGCATCTACTGACATTATAATCACTGGTAAATAGCTTCATATTTTACAATAATTTGCATGATTATAAAATATAATTAAAGAATGCATTGCTTTGTTGCAGGTTTGTAACGGTCAGCTGAGGGTTCGTGAGGCAAAATGTGATGTATCAATACTATTATCGGTTACTTTTATCATATTTACATTATTGAATCGTAAAGTGATTATTTCGCTCATTCAACCGTCATCTTATTTTCAAAAAATAAAAACTGTGTTGTTTTTCATGACGAAATACTTGATGATCAAAACTGACACTGTATTTCAATATATATGAGAGACTGATGAAGCTTCTCTTTAGAAGATAAATACATTCCTCTAGTATCTCCAGTAAAAGTGAGTGAAAATCATATATTTAATTGAAATACAGTGTCAGTTTTGAAATAAAAACTCTCTTATTTCAAATACCATTAGCTCTATTCATTGTTAGGAGAATTAGTTTCAAAAGAAAACGATTTTTTCGTGAAGAATTATTGGAAAAATCACGAAACTGGTAGTGTTTCTTCAGAGCATTGTTAGAGAATTTTCATTTGATGTAAGTTAGTAGAGCCAGGAACTTGGAAAAATTGTGTGCAACCTTTTGAAAGATTGTGAGTCAGTTATTTATGGGTTGATAAAGATTAGTTGTAAAATTAAGTTGTAGATTAGATTAGGTAGTTAATTATTATCTCTTGATAACATTGAATGGGAATACATAACAAATCAATGCTGGTGGGTGAATGGAAAGCGGTATATTGTGCTTTTGTGCAATCATTTCTTGAATACGGCATCTTAGCATGGAGAGGGGCATCTTGCTGTTCTGAGAGGGCTACAGAAAAGAGTACAAGATATCCCACACACATCTTATTCCAGGACTTTCCAATCCTCAGTATTGAACAGCTTTATATAAAAAATCTAGATATCTGTATTTTTAAAACCAGGAACGTGTTTACTAACATTGAACGTAATCATCTAACCAGTAATAGTTTGCATTTAGGCATTAAAATTCCAAGACTCAGAAATTTCCTGGACACAACAAACTATTACTATGTAACATATTTACTTTTCCGCAACATACCATGGGATTTATTGATGCCCGCCGGTGTAGGCATGGCTGTCTTCAAGTGAAGATTGAGTGCATGGTGGCTTAGCCTAAGGCTACGTGCATAGTGGAGCTGAGAGCAAAGCGTAAAAGAGCCAAGAGTAAAGAGCCTAGAGTCAGCGATAAAAGAGCAAAGAACTACTGTGTTCATAGTGAGGAGTTCAAGCAGCGAGCAACAACGCCGTTCATCTCCCCACTGTCCAGTTCGTTCACAACTACATGCCGAAATGTATTGTGGAATTTATCAATGAAAATCCCATTTTATTGATTATTGGGAATATCCTCTGCATTACAATAGTTATATTTATCTTATAAATGAATAAACAAAATATTTCGAATGACAAATTTATTGATGATACAGACAGTTGATGAATTAATTTATCAATAGCACAGACGGTTTGTCTTCCTGATACATTTATGGACATTGATAATATTAACTGTTTATTGTAATTTTATGACTTGAAGTCAATTTTAATTGCAAATAAATAATAAATTAACAAATAATAATAGTAATGAAATAATAAATCAACTGATAAATAATGAATTTGTGAATATTAAAATCAATAAACTAGTGAGTACAAATATTATTTATTCACAATTAAAATTGACTGAAAGCCATTAGATTCAGACTACAATAAAAAGTTGATAATTATTAATTTATCTAAACTTTTTGTTGTAAATTTAACGACTTGCACTCAGTTTTAAATTAAATTCAGTGAATGTATAATCAAGGCCTTGAAAATGAGATTCAATAACTCGAAAACGTTCGGAAAAATGTGAGTACATTTATTATTTATTCAAAATTAAAATTGACTGCAAGTTGTGGAATGAATTTACAATAAAAAGTTAATATTAACAATGCATATCAACATGAAACAAGAAATCCAAGAAATTAATTTATCATTTCTAGTAGGCTATACAGGTTAAATCATTTATAACAAACAGAAATATTTTATGAATGAAGCGATTGTGGTGATTCCTATTCTTTTGATCCCACAAAGGTTGCCTCTTGAACACTCCACTTATCAGCAAATCAGCATTCATTTTGAAAACCAATGAAACCCGATTCTAAAACGTTTTTAAAAGCAAACGTATGCTGCTGAATGCGGTATGGAACGCAGAAAAATGGCAGGACCGGCTGGCATCGATAAGCGAGCAAAGCAGAGAAATCAAACTTGTTTTAATTCGTGACCTTGACACACTGCTACGCTATGTACAACTACAGCAAGTGTTTGAATTCGAGGCTTTGCTCTATGCTCTAGGCTCTTTGCTCTTGGACGCTCCACTATGCACATGGCGGAAGACAAGTCCGATCAGCTGTATTTGTACATAGTGGAGCAGTGCATCAAGGTCATGCAGGGAGGTCTTGAAAGAGCAAAGCTGCAAATTAAAACAAGTTTCATTTCTCTGCTTTGCTCGCTTATCGATGCCAGCTGGTCCTGCCATTTTTCTGCATTCCATACCGCATTCAGCAGCATACATTCGCTTTTAAAAACGTTTTAGAATCAGGTTTCATAAGTTTTCAAAATGAATGCTGATTTGCTGATAAGTGGAGTATTCAAGAGGCAACCTTTGTGGGACCAAAAGAATGGGAATCACCACAATCGCTTCATTCATAAAATATTTATGTTTGTTATAAATGATTTAACCTGTATAGCCTACTAGAAATGATAAATTAATTTCTTGGATTTCTTGTTTCATATTGATATGCATTGTTAATATCAACTTTTTAACAACTGTCTGTATCATCAATAAATTTGTCATTCGAAATATTTTGTTTATTCATTTATAAGATAAATATAACTATTGTAATGCAGAGGATATTCCCAATAATCAATAAAATGGGCGTTTCATTGATAAATTCCACAATACATTTTGGCATGTGGTTGTGAACGAACTGGACAGTGGGGAGATGAACGGCTTTGATGCTTGCTGCTTCAACTCCTCACTATGATTACAGTAGTTCTTTGCTCTTTTATTGTGGACTCTAGGCTCTTTACTCTTGGCTCTTTTATGCTTTGCTCTCAGCTCCACTATGCACATAGCCCAACTCCTTAACTGGAGTCTCAAAGACGTAATCTACAAAAAAAAGCATGGAGTATGAAGCCTGTGAGGAGCTGACTAGCCCTCTAGGCCACCTTATTATTCTTAGCTGTAAGGTCCAGTTGTATGTTGCTATTTATTTAGTTTATTTTGAGTTCTGTTCTCCTATTATTATCATTATTATTATAAGGTTTTCATTATTATATTTTAAATGAGTGGTATGTATTGAATAATAACTGAGACTGTAATGTTTCTACATATTTCATTATGAAATTGCATTTTACCAGTACAATTTTTTTTAAATTATTTTGTAACTCAAGGTTCAATACGAATTTAATACTAGATCTTGGATACTAGATCTTAGCAAAAAAGTTCTAGTCCTTTTATTATTAATGCTAACAAAAAATATTAAAATTCAAGGATTACAATTGTATACATGTAACATGTAAACGACCCTCCTCACACACATACTTTTGTCTAGGTGAGGAGTGAGTTTATATTCAACCTTTGCCTTTGTTGCATTTTTCATTGTACTGTACTTGGGTTTTGAGAATAATAAATATTTCACATTTGAATCGAATGGAAAATAGTTGTTATTTTTCTCAGACAAATATCCAATGACACATTATAATAATAATAATAATAATAATAATAATAATAATAATAATAATAATAATAATAATAATAATAATAATAATAATAATACTAATATGACAAACCTCAGAGTTGGAACAAAATGGAGTGAAGAGAGAAAAGTTGAATTCGCTCAAAAAATGAAAAGCTGGTGGGCAAACAAGAAAAACAAGTACAAAAAATAAACCATCTTTACTCAGCGTCTTCCACTTTGGGAGTTTTACGTATAATAATAATAATACTAATAACAATTGCCAAATGTTATATAATAACTTATACATTTCTAAATATTTTTCTCAGTACTAATCTATTATTGCCACTAGATTATTGAATTATTGGGAAATTTAATAAGATGAATATTTCATCAATGCTCACTGCTTGAAAGATTGGATTCTTCTACTTTCTGATGATTTCCATCCTCAAAGTCCCTTTGTAAAGCAGTAAAGACTTTTGTATAGTAGATGGATCAGCGACTCATCCTAGAACCGCGTAAGAGCTTCCAAGTGCTTTGACTAAGAAGCTTTTTCAATTCAGACAGCCATCTATAAAGATTCGCTGTTCTATCTTTGGAAATCCCTTAGAGCTGATTCTCAAAAGTTCAGCTTTGGAAATCCAATATTTTCTTCAGAATACAACCACCGGTTGATGAAATTGCTCACAACGCAATGTGGGAGCAATAGTCATTGGAAAATTTACAGCTCATATTCAATTTTTCTGTTTGAACAGAATAAATAAATAAATTCAGTCAACAAAAACTTGAACATTATAAACAAATAATGATTCAAATTAAATTCTCAACACTAGACAGATTATTCAAAATTGTTAGTTGGTGACACCAACTATATAAATATGTCTGTGTGCCACAGCATTAGTACACTACATAATAGTTCCAAAAATTATTAGAAAAAACTCTATATAATCAAAACAAAAACAGAATGTATGCTTTAATAGACAGTATTCAAATGTGATTGTTTTTAAGAGTTTATGAAACAAACTGCTCTATTTCTTGATCTGTTAACCATACCCTGATTTTTTCTTCAAGGTAAGAACTGTGGTGATTTCTTTTATATCTAAGGGGAGGCTATTGAACATTTTTGGTCCCAAATATAGTCTACTATTGATCTTTGGGCAAATGGGGTATTCATCCTAGGTATTAGTAAATATATGGATATTCTACGTGTATTATGGCGATGTTCAATGCTGCGAAAAATTGTGGGTTTCTTTTGATGAACCTGAGAATTCTATGAATATATACTTGTCTAATGCTTAAAACGTAGCTTCCTAGAAAAAGATATACAGATGGAAAAAGTGGGGTTGTGTTAATAATAATTGGTCTAATATTGCTCGATCTGCTCGATATTAATTATATTTTAATAATGTATTAATCTGCTTGATAATGAATAAACCGATACAACGGAGTATCCAAGGAAACGACGAATTCACATGAAATATTAATAATTATTATCAGTTATTCTGATAGGCGTCTGCACCATTTAACTGCTTTGATTTCTATAAACATAATAATATGCTTCCCAATTCACAAAATACTGCACATCGGCATTTCTTGAAAAAGAGTTTTGTTCCTTTTTCTTGTTCAACAGATTTCAAAATGTATCATGCCTCAATATTTTCTCTCTCTTTATAATTATTTCAATTCGATGATTTAAGAAAAGAGTCCAACACAATAAAAAATAATTGCAGTCAACGGTTGCACTGTGAAAATAAAGTTGATAAATGCTCAGCCTTCGTAATATTCTTTTTCTTTTGCATTTAAAATTAATCAGCTGCCAATGTTTTGATTTTCACTAGTTAAAGCTTATTTAGTGCCTTTAGTGGTAATATATTTTACATAATAATTATTTTTATAATTAATCCCCTAACTCCAAAATAAATTAATAGCGATCTCTCTGGACTATGAGTAAGCTACACATCAAAATTCAAGAGTCCAGAATCTTCCTCTCAAGTGCTAGAGCACAGACGGATGTACGGACGGACGGACACCAGCAGGATTTCAATATTCCCGGTCCGGTCCATAATAATCAAATTTAATGGACCGAGAAACTGAATGGTGAACGAAGTCCCATGCATGCGGTCGCTTCCCTTAGTGTTTTGTAATAGTATGGTCAATGGTCCTGTTGAACAGTGAATATATCCGTTTTTCGTTACCCTTTCCAAAATTAGCTGTTTGCGAGCGAGTTCTCCAGTCCACTAGTAATCACTGTTGATTCCATAAAGAATTGCAACAACTTTCGAGTGTGAAATTTCTAGCAGATGGCATTAGCCTCTGAATTTCTAGTTCATGAATTAACAAAAACTGAAAATTTACAACTAAAAATTACATTTGTTGGTTTTGAAATAAAATGGAAGGAACAGATAAGGGCAGATAAAAAATAACGAAATAAGAGAGTTGATTCTTTGGTTCGCAAAGAGTACAAATGAATGAGCATTGGTCACAATATAGTAGAGGGATTATCGAAATAGCAAACTGGAAAATGTAACTCCATTATCTATGCCACAGCAATTATTGTCTCCTCTACAGTTGTGACTCAATTGAAATGGATCCATATTCATGATTGTGCTATCCCAAATATGAGAAAACTGGAAAATGTAACTTTATTATCAATGCCACAGCAATTGTCTTCTCTACAGTTGTGACTCGATTGAAATGGATCCATATCCATGATTGTGCTATCCCAAATATGAGCGCTCTTTACGCTCACTTTGTCCTCTATCATGATATTGATGTAATTAGCAGTCATTATGTAATCAAACCCTTCCTCTTTTGAGAAAAACTATCATTTGATAAACAATCTTGATAAGCTAAATTTGTTATAAGCTTTGAGATAGATAGCAGATTTGTTAACAGAATGATAAAAACTCCAATATAATTAGACGCTTTCTGTGTTGAAATGAGAATCAAGAACCGGCAGACGATCGGCTTTCTTCTAACAATGTAGTACGCCAAACAATTTAACTTCATCAGGGAAATTGATATATCTTCCAGATTCAGATAAGTCGGTTATCGTCTAATCCTCTCTCTTTTATCGTGGGGTCTTATTATTTTTGGCAATATGATTTGGAGTTGGAGTTTTCAATGCTGAAATAACAAACTGAGAGAATCGAACATCTATTCTAAGACTACTCTAAAGCCCGGTCTGAACAGAAACTCTTAAAAACTCTATTTTGTCTCTCTGTGAATGAATATTTTACAAGTTAGTTTGAAGCAACTGACAATTTTACAAACTGACAAATATAAAGAAACAGAATTTATGAATTTCAAATTCCTCAAAGTACTATAAATTTTTTATGAAGACTTCCGCAATGGCGGATGTTGACATTTTATAAAGCATTCAAGTTATATAAATATATTCAAATATATTAAGTAGGACGTAAGTGATATGTTGTGATAAACTATTATAACTGTTGTATTGTAGATGTATTGACATTTCCAATTGTATATTTGTGCACTTAAAGGAATAAAATCTATTCTATTCTATTAGCTATTCAATGCTGTCATCAATATCCGCCATTATGGAAGACTTCAGTATAAATTAATATTACTTTGAAGAATACGAAATTCATAAATTAATTCGGTGTCCTTATATTTGTCAGTTTGTAAAATTGTCAGTTACTTCAAACTAACTTGTGAGATACGAGCCGATATGGCCAAGTTTAAAATTGGTGCTGCTGTGCAGAAAGGTCACTATAGTCTAGTGAGTGGCTAAGGCGCCCGACCGGCAATTGGGAGATCCGCGGTTCGATTCCCGATGGTGACTCATATTTTTGTACAGTAGCATTTATAGATTTCCATCAGCTATTCAATGATGTTGTCAATATCCGCTATTACAGACGTCTTCAGTATAAATTAATAGCACGTTGAGGAATTCAAAGTTGATAAATTCTGTTTTTGAATATTTTATTTTTTGTAGGATACGGTCCACATAGGTCTGAGACCTTTGAGCGATAATGACTTGGATGATGGTGGTTGATGAGCTGAACCTTCAGTTCTAGTTGAGTTCCGAACCATCGGAAAGTGATTGTGCAGATCTTGCTGTCCAAATCAAATAAAACTGTCACTCTACATGAAAAGCCCAAGCGCTGGAGTCTTATATCTGACTGGACATATAGCTGGCACGGCTCGCGGTTAATCACCTCCAACACGGGTCTATCTAATCCTAATCTATTTAGCACGAGTTACTCTTGAGTGTAGCAATAGAATAGACTACTCTATTAGAGCTGTGTAAAAAGTAAATACATTATGTGGAATTTGGAGAAACCCTGAAACAAGGAACTTTTAAAAACTGGGCATTGATCTTTCATAGAGCAAATTTATTGCTTACTGCAGCGAATAGAGGCTTCAAACCAAATAAAATTAAAAAAATAAAATAAAAGTAACCATTTGTTATAGCAGCTTCAACGTAGCAATATATATGTGTATGCTGCTACTTTATATCATAATTACACAAATCAAATAAAAAATCGCTTTATTCCACAAATCAATAGAAGAGATTACAATAACACAGAAAAAATAACTTAAAAATAACAATAGCTTTTAAACATAATGAAGTAATGTAATGGAATGAGCCTACATGGGCAACTACGGCCTGTTCGTAGACTCGAGTTGTAATAGCTTGGATAGAGTATATCGGAATTGGACAGACAGTGACGTCCAGTGGATTCAAGACAGATGAAGAGAATGGTGTAAGATATATTAGAATAAAGATCTTATTGATAAAAAGAGATATTGCCACACAGAAAATAGAAGAAGAAACACGAAATACTAACCAACTTGATATTCTTGACATTGACAAGCTTTTATTAAACATTTTCCAGAGAATTTAAAAAAGTAATTGGCCCATCCATTTACACGTTCTACTGGAATTTTTACTACCTCATATTTTGAAAACCAGACTGCAGCGCGTCGAGAATACTGTATAGCAGCTGAAAAAAGTAATTTACAGCTATACGAGAGCATACAGATGATATTACTCTGAGTTTGTCAATCGATTCCCGATAAACAGTGACGGGCTGGGAGTCGTAAATTTCTGTGAAAGTTTGAGAAGACTGTAATTCAAGTTGCAAGTTGGTAGAAGCAATACACCAGTTATGTGCTCCAGAAGTTTCGAATATATACTGCAATAATAGAATTCGTGCGAATTTGAAAAGTGCTAACAACGGTTATCAAGGGAAGTTGATACATGTATTAATGTGGGCTACGCTCAATTACACGATAAGGATAAGGAAAATAGATGTAAAGTATTGGTCAGAACGTTAGTAGACTATGAGACTTTGCGTTACTGCTTATGAAACTTCTGTTAACTCCAATTCGGGCTGCAAGGTCGAAAAAATTATTAACCTAATAATTATTGATGATCGATTCTGTTTAATGAAAAAAATTAGAAAATAGGATGCTCAAGACAAGCAAAAATCCAAGGCATCAAATTCAAAATAAATTGAGGAGTGCATAGATGTTAAGATAGGCAATTTGAGAGTGAATGTGAGAACCGATGTTCACTATAATTATGAATACGGTGATTGAATACAAATGAAAGGTTGATAAGGGATCAAGAATCATGCTGGCGCTAGCTAATGAAAATATAAAAACTCCGAGGTTTTAATGAGCTGCAGCAGCTCAATAGGCATAACAGAGCAGCTACTAGGCATAACAAAGCAAATTTAGAAATGCTGGGCCCTGAGAGCCTGTTATACAAGTGGAAAGCCTAAGGAGAGTATTTAGAGTTGCTGGCTGGTGAATCATCACCCAACTCATATAAAGAGAATCATTTAATCAAACTAAACAAAATTGTAAATATAAGTCAGCTAAATATCACAGTCCTTGTAACTTAAACTGAACATAAAATATATTAAAAGATACCATTATTAGTATTATTATTATTATTATTACCATGATCAAGTTAATCAAAAACAACAACAACAACAACAACAACAATAATAATAATAATAAACCGATACAACGGAGTATCCAAGGACCCGATGGAATTACTACATGTTTTAGAATTTCCAAGGAAATTTTAAACACTACAGAAAAATAGATAATCTACTACAAAATCAACAGAAAAGTTGAACATATTTCAATATTTGTGCTGATAGGCATATGCATCATTCAACTGCTTCAATTATAATTTTATATATACGTAATTATAATAATTATACGATGCAGATGATGTTTATGAACATATATATATTCAATTTGAATTGGAAATTTTAAATTCTACCAAGAAATAGATAGAGAATCTACCACAAAAAATAAACAGAAAAGATGAACATATTTCAATGGAATAAATTGATGGAAGATGTTATTCTTGCTTAAAACAAAACGTTTCTTCTTGTTCAAATAGTCGCTTATCAATTACACAAAACATGATCATGACTTATTGATATTAGAGCCCAGTGCGTTGATAAAAATCAGCAGTGATTTATCAACAAATATTTTTTTTATTATTTCCAAGAAATCTAAAACTAAATATACATTTATGAGACTCCATCTACAACTACTAAAGATTTACACACAAAGATTTGAAATTCATCCTACCCAACATGTCATGTTTTAGAATAGGGTTGAATATGCTGAAAGGGTGCAATGTATTCAATGGAACTTCAGTTGCCAACATTTTTACATCAGGATCAAAGTTGTAATTTTGTTGAAAGCACTTAGGAACCACTTTCATCGATCTTGCGCCGTTGTACTGTCAGCTGAAATCTCATTCCGACCTTGATTCAGTCATTTATCATGAGTGGAAGGAAGGCAGCATGTGCATTTTCAAGTTGTATGAGTGAGAAAGTTGCCTCAGCGTCAACACTGCTGAAAGCTAAAACACAAGCTCTGAATTGAAGCCGAAATGCATCCCGGTTGAGTCGTTGGTAGTTGGTAGTCGTATATAGTAGAAGTTTAGATGGTTCTGCTGCCAGAGTCATCGAAGTTTGCTGGCTCTTGTTTGCGAATGGTGATGATGGCCGAAAGTTCTCTCGTTTCTGACTAGATTACCAAACTTGCAGCCTTGCCACTTGTTTCAGAGTGGTGAAGAATCTATCTCTTTTTCCAAATATGTCGTCATACGGAGAGACATATTTCCAAGAATTAAAAGGAGGCCACTCCATTATAATTTATTAACATCATAATCCAATGAGAGGTTTGTTTCAAAGTAGAATACAAGCTAATAATGTTTTAGAAATTCATACTTGTTAGCAATTACTTGTGAGCCTATTTGAAATATAAATTACATTTAGTGATGTAAAGTTGTATGTGTGAGAAAGTTACCAGATATATCCATTCTTGCCATCACATATGCCATTTCCTAACATTTATAAAAAAAATTACTCGTGATTTATAGTTTGTTATAAAAAATACCAGAATCATTAATCGTTGTCTTCAGATATGCCATCGAAATCCTTATGGTCATCACATCGTTATTTCTACTACATTCTTCCTTGGCTTTATCGTCTATCAACAACACAACATGATTTTATGATGTTGAAGATCCATCTTGTTTCCACTAATATGTAATATAAACTTTAAAAAAACTTTTAAATGGAAATTAACTCACGTTATGGCGTGACGGCCGTTTCGCTCTGTTGTCTAGAGCATCGTCAGACGACCCACAGTACACTGATTTAAGGCATGAGTTTGAGGATACATAACCCCATACTGTGGGTCGTCTGACGATGCTCTAGACAACAGAGCGAAACGGCCGTCACGCCATAACGTGAGTTAATTTCCATTTAAAAGTTTTTTTTAAGTTTATATTACAACATGATTTGTTATGTACAAATAACTCATTATTATTGAATACATTACGGAATTTATTGTTTCTTTTATTAGAATTCAGGATATTGAGAGCCTAATTGAGCAGAATTATAAGGTTATCCATGCAATGTGCTCCACATGATTATTTATTTTTATAAATCTGATCATTTTAACCGATGCCACTCTATCATCAATTTAAGATCCAAGGTTATAGCTTTATTAAACTGATAACTATAACAATAATTTTCCTTCAATAAATCCTACATATTGCATTTTTATGAATTTTTGTTGTAATAATGCTGTGATGAATATATCAGCATTTTTAATCCCATACTATTAGTGATTGTACTTCAGAGTGAAATTTTCAGTGAAACTTTCAATTAACCTCAGATTTAGACTCTGTAGATAAAATTATGAGAAAAAAACAGGTTTGGGCAATTCTTGTATCTTCATATTCTTGCCTTATTCTGACTTGAGGTGAATTAAGTTTTATTAATCTCAAATACAAAAAAGGCACATCAATTGTGTTGCTTTCCAAACTTCTTGTCGATTGATGGGTTGGACGCAGGAAGTAACTATGAGGTGTGCTACACAGTATACACACTCACCTGTGCAGCCAGACTCTGTGTAAAGGTGGAAGTGGACTGACAAAAATAGAGTTTTAGAATTTTTTTAGTGAACTTGGAATTGATACAACTCTGTTAGCTCAGTGAGGAAAGTATTTGCGTCCTACCCCACTCCTCGTTTGCTTAGTACGCTCTTTGGACTAAAACCAAAGCTTGAGGTCTGAAGAGTCACCTGCAGTCGAAATTGGCTATGGTTCGTCTTTATATTAATTATTGTATTGTATTAGTCATGATAGATATTAAATAAATTAATTAATCAATCAATACATTGATTGGTTAGTCAATAAAAAATTGATGATAAAATGAATGAATTGATAAATAAATAATTAATAACATAAAGGCCTACACCATCAGCTGACTATCCAATAATAATTTTTATTTTCTTTATCCATTTATTTATTTTTGCATTTATGTATACATTAGCTCCAGGCAATGTTTTATTACCTAAATATTGTCCAATAGGTTCAGTGAGGAGGATGTTTTCATCTTCAACTATTTTATTGATTGAAATAATTATATTACGCGTTTTGAATTTTCTAGGGAAATGACCACGGCACAAAAAAGATGAGTTTTTGGTTCTTTCCGTAGTAATGGTTTATTAAATAAATCTTCATTTGGATCAAAAAAGGGTTTTAATTGAATTCAAAGATGTCTAGTGTTTTTCATGACTTTCCTCGAATATTGTGGATGTACTTAATCTCCATATTGATGAGTAATCTATAATCATAATCATACTTGATGAGTAACCAATGAGTAATTCAATCACGGATCGCCTCTACAATAATGAATTCGATAATTGATGAAGTTGTTTCAGCAAACCGGTAGATGTGTTTCAATAATAGATTGGAATCATTCATTCATTATTATATAATTATGTGAGAAAAATAATACAATGAAGAACGTTATATTGAACACTGAAAAAGTCCAGAAAGGGATACTTATGATCGATCCATATGATGCTCCTTTTATAGATTCAAATAGTTAGCTGCAAAGTTGTACTGTAGTTTTCATATAACTTGGCAGCAGTCAGTATGTAGGGTTCAAATGTAGCTTGTCCCATCTGCTACACGCTGCCAAGTTATATGAATACTACAGTATATTGATTGATAAATAAATATACCACTGTGTCTGTAAATAAGTTATAACAAAAACCCATAAAAATGTTTCTATTATTCGATTCGAATAATCATATTTGGTCAATTATTACTACAAATTGCATAATGAACTCATCAGCGCCATCAACCGACTATTCGGCCTATGCTAGACTCGCCATCTCTTCAGCCACAAACTATTCGTTTTCTGGCTGACAAATCAGCTGATTTTATCGAATTTATTTATTTATCACTGCACTTAGATGATTTTATAGGTTGGATGGACGTTTCAAATTGGGGTTTTTCTCATTCAAGCTAGCTCTCCCAAAATAATAATCATGAACTTTGTTCAACTCAAAATGAAAAGGCCATTCGATTGAAAATGGAGAAGTTATAGTAAGTATTTTATTCTTAAAATCTTATCTACAGCCTACTTGGTGATACTGTAAGCGCTCCTGGACTAGCATTTAAAGCCTTCTCATCGAGGTTTATGGCAGGCGTCTCTAGTACTTGCCTGAAACAGACTTGAGAGTACTTGTAAGAGTACAATCCAGAGATACTCAACGCCACTCACTGTTCCATCTCTTTCTCACACATCCACTCATTCACTCACTCTCTCTTTCTCCTTTTTCTTCTTCTTCTTCTTCTAAAAAATATTATTATTATTTAGGACTATGTAGCCGATATCACAACCAGGCTGGTAGCAAGTAATTCATACAGGTCATTGACCCGTATAGTATATTTACTATATTTCAAAGAAAATTTTGTTTTCTAAAACTGATGTGCTCCAATGTTCAAAATTTTACTATTTTTACTTTGAACTTAAAAGTGAAAATATTCTTACTACTTTTTTCCCCTTTAATTTTATTGTTTTTTTTCTTTTAAATATTTTTACGGGTTCTATGTCTAAAATAAAGCAGGCAAAACTTAAATTTATCACTCGCCCTTTATTTACACATATAATCACAACACTCACTGATCAGTAATGTCTTACAGAAAAATAAGTAATTAAAAACAGATAAATCGATATTGTTCAACTAATAAGGAGATTTCAATATTACTGTACAAAAATCAATCACTAAATATTAAAAGGCCGATCTAATATTAAATAATAATTGTTCAATAAACTGTCCAATAATATTCAAAAAAGAAACGTCTAAAAGAACAATTAAACTTACGTAGCACAATTCCTTAATATGATAAAAGCTATTAGTAGAGTCCACTGGTATGAATTAAATAGGAAAAAGAATTATCACTATAGGCACAGAATACAGTAATTAATTATCAAAGAGCTGTCACTACTTGTTTATCACGACGAATTTCAAACAAGACTAAACTCATTTACAAAAGCCTCTCTCTTATTTATATACTTTTTCGTAATCGAGATATCTCTCCATTTTTCTACCAACTTCTAAAATAAACAATCAAGGACCCTCGCACCTTCCACAATATTCGATAAGATTCTATTAATTTCTAATCAAACAACTAGAACAATCTGCAAAGCCCCAAGTAAACGCCATAAAAGTGTCAAAAGAATAGTAATTAATTGCTTAGAAGTAGACATTTACATAGCAGATAACACCGAGAACCACTGTTCCTTCTTTCTCACCATTTTCACTACAATATTTATAAATTTACTTTTTCTTGCCATTTTAATCATTTTCTCATCACACTCTCCTATCCATTTGCAATTCCTCCCACTTATCTTTGCAGTCTTTTTGTAGTTTTTTCTCTTTTTTCTCTCCTCTTTTCTTATTGAATAAATGAATAGAGATAACATAATAACATGCTTATTATATACATGTATTATCTACATATCGTCACTAATTTTGCCCCCCCCCCCCCCCCCCACTTTTTTCCCGTTTTATCTATTATTATTATTATTATTAATCCCTCCCTATTTCCCCCCATATTTTTTTCCCTATGTGCCTAGGAACTTTCGTGTTATTGAGCATGTGTCCAGTACAATTGACTTTTGAAGATGTTAGGTGGCAGACCATGATCAGAGATTTACTTGTGAAGAGACTTCGAAATTACAGCAGTTGAAGAAATCTCTATGGGCACTGTGAAAACTTGATTTTGATGCCACATTTGTCTGATTTCTTCTGACAAAGGCTGATACTTAACAATTTTCTCTGAAATTTTCTTCTGTAAATTGTTAGTATTTGGAACAGCTATGTCAATCAGGAATGTTCTCTTCAATGCCTTGTCAATGAGTGTAATATCCGGTCTATTGTGCTGTATTTTCCTGTCAGTTATTATATCTCTATTTCAGTATATCTTTATTTTGTCATTTTCCATAACTGCATTTGGTTTGTTATTGTAATAAGGTTCACTTGATTCGGTTAATTTGTATTCTTTTACAAAAACAATTTTCATTTTTCATTTTTATTATTATTATCATCTCCTTGTTATCTCGCATTTGCGGTTAGTTCTTTGAATGGAGTGGCATTGACATGCAACCTCCATCTCATGACTTATCCCTTCAAGGGATTATCGAGTACATTGCAGTATTTGACGCACTATGCGTGATGTATCCAACAGAACAGACTTCTGCATTTTCTCCATCAGAGTCTCTGTAAGGCCAATCGATTTACAGCTCTCTACAGCTGACTTCAGCATCAGTCCTCCCACACTTATTACTATTGGAACTATCCTTGCACTGTTCAATCCATACATTTCTTGCAGCTCAAACGCTAGCTCCTGGTACTTTCTTAATTTCTCACCTCTTGTTCTCTGTGCATTCTCATCTGCTGGGACAGCTATATCTACTATAAGTGCTTCCTTCCTCAGCATGTCCATAACCAGTATATCGGGCTTATTGTGGAGAACTTGCCTGTCAGTAATCATCTGTACATCCCAGTAGATCTTTATCTGGCTCTTTTCTAGAAATGCAGGCTGTGACTATGAATAGTAAGGAGGCATGTCATCTATCATTCCAAATCTCAACTGCAACTCCAAATGAACTATCCTTGCAATATTATTATGGCTTCTCAAATATTCCCTTGGAGCTAGGACCGAGCATCCAGATGTAATGAGCTGAATACTTTCTACAGCAGCATTACACAGCCTACATTTTTCAGTTATGCTCTGGTCACCCATCACATGCTTTCTGTACGCATTAGTATCTATTACCTGGTCCTGTATGGCAAATATTATTATTATTAATTATATTATTATTATTATTATTATTGTTATTATTATTATTATTATTATTATTATTATTATTATTATTATTATTATTATTATTATTATTATTATTATTATTATTATTATTATTATTATTTCCTTGTTATCTCGCATTTGCGGTTAGTTCTTTGGATGAAGGGGCATTGACATGCAACCTCCATCTCATGACTACTATTATCATTTTGTACATCAAGGGATTATCGAGTACATTGCAGTATTTGGCGCACTATGCGTGATGTATCCAACAGAACAGACTTCTGCATTTTCTCCATCAGAGTCTCTGTAAGGCCAATCGATTTACAGCTCTCTACAGCTGACTTCAGCATCAGTCCTCCCACACTTATTACTATTGGTACTATCCTTGCACTGTTTAATCCATACATATCTTTCAGCTCAAATGCTAGCTCCTGGTACTTTCTTAATTTCTCACCTCTTGTTCTCTGTGCATTCTTTATTATTATTATTATTATTATTATTATTATTATTATTATTATTATTATTATTATTATTATTGTTATTATTATTAATATTTTCATTTTCCTTCCCTTCACCTACTTTTTCAAGACAGCCGCTTCTCGTGAGAGAGCCTCATACTTTTTCCAGTCTTTCATTTCTCTTCAATAGGTATACCTCAACAGGTTTTTCTCTAGTTCAATATTGCCATTGCAAAATACTCAAGTGGAACCGATAATTACTTATCGGCTTTTTACATAGTTGATGCACTAATTTTCTACTGTTTCAAAGACTTTTCAGCGGGAACGATGATCAATTTATAAGCTTGAATGGATTGTGATAACAAAAATAAAATGAAACATTATTACAGGTAGGTAGCACATATGGTAACACAAAGGTAATTCCTTTACATATTAATTAATAAATAGTTCTTGTTCGTGATAATCCTATTTGAGTATCATTGATGTAAACATCACAGCGTCCATCTAATATGACTTTGATTATTTGGAATCTGTTTGAACCATCATAATAATAATCATCATGATAATAATAAAAATCATGTTCATTCAAGAATTCAGGAGCAGAGTTGACTACGAACAGACAACTCAAATGGGTAACTGAATTGATTATTTTTGTGATCACTCTTCAGTCTAAAAATCATCATTAAAGAAGACCTTAAAAGACAGAGATTTAAAACATCTAGTATCGAATCGTTCCGAGTGAACAGTTTTATTCTGATTATATTAGAGTGAATTTTTCACGTGTATTACAATCTCTTGGCTGGAACGAATTCAGAGCTGTCTTCCAATTTTATGAGAGTGAGAGAGATGGAGTACCAAGGTTCGTCCAGATTAATGCTAAAAACTCGTCCGAGATCAAGATCACGCAGAGGTCTACGGTGCAAAACTCATTAGAATCTTTCTCTCTCTGTTGCTCTCCGCAACAAACCGGAGCGTGACGGGAATATCAATTGAGGGCAAAAACTGTACCTCACTCCCCACTCAGCTTGACATTTCTCTAGAAACTCATGGAAAATGAGATGTGGAAATTTGATGGAATGAAGTTCGAATGTTCATCATGAGCATAGACTCATTACTTTAAATTTTCTTCAAAAGTGAAAAAAAAAAACAAATCATGTTTTATTGATTCAGCTTCATCAAGAGTGAGGTACAAATAAAGTCTTATTGATCCAACATAGCTTTATCAAGAATAAAGAAGAATTTTCTTTTGATTCAATACAACTACATCATTGGAATTCAGGAATTTTTCATTGGTTCAATTAACTGTGCTGCAGTTGAAACGTTTTCAATAACAAATTTCACAGGAAAATATTAAATTCCATTCAGTAGGGCAGAAATAAAAAATAGGCCTCACCTGAATGATGGGTACTGCGTACTACCAAGGTATCAATTTTAGTTTTGGGTTTTTAATTTCAAAGAACTCTTAATGAGAGCATCAAATTGGTTCAACCATTATTTTTTTTGAGAGAGAGACCGACATTTCAATATTTATTCTGTACAATGGTAAAAAATATTCTATCAAATACAGTAATTTTGTGAAGGCTTTTATTTGGAATTCTTCATTGAAACGTGATATGAAAATTATAGAGAAGTGAGTTGATTATTAAGTTTCAGTTAGAAGCCAATAGAGGTTCTCAAATAAATAGCGTGAACGGAAAACATAAAATTATGATGCTATTTGATTTCAGATTTCCAAGTTGCAAATTTCTGTAAACAAATAAATTAAACTCTTGCATCAATTAATTTTTTAACCTCTCTTCAAAACTTAAAGTAGCCTAATCCCCTCCTATCAGAGAATGTGGATTCTTTCATTCCGAATTAAAAAGTTATTGTCAATGGAATCTTTGACTACTAATGCTCACATTAAACTAGAATCTCTATTTGCAATGAAACAGGAATGCTAAATCAACTTGACTTCTCATTTACCGTCCTAAACGTGAACTCATCTCCCGAATCCAAAATATTGATTCTTTTTTTAGTTCGAAATTAAAGTGGAGATCAGCCTTTGGCCTCTCTCGTTTTATTGCGAAGCGAAATTGAGAAATTCTTTCAGCTCTGGCCGAAGTATTCGACAATACAGTCTACTTCAGGCAGTTACTCTCTGCTTTTCCGATTCAGGAACTTTATTGGAATGATTCTGTCTCACTTCTGCAGATCATCTCTTTTTCACACACTCTCGATTCTCTCAATTTCCATCATATTCTGTATTCTCCTCTTATTCTTATACATACTCAACATTTCAGAGAAAGAATTGCATCAGAAAAGTGATTCGATTTTAACCTTGAATAACTACTCAATTGCTGGATGAGCTTTCTAGAATAGAATAATTCATTGGATCTTTAATTGAAAATACAGAATTTAAATATTTAATAAATAATTTATATAAGAAATTAATCACAATAATTCGATTTATTAAGGCTATAGGACTAATCCTATATAATAGCTTATACGACATATCATATTCTTAGCACTTATAATAATATTTGCTTCTTAGCGATTAATAAAATTAATTCTGTGACATGTCAGAGTAATCAGGTCACACCTGAATAAGTCAAGGCTAAGACCTCTGATTCACTGAATGCAAGACTGTTTTTGACTTAGAGACAGTAACATGTAGTGTCAATCAATAAAGCATGAAAATAATTAGGGACAGCATTATTCAAATAAAGAAACTATATTAATTGATTATATAATTTCTCCATTAAAAACATTCTCATCAATTCAGCTCTAAAGGATAGGGTAGGTTTTCGTATGTTTTGAGTAAAAAATCAAACATATGTTTTAATGAATCGCTAAATTTGTTGCTAAGCGCAGAACTCAAAACTGGTAATGTATAAAAAAAGCCTAAAAAGCTTGTAATATCCCGTTTTGACCAATCAGGTGAACTTAATTTGAATTAAGAATACGAATAATATAATATTTCTGTTTAGATAAACATCTATATGAATAAAAATGAAACTCTCAATATGTTGCTAAGCGCAAAACTAGAGCCTTAGGACTAACTTCTACCATAATAGTTGTAGGAGGTTTAAATTTGAAATGTTCCTTCATTGAGAGGTGGTGAGTAAGAGAAGGAGCCTTCTCTGATCACCTGGAAGAGCCCTTGGACTAACGTCTTCCCTAATAGTCCTAGAAGGTTGAAATGTAGCCTCAGTGGGGGGTGGCGAATAATAAAACCAAGGAGAATTTCATTGAGATCGCAGCAACGCAACGGGCCAACTAGTTCTGAAATAAATATGCTTTCACGAGAAATGTACACAAGAGATTATTATTTCCGCTAAAAGTTTCCATTGGGACTGAGACTGCATCGATCTTGATATCAACAATAATGATAAAACAATACTGTCATCCAATAACCTTGTCTATAATATTTCAATTTAAAAAACGCTTTTTTTTAATCTTCTCACTCCATTCGTCAACACATGACCCTGTGAAAGTGACTAATCAGTTTCTTTTATCACATTAATTGTTGGGAGCAAAGAATCACTTTTCGGAACTTTATCAATATCGAATAGGTCAAAGTGGAGCAGTAATTATTGCTAGCTTGAAGATATTTCCCAGATATTCTAGATAATGACGTTTTTTTACTTGCAGTGTAAATGTTGGGATGGGAAAAATATGTGAAGGAATGAAATGCAAAGAAGAATTCATAATGAAATACAAAGTTGAATTGATTTGACAAGACATGCATGACGTGTGGGTGTTTTTCTCTGAAAAGCGTTCAGTGAGCACAAGAGTGGACTGTTTTTGTTATCCTTTGTTCAGTAGAAGCTGAACCAATAATAATTATTGTCATCGCTAAGACAAGATGGAAGTTTCCAGGCATTGTTGCACTCTCACAGCTGTGGTTGACACTCCACTTAGTATGTTTGCTTTGTTCTAGAATATATATATACTGTATATATACATATAGTAGGTAGGTCTACAGCAATAGGCTCAGGTATAGGAGGATAGAGCTTGAGCTTGAGTGAGAAAGCAACCATAGACAAGAGCCAGCAATATTCACCTTGCAAATCAAAATTAAACGCCAAGATAGGAAACAATGAATAAGCATCCTATTGTTATTAGGTCGAACTCAAGGCTTTTCATTAACAAAGGGCCAATCTACTATCCAAGCACTATCGTACGATATTGATAAAGTGAACTGCTGATTGTCAAAGATAGCCTTGCACCCTGATAAAGTGGATGGAAATCTACATTGGCGGTTGAGATTCAATTTGAGACCAAAATGGAGCAAGGAACAGTTGAGTGCAACCTTTTTAAATCTCAAAGACTTGAAACTTTTTGAAAATTGAAAGTGAGAGATTGGAAAATAGATGATTTGAAGGGTGGAATCGCATAGAGTACTCGAATCATCTTGTAGATTCATGAACAAGAAAAATTTAATACCTCAAGTATTGCATTATTTACTTGACCACTCCTATTACCGAAGGAATAACGTTGTGAAGTCTTAGTATCCAATTTATAATAAGGAAGTGGTGACTTAATAATGAAGGGAAACTTGCTCGAATCAATAACACTAGATTCATTTTTCCTTCTGGCTTTCATCCTTCTGGAATTTATTAATTCTCATTGCAATGAAATTTCTGATTTCCAATGATAATTAATTGATAAGACATTTGAGAAATTAATGGTCATGATGTATGACAAATTACAGGTATTCCTACATTCAGAATATATATTTCGTAGGCTGTAAGGTGTGTCTATAAAGAATACAATGTATAGAGCACAGAGATATATATGCACAGAGATATAATGCACAGAGATATATTGAGCAAAAACGCTAGTAACAAAGTTCACAAGAACAATATTTCTTTCAATGTTTTATAAAATGTTCAATATTTCTAGTAACACAATTTCTATGTTCAATACGCAGTAGTTCTGGTATCATGATGAACTTTATAAATCAACAAAACTTGTATTAAATTTATTGATAAAATATTTTCACCAACAATACAAAACATTAACTTTTTAAGTGAATTCAACGACTTACAGGCAAATTTTTATTAAGAATAAGTAGTATTTTACTTACTCTGTAGGCCGAACGTTTTCACGTTGTTAAAATCCATCTTCAAGGCATCCTTAATGTTGGTTTGTTGGTTGGAAGAACTTTGTTCTTCTCAACACCTTGGAACAATTTGCAATTTACAAACACACCACACACAATAAACAAAACTTTTAAAATTTAAACCACACAAACTTTTCGACCACATTTTACAAAAACCACAGTTCTTCTAACCAACAAACCAACATAGCTATCTAGGATGCCTTGAAGATGGGTTTCAACAACTCGAAAAAGTTCGGCCTACAGAGGAAGTGAAATAATACTTATTCTTAATAAAAATTTGACTGCAAGTCGTTGAATTCACTTAAAAAGTTAATATCAACAACGCAGTTCGTCATGGAACAAGAAATCCAGGAATTTAATAAAAAATACTTTATAATGGAAATTAGCCGTTTAAAATTCTAATTTGAACAATAATAAACAAGGTCACTTCTATGTATTTGTGTGGATATATTATATCTGGACTCAAGCCAGGGGAAAAAGTTGTTCTTCAAGAATTCCCTTCCCAAGTTTCTCATTCAAGATAAAGGCAAATAATTAAAAGTAGTTTGGAGATCTCTTAGTTCGTGAGTATCTCAACTCTTTTGTGGAGTAGAATGCTTTGGAAGACTCGGGGAAAAAATCTCATTCCCTGGACAAACCGGGAAAAAGTGTTGAGTTCGCTTGATGACGTAATCCAGCATCTAAACTGCTCCTTTTGGATTTATGGCTGCCTAGATCCAGGTACTTCTTTTGTTCAGCGCTTCTCTCGTCCTCCGCGAAATAAAGAAAGAAGGAGAATGTAGAAATAAGCGCTTAATCCCTTCAATGCTCTAAAAGTTCTCCCACATCAAATCACCTTGAGACTGAATTAGAAATTTCTTGAAATGTTTATTCTTAGAAATTATAATAATATCAATTCCCATGGTCATAGTCATAGTTATTGTTACGGGTTCTAATAGCTAAAATAAGGCTGGCAACACTAAAGTTCACACTTGCACTTTATTTACACAAATTAGTCTATTTACACGCAAATATTTGTAAGTTCAATTAATAAATAAAATTAGATCATCAAATGACAAGCTAATACTTGATTTCACTAATTATTTACAAGAATTGATAAATAAGTAATTACAGGCTAATCAGTAATAAAATAAACAAGAGTCCAATAAACTGTACAATAATGCAGAAAGAAATTATAAAAAGAGCAACTAATCACTTACAAAAACACAGTCCAATTCGTTATTTGACAGTCCCAAATAATATCACTTAACACAGCGTCTTTAAACTATTAGTAAGCTGCATAAACAGTAAACACTTGTCTCTGCACTTAACACTGTCTAAAGACTGAATAAAGCACTGTTTACTCCACTGGCACGAGATCTGTAATACAATCTGTCACGCTGGTTTGTAGAAAAACTGACTCACTGGTTCACGTGGACTCCTTTATATAGCTGTTGTAGTTGTATAATTCCAAGAATTGGAGCTCACCAGACACTTCGAGAATTTTCTCAATCGTTCTAGACGAATGTAGAATTTACGAGAAGATCGTTTGAGTGAGACAGTTGCAGACTTCAACAATAGGAATGACGAAGACATCTAAGGAGAGAGAATTAGAAGATTGGATGAAGATCAGTCGAAGTCACGTCCAACCATGAAAACAATAGAATGACATAAATAGAACAAGTGCGTGACTAACTGCTTGTTTGCTCTCATAACATTATAATTCGAAAGTGCTCTGTTGACCATCATTATCACTCTTAAAAAACAAAAGACAAAATAAGTATGTCTTTATGTTTTTAAAACTTTAATTTCTTAACAGTCACTTATTAAGAAGCAGTAGTTGTGGATGAAAAGTACCAATTAAAGAGCTTTTGTACAAGGATTTAAAATTAAAAAGAATTTCAACATCCAAATTAGAGTTTCAACTATCATGAGCAAAATTAATAAGCATGGTCGAGCCCATCGACCACATCGAGTGTATTGCAGTTCATCTTTATTCTGAATAATAGGCTACCTCCAAATGTCGATAGAAAGATCAAGCAACGTGGTTTCGAAGATACATCAGGAAACAATCCTCCATTATCCTTTATCGCGATTGCTCGAATCTGAAGTATTTGGTGTAGCCTACTGTTTTTCACGTGGCATTATTATCCTCAAATCAACTGTAAAATTAAGATTCAAGCAATTCTATATTTGAAAAATATAATAACCACAGAATTTCTTAAAGAGGATTGTTTTTAAATGGGTATAATGCGAAAAATAAGCTATTCTGGGAAATATAAATCTCGAATAGAAGAATATTTTCATTTTAAACAGGGAATTGTCCTACATTTAATTAGCATCAAAGTCGTTTCCGTGAAATAAGTACAAAATTGCATTAGAGGTAGAATTTTTTTAATTCTCAACGTTATTAGACAGAATTACTCGCAGTACGATCCATATTTGGATAATAAAGACAGTGTTGTCCAGAGTGGCTGGTTCATTCCAAATATTGAAAATGTACTGGGACATTCACCTCTCATTCACAGCCCGAATGAACAACAACTCGTGCAGATGGGTTAATAGTATTGGGAAACGACAAAAGTCTACTTTGAACAGTTGCCACAATACTTGATCATCAATATTATCTCGACGGATAGAAATTATATTCCATCCTAGAATAACGTTGAACATGAGTAGGGGATGTTTTACAACAGCTTCTCTTTTGAGACTCATGTAACATTCGAATTGATGGACAACATTTTTGAACAGAAATGACTTAGTTTCAAGTCCAAGTAAATCTCTTATAATCGTCATAAAAAGTTTGTCTGCTTTCTGCCAGATTCTATATCGAGATTACACATTTTAGAATGAAGAAGTTCATTTTTGCATCCATTTTACTTACGAAGACATGAAAGATGCAATCAATAGTTCGAATGAAGCATGGAATAATATATTTGAGAAATTATATCACTAAAAACAAATTTTAAAACTAAAAAAAGGAACCGATTACAATGAAATGATACTCAAAAATATAATACGTTCTAAAGAGTTTAAAATAAAATATTCAATTAAAAATTTTTCAAATTTTATTTACATTGCATAAGTAACAGAAAAGTTGATATATCCATAAAATTATACAAATTCAGTAGTAAAATAATAATCAGCGGTTTCTTTGAATTAATAATATTTGACAAAAAATAAAAGACTTACACCGTGAAATAGTCTAATAAATATCTACTTAAATCATAAAAATTTCAAATTCAAAACAAGTTATCTTTTGAAGTAGGCGCCAAATATTTTATGAAGTTTATAAGAAATTCTATGTTAAAATTTAAAAGTTTATGGAAAATTTGGCGCTGACTCCGAAAGGATATTTGCATTCAATGATGAATAAGAAATAATCTTATATCAACCTAGTTGTTTATACAATTATAGTGTTTACATAATGATGATAATATATCCTAATTCAATATGTAGTGATTTAGCATTTCCAAAGTCATGATCTTCATCAAGCAAATACTTCATCATAGTGAATTCTTTGGATTACGTCAATGAATGCGGTCGATGAGACGTGTTATTTATTGGAAGCAGGGGTCAAAAATTGGGGAGAGGAAATCGTAGAGGATTCAATTACTTTTCATCAGGATGCCGTAATCTCGAGAGAGTCGTGCAAGTCTAGCGCGCTTCGTCTCCTTAAGGAATAGATACAGTTTCGTTCCCTGGTCCAAACTTAGATAAACTCTAGGTTCTGTGTATTGGATGGTATGTCTTGGTAACATACTCTTTGATTGGAATACTGATTTGTCTATTCTGGCATCAATGCTAATGGTGAGCATGAAAACTATTTTTAGAACATAGGTGTTACCATGGAAAAGATAAAATATTACAGGATTCAGTACAATTATAGGGAAATTACAAAGTATAGAGTAATACTGAAATAGAATGAACAATTCCAACAGTGTGAAGTTAATATTTGGAGTAGTGATTGATGACTCAGAATAGTAATACTATACAAGAGAAAATATACGTAATGCGTTTGAGAGAATGAATCAATATAATATTTTTGTTTCATAATTTTATCAACCCTACCACTACCAGCCTAAGGGTGAGCATCAGGGAAAGCTGTATAAGCAATGCTTATTCTGCGTGGGGTTCACTCCCCACCTACCCCATTTTACATGAGATGAACTAAAGAGTTATAATTATAATAATGATTTTGAATAATTTTATTTATCATGTAATATTATACAGAGTGATTTTTAAGTATGGAAACGGCTTTATATTGCGTAACTGAGACGTTCTTTGCGATAGAAGCTTATGCGGATCTGCATAGTTATAAAAATCCAACTTTTTGCTGGTTTTGGAATTTTTGTCCACTCTCTCGGATCCGCCATATTGGATAGTGCATTCTACCGTTTTCATTGCTAACACAATTTTCCAAAATTGCAAATTTATATGCTTATAAATCGAGAACAAAGGCATCTATTGAAAAATGGTTTACGCCATTGTTTTTTTTCTTGAAATTTCACACTGAAATGATGTGTCATATGACCACCTTCTCATTTAAAAAATAAAGTTGAATCCAAGTTGGCGGACATAAATTTCAAACTAGCAAAAAGTTGGATTTTTAAAACTATGCAGATCCGCATAAGCTTCTTTTGCAAATAACGTCTTAGTAACACAATATAAAGCCGTTTCCATACTTAAAAATCACCTTGTATAAACATTCTAACACTATTTCTCCAAATGCTTGGTAACAGCGTATATCTATGAAAATTCTTCACAGGGAATCTGAATTCATGGTATTTGGTATTGCATCTATACAGCCAGTGGCGTAGCGAGTTCTTGTGGCACTCGGGGCGGTATTTCAACTAGACACCCCCCCCCCCCCCCCCATTACACACAGTTAACAAACAACACCTTATTCATAGCTGATTCTTATTTTGTATCAACCATGGAAGAATTATACATTTTTTATGTAGATATTCAAAAGTTTTGAATTTTAGGTCTTTTGAAAGCAATTTTAAGCTATTTTAGTGATGTTTGTCTTGATATTGGGCTCTTCAGAATGTGGGCAGGCTAATTGAAAATATTGAAATAGCTTGCTTGAACAGCATGTGATTCAGTTGAGAATTCCATTAGATCATTAGCTCGTTCACTTTGGGAATAGTACTTAGGACTCTATTATTGGAATTTAGAGAAAAAATTTAAATTGAGAATTAGCTTGGAGGAGCCCTTTAACACTTCAAATGAAACAATACCTCTTCTATAAGTGGTAGAAAATAAAAAATAGAAAATAATCCTCTCAAGCGCTTTTAGACACAAACTCATTCATCTTACACCATATTTTGCAAAAAAAATCAATTGATTTTTTGCGTTTGTGAATCGAGTGACTCAATTTGAGTAATAACAAATGTTTGGGTTCAACCTCTGGGAGCACCTCATTTTCTTGACTATAGACTCACCGTAAACGGTATAGTCCAATTAGTAAAAAGCACCTACAAGACCTACCACTGGAATTTATTGTAAAAAATTTGTTACAATTTAATACTTTATAATTTGCTTTTCACGAATCAAACTAATAATTTTTATAACTTTCCTTACTGAACTCTATCATCTACCTCCACAGTAGGCCGATAACTCAGAATAAATTAAGGTGTCTTTTTAAAATACACGAAATTAACTGGAGACTGAAGTCTGGAGACTTTAATTTGAAATATTTTAAAAAAATATCTGGCTCTATAAAGTCAGAGGCGAAAATCTGAGTTTCACTGGAATAAATTTTAATTTTCATTTTATTCATGATTAGATCATTTTCACTTTTTATGATGAGAGGTGAATTTTAAAAGGTGCTGAAAATGCATAGTAAGCATTTATTATCTATAATGAGTGATTTCTAGGGGTGTCAAAGTATTAAGCTTTGCAAGCGATCTCATTATGCGTGAGAAGTTTTGGGCGAGTGAGGTACATTATTCACAGAACTAACTACCAGTTGAAGTCAATTCATATAATATTAGTCACATTTAGGGTTTTTGAGTCTTAAATAATTGTGAGAGATAAATCAATAACTACCCTCGTTTATTTATTTGGTTACTTCTTCTCCTTGTACACATTAAAGTCTCATTCAACTTCGTCAAGTTCCCACTTTATAACACATATGAAATACAGATCACATTTAGCTAAAACTTTAACGTAAATTCATGCTAGCTACCGTAGCAAGCAATTAGGCCTACAGGTCGAAGTAACTCAACAGAATTTAGGTTGAAACAAGACTTCAAGTTGCCTATGCAAGTCACCGGGAAGTTTTGCATGAGTAACTGCTGAGAATTTGATTAATAAAGTGATGAGCTTGAAACTCTCTAGAAGTTCCAAATGAACTTCTTGAGAAACTCATCAGCTATGGAAAGTTGAATTTCTCAAGCTTCTCGATAAGTAAGCGTTTGCCAGAATATTTTGAAAAATATTTGCTTTTTGGTCTTTTCTAAACAGAATAACAATAAGACAGATTTTTTAATTATTTCAATTGTATTTCTGTGGATATTGTGATGAACTCGCGCCTAGCGCACAAGTTTACTAGCTGTAATAATAGTTGTAGAATACAAAATGTAAAATGAATTCTTTTGTACTGTTTGGTGAGTGATAAATATCAATAAAATATGTTGTAATGAGACATTATTGAATATCTATTATTATTTTCCCATCAATGCTGAAACTGATTGTGATGATTGGAATAACTTACCCCTGTGAAATAAAACCTAGAAACACAAAACCTGAACAAATTTATAATCAATAATAGGATAATATTTTCCTATTTTTTTCTAGTTCGGTTTATGATCTCTATGATAACAGCTTATTGATTTATAAATCCCTCCCTCAAGTTTTATCAACCTAGCTCACTATGTATGCTGAATGCAATCACCATTATGACACATTCAGCGGTTTGATTTTTTATCTTCCCCCCCCTCCAAAAAAATAATAATATAGTGTGATCTTGGAATACACTTTGATTTATAAAATATCCAATATTGTAGCAACTTACAACATAAGTTCTCTAAAATCGCCCAAAAATCTGTTTCTCTTCTAATGAAGTAGCTGTTGATTCTTTAGAAGTTCTAATTTGTTAATTTCTTCGAATAAAGACCTGGTTTCTCGAATGAACTGTAGTTTAAAATCTTTTCTCAAATATCGAGACCTAAACTCTTGCCATTTGGAATATTTTCTCACCACATTCATTTTCTGCGTACTTATAATTCAGTTACTACTTATAAATTAGCCTACCTCTTTTTTTAGTACAGTACTTAGTTGAAGACCTCTGATTTTCCAAACTATTTATTTTTCATTATTGTAACAGTAATAGTGAATTCGTTCTCCTCAGTCTCGGAAATGAGGAATAGCATGTGGGTCATTGCTTCCCCCCCCCCCCCCCCCCCTATGTAAAATATAGCATTATGACCAATTCAGCGGTTACATTTTCTGTCTACCCTCCCCTAAGTTTTATCAACCTAGCTCACTATTCATGCTGAATGCAATCACCATTATGACTCATTCAGCGGTTTAATTTTTTTATCTCCCCCTACCTTCAAAAAAATAATATAGTGTGATCTTGGAATACACTTTGATATAATCAGTCAAATGTCGAACACCTCTTAAAGGTTGAAGAAACAAACTTTTACAAGCAATTCAAAGAATACCATTCCGAAAAATTGATAATTCATAACATTTCTCAGGGAACATTTAACGGAACTGCGTTATCGTAGAACTTTAGACCAACGTCTTGAATGTTTTGGTCGATAATCTATGCTCGAAAGTGGGCCTATCGAAATGACTATGGGAACTAAATAACAAAAACTATGCACCCAGCCGAATTAGTCTAGTATTTATCGTATAGTCACTTGTCGATTGTTTACAAATTGTGAGAAATAATTATTATAGACGGAGAAAGCGGAGATAGCAGACAGTTGATCGAGTGTTAGAGAGAGAGAGAGTGTGAGTGAGAGTGATGGACGTAGGCTCTAGTGCGTCACCAGCCAATGGACTTTAAGCCTACGATGTCAAGAAAATGTCGTGCATCGTTGTGGAAGAAGATATGATTCTCTTGCCCAGAATAAATCGCCACTAGGCAATTCATAAAAGACTTCTTGGTTGGACATATTTGAGAGAGCTTTTCATGAACAATATTTGATACATTTATTCGATCTATCGGAAAGAGTGCTCAAGCTGATACAGAACGTGGGAGGGTTCGTTGCTCGGCGGGGGTCAATAAACTCTTGAAAGGGTGGTCACGGGACATGAGTACAAAATTTAGATTCCCTTCCATTAATTATGATCGGTGGTAAATTACTTGGAACAATGGTGTTATAAATCAATTATTTGTGGAAAATATTGTATAAATGTGCTAAAATTGTGGCAAACTCAATATATTTCAGCATTTCAACAAGTTTGAGTATTATTCATACAATACGTATTCCTCTTGAATTTTGGTGTCCGTGACGAACTGCGCGTTTCACTAGTAATTTACGAGTAATTGAACGACTATGCAGTCAAGTATTTGAGTAGAAAATAAAAGGATTTTACACGTGGAGCAGATGGCCATTTCGGACCGCGTGCGTCCATCATCGGTGCTGGACCTGCGCAGTCTAAAATGGCCATCTACTCAGTAAGTAAATATATTTCAATTTTCTACTCAAATATTTGACTGCATAGTCGTGCAATGACTTGTGAATCACATATTCCCACCAACACCATCAAACACTCCAAAGATATCACGATATCAATGTGAGTTCAGACAAAATCATTGGATTAATTTTATTCTTTCTAGTGTTGGTGATGATAGATATTGTTACGGGTTCTAACACTAAAATAATGCTGACAATACTTCAAAGTAACACTCGAACTTCATTTACACTAACAAACACTTTAGCAGACATTAATAAGTTATTATCAATAAAAGAAACAAACACTTCAATAACTTTCAACTAACAATGGATATTTCTATAGCAAAATCAATTACTGTCCAAAACTAGTTAATAACTGTCAATAGGCCGATCAATAATTCAATAATAGGTGTCTGATTAACTGTTCACTAACTTCATAATAAACTAAGCACTTACTAATCACAATCTATGTCAAGGTTGTTATCACACCAAAACACTGTATCAAAATTTTACTGAGAATAGGACTGCCATTCTACTGCAATAGACTGCAATTCTACTGCCATGAAAAGAACCATCACACATGAACTTGCTATTAGGAGATCCAAATAAAGGCTGAATGACTGCTGACAAACTCAGCCTGCTCCATAGGTTTGTATTGTTCTAGAGAGTTCTATTCCAGATCTTGCTATTGACAATATTGTTAAAACACGATAGTCGAAACTTCAAGAAGCACATTTGACAAATTGGGCGGGCCGCTTAGCGCAGTTGGTTGAGGCATCGCAACTTAAGCTTACTGTCGTTTCAGCTGTCGTGGGTTTGATTCCCGCTCCTCCGTCTGGCATCTATGTGTTTTATTCACCTCATTACCCAAGCACAAGTATCGGACTCATGTGGGCATCATCAGCAATAAAAAAAAGAGTAGAAGAGTGCATCGAGACAAGGAGAGAGAAACAGCAAGCCTCAAATATTAACATCGGCATTACCCTGCCTGTTATCTAATGAAAACAGAATTACGAAGGTGACTGAAAGTTGACTCAATGCAGGCGCTTGACGGGCGTTTCCCTCTTTGTTAGAGTTCAATAAATAATATCCATATTGAATTATACAGATTTTGTCTTACCACTTAAAAATGTATCAATTCAAGAAATACTTCAGTTTTGACTACCAACTGCAAAGTCATTTTCAATCACAATGAAACTCTCAATGCCCTTGGCATTTCATCTGTCCGTCTGTATGTATGTTAATCGATTACAGCCTTGGTTGATTGTCATGAAATTTTGAATAATTGAATGTTCCTTATTTCTAGGCCGAGCGATGTAGTGTGAAATTTTTTCAAAAAGATGCCTTCAAAAAGAAAGAGGGTTTGAATCTTTTTCGGGGAGGGGGGCAATTTACTCCCGATCAGGGGAGTGTTTGATTTGGATGCAGGTGGTCTCAAATTAAAATTGAGGCAATTAGAGGGGCTTTAATCCGTGACCAATCCGGGGGGTGGTAGAGGGGGCTTCAAAATATTAAAAATCTTCAATATTGAGATTTTTCACATTTTTTTGAGCTGCATAGTGGTGTATACTAAGTTTTTGGTAAATTGAGCGTTTGGAGGTGGGGTGGGGAAAATGACTTTCAAAAAATTCATTAAATTATAATAATTTCTGCTTTTTTCGATTGGAAGTGAAAGATAACTCTATCAGAAAAAGGTTGAACTATAAGAAAACTGAACTATTCTTTAAATATCAGTGTTGGGGTGGTGAGAAAATTTTATAAACTCAAATAATATTGAAATAATTGGGAAATTTTTCTTGTCATCAGGTGGACTATATAAAAACTTTGGAGACTCCCATTCGAAAAGTTTGAAAAAATTGTCCACTTTGGAGCTAGGGGAGGAAATGTAAATTTCACTGGAAAGTGAGGGGGTGATCAAATTTTGAACTATCTTTTTAATGAATAGTTTTTGCTTTTTATGTTAAAAGGTTAATATTGAGAGCTGTTAATAATACATAGCAACATAGTGCTTCCCACATTTTACACTTTATTAGGTAGAGGGGTAGATTTCTAGGGGGCGTCAAAAATGTTACACTATTCAAATTGCAGTTTGCAGTTTCCATCATCAATGAAAGATCAAGCAATGAAAATTGTGTCGAAAGTGCTCTTGAACTTTTTTCGAAAAGTGTTGGGCGATTCAGTTCTACTGCTCACAAAACTACTAGTTAACTTCACAGTCGACTAGAAAAACTTCTAAGATCAGAAAACCAGTATCTCTAGTTGGACTATTCTTAAGCAATTGAAGAAACAAATATTGAAAACTGCTGTCAGCGTAGTTATAGATCAGAAACGGATTATGAAATCAATGCCAAATCCATTTTCCTGATGGAAATAGAGACATTGTAGACCTGTTTTATAAATTATCCCAGTGAAATATGAAAATTTGAACTCAAGAACTGTATTTATTAATTATTTATTTCCGGTTATTGGAATTTCCTAGTTACTCTTTTATAAGAATGCATACAAGGAGGCCTATGTCGTTTACTGTACCCGATAATATTATTTATTGTCTTTTGATTTTCACTCAGGATAATTATTTTCTCATTTTAAAAGTAGAAGCTCGATCAAACTTTGACAGTATTAAACTCAATTAACAGTATTCTAGTTATTCACTGTGGCTATCTTTTATCAATTCACATTTAATGAAGTTATGAAACTTTAACGTCGGTCTGTCACTCAAGCTCTTCTTCAAGCTACTTTCAAAGGTATTTGAAACTCATTAAGAAGTTTAATTCCTTATAAAATTTCGATGCCAGTCTGAGCCAACTCTCTGTTTACTTTTTTGAAGAACTGGAAAAGTTCACCGTCGTTTTTCAAAGTAGCTTGATTTAGAATACGCTTCTCATAATTAAAAATATACAGTGAAGACTCATCGTACGATGAAATCAATAATCATATTATTATATTGTACACGCTGTGTGATGATAACTCAAAGTGAGTAACATATTCTTGGAATAATCCAGGATGCTGTAGATATTTGCAAATTTAAAATCGTTCATTTCTTATAATTTTGAAACTGAAAAGATGAATTCTTACTGACGCTTTCATAGAAAAAATATTGTAAAGTTTGTCCAGCCTAATTAAGCAATAATTATAGCATAGAATTTAAGACGCTAAGAATCTGGAGGCCCCTGCGAGAACGATTTGCCCCCCCCCCCCACAACATCTCCAGAAATCTCTCAAGTGAAGGTTAAAAAAGGACTAACACGGAAAACGTCATAGAAAGTTGAAAGTTGAAATTGAAGATCATAATTTTCTCTTCTGCTTGTTATATAATATAGAGCTTCCAAAAGTGAATATCCAAGATAAGCAAAATCACTTTGTATGAATCAATAAATTTTCACATTTTTTCGCCTTTTTTCTGCGGTCCTCATTCATACTTCATAGGGAATTCAATTATCTATAATTTAAAACCAGCCATATGTTTATATCTTTCATGAATCTCATGTTAAACTTTCTCAAATATCAGCAAAATCACGTTTTTTTGACGAAAATATACTTTTCCTCCACCTACTATCAAAAGTCGCATTTTACTCCCTGGAATCGAATACTAAAGTACTACTTTTTCTCCCTAGGGACTAAAAGTGATTCTAGCGGGACTAAAAGTAATCACTTTTACTCCCTAGGGAGTAAAAGTGATTCCATAAGAATAACCTGGGAAGAAGTCCGACAACGCCGCAATTGAAGAGAAAGGAATGTGGCAACACTGTCGTGATCGGTAGAGGAAAATTCAAGAGAGCTGTATTTCGATCTTTGGAATATTTAGATCTAGGAAATAAGTAGCTGTATTTCGATTGTGAGGTTATGTTCAACCGTTGGAGGATATGAAAAAGTACTCACCTCTAACGTCATAGTGTGAAAGCGTGAAGGTAAAGTAAAATTATACATTGTTATAGGTATTGGTGTAGGTGGAGGAAAAATGTTGTGTGCATCACGGGACTAAAGTACTTTTTCTCCCTCAGGGAAATTGTCGCCCTCGGCTACGCCATCGGGCGACAACAGTTTCCCTCAGGGAGAAAAAGTTGCACTTTAGTCCCTAGATGCACAAATAACTATTTTTATAATAATTTTATTTAGGTGTTGGTTTTTCATTACAAATCATGCCTGAAAATTTATAATGTGACGTTGAGAGCACAATGTCCTGTACATTTTGGCACTAATTCCGCTTTTTTATGTCACGTATTTTTCAGGTTGGAGGCTTAAACAATCGTTTTCTTATAATTTCGATTTCTTTATTCTTAATATATTGTTTTATATTCTTGTCAACTGTCATAGTCAGTGATATTTCTCATCCAATTCTATAATATAGCCTATTATTGTGATGAAATCAGGCAGGTGCTGTGGAACCTTGTAAGCCTTAGCAGGACCGTTGCATGTTTGGATTTTTCTGAATGAATTCAATTGAAAAGTGCAATATGCCATATCTGGACCAGGTTAGGAGTTGGGATCTTATGCAATACTATCAATACAAATTAGCCTACTGGGGTCTGAATGAAATCCAGACCATTGTTTTTTATGTGGTAAATATATCTACTCTATAGATACACTAATTTCATTGCCCTGATATATAGGTCTATGAGCGCGGTAGGTCTTTTTAGTGGAAAATAAATTTGTTGCCAATTTTTCTAATAAGTAAACACATGACTTGAGACATTTTTAAAATGTTTGAAATCACGTACAAAGGTAGAAAGTTTACCCCATTTTGCAACGACGCATTTTTTAAAGTTTTATGCCACTTTCCTCACTAAACGACTTCAATCTATAACATAAGCACTATATTGCAGGAGAATCAAATGGGGTTCAGGAGAGGGCGGTCCTGTATTGATGCAGTATTCATTTTAAAAATGATAGTAGAAAAACGCTGAGAATACAACTGTGAAACCCATATGGCCTTTGTGAATCGTAAAAAAGCGTTTGACAATGTTGACAGGAAACTGCTCTGGAGCTGGAGTTTAATGGGAAAACAAGCACTTAATCAGTAGCATAAGAAGCTTATATAAAAACTAAGTTATAAAAATAGAGGTGGAGAGTGGGAGATTGTCCAGGAAAATTCCAACAAATAAGGGCGTTAAACATGGATATCCAATATCTCCAGCTTTATTTAATATCTATCTGAATGAACTTATGCTTGAGTGGCAACAAGTCGACGTGAGCATTCCTCTTGCCCGAGAAATATTTGTAAACTATTTATTATTTGCTGATGACACTGAGATATTACAGGATTCAGAAGACAAGCTACAAATGTCAATGCGTAAGCTGCATCTTCTAAGTAGGCATTTCAAAATGAGACCGCCGACCACAAGCCGCCTCCCTGTGAACGCATGGCTTCATATTCCAAGAGGGAACCGAAGTATTGGGAGACCGAGGAAGAGATGGACGTCGGAACAGGCTTAGCTCATTGCTAACACAGCCTAAATCATGAAGATTTTTCGCCTGTGGAGGCTCAACTCTCAACTTATTATTTTTACATTGACACAATAGTTGCCGCTACAGCTACTAAGGAAACCTGGTAAAAGCAGTGATATGCGAAAAGATACCATTAGCAGCAAAGTGAATTAGGATCAGTTGTTTCCAGCACTGTTACATCCAAAAAAAAAATCAGTAGTGGTCCATCTTGCAAAGATGCTACACTTTACAATGAATCATACGTTTTTATATCTCTCTCAGGCTTCAACTCTGTACAGGTAATTCATTTAAAAAACCGGCAATGTCGAAATGTCAATGCTGACAAGATCAAGGAGTTACCATTGAGCGAGCCCCAGACAACAAAAAAATACAGTCACTGAACTAGGCCTACCATATGCTTTTCATATTGAGCATTGATTATAGAAGATGGGCTACTATTTTGGCTTCATTGTATTTCCCATCGCATCAATAAATCAAGTAAATTTATCACTGAGTCTTATTCTCAGATCTGTAGTCACTACCGACTACCATTTGCATTTGATAAAGGACATTGCTAACGACATATTGCTTTACTATATTATGTTATTGATTATACATAACAATACTATTTTGGAAACTTGGTCTTGCTATCAGCGTACCATCCCAAGGCGCTAATGGTAGCTTATAGGCCTACTAAGTTTACTGTACATTCGACAATCACGGGTTCGACACAAGTTCCAGCCTTGAATTTTATATCATAATTCAGCTCATCACACACACGTGTCAATCTCATTTTGGCATCATCGCAAAAATGCTTGAAACCTGTAATGATGATAGCTAAAATGAAGATCTTCCATGATAATACTTTCAAAATATGTCATTTAATGTACCAATATTCAATATTTTATAATCGAATATCAAAACTGACACTGTATTTCTATTTAATAGTCTATATGATATAGCCTACTAGACACTGGACGGATGGATATCACTTCTAAAGCTTCTCTTGTGAAATGCATCCCACCAGTATCTCCAGTATGAGTGAGTTAAAATCTTATATTAAATAGTAATACAGAGTCAGTTTTGATATTAGATTGTTTATCAAGTATTTCGTCATGGAAAACATCATAGAATATTTTATTATATCAGATTTCATTGAGTTCGACCATAAAACACTATAGACCCAGGATCTTAGTTAATCTAAAGTTTCTCATTTATTTCAAAAATATATAGAATGTTATAATATTTTTCAATGTAAACAAAAAGAGAAAAACAGAAATTTCATACCAGTTTAGTGATGGAACCACATATTGAACCCCTTCTCACATTTTTTCAGTTAATACAAAACAGTTAGATATATAAGTTCTACAGATATCATTCAGATTTTGGGAAACATTTTTCGCAGTTTTTCTGATGGAGGACGAGCAAATGAAGAATATATTAAAGTAGGAATCTTCAAAAAGCCCCAATCCGCAAGGCCGGAAACCCAAGTTGGGCTTGAGAAAAAGCCCCTCACATTCCATAAGTCACATGAAAATTTCTGTTACTTCAAGTGTAGCTTGAAAACTTCAAGTGGTATGTACTCTCGGTTCGCACCTGGTGCAAACTAAATACTTCATAAGTCGTTCCTCATTTTAGACCAGCTTTTTATTCTCGTGTGGAGAAACAAGAATGTATTAGGCCTAACATTATTGTCAATCACTCGCCCTTCTTAGCGATGATACGCCACCACAACATTAGTATCAAGCACCGTCGCGTATCATGCAACGAAGAGCGCCGACCTATAGCGACCACAACTGAGTTGGTGACGAAATGTGTCGGTCCTCATGAGAAACGTGCTCTGTCCTTATGTGATTGTGGGAGCGCGATGAGCGAGGAATGCCTGAAAAGCGAGCCCGCTTGCGGCGAGTCCTGGGCATACGTCGTAGCTCTGGGCTCCTCGTTCTTTATGTGGTGTTCTATGTCGTCTTCCTGGCAGCCGGCGGAGTCATCTTCGCATCTCTCGAATCACCCATCGAAAGACAAACGTTGGAAAATTTGATACACGCCAAACGTGCTTTTATGAATAGGAATCCTTGTGTGTCAGGTTAGTTTTTTTTAAATTCTTTGAATTAAAAATTTGAATTCAATTTAAATTTTGATCACTCACCTTCTAAATATTCAATCGAAACTAGTATTCACTGAATTACATTTCTTCCATTCAAATACTTAAAGGCAGTCCGCTCACGGAGTGTTTACCAAGTCGACTCATTGGCTGGATATCATAGCAGTGACGGCAGTCAACAGGTACAATAATTTAAACTTATTTGGAGCGTGGAGTCGAATTTACACTTACCAAACCCTCCGTGTACGAACTACTTTAGGTTTTAATAATGTCTACTAGTAGTTCTGTGAACAGTAGAGCTCACGCCCAAGAATAAGGGTGGTTGCTCCATGTACTCAATGATAATCACCATCGCAAAATTAAACACAGTCATCAGACCAAACCCTTTATTCAATTTGCGAAGTTCATTTCATTCATGTGTTTTCCACAAAATTTCACTCTGTATCACATCAACAAGGCTGTGTTTTCTACTTGCGAGACAGCTGATTGCAAAAGAAATTAGATTTCAGATGAATTGTGTGATGAATGAGTTTATAAAACAATATTAATTAAATTTGTATATACTTATATTTGTTTATTTACTAAACACTTGTTATTATACTTAATTAAAATATTATAAATAAAGCAAACGAATATGAATGATAAGGCTTTATTCATGAATAAGGCTCAACCAAATGAATAAACAGATGTTAAGGCCCGATGGCTATCTATGTATCTGATTAAAATTATTGCATTTGATGGGGAAGCTCATTTTAAAAGTCATATGTTCCAAAAGAAGAAGGCTTGGTTGCAACAAAATTTCGAAAATCCTTACACATACATCGCTGCCCATTACTAAAAAGAAACATTCATGCCAAATTTCAAAGAAATCGGTTCACACGTTCAGCCGTAAATGTGTTACAAACAGACGAACAGAAAAAAGCAAAACGGTCGACTCTATACAGAGACTTCTCTTCGTTCGGTCAATTAATACGTTGAGAAAATTAAAGAAAAGATATTCTAATAAGAACGTTGGTTATTGGTTGTCGTTATCAATAAGTTATCATAAATGAATGGATGATCAGAAGTTATCAATAAGTGAGATTTGTGAATCCTATATGCTGATGAAAGAAACCATTGGTAGTCTACACGTTCTTAGCAAAGCAGAATGATACTTTTATAAGAATTATAATGATTTTCATTAGAGCAATGCTTCTGCTTTGATCAAATAGCCTTAGATACCGGTATATTACACAAATACAGATTCAACCTAGGCCCAAGTCGTATTTATCACAAGGACAGAAAAAGAAGAATAACACGATTGACTTTTGAGCTCTCTCTTCATTCCTCAGCTGTTACCTCAGCTACTCAGTAATTTATTCGAAATTTTGAAACTGGTTCTATTAACCGATAGTGTAAGCACTTGGCCGTGAAGTGGTTTTCTTATTGCCACTGGTTTCACTGAGCTAAGCTTTATGTCTGGGATGCATCTGTATCTACGTAGGGCCTCGTTTTATAGGCCCAATTTGAGCGTGGGGATCGGTCGATGGTGTGATGGGAGAGGGGAACTTAATTTTTTAAAGATTTTGACGTCAAATGCTACCAAGCGTTTCCTATTATTTGATTTAGTTTACCTAAATAGATTTAAATAAGTAGCATTTCCCATTACTGATGACAAAAGATGATAAGAATATCCGCGACTATTTTGGTGAGATAATGTCAGTTTGATGCAGATGCCAGAAAGCTGCCGATAGACCTACCTAAAAAAGTGTGTATTCCAATCATATGTTTTTGTTTCTTATTCCAAAACATACCAATAATAGAATATTGTTGATTGCAGATTCGCAATAACTTAATAGAATTACTGAACTTTTATGTAGAAATGTAGTGCATCCTCTTGCTGAAGCATCTAGATTTATTTTCGCAAAAAATTTCACCAACCTGGGATATGAACCCAACCTATTGTTTTATTCTAAAAAATTAACCAACTTATGAAAAACAAATTTTTCAACAAACCAGTGGTTGGTTTTGTTTTGTTAAAGAAACACCATGCATTGTAAACATGACATTTCTGAAATGTGGCTGGAACTTCTGAATTTTTTCTCGATTGAAGAAGGGGGTGCAAGGGTCTCCCCCCCGGGTAGTTTTCTAAAATTAGATCTCATAAAATAACATTTTTAGCAAATCTCACACTATCTCCTGGTTTGAAATTTTAACTTCCCCAAAGTGTAATTTTATCTAGTGCGTATATCATTGCCACGGGAGCCAGACCCATAAAACCTCTCTCCCTTGACTATGTGACTGCTTGCAGGAGTAGGCTACTACAACTGTAATAACACTCACTGATAAGTATTCGGTTCACTTGATCACTGTTCACTTTTTTCTCAGAGGAAAGATACAGATAAATGCTGGTTTACAGTACCACCAAAAACTAGTTTTGTTTAAGAAATGTGTAGACAAATAATTTATGATTTCTATTCACATAGGTTGCTTACAACAAACAACCAGTTGATAACATATGGCTGAATAACAAGGAATAAATTTATTAAAGCTTTTGAACTATTTCAAGGTAATGAAATTACATGGCGGTCGTTCCTGATAATGTTATCTATCTTCATTGTTGTAATAAAGTGGCCTCTATTGTTCCAAAACGATCGATTTCTTTATCGGCGTTTGGGTTTTATCGCTATAATGTATGAAGATGCTAAGTTTAATGATCTATTCTGCATGCAACGGTATTTTGTAAACTTGTGAAACCCAAAAACAAAATTAGTAACAAGCTTGGAGTTACAATGCTCACATAACTTAGTAGAATATATCTGAATAATTCAAAAGGTTCAATGACCGATAGCCACCTCTCAGAGATCCTCCAACTTGTAGGTTTACTTCCAGGTCTGAAAAGAATATCAATTAAGCTGAACATTAATTTAATAAGCTTAGAACTTTCATTCTTGGTTACCTACACATCAAATCGGAATAAGACTACTGTACTACTGTATATTAATCCAGTAGCCAAGTATCATAAGTTGGTGATTTCAGGAAAAACATATACAGTATGTAGCCCAGTAGTTTTTTCCCTCAACGGATTCTTACGTACTTCTAGGGCCTGACTAGGCGCTGGATCCAAATCTGAACTTTGGCCCCTCAAAAAACGCTTGCCTCAAGTGAAATTTCCAATATGGCGGCTAAAATAACATATTTCGACAATTTGCAGCAAAGGAAAAAATTCTAGAGCAGTAATATTGTGAAGTGATTATTTATTCTTATTCTCTGTGAATTCCTGAATCCCAATATATAATTTCAATTTCAAGAAAATTCGGGTTTTTTTAGATATTCCCAGTATGACAGACATCAAAAGCCAGATTTTTAGGTTTTCACAAAATTAATAATATCTCGTGAAGCAAGCTTTTTTCGAGGTGCCAGAGTTCAGATTCGGTCTCAGCGCCTGAAAATCCGTAGTCTAAGAATCCATCGAGAAAAATACTACTATTTGTTTCCCCCCACGAAAGTACCCCAGAGTAGACCTTCTTTACTAATGAAATTACATTAATGCACTATATTTTGCAATTGCAGTAAGTGTCTTAAAACAATAAAAATATTATTTAGAACATTTTCAAGTTTATTGAATCTCTGAATATCAGTTACACGTTGCCCCAACTTGCCACACCAAAAAGCGGTCAGTTGGTGGGCGGGGGGGGGTTGTTGATCCTCAACGTAGGACCCCACCCCTCCTCTTCAACGATCAACTTTACCTCATCGAGTGATAGCTCATTTTTCTCAACTCATTAAGGTGAATCAAACTCATATTATGTAACATGTAAAATTCCGACCATAATTAAGAATTTTCCAACTTCTTGGGGATTGAGTCGTCTAATGCCACATGCAGCCTGATATCGGAATGATATTGATTTTTATCATGATGATAATAGTAATAATATCGTGTGACTTGGCTGTATCAGGTTCAGGTCTGGGCCTCTAGCTCTGGTTCAGAGTTATCAGGTCGCACCGGCTGTTATCATGATGTTATTTTTTCTCAGCAATTATTAGGTCTATAATAAATATTATGTTCTAATATTATAAATTATTTCACTAGTCTTTAGTCTTTAATTTCAAGAATAAGATTGTTTAAATAGCTCAATGATTCATATCAATTAGGAAATGACCAATTCAAAAACTAGGCCTCATGTTTGTAAATTGATGTGCGAAAATTAGGGAAGTGATAGCCGCGAGCCGTAGCAGGTATTTGTTCAATCAGATAGAGATAAGCTGCGTTCTCGTAGGACCTGTTTGTAACGGTGACCGATTAGATTGGCTAGCAAAAAATACACTTTTCTCTGCTGTAAAATCACTTCCCGGTGGTTCGGAACCCACCTAAAACTGTAGGTCCAACTCATCAATCACCATCATCCAACTCATTACCCACGCACAGGTCTAATAAGGCTTCATCCTTAAAAAAAAGAAAAATTGAATATTCCCATATCATAGTAAAGTCTTTTACAGTACATACAAATACCAGATAGTCATTGACCCTAGTGTTTTAGTCGAGTAACCTTGACTGTGCTTCCACACAGTCTTCCACGCTTCCACTCAAGTTCGTAGTAGATTACGTAACCTACCGGACCTTACCGGCTTCCCAGCGAACGTTATTGCTCTGTAGTATCATGTGACAAGGCGACTTTCCAGACTCAGGATGTAGAACATTAATGCATATGCAATGCAATAATCATACGTTGGAATTCGATTATTGGGCCTACCAGATTGACAATAATAGGATGTAAATTGCAAATCCCAGCTCCACGCTGTGAAAACGATTTTCAAATATCCATACACTGCGAGAGAATCGAGTCAAAGTAAGGTACTACATTTATAAATATAGTATATTTCTCACTCACTGGTAGTTCTCTATTCAACAGTTGCATCATTCCTATTCAGTACTGATCTGTTTTATTAAGAGAATATCGAGTTGTAACACACTTTTAATAAAAATAATAATCTGTGATGTTTTCCCATGACGAAATACTTAGGCTAATGAACAATCTAATATTAAAACTGACACTTTATTTCTTGTTACATGACAAACTGCGTTGTTAATATTAACTTTTTAGTTGAATTCAACGACTTGCAGTCAATATTTATTAATAATAAGTAATATTTTACTCACTCTCCACTGAAGAGAGTAAGTAGAATATTACTTGTTCTTAATAAAAATTAACTGCAAGTCGTAGAATTCACCAAAAAAGAAAATAATAAATGAGAAATGATATTTCTTCGCTCAAGCAAATTGTGTAGAATGCAATGAATATGCATTCAACTTTCTCACTTCATATGTTACTGTTATTTTGTTAATGTGTTAAAGTTTTTATATTTTATTGTATTTTCTTAATGTATATTGTCAGTTGTTATGAGAAATATTTTGATGAGAAATAAAGAATTGAATTGAAAAAAAAAACAGCTTGAAGCTGAGAGCTATTTGAAATAGAAAAGACTAGAACTATCTCTAGGCAGATCGTAATCGAGAGTTGCCAACCAATCATTAAAGTTAAAAAGAAAAATAGAAAAGTTGCCTGAATACAAGTCAACTTCCTGGCTTAAAGACCTCTGTATAAAAAAAACAAGACTGATGATAAAATATTATCGAATGGTGTAGAGTGAGCTGTAGTGATGGGGGTTCTGCACTGATATCTGGTAGTTTTGTTGACTAAAATAAACCGAAGAACCACTTGCCTGGGCCGGCAAGATTAGGATGGCAAGACCTTGAAAAACATATACCAAGAATATTTGAATGTTACGTTTGGTGTAAATTGTTTCTGAATGTGTAATGAAATCCAGCACATGTTTTTATATGATTTTATATTATATTACAGTATTTTAGTAGTGAAGTAATGCTGACAGCTGACCATCTTCATTAACGCTAGTGAATTCTCTATTTCATAGTACTTTACTTCCCATTCCACTACTCGTATAAATATACGCCTAGGCAAGGTTTTCTCTCATGGAATCATTGGCCTGAGAAGCGTTTTATTCTCATCGTAAGAAATGGAGAATTACAAATAATCTTGAGTAGCCTAATTTAGCAATTAGAAAACTACATTCCAAAATCTGGCAAAGAAATAAGTGAGCATTCACAATCGCAAGAACTCAAATTTGGTAACAAACTGTATCAACACCTCAAGAGAGATAAGATTAGATTAGATTATATTTCTTTATTCATGTAAATTTACAAACTTGAATATGAATGGTTAAAATCAAAACTATCAACATCACATAGATATATACAGTAGTGAACTCAGAAAATATTATTTTATACGGTAGTGCAAAGAATTATGTACAATGATCTCATTTGTATGATATTAACCACAGTAATAACAATCTAAGTGATGCAATTACATGAAATGGCGAAGCTTGGACAAGGATTCGTCCATTCTTGACACTTAACCAGTAGAGAGAGAGAGAATGAGAGAGCCAGTGAGAGAAAGGAGAGTATTGCTCTGAATGTCGCACTGTTTTCAGGTCCATAGTTATTTTGTGCAACTATAACAAACATATCATCATATCAGTATAGGAATGAACTGAATCTCAAAACGGTCCATTACTATAAGAGTTCACCGACTCTGATAACCTTTGAGCTTCTATTATTCTCGGGATCTCTTCTCAACGGGGATTTTTTAGTTCATTTTTCTTTCTAGATTTTTTGGTTTAGTTTTTCTTTTCAGACTTTTTCAATCTCTTATTTCGTGAGCCTAAGAAATTGATAGTGATATACTATCGCAGAAATAGCTGGTACTCATGTCGATAGTGGTTTGCTAGAGTAAACATTTGCATGGCTTCAAACTGAAATATAAGAAAGGAACCGTATACAAGGTATACAAATGCACAAGGTGCACGCGGTGAATCCTTCCTTCCTTTAGAGTTTAGACTAAAATCAATCGACTGCCTTCCTGTTAATTAGAAGAGAAATTAGCCGCCTGGCTGAGAGGTAAATTTATCAATTACATTCAAAGGTAATGTCTTTATTGAATCTTGAATTTATTAAATAAATAAATAATACTTATATAATCCTAATCTTATTAACTGAAAAATTTTCTCCAAAATCTTATTAACTGAGAAATTTCCTCTGTTAATAAGATTTTGGAGAGGATTACATAAGTCTAAAAGATATTTTCTGAAGAGTTCCTTTTTGTAACAGAAATTTCTAAATAAGATTCGATTCACAGTTTAAGATGTAGAAAATTTAATTATTGTCCAGTACATCTAAGTTCACAGAGGTATATTCACAGGCTTCAAAACTGCTGAATAAAGCCTCTGGAAATTATTGAATTATAACAATTGACAAATATATTTGGTAATAAATATTGCTTCGTTTAATTCAGCTGAAACTTGTGTGGAACCAGTTGCATATTATGTTAAACGGAGAATATCTGCTTTTAATATACCAAAAATTGGAAAACTTATGCACTGTTATTCTTTTATGTAGACTCAAACAATAGAAAGGGTTGATTCATTAATTTACAGGATCAATTGAGATATCAAGCTACATATACAGTTACATTGGCTCAACCAATTCATGGTTGAAGAGAAGCTTGTCTATTTTAGTACGTATCCCCTGAAATAACTCTTTTAGTATTTTTTAGTTGTTATCTCCTGTTATTTGGTATTTTTAGGCTTGTTTCTGGCTTGTGTGTCGGTCTTGACAAAATATGTATAATTCATTATGGATATTATTACGAAACTCTAATAAAGAGAAAAGCGTCCTTCAAGCACCTGCATTATTATCATCAGTCGCCTACGCAATTCAGTTTACATTGGATAGCAGGCAGGGTAATGCCAATTTAGATGGTTGAGGTGCTTGTTGATTCTTCTCCTTGTCTCGACGCTCTCATCTACTCTTATTTTTTTTTTCAAATTCAAATTCAAATTTATTTCCACAAAAAACAACACAAAACATAATGCACTGAAGGTAGAAATTAAAATATTCTTGAAATATTCTTATCCAAAAATTGAAATAAACATTACAAATTTTCAAATTCAAATACAGATATATAAACATTTATTTATCTATTTGAAATTTCAGCATTCCCAAATTAATTTTTTTTTAAAACAACAAATAAACAAATTAAATCATTTTTATTATTATTATTATTTGTCAAATGTGCTTCTAGAATTTTTCTAGGGTATCACAAATGACAGCTTATTTATTTTGGCAATATTGTGTCTATAGAAAGATCTGGGATAGAACTCTGCAACAATACAAAACTATAGAAAGTCAGTCTTTGTTCAGATCTCCTGATAAAAAGTTCGTATGTGACAGTTATTTTTGTGGCAGTACAGTACTGTGCTATGTACAGTACAATTGTGATTCAGCGTTTTAGTGTGACAATCATGGCAATAATAATTATGTTCAATGAATGCTTAGATTTTTATCGAGTTACTGAAGATTTTATTGAACGTTTGTTATTGAGTTATAATACAGTTTATTAGACATTTATTATTGAGTTATTGATCGGCTTATTGACAGTTTTAAATTATTTTTGTACAGTGATTAATCTTGTAACGGTGACCAATTAGATTGGCCAGCAAAATATACACGGTTCTCTGCTGTAAAATCACTTCCCGGTGGTTCGGAACCCACCTAAAACTGTATGTCCAACTCATCAATCACCATCATCCAACTCATTACCCAAGCACAGGTCTCAGACCAATGTGGGCTTCATCCTCGGAAAAAAAGAAAAAATATATATTTATTGTAAGTTTATAGTTAGTTATTAAACTGTTTGTTTCTTTAATTGATTTTCGTGTGTGATTATTTCTTGATAGTGTCTGCTGTGAGTTGATTGTGTAAATAAAGTTCGGGTGTTACTTTTAAGTGCTGCCAGCATTATTTTAGTGTTAGAACCCGTAGCAGTAGTTTCAAGAGTAGTTTCAATAAGTAGGCCTCATCAGTGGCGTAACGTTTTCCAATTGGGCCCCCCCGCAACCGATTTTCCGGGCTCCTCTCCTCAAAATCGTATAAATATACTCCCTTACCCTTACCGCTTTCCCCCTGAGAAACTTGTCTATTTTGTGGGCAGTTATCATAACTATGAAAGAACTAAATTCAATAATGTTTCAAGGGGGGGACTAGTCTAATGATTTTGGCTCTAGCCTACGGGTTCCTGAAATATGGAAATAGTTGAGAGTTGTTTTTTTTTAAATAATTAACTTCAAAGAAACCTTGAAACTGAGGTCTTCCATAGGATACACATTCACTTTGCTAGCACCTCTACTCCTTTTCCCAGAAGTGGTATTCTCTCAGAATTCGCCTCGTTCGCGCACACGGACACAGGTTAAATTTTAATAAAAAGGCACTTTATCTAAATTACGGTGAAATTACCAAATCAGGAAAAGAAAAGAAAATTGAAGAAATTTCCTGGCGGAAGAGAGAAAACGGAAACTACGTAGCCTATACTTGATACTATTACAGTATAAAAAAAATTATACTGCATTGGGAGAACTGGCACAATTGAACAAAAACTATTATTTTATATACTTATACAATAGCCATGTAATTGATCCGATATATCAAGGGTTTAAATATTCCTTCTAAATATTGTTTGAAAATGTACAAGTCGATAAAAAAATAGAAATAACTAAATACAATGAAAGTATGACATCACAATACCTTAACACAGGTTGAAAAATAGACCAGAAATGAAAAAAAATGGCAATCCAAATAATAAATATCACGATAACACTCACGAACTCACTTGATACGGTTTACTCTAGGGCTCTAGGCCAATTTACCGGGCACGTGTACATGCATCTAGCTGGGCGATTCAAAAGAGACTGAATTTAATACACTGTACTGTATGAAGAAAAATGTTGACTGATTTCTACACAACCCTACACTTCCCATTTCTTCGTATGCTAATAAACAATGGAATGGAATTCAATGGGAAAATAATTAATTTTCTCCAATATTTGCACAATGGTGACATAGCCTTATTCATGATTTATAAGAGTCTAGATAAGTTTGTTTGATGAGTGTTTTGTCCTCGTTATCTCTTCATTTAATTTCCTGAAGTCACAACATTCTGCTTCTGAATTCCTCCACTAAGCTATTTACGAATTGATAAAGTAAACAATAAACAATGATCTGACATAATTTAGCCTACACATGCTTTCTTTCTTCAGTGTTTCAGTTCTAGTTTTATTTCTTTTGAAAAATATATATAAATCAATCTGGGTACAGGCCATTTCTTGAAAAATTATTTTTCCAGTCCGGGCCCGCTTATAGCCCGGGCCCCCCCGCGCCGCGGGGTCTGCGGGGGTGTACGTTACGCCACTGGGCCTCATCAAAAAGTAATCAAAACGTAAGTCAAATCTTCAAAAACGTTACCAGTCCCAGGATAGTACCCAGCATTTACCGAAAATATCAGAGTCATATCTTAACCAGAATGTTTGATGGAAAATATTTGACAAAATGAAGTGCTTGTTTTATTTCTGTGGCTTGACTGAACGTCAATACTACGGAAATTAAAACGTGTGGTAACGCCACACAAGGGAAGTATTGAAACAATGTCCTGTTGAAAGTAATGGCTACATTTTATAGGTATTATGTAGACTGTAGACTGCGGTAGCCTACAGATATTATTTTGCATTTTCAATTCAGTTTAACTGATGAGCTTCAACTGCAATAAGCCAACTATGGTCGCTTGATCGGTTTTAGATTTTCCATTTCTATGAGCTTTTAAAGCATGTGAATAAAAACTTTGTGTGTTGAGAAAAATTATTTGGAATGGGAAAATGTGTAGGCCTATTGATGGACGAAAGAGCCAGATCTAAGTAGAGATTGAACCCGAGACAAACGAATTGCTTAATAGTTCAATAGTTATAATACGTTAAAATTTCAAAATCTTGTCATTAAAAAAAATCAAGTCCTTAGTGAATTAAAGTTAACGTATATCACTATCACTCTATTTCTTGGAGAAGGTTTCAATCTGAGATAGAGGCGTGTGTTTCAAGACCAAATCTAGACTGTAATATTTTACTGATGTAATTATTTAGAAAAATTGGTCCTTCGTGGAGCCTTTCCCATACTGCCTGGCATATTTTCTGTGATCATAACGGATAATTCTGCTCATGAAAATTCTACTTATTCATTGATAAACAATAATTTACTCTGTGATGTTTTCATGACGAAATAATTGATAAATAATCTAATACCAAAACTGACACTATTTTTATTTAAATTTTGATTTTTGATCACTTCTACTAGAGGGATGCATTCCACTTCCAAAGAGGCTTCATCAGCTTCAAAAATCATAATTTAAATAGAATACAGTGCCAGTTTCGATATTAGATTGAAATTTACTTCCCTGGATTTCTTGTTCCATGACGAACTGCGTTGTTAATATTAACTTTTCTAGTGAATTCAACGACTTGCAGTCAAATTTTATTAAAAATAAATAGTATTTCACTTACTTTGTAGGCCAAACGTTTTCGAGTTTTTGAAACCCATCTTCAAGGCCCAAATTTACTCTTGAAAATTAGTCCTGAAATTTACTCTTGCCCAAGATAGTTCAAACCCTCTTTCAATAAATTAACTTCGATTCCATTTTTTAATTTAGAAACAAACTATTTGACGTTCTGCCGAATTCCAGAATGTCTGCTCCAAAAAGACATTTTTGCTTGGTTATCGAATTCGCTATACAGATCAGGAACCAGAGGACCAACCGTAGTTTGAAAGCAGATGAGTTAATTGAGAAAATGGTGCAAATTGATGAAGAGATCATGTATTACTTAGGTCTCTAAAAGCTGATGAAAGTTGAAAAACTAGTGAGCAGTGCTGAGTTAAGGAGCTTATCTGAGACTGTGGCAGGCGCCAGCTGTAGGTCTGAGCGAAAACGTCAATCCGACCCTGTCTGGAGCTGCCACCGTAGTTAACGACGACGCTTCATTAGACGCACTTTCGTGCTTTCTCGCACCCTCTGTCTCTATAGTTGCGTCACTGTTGCTTGCTATTAGCAAAGGGCAAAAAACTGACATCCAATCAGCATCGATCGGAGACTAAAACGAAAGTGTGAAAGTTGATATAGCTCGATACTAAGCATCGGTAAAATGTATTAATTTGTGGGAAATTCAATGGAATAAATTTTAAATTGGATTCAGTTTAATTTTTCCTCCAATTAAAAACAGTGAATAATGCTCTGATAAATTGGGCTCGAAATGCTCTGAATCGATGCCTTATTGTGGCTTGAGGTGAATCAGGTTGATTTTAGATAGGCTACTGTTCATAAAATTATAACAATAATTCTATTGCTTTCTAATAGTAATTTTATTATTGATAAATATTATTTTTTAATCCTACTGATTTTAATAATCCAGCGACCATAAATTGTGATCAGCATTACATTGTTCGTACATAACATAGGTTAGCCTACAGTGGCCTTATTTTGCTCCTAGCACTAATCAATATTTTCAAATAATAGAATTCAAATTACTATAACATTTCTTGCCAGCTTGCAGCTCACAATATCTTATGTTAAACAATTTGCAGTTGAATATTGTCAAAATTGTATCGCCTCAATTCAATTTTGGAAACTTTCATATGTAGGCCTACTGTATAAATGTATATCAATAATTATTCTCACAAGCAATAATGAATTCTAAACAACATTTTTTTCAAAAATTGACAATTTATTAGTAACAGTTAATTAACTTTCTTTTTCATGCACTATATGCGCTATATAGCCTAAATAGAGTTTGAACTAGAAATTTCATTTAATGCTTACTTTTCAGCTAATAATGCCATCAATTTCTGTGTAGGCTACTATTCCGTATTTGGGGCATTTTGTAATGTACATTTTGCGATTCATTAATTACTCCACATTCCAAATCAAAAGAGTTCATGTACGGTATCACAGTAATCTAAAATTGGAACAATGATCAACAGGTCAAGCAATCAAGCGTTGCAATATTTGATAGGACATTTTAAGAATTCACAGCAAAAACTGAGCATGACCATTCACATCAATAAATGTTATGATGAAACTAGCTGGCCCTTGAATGTTGTACCGCCCTTGAAGGTATGAACATATAAAGTGAAGCAGAGCCGATGATATTTTCTACATTGCACCTCAGGCGATGGCATTTTCTTTAAGTCCAACGTCCAGTGTAGCTGCAATCGGCCCTGTCATATTTTAGGCTCTTGCCAATTTTGGCTATAGGCCTATACTGGACGTTTGACAGCACATGTTTCAATATGTAAATTTATCAGCTTGAGAAGAGCTGAAATTTCCCAAATAGAATATTTCAAAATCCCTAACCGTTCACGAGATATTGGCCGAGATATTTTTGTTGGCCCCATAATGGCTGCCATTTTGGATTTTTGGGCATGTTGCCAAAGTGGGATTCATGGGGATTTCTGGGGGATGTTTAAGGGCACTCTTAGCTAGACTATCATTAAAAAAATCGTCCGTGTTGCAATCATGTTGTGGTTCACCACTAAAATAATTCTACTATAACTAACATCCTCTTTATTGACCGAACGAAGAGAGGTCTCCGTTTCAAGTCGACCGTTTTGCATCTGTCTTTCTGTTTGTAACGCATTTTCAGCTAAACGCATGGACTACATTCTCTGAAATTTTGCATGGATCTAGGAATGCCCCGCGATTTATTTGTAAGGATTTTCAAAATAAACTTGCATTTAAAGGATATTTGAAAGGGAAAAAAGGAAAGGCCTTCTAAGGTATAGGAAGCAAATAATTCTCTTTGTAGTGGCGAAGGTGATATTGTGGAAGATATCCATAATGAATAATAAGACGAAGTTGACACAACCACATTTATTGAAAATAGTGAGGTACTAGTTTCGGTTGTTAGACCATTCGGTGTAACAACCGACACAACCACATTTATTGAAAATAGTGAGGTTCTAGTTTCGGTTGTTAGACCATTCGGTGTAACAACCGACACAATCACATTTTATTGAAAATAGTGAGGTAATAGAAATGGTTGTTAGACCATTCGATGTAACAACCGAAACTCCACTATGTTCAATAAATGTGGTTGTGACAGCTCGTCTGTCTTATTATTGATCAAGCAAATAATAATTATTTTTTAAACGAGTTCCTCCGTCAATATGAAATTGGATTCCAATATTGCCCTTGGCCCTACATTTAAAGGCTAAATGAAAATAGTAACACAGCTTTGTTTACGTGATACAGAGTAACTTTCTGTTGAAAACAGAAATTAAATAGACTACAGAATTGGAATCAGAACTACACGCATAAGATAATATATAAAGCAAAACTACTACTATCCATTTCCAATGATTCCAATAAAAAAATCAAATATTCCATTTGAAAATCTCAGTATTAGTCTATTTAAAACAAAAACAGACAAAATGTGGATAACATTCTTATAAGATTGTTCTTGATGACAAACATTTGCCATAACTGAATACTTATAATTCAAACGTGAAATCTAACCAATATCCAGATAATCGACAGTGAAAGCCTTTAAGTATTCTATAAAATATGATGTTGAAAATCCATCTTGTTTCCACTAATATATAATAAAAACTTGAAAACACTTTCAAGTGGAAATTATGACTCACGTTATGTCGTGAAGGCTGTTTCACTCTGATGTTAAGAGCATCGTCAAACGACCCACAGTACACTGACTCAAGGCATGAGTTTGAGGGTTATGGATGTTGGAAGTGGGACGGGGTGGGGGAATGAGTAGGCGGGAGATTTGAAATTGGGATTATTTTGTCAAAAAGGATGTGTGAGAATAAGTTAATTTGGGAATTTAAAATGTTGTCAGGTTGCTGTTTTGTGTGTTTATAGATTTCATATTGCTCTAAAACAATGAGATTTTGGCTTTTGTGACTAAAGTATAGTGTGTCTAAATTAGTGTCAATGTCTGTATATAACTGTGGATGTTGAAATGATGTGTTCAGCAAAAGTGGAATGTGTATTTGGGTGTGTGATGGCTCTTGTGTGTTCTTTGAATCTAACGGTGAATGTCCTGCCAGTTTGTCCTATGTAGAACTTGTTGCAGTCATTGCATTTCAATTTATAAATGCCAGATCTATTGTATTTGTTTTGAGGTGTTGTCTGAGAATGCAGGTGTTTTTTAAGTGAGCTAATTAATCAGTAAACTGAATATATTTGAGTTTTCTGAATGATGCTGCTATTTTGTGAGTTTTGTTGTTGAGGTATTGATTGATTGATTGATTGATTAAATGCCTTTATTAGGGCGGAGTTAGGACTCCTGGTCCTCTCTTCCACTCAACCCTATGGTATGTGAGTGTGATGAATGTATGCGAGTTGTCATCCTGTTAGTTGTTGATGCTAGTGATTGATTTTGCTATTATTCTGTGCAGTCTATTTGTCTATTAGTGAGTGTTTATTTAAATTATTTCTGTAACCATTCTGTTGTGCTATATATTTTATAGTGTTTAATTCTTTGTTGTAGTCTTCTTGTGGCATAGGAATGTTTGTTAGCCGGTGGAGCATGTGTTTGAAAGCAGAGTGTTTATGTTGGGTTGGGTGATTTGATGTGTTATGTATTACTATCTCAGTTGTTGTGGGCTTCCTGAACATTTTAAATGTTTTGAATGAATGTTCCTGTCTTGTTATAGGGATGTCTAAGAAGTTGATGCTGTTATTGTGTTCAAGTTCTAGGGTGAATTTTAAATTGGGATGAATTTTTTGTGTGGAATATTTCAGTTTGCCTTTTAGTACCTTTGTATAGAATTAGAATGTCATCAACATATCGGTGCTAGCTGATGATTTGTCTGTATTATGTAAGGATATGTTTTTTTTCTATTTTATGGACAAAGATTTCAGCTAAGATGCAAGAAATTGGGGAGCCCATAGGAAGGCTTATAGTATGTAATATTATTTTTCGTTTCTAAAATCTTATTATTTTTCATTAAACTAGTGTTGATATTTTATGCAGTCTGCAGCTTGGAAATAATTATTTTCGATTTTTAAAGAAGTTTCAATCGGTTTTATGTTGCGTGAACAATGATTCTAAAATATTTTGCTTAAATGAATGCGTTGAAAAAATTGTAATTCAGTTTTATAAATATAATAATAAAGAATAAATATACTTATCGATACCATACCGGATACTGCAAGTTGTGAATATAGTAAAAAATTAAACATTGAAAACATATTAAGTTAATATAAAATTCAGATTCTATAATAGTTGATATCACCATAGTTTCCGATCATTTGAATATTGATTGATTCAGATAAATAATATTGTAATTGAATTTTTTTTAATTTTTGTTTTATATTCCACTATTTACACAGATATGATGATAAAATCTGCTTGCTTTGAAAAATGAGTAGCCACATTTATTTATAAAAAACATTCTAGAAAAGTGTGTTTAGATATCATTGCTATTCGCTACATCATGACGTAGAAGATAATTTTTACAAGAAATTTTTATTTGTCTACGAATGTGTTGAATGAATTTTATTGTACTCATGAAGGAAAATTAATTTGATTTGATCAACCCGATTAAGTTCACAAGAATCTAGAAGTATTGAAACATGATCACTATAAGTAGCCTATAGTTCTATATAGATATATTTAAATGGGCTATCATGCATTATTTAATACACTAGAATTCATTATTATAACTTATTAATTATATAAGAGGCTGGATAATTTAAAAAAGGGGATCAACCAGCTTGGCAATGGCCAGATAATTAATGAATGAGAAATTCACTATTACTGTGTACCTGTGTAGCCTGTAAATGGTACTTAGTCACAGAGAGAAGTATGTAAACGTTGTAATTTTTGTTTTGAGGCCGATTATTAATTTGAGAAAAGCGTAAAATAGTTCTTAATGCTAAAAAAAAATATTCTTGAAAAATATTGTAGAAAAGTGCGTATCCTTACTTATTTATTACATTGTCATTTTCTATAGCATTTATTATTTTTTTTCAGATGAAGACCTAGAATCTCTAATTGTTGAGGTGGTGACGGCCAGTAACAGAGGAGTCTCGGCCATGGGAAATGTGACTAGTGAACCAAACTGGAGCTTTGGACAGTCTTTGTTCTTCTCTAGTACTGTTGTCACTACCATTGGTAAGTTCCAGTTTCTCTTACTTCTGATATAAAATCTCTGGAATCAGATAACCATTTCCATAATCATGATCATAGATAGAATAAATAATGTGATTAATAAGTAATATCATCGAATAACCATCTTGATGGTTGGTCTATGGTAATATGTAACATCTGTGCTATGAATACAACCAGCAACTCAATTGCAGAATTATGTACAATTCTGGAAATAGCAATTTCTGATGAAGATTATATTTCTTAAGTCCATTGGAATAAAATACTGTATCTGAAACTGGTAGATGCAGTGAATGTTTTTAGGACAATTTATTGCAGTATTAAAACTAATAAGTTAATTCTTGAAGTAAATTCCAAAGGCTACTATTTCATTATCCAAAAGTTTTTGAGATTAGGAGCATTGGAGTTATAGAGAAAAACTTGTCATAAGTCCTTTAATAACTAAGAATATTGTACGGCACTATTACTAACAATACAATTATCCACTTAAAGTCTCTGATAATCAGTTTGATAATTTCATGAAAGTTGTTGTCATCCCAGGCTTGAAAAGGAAAAATTTTTATCAGAATGTTTATTGGTTTGATGCTCAAATTTGTGAACTGCTGTTTTATTGAATAACTCTGATATTCATAGGTTATGAATACCGTCATAAGTCACAAGCGAATCTAGTCGAGTAATAACAGAATGCTAATGAGTTGATGATTGTCAAGTACATCTCGTACACATTCCATAAAGCAAATATTCTGTCAAAACATAAAGCATGCCAAAACATAGCTCCTATGTAAATCCTCAGTATGTTGGGTATCTGTGTATTCCCTTTTAAAATATTAATAACTTGATTTGTAGTAGCAAAAAAGTGATGTCTCCATGTTTGAAGGACTTAACAGATTTATTAGGCATGAAAAGGATACTGGAGCCTGAAAACACAGACTACTCCACTATATCCGAGCTAAGAGCAGGGCTTTTTGAAAGTCATGTAACCCAATGCATCAAAAGATGCTTTTAGGTCTAGGTTGTCTAAAAGAGGAATCCCTTAATAACTTTTCAAGTGAATTCAACGACTTGCAGTCAAATTTTGATTAAAATAAGTAGTATTTCACTTACTTCTGTAGGCCGAACGTTTTCGAGTTGTTAAAACCCATCTTCAAGGCCTTGTAGATGGGTTTTAACAACTCGAAAACGTTCGGCCTACAGAAGTAAGTGAAATACTAATTATTTTATTAAAAATTTGACTGCAAGTCGTTGAATTCACTTGAAAAGTTAATATTAACAACGCAGTTCGTCATGGAACAAGAAATCCAGGCCCTTAATAACAGTGCTGCTGGTTGCTGATACGCTTCCTCAGTAACAAAATATTGAAGTTAGAGTAGAAATTGACATGATTTTTTAATTCATTTTATCTTTTAATGTTAATAAAATAATCATAATGAATGCCTTTATTGATAAATGAAAATTCATTTAAATGATAAAAAGATGCTTGTGTTTTGTTTGTTGCTCTGCCTTGAATCTATTGATTGTTCATGAAGTCTAAGTTGACCCTGTTTTTTTTTTGAAGCACACTTTATTTAGGCTTTATAAAATATAAAACATACAAGAGTTAACATGAATTACAGCTATACAAGTACACAAGTATCACATGTATTTTCCTGATGTGAATGAAATATTTCAATGAAATACAGAAAAGCTCTTTAATACCTCTGTACATTACAACTGTTTCTTAACTTACTGTGTAACCATAGTATTACATCATAAATACAAGTAACTTACTTGTGTAATCACATCTCTTGAAAAAATATTCAAATAGTTCTGTAATATATTGTAGACTTCGTAGATCTATAATAAAACAAGTTATACACTTTATACATTATTTATTATACACTTTATTCAAATTATAACCACATTACTTAACCAGAATAAACTATTTCGTTCATACCACCACTCACTCTATCGTACTGCCAACTTGATAAATCATAATGCATTACAAGTTCCAAGTTTGAAATATCTAATATCAAAACTGACACTGTATTTCTATTTAAATTAACATTTTTACTCACTTATGCTGGAGATAATGGAATGCATTTCACTAGAAGTGATAGTTTATAGAAGTGAAATGCATCCCTCCAGTATCTCCAGTATGAGTAAAAATCATAATATTTGAAATATCCTTAAGAGTTTTGACAATCACTTTTTATTAATGCTCATTTCAACTAGAATACTGTACTTGCTTGATGTTGAACAGGTTTCTTATAATTATATAGGCGTACTATTAGTCAGCCATATTTTCCATATTTTTATTGTTCTTTCAAATTCTCATATCCTAAAATCCTAATAGTAGATGACATGAATTCATAATTTCTGTCTTTTCCAGATTTTTAATGGCTGTGTTTGAATTTTTTAAGGTTATGGGCATGTGACTCCACTGTCGAAGGGTGGGAAAATATTCTGCATGATTTATGCGATGCTGGGTATACCGTTGACACTGGTGCTACTGACAGCACTCGTGGAGCGACTGATGGTTCCGACCACTCTCTTCCTGCAGTTTCTCAACAGTCGCCTTGGACATCTCTATCCTCCATTCAACATCCGTCTCCTCCATCTCTCGCTCATCGCCACTATTGTCATCACACTCCTCTATCTTCTTCCTGCGGGAATTTTCGCCTATCTGGAACCTGAATGGGACTATCTAGACTCTTTCTACTACTGCTTCATATCTTTGACAACAGTCGGTCTGGGCGATTACATTCCTGGTGACTTTCCCAATCAACCTTATCGGCCATTCTATAAAGTAGCAACAACAGGTGAGTTGAAAGTGGTGTTTATTGATAAATGTATCTGATTGAAGAGAATTTTCAGCTCTATACAAGAAGCTAGTCATTCAGTTGTTGTCTATTACTACTTTGAATTAATTTGAGGAGAATCAGAATTAATTTTACTTGGTCAGGATAGTATTTAATTATATTTTTCAATGGAAAAGGCAATAAGGAAATAGACATTCCTAAAACCTTATCACACAGATTAATATATTGAAGTGTACAATCTCAACAAGAGTAACTCAATTCAAAGAGTGCAATAATAGTCTACCTACCTATTAGAGAATAGTCAGAGAAACCCCCTTTTTATCATTAGATGGGGCTCAAATTATTTGGTCAATGAGTCAGTTCAAATCTTAAGGCGAAAACTACTCAGCTGTTGATATCTTGAATTAATCGGAGAGGATTAATTCCCAATGAGAATGATTTGAGAAAAAAAGTTTAGTGGAGGTGATTAGTAATTCTTGTTACCCCTCTCAGGTGATATTATTATACATAGACATTTCCATAGTATGTATAAGAGTGTAGGTAATCTCAACAAAATACTCAACATCTACTCAAGGTGTGAAAAAGTATATGTTAAAGTCATAAGGAAACCTATGTTAAAGTCATAAGGCATAATAACCTACTTAATGGATGAGACTTGAAATGATACCCACTTGAGTGGATATTGGAATTGAGTGGATAGTGATAGAAAATGTGCGTTGATATAGAGACTAGATGTCAATATATTGAGCATGGGTTTATTCTTAAAGTTATATTACACTTAAGACAGAATGAGGTACCTGATTCATAATGTACATGATCATTTTAATGTATTCGCAGTTATGGTTCTAATTTTTTTTAAATGCACACTTGATTCAATACAACCTGTATATATCTTTCCATATCTTGCTTTTTGGCTACATGCCATGGTCATATTTTTGTTTAAAGGTCAAGTTAGAGATACAACAATTTCTCTGATGAACTCGATAACTCTCTGAAAAGTCCTTAAAAGGTTTCAAGAAGCAATAAAATTTAACAAATTTTTGTATAATTGACAATCTGAAACTAATCTTGGACATGTCAGCCGAAACGACTATTGCAGTACCGTTATGATAGTATTTGGCTCTAATTTTTAGCAGTGGCGAAGCTATCTCTAACTACTAGGGGAGTCTAGAAATTTTCAAGCTTACCTTAAATTTTTCAATATTTTTTTTTAAATTTCCATTACCGCCTTTCAAAGCACATTTTTCTTCAAAAAACAAAGAAGTAAACAGAGTTCGAAGCAAATATGTGACAAAATCATTACATTCATTCATTGCTTAAATATACTAAGCTGTTTTTATGCTGTATAATATGCAACTATATCTAACAATACATGAAGAAAGCAACACAGTATGCAGAAGCAACACAACACACTAGAAACCAGAGCCTGGAGTCTAGACTCTTGGCCACGCTACTGAATGAAACAGGTTACATGGCGTGGCGTCACGTTGCCATAGCAACTATCCTAATTCTAATAGCTCCGCCCAACACATAGGAAGTCAGAGTCTCGCGTTTCAGAGCCTCACTCAGTACTCAGAGCCTAACGAGAGGAAGTCAGGCAGTTGGGTACTTAGATTCTCGGTTCTTTTTCAAATTTGTAGCAGAACATGCATGCTTATAAAAAAATTATTATTTATATTTATTTTGGGGAGTCTCAGACTCTTAGATTCCCCTCCAGCTTCGCCACTGATGTTTAGCTTATTGCTAATGTTCGGAAAGTTTGCAATAATTCAGGATGATTGGCAAGTGCATTATGGCTTTCAAATTGATGTGCTTTGTAATAATCAAACTGTCGAAAGTTATTTGATAATAGTACGATGCTGAGATTAAGAGAATATTATGATGAGTAGCTAATCCTAAACCGAGTACCGCATTGCTAAACAATCGGTCAATCCAGATTCATAGAGATCACAAAGGAAAAGGAGACAAGTTCAACAATTATCTGGAATCCATATTCTCTGATGGAGAGTGCTATTAATCATTAGCTCAATAATAATAAATTTTTATTCATTTTTTATAAATTGATTTTAAACTTTTGTACAGAGTCATGAAAGTGAACTTAAATTCTGTATGAATATGAAGAATAATAATTATTATAGAAAAATATCAAATAAATATTCTACAGAACTATAGAATTAAAAATAATTGATGTTCTTTGAATATGATAATAAGTAGCCTAATAACAGTAGGCATAGTAATCCTGTATTGGGATTATTCTGAATTTATTTTTTCAGATTAGCACGTTTTATAGACTCACTCAATGTATGTCTTGTTTTCCATTCCCGTTTTTTTAAATTTAATGGTATTTCAAGCAACAAATAAAATTCATTCACACTTATTTGTTATTATAATACAGACAATACACTTCACCAGGGACCCAGTTGTGATTGAATGTTTGATAGAATACACCGAGGAATATGAAAAAGTAGCCTATGACAAGGCTATATGGTCCTTGACAAGGCTATAAGGATTAATATGCGGTGTAGTGGAAATAGTTTGGGATTATTTTGAAAATCTGTAGAGGGGTTAGTTCTCTAAACATTTTTATTTAGTTTAAGGAACTTCTATTTCATGCATGAAATAATTCACACTTTATGTTTATGAGATACCTAATGGCAGTTGCTTGATACCAAATAGCAATTTCGAAGGGACCAAATTCACAGGAAATTGAAATAATGAGCTTCATACTCGTTGAAATAATGACTCTGAAATAAGTTTTACTTGTCATAAAAGTTCCTATGCTATGGTACCATATTCGTGTTATGCCTTCTACAGTGCAATATGAATAGAGGTTCACTATACTTGATACGTATAATTGAGACTCATTGGGGATTATTTTTATAATGCGTATATTAAAAGGCAGGTTTCAGCCCTTTTCTCAATATATTAGTGTCTTCTTTTTAGATACTCTCCCACTTCATGACTGAACAATATAGATAATAGGTACTTTAATATGTTGGTAACACATTGGTCACACATAAATTGAATCTTAATTTATGATAAATTAAAAGTAACAGGGACCGGGACCCAGTTATAATTATTGAGAAAATTCCCAGATTGAAACTCTACTTAGAGATCTTTTTCGATGAAGCCAGAAAAAATAGTCTTTTTTTGGAATAGATCATACTAAATAGTTTGAAAGAATGCTCTGATTACCTAATTTGATTAATTTTGAGGATGAAGCCCACATAGGTCTGAGACCTGAGCGTGGGTAATGAATGGTGATGGTGATTAATTGAGATTATTATGGGTGGATTAAGACATTCACAGGTTACAAAGTTTCGATAAATAAATATCACTTCCCGGTGGTTCGGAACCCACCTAAAACTGTACTTCCAACTCATCAATCACCATCATCCAACTCATTACCCACGCACAGGTCTCAGACCTATGTGGGCTTCATCCTCAAAAAAAAAAAAAAATGTTTTATTCCTCAAAAATGACATAATAAAAACACTTCACATTTCAATTCATTGTACAATTTTAAAGAGTTCACCACTTGAAAAATGACCAAGAAATGAATAACTTATGAATCATAAATATTTTACTTGAAAAATAATAACACAAAATTAGAAATAGAAATATAGATTTACGAAATATTGCCGTTGATGAAAAAAAGAAATGCAAGTGAAGCCAACCAAGAAAAAAATGATAGGAATATAAATACCGGTACTCAAAGAAGGTAAGACAGCAAGTCTATGAGCGGGAGTTCAACATAAAACAATTTTGTAATGATAATGTATACTATTTGACAGAAATATATGAGTAATGTATGAAGAACATAGCTTTCAACAAAACAATGAACAATTAAGGTTTTCCTAAGGCAAAAGAAAGCAGTACGAATCATGTGTGACCTTGCTGCTACGGACTCATGTAGATCAGCTTTTTGTGAACATAATATTATGACGCTGCCTGCTCTTTTTATTTGCCAGAATTTGATATATGTAAAACAGAATATTGCCAATTTCAATACCCATTCAAGCACTCACAATTTTGGTACAAGAAATAGGGAAAATTTAACACTGCCTAATGTTCGCTTAAGGAAAACGTACAAAAGCCACTACTATCAGCAAATAAAATTGTTCAATAGGCTACCTCAAAAATTTAGAGTTCTTCCAGTTAGGAGTTTTTAAGACTGTAGTTGACAAGTGGATTACATCCAAATCCCTCTATTCAATAGAGGAATATTTTGAATGTGATATGACTGGTTTTTAGGGTTACTTGTGACGACAGCATCTTGTGCAATTGTATTTTCTTCATGTACGGTATTATTTGTTTTGATGTATTGTGACTACATTGTGGCTTTGCCTATTACTGTTGTAAGTTTATTGGCAATAAAGAAATCTTATCTTAAAAAAACAAAACAATAACAATGAGGTTGTGAAAGGAGGCGAAAGGATGAACAGAGAAGATAGCAAAACTGAAGGGAAGAAGAACTAAGAAGGAATTTAGAAATAGAAAATTTTAGCTGATGGAACAAAGAAAGAGTTTAGCTCATTACAGATAAACAAACTGAATCAGGAAATTACCCGGTAAAACAGCTCAACTGCATCATGGTTTGAGCTGCTTAGCAACGCATGCAAGGATTTTGTAAAATTTGAATTTAGTGAAGAACAATTTATTATTTTTAAATTAATTCATTTTATATTTTTTCTTTCTGTTGTTTGAGTATTTTAAACAGAATAGCCATCATACTTGTCGGTCACTTGTACCATTTACTTTGTCAGTGAATCATTATATTGCTATAGCCATGTACTTGTATGTCACATTATTATTATTTCATTCCTCCTATATTATTGGCTAATAATTTTACACACAACGCTAGTAAGAAATTATATTTTGTGCATGCGGGAAAGGCTTTAAACCTGATTTAAATATCACAGGCGCATTTCCTTTTTCACTGATGCTTACTGAACAAAGAACTAATTCAAGCCAAGTACTAAAACTGAAACTGGTTCATTTTTTGAAAGTGGTTGACTCTACTCACTTGAATTGGGAATGCATTCAAATGTTTATAATATCCATAATGAAATAAAATTACAGCCTCTGTCAAATTGAGACTCGAATTTTCTTTCAAGACACCAAATACATTTCTCACATTCATTTTCTATTTCTCTCGATCAATTTTCAACTTACAACACAAATTTCAGCGTTTTAAATCTTAAAATTTAGAAGTTATATAGTTACATTACCATTGAAACAAGCATTTCAACTGATTTTCGACTTATTGCTTAAATAAAGGAATCTTCATCAGACAAGATTTAGGATTTCGCTAGTTTATTTGCTACCCTTACTTTTTAACCCCGACAATTTGCTGATTAAGCTTACTTTTGGATCAAAATGCATTCCAATAATAAATTCAAGTGGGTAAAGAAGTAGGTCCAGTGAGTTCAAGAAATACAGTGTCAGTTCCTATGTAAGATTGTTCAATTAGAATTTTTTATTAGCGTAAGAGTACCGTATTCTATGAGGTATATTATGATGAATTGCTTCAATTTTTCCAGGATATTTGTTGATTGGTCTGACATTCACAATGCTGACCCTGACAATATTCTACGACATTCCACAATTAAATTTCGGAGTTCTGTTCCTCATGAGGTCTGATGAGACAACAACAGATCCGGAGAAGGTTAGGCTTCAAGCACCAGGAACAATTGGACCCAAGTACTCTCAACAGTTCAACGACCATTTGAAGGGTGTGAAAATTGAAACTCCCACGCCAGAGGATCAGACACCAGTTCACGCTCGGCAGTAGATACCTGACAACATTTTTTATAAGCAGTATGACTACGTCTTCAACTTGAAGATTCAGTTGATAATATTATGCAAAATCTATAGCAAAATGTAATTCAATGTGTATAGATTATTTGTTTAAAACTTTACAAGTATCGTATACAAAAATACAAAGCTAGATAACAAAATTAAGTGGGATTCTTCAAGAGTATTCAATCATACACCAACATTGTCCAGCATAGGTGTTAATAAAATTGATATGGTAACTATGACAAAATCCAAAACTTTAAACAAAGAATCACCTGTACCTAGTACGAGTTGAGACAACTGAATGGACCCAGTGTCAAGCCAATCAATAATAAATTAATGCGCTCAGTTCCAGACTGGTTGTAGAAAAACTTCAGGAATAAAATAAGAATCTTGAGGAGCTTGTGAAATAAAGCATCTGAAACCCCACAATTATTCTTATCTAAATCATGATCTTCCACTTCTCGTTTGATTGGAGACAAATTTTTAAATTGTCACTTGGGCCCCTATTATTTATGAGACTGCTTTGAGACTTCTTCAATTCAAGAGGGACTTGAAAACCTTTTAAAGTGAATGTATTTTAAGTCACCCTTGAGTCAAAGGTGCTTCATGAGTACGGCCTTGGTAGCTTTAATAGAAAGGCTGGATATTTTTTATACCAGAGGGCTCTAGTCGATAGTCAGTAGACTATACACATAATAATCTGATTTAAACACAAAAATAAAAACAATTTAGATAATTTTTTTCAATTTGAAAATTTATCTGAGTAATATAATAAATGACTATTGGGGAAGATTATAGTTTTTATTCTATTTTTTTCACACAACAATTGATAACTGGTTCTTCCATTTTTTAATTATTGAACAGATCATACAGGTTTTTCTAGAATTGCAAAGTAGCTTTAATTTTACATCATGATCATAGGTAAGCACAATACAAACTTCCATTCAATTTAAAAAAAAATGGCACAAAATTCTGTACCATACCTCTGATAGAACCTATAAAATTGAGCATTGAGCATTTAGCAATTGAGCATTGAGCATAAATTTAATGGAAATTTGTATTGTGCTTAACTATGATCATGATGCAAAATTGAAGCTGCTAATTCTAGAAAAACCTGTATGATATGTTCAATAAATTAAATAATATTGAAATTTTCAATTAAAAACCATAATTTTGGTTATTATTACTGTAAATTATGTACCGTACCATACCTCTGATAGATTCTATCTAATTGCGCATTTTATCAATCAGTATTCTGTTCCAGACATCAAAAGTCATAGAAGTTAAAAAGGAAAATTCTCGGTTATTGAATACACAAGTTATGAACCAGCACCTTTGAATACAACAAAGTTTTGGCCTAAACATAATTCACTTTTTTTATTGACATTTCATTATTCCAGCAAATTTTCAAAAACTATCAATTTACCTACTTATAATAAAATTATTAAATACTTTCATTTTCTGAGTTTGTTTTCTCTTAGTTGAACCTTGTGTTGAACAGTTGAACTGATACAGAACCAATTATTAAACACCTATAATTAATTATTTTATTTCAGCAGTAAGAATCGAACATATTGAGAAATTAATGTTATTACAGTACCTTTTAAATGTGATATATAGTAGGTAACTTATTCTGACAGTCAGCTTTCAATTGAAAACTAACATTCTATTGTCGTAGTATGTTACAAGCATTTTATAAATTTGACAGACTACAGCATTTACTGGCTTCAATGCCGGAATCCAGAATATTAAATGATATTTTTATTTCCTACAATGAATTTGATTCATTATTAATCGCAAGATATTATCCTTCCCCTCATTTATTTACTCTTCTTGTTCAATGGTTCTTTGTTTTCAGTTCATTCACTATCTATGAAGATTTTTATCATTATTAATGCTCTTAGCAGGATTTCTGCTACTAAATACCGTTCGTACTGTTGAAAATTGCTTTAATTTGACTAAATATTTTTTATCCCTATGCATTTAAAACAATTTAAATGAGATCAAACTGTTTTAATGGTAGAACAAAAAGAGATGTTCTGTACTGTAAACTTGGGAATGTACTTTAAATGTTTTGTCTGCCTGGATTCAGTATAACCCATCGTTAACTCACTAAAAATCATCAATCAATTCATTTATTATTTATATTATTCTGGCAAGTTATTATATTATTTATTACAAGTGCATCATAAATGAATAAAGTATGAGGAAACAGAAAAGGATTATTGGAAAAATATAAAAATGAAATTATAAGAGTACAGAATATTTACAGAAATTGAATTCTGTGATGTTTTCCATGACGAAATACTTAATGAGCAATCTAATACTAAAACTGACACTGTATTTCACTTTTAAACAATGTTTTTCTCTCATATATTGGAGATGCTTGAGGAATGCATTTCACTTCTGAAAAGAAGTGAGGCTGATGAAGCTTCTTTTCAGAAGTGAAATGCATTCCTCAAGGATCTCCAATATATGTGAGTAAAACATTATTTAAAAGTGAAATACAGTGTCAGTTTTAATATTAGAAATTGAATTGTAAGAAAATCCATTCGATTTGGAATTTTCATTATTTATACTGATATAATTCACACAAATAGAACTTCATTGCACTTATTCATTACATAATACAAATAAAAACCAATCACAAAGGGGTAGACCCACATGAGTCAGCGACTTGTGTGATAGACAAAAATAGAAACTGAAGCTGAAGATGCAATTTTCATTATTGTCAGTACAATACCCAACATTAAATTTTCAAGCTAATTAAAGTATGAGCATTCATATCAAAGATAATTATTCTTAGGGGTTTATCACCGTTAATGCTTGTGAACGATGGATACCTATTTAATATTTCAGATTGTCTCACTTGTACCATTATGAGTTTTATGTGGCAACCTACGGAATTTCTGTGATGTTTTTCATAACGAAATACCGTACTTAATGAACAATCTAACATTAAAACTGACACTGTATTTCACTTTTATAGGCCTATAATGTATTACTCACATATATTGGAGATGCTTGAGGAATGCATTTCACTTCTGAAAAGCCTGAAGAAGCTTCTTCAGCCTTTTGAGAAGTGAAATTCATTCCTCAAGCATCTCCAATATATGTGAGTGAAACATTATATAAAAGTCAAATACAGTGTAAGTTTCAATATTAGACTATGGAATCTCCTATGTAGAAGAAACTATTTTAACCCGATCACAAATATTGCCTATCCTAAGTGACATGCAACTGACCTTCCACTTATACATTGTCTCAAGAAATATTTCTCTGTTTATTTAAACCGATTTTTGAAGCTCAAGAAAGAATATTATCATGATTCGAATACTTCTTATGAGCTGAATAATCAGGAATAAGAATTATTTTCTGATTCCCAGATTGTATATGTACCATACTTACTTCTGGTGATAAGCTGAATAATTGGAAATAAAAATTATTTCTCAATTCACAGATTGTATGTGCCATATTATTTCTGGTGATAAATGTCCAAAACCATGCAACATTTTTTCTGAAAAACGAGAACCAGTACCAATGGTCATAGTACAGTTATTGTTGATTTTTTGTGGATAGTGCATGAGAACGATGTATATCAAGCATTTAATCTTGAAGGTCCTAACCTGGAAGTCTCAAAAACTAAGAGGACTCTATTGCAGTCTGCAGAGGACTACTTTCATAACTTGACCCAAGCAGCTATATGCTTTCATGAAACCTCCTTATTGATAACGGATAATTTATTGCTTCCAATAACCAGAAATTAACTTACCAGTAGGCCTACATGTGAATATAGGCAACCTGGATTATATCGTAGCCTACATGGAGTATAACTTGTCATAGAACCGTGCTATTAATGGCTTTTAATATGAATCCCTATATATTTTTTCACCTGTGCATATAATATATCATATTATGGTAGTCTATAAATTTACTTGCTTTATACTTACAATTTTATTCTGTAAATGATTGTTAAAACTCTTGTAAGTTACTAGACTGCTTAGGCTACTATCTAACATGAAGCAATTTTACTAAATCACTGACAGACTATTATTTTTCAATATGCTCTAGAAGGAATATCAATTTAATGTTTTAGAAACTTCAGACTTCTCATCTAAATCATATAAAATTAATTAAATTTCTAAGACTGGATCTGCTTAGAAGTAATTATTGCTGGAGTAAGTATGTTGGATTCAAAAACTGAATAATTATTGTGAGATACCGTACTCAATAATCTGTGACATTCATGAACTGTATATAATTAAGATACTGGAGATTCATGAATTGTATAAATTTAAAAAATACAGTGAAGTACATGGTTAGCTTTATAACATTTATTATCGTTATTGTGTCCAAGAAAGTGGAATTAACCATTGCCTGTTGATGACAGTTCATTTTACCTACTGTAATATGAATATCGATAAATATTAAAAATAAAATAATTACCATTATTAAGAATATTCGGGTAGGTAATATTTATCTTCAGTGGACTGTAGAATTTATCAAGTACCTGGGCTACTTGAAATATCTTTTTCATCCATTGCTGATATTTTGTAGTTTATCTATAAATAAACTATCTATATTTTGATAGCCTATTAGTACCAGTTCAAATACTCAAGAGTTCATACAGTTAATTTCCAATTTAATAGGGGGCTAATACCTACCTAATAAACTATTAATATTGCATCAGTTTAGTTGGAAGATTACATGGAACTAATGGTAGGAAAATTAGTTGTAGCCTAGTGTAATTGTATAAATGCATATGCTGTTAGAGTACTGTGCAGTTTAACTGATGTCAGAGATAAATATATATTTATGTGGCAAGTCATCTACAGCACGGTTGTATAACAAAGTATGCTCCATTAAATAGTGCTGTTTGGCTAAAATTCAATTATTTTGTCCTTCAATGGAGATAGGTGGTAAAACTAAATTCACTTAATATAGTATTTTTTATTGCTGATGATGCCCACATGAGTCCGAGACTTGTGCGTGGGTAATGAGGTGAATTATTACACATAAATGCCTGACGTTGGAGTGGGATTCGAACCCACGACCGCTTAAACGACAGCAAGCTGAAGTTGCGACGCCCCAACCAACTGCGCTAAGCGGCACGCCATGTTTATATGTTTAAAATATGATGCACATGATAAATGATTTGTTCCCGTAGAAGTCGTAGTGTTGTGAGAATTTAATTTATTATTTAAGAAAATAGAAGATTTAAAAAAATATTTGACAGCTTAATGAAATCGTACCAAAATTGGAAGAGCTGCTAAATTGAACACTTACAACTTTCTACATTGATAACAAACAGAATAAATATGTAACCCAAATTTTTTTACATTAGTAGTGTGCTTCATGATCCTTCAATTTAGTAACCTGGTAATCAACCTTCAGCTTCAGCTTCAAGTCTCAAATAATGGAAACCATTTTCCCCTTCGAGAAGAGAGTGTTAGCAAGATTGTTTAGGAGGAATCCCTGACAGTCTCAATTAAGTTTGACCCTTCTCAGGATCTGTTTCTTTATACTACCTAAGTAAACTTATTTTTAAGGTATTACCTACGATACGTTTTAATAAATTGAAGCTACTAACTTTGCTCAAATTGGTAAGTGATTGAAAAATAATATTTTCTAAGCAGGCAAAATATAAGAAACGAAGTTAAAAGCCCCTTGAATAACATCAGGCCAGATTTAAGAAAAATCCAATAAGTAGATGCATCGATAGAGCTTCAACAGAATTCTTCTTTTCCCAACAATTGTCATTTGGTATTTCACAGATAATAACAATAGATAAATGCTAGTTCATGATTTTTTTCATGAGAATAATCAAGTATTGCTGTTAAGATTTATTGTGTTACGTATTTTCAAAGTCAAATCAAATTAATGACCTCCATCATTGCTACCAAATTTACATCTTCAACATAATATGAAAATATCTTACATTCCAGCTATTCAGTCGCTTGCTTCAATGAAGTGTCCCTGTCCTGGGGGTCACGCCCAATATTTAGATTCGTCGTTTATGACCACCCCCCGTCCACAGCAAACCAACCAGCAAAACAGTGAAAGTTAAAGAGATTCACTTTATTTTTTATTGGTAGACCCAAACCGCCCATGTGATTGCTGTCAATATTAAGCTAATTACAACTTTATCATTCTATAAAACCTTATTATAGTGCCATTTTGTACAAAATCACTGTGTGACGGTAATAGACCATATGATACACTAACGCCAAATGAAAAGAGTGCCACTTGAAAGAATGCCCTTGGCACTGACATATGCTCTCAACATGCAACAAAATTGTTACTTATTTATTTGATGTCATTGGGGATTATTTGGAAAAGGGATGATGAACCTTGTATAATCAAATAAATGTACTTTAAACTGGTTTATGATGCACTGATGAACTTCAACAAAAATTCACTTGAATGTTATCTACTTTGACTTAATCAGTGGTGTAACTGTGGGGGGACTGGATCCCTTTAGACAGAACTTTTCTGGAATTTCAACAAGCCGAGAGACAAGTTCTTGAAGTTATGGAAGATTAAATTTAAAAGACAAATTTTAGATTGACGAAAATGGATATCTGTAAAAGACAAATGATTCACCTGATTACGGTGATGCTGTGGCTCAAAAATCATTGAAAAATTCCATTTATAGTCTACTATTCCCCCATTTTTAAGCCCATTTCAGAACAGTTCTTTTCGAACCACTTAAATTTCAATTTCGCTTTCAAATTTGATGTATTCAAAACACTAGTTCTATTTGGTTCTCTAGAAGCAAGTTAATAAAGCTGAATTGAGCAAGTTCATTGAATTTTATGTTGTAGATAAAATGAATGAAATGAGGATATGTTGAAGGAAGTGTATTTTTATTTAATTAACAGTCCAAAGAAGATAAATATAGTATAAACTTAAAAAACCACTTTTAAATGGAAATTAACTCATATGGCGTGACGGCGAAACGGCCGTCACGCCATAACGTGAGTTAATTTCCATTTAAAAGTGTTTTTTTTTAGTTTATATTACATATTAGTGGAAACAAGATGGATCTTCAACATCATTAATATAATTTTGAAATTTCTGTGCCAAAAATCTTCACTAGTTACCATAACTAGTTCACTATAGTTATGATGGATCCCTGTTTAGAGGGATTATTTTTTAACAATTTCCCACGGAGTATCCTCCGAAACCCCCTTGTGAAATAAAGACTTATGTTTATGTAGCCTACTTGTATATTGTGTTCGGAAAATTATTGTTAGAGGCCTACTTTTTCACCAGTTTTTTATCTTACATTATATTGCCTAGAGCTGGAGGGCTAAACCCTCTTACACCACCAACACATTATTGGTTCCCAGACTGACCCTCAGCTACAGTACTGGATCTAATTTTTCAATCAAGTACAGTTTAAAAAACTATACTTAGTTTAAAACTTATATTCTATTTATTCAGACTTCTTTATTATCTAAAATCAGTGCTGTTAAAGGTATGAAGTTATTCAACATTCTATGTTGGAGGATCCCCGACAAATCCCCTCATCATTTTCTACCACTCCTCCTCCTCCTCTGGCATGCGTTTCCTCTACAATAAATAGTAACTGACGACGCCCGTAACATTGGATTGACAACAATTTTATCTCAAGAGAATTTATTATCAATATAAATAACAGGTCTGACAGATCAAGTTACTTGTGAGGAGCTATTTTATGTGGAATACTTGAAAGGTACCGTACCGTATCTTATGAAACTAACAATTCACATTAATTTTTGAGATTGCAAAGTTTGAAAATAGCTTCATATCTACTGAAATGAAATTTGATTATTTGTTCTAAGAACACCTTCAAGTTGATACTTCTCTTTATGTAATAGGAAGTATGGAAAATAATTCAAATTTAATAATCTTATAATTACGATACATCCTATCCTCTAATTCGTTCTTAGAATTGTCTGAGTTTGAAGAAATTGGTTTCTTTCCATTGTGATACACTAAATTATGATGCGTAAGCTATTGATTTTTAATTAAGAAATGGAGTGTGATGAATTATTGTGATTATATTGTATTTGTTTCATATTTTGTATGTCAAGTTGTGTTTCGGAAGATGGGCTTACCGAGATGTAGTTAATAAAATGATGGTATTTTATCATCATGGATTGTAATCAAAGAAGGTTACAGTGTATTTTGTTATTGTATTTTTCTATTGTAATGGCAAATTAAAAATAAAAAAACAACATATAGGCCTATTTATGTTGCATGAAGTTCAACTTGCACTACTGGCAGTATTATCAATGAGAAAACAGAAGATCAAATCATAGAATAGGGTATAAGGTAGAGAAAAAATCAAACTTTGATGAAAGACATATTATAGTTTTTAGAGTGTGTTATTTATACAGAGGTATATACTTTCATAGTACTTATCAACTTGGTGTTATTACACTTGGTTTGTAAAGTAACGTATATCTAGTGCAATTCATGAGAAGTACCAGAGCTTTGTCATAAGTAAGTTGCATTAAATAATAATGATAATATATTTAAAAAATATTTTTGTAGATCAGAGTGTACAGTTGAGTGTGCTAAATAAGATTCCAGTTGAATAAAGAATATCGAATCGAATATAGAATAATATTCTATCCAAATCATATGAAAATTATTAATATAATAGTATATTCCATCATTTACATAGAATAATGTTTTCAAAAATGTAATCAAATACTCAGCAGATTCAAAGCCGTTGATTTATTTCTATAATATTATACAAGCGACAGTAATAGATAATCAGAAGAAACCTATCATATCTTTTATTTGGGACCAACATTTATTGCAAATCTACAGTAATAAATATTCCACTGAAAATGCACTGTAATTTTTAAAATAATCATATATATCACCATCACCAATCATTATATTTTTTTTCAATACCTTCAACTGAGACGACATATCAAGAAGAAAAGCATTTTTCTAAATATGAAGAAGTGTATTCCAATTTCTGGTCATCATTGGATTGAACAGTTTAAACAAAAATATACAACTGAAAAAATTCACTGGAACCTAAGTGATTGTACCGGTAGCTTCCCTGTGGATAAGTGAGCCAAGAAAATAAATAGTTTTTAAATTGATGTACTGGTTGATGTTGTTCTAATAATATGATTAAATTTTATTTAAACTGATACATGAATGGTAGTTTACTATACCTTTCACACCATTTGAATCCTTTGTAATTGAATGTGAATACTTGTTGATAAAAATTAAATGTTCATGTTTATTCGTAGGCTACTGATAAATAATTTATTCCTTATCAAATCAACTACCACTGTAGCCTACCTAAAGATTTGAAAGGAAATTAATTCATTCGTGTACCAATAAATGTTCTGATGTTTTATTGAATATTAATGGTGAAAATATCTACATAAGAGATTTCCCAAAATTTTGGCAAAAATTGGCAGTTGCGTCTCATTTATCAGCACTCTACATCGCCACTTCTTGTTTCAACGATTCAAGATTTCTCATTTCTATGCAACAAAGTATTATTTTTCACTTTTGATGACTGCATTGAATTGGCTAATACAGTATGATTAATGGCATCAGTGGCGGATTAATGAATTTTTATGGGAGGGGGCGACATACCCCAAAAATACCCGTTGGTCCGGGGGGGGGGGGGTGTATGGAATAAAATTTTTGGAAATTTAGTAGCCTTTAACCGCATTTTAGCACTTAAAATGTAGTAGAAATATAATTTTTTCGTGTTTAAGAACAATAAAATTTCCCCTAGCTAGAGTAGTTTATTTCTGTATATTCATGTGGAATTAGGAATACAAATTTTTTCATACAATACAATATGTCTTGAACAAAAATTGCTTTGCTAGCTTAATTTTTATCAAAATTTACAGAGAAATGAACAGAGTCTAAGCAATTTATTCGTGATCGTGATGATTTTTAGACCTATATATATATATATTTAAATTAATCTCAACATTCTTTCATGTTTCATAATACCAGTAGCTACTACAATAAATATGTATTAGGTCAAAAGCAAACAGAGATTTATATGCCCCTACCTATTCTATAAAAGATTAATCTTATTCAAACTAATTTCACTTGATATAAGATTTCCTTCATTCTCTGTCATTTGTTAATTCGTCATTGAATTAAAATTATGTCAACAGTTAAAGATAAAGTAAAGGTAATATAGAAAATAAGGCAAAATAAGTATTACAACATTTGTTAATTCCCGGCCGGCGGAGGCGGAGTGGTAAGACAAGTTGGAGGTATTCCGTCTGTGGCGGGACAATTAAAATTTAACCGTGTGCATGTCACAAGTGTTACCCTTTTTAATTTTTTAAAATGTGCAAGCCCTCGGGGGGGACGGTCGCCCCCTCCGCCACCCCCTTTAATCCGCCCTTGAATGGCATTCATACATATTATTAATGTCATTAAATGTGATAAGTAAGTCAAGATTAGTAAGTTAGGATAGAACAAATTTGCTCATTAGTCTCAAGACTAGATAGCAATAGTATCTACAGGGGAAAAATGTATGATATATTTATTTATATAATAAGAGAGAGTAGGGGTGTGTGTGTGCGTATGTCAGTCTTACGGATTCCACAAAAACAGCAACGAATTGAAACATTAAATTAATTTGGCACAAGACTCATACTTCCCTTTTTTGGGATTGACAGTTGAAATCCATGTATCAAATACGGTATTTAATTTAAACATACCGTTGCAAAGCACGGGTAAACCAGTATACATTTTTAAACAGACAGTAACAAGGTAACTTAGTTGAAATATCAAACAAATTTGCGCACTGAAATCTTTGGTTTGGAGCTTTTTGTTAATGTTGCTTTCCCTTGATAATTTCTAATTATGGAATTTAAAGATGTTTAAGGCCCAACATCGCCTCAACTCCTAACATCTAGTATAAGAAAACTAGCTGGTTCAACGGTGCTTCACTGTGGTGTTTAAGATAAAACGTTCATAATCCCGTGAATAATTCTGTTGTTAACCATGTTCATGGTATATACTAGGTCCATTGCTTTTCTTATTATATGTCAACCATTTACCTAAAGAATTAATTAGTGGTAGAGCCCTCTTATTTGCAGATGATACATCACTCATTTTCAGCAATTCCATTCTAGATAATTTAGAAATAAGTGCCCATATAGGTGTGCAGTCCATTGTCCAATTCTTAAATCAGTTAAAATTAACAATAAATAGTAAAAAATGCCAATACCTTCAATTCAAAAACAAACATAATTCAAATGAAGATAGGGCTATAAACGTGTTTGTAAATGATAATCAACTAGACCAGGAAGAAAACATTGCATTTCTAGGAGTTTTGTTGGATAGAAGATTGACCTGGGCACCATACATTGAGAAAGTATGTTGTAAAATTTCATCTGGGGTATTTGTCCTGCGACAGCTCGCTAGATTGAATGACAAAAAGTTACTTTTTACAGCTTACCATGGGATCTTACTGTCACATATTAGGTATGCTATCTTAGTATGGGGTAATTCATCAAAACAAAATCTTGATAGGGTGTTTAAGATCCAAAAGAAAGCAGTTAGGTGTATAGAAAGAGTAAATAGATTGGATTCATGTAGGCCGTTGTTCAAGAGACTTGGTCTCCTTACTGTACCCTGCTTATATTGTGTATGAAGCTACTTTATATGTAAAAACGAATGATATTAACCAAAATCTTGACGTACATGATTATAATACAAGAAGCCGAGGAGATTATCACTTGGTGAGTATCATAATAGTAGCTTATTCAAACAAAAACCTAGTTATATTGGTAGGAAATTCTACAATAAGCTACCGCAGTTTTTAAAGAGTCTTGAAAATATAGAAATATTTAAAAAACAATTGAAAAAATATTTAGTTGATGAAGCTTTTTATAGTGTACAAGAGTTCCTTTCACATCAAAATTAAGCCTCACCTCAACTAATTGATATAGTAATTAATTATGGTATCTAGTGTATATGACTAATGTTAATCTGACTTGTCTTATACTCCTTAACTGGAGTCTCCAAGACGTAATCTACAAAAAAAAACAAAAAACAAAATGAATACCGGCAGATCCAGTTCATAATCATTTGATGAAGTAATAATAAAAGCTCAGTGCATATTTTACATCTCCTAGGGCTTGCACAGTTTCAGAATATTCATGAAATATATATGAACCATGAATAATCATGAACCATCAATAGAAAGTTTTTAATAAAATACGGCGAATTAAAAACGAATTCTTTTGATTTTTTGCAGTGGCGAAGGTGATATTGTGCAAAATATCTATAATGGAAATCTATAATCAATAAGATATGAAGTTGTCACCACCACATTTATTTAAAAATAGTATTTACTAATTTCGGTTGTTATATTATCAATCCAAACAGTTTGTTTGAGATTTATAATGGTGTACGGTAACAGCCGAAACTAGTATCTACTATTTTTAAAAAATGTGTTTGTGACAACTTCATGTCTTATTAATCATTAATTCCTTGGATGTTCACCATGATAATAGTGACTCAAACTCAGCTACAGTTATTCAGAATTCATTAATTACATAGGTTGAAATGAGATAGCGTTTTAGGGATATTCATCATTTATAAAAGAAGCATGTCAAGCTCCAAAAAATATCAAATGAATTTATAATACATACTTAAAAATGACAAACAATATAGGCTTACAGCAAATGCCAAAACAAACCACATTGAATACATTAGATTGACTAAAAACAAACAAGGAAATGAATAATTATTATTAGATTCAATTTCTGGGAAAGTCTCAGAAAATATCCTACATAACAAAGCATTTGAGAAGATTATTAATTTGGATTAGTGGAGATTCTACTTATTAGCGTATTATGTAGGCTACTTGGCATTACATTGCATCATTGCATCACTTTTGTAATTTGATTTTTGTGTTTGATTCAGTTTCATCTAACACTTTTTTTACGATGGACACCCAGTATTTTTTCTGTTTGAATTAATGAGTGAATAAAAATTTTAATAGACCACTTTGAAATCACAAAATTAACAGAAACGTCTTCTGACAAGTTTATTCAGAAGCTATCCAAATTGTTTGATGAAGCAAAACATTCACTGGCTAATCACTCTTGATTTTCATCTAGTACAGTCATGTTATAAACATTTTTATGTATGAAATTTAATGTAGAATAAAATCACTTGCCAGTAATACTGACCAGAAGAGCTGTAGGATAATATTAATTAAGATAATTAGAAGACAAACTATTTTCGAGACAGAAAATTTCTTTCCAATTATTAGCTATCTCAATACCAATTGATGTTTTTAGAATTCTGTCACATTAAGAGTAGACAAGGAGGCCTGAGATATCATGAAAAAGCCAAACTCAAACGCCTGTTTCCTGTTCCTAAGCTACAGAGATAAAGGCCTGAGAATCTGAGTGCTCATTCCTTAAAACGTGCTCAACTTTCCTTAGATGCAAAATATCTTCAAAAAAATTCTTAGTGAGCATTTACAATAACCTATAAGTTAAGGGAGCTACGTTCCGATTTCATTGAAATTAATTCAGTAGATTCTGAGAAATCGTGATCAGTGAGTGAGAGTGGCATTATAATTATATATGTAGTCTTTAAGATACAGATATGTGCACGTTATAAATTATTATTAGGCTCATCCAGATGATTTGCTAATGTGCACTTGCTTTGGAGCGTAATGAGATTATTACATATTTAGTTGAATTAATTACATATTTTAGAAAATGAATGAATAAATAAATAACTTTAGTGGGTTCTGATTTTTTCAAATTACGATCATAATGCTATAAATTATGTAAAATGCTTTTTTTAAGATATCAGACTATTACTGTTCAAATTTCCCTTATGGGGCCCTATTACTAAATTTGAAGCCAAATCAACAGATTAGCTCTGTATCATATTACAGCTGTATTTTATGAATGATATGAATAAATATTTTATTTCAGTGACAAATGAGAACATCATATGACTTACAAATACGTCTAATACATGTTTTTTGCATTTTCAGTGTCCTAATACTAGAGCTATCCTAATACTTATGACCTAATACTTAAGAACTATCCTAATACTTATGACCCCAGAGCAAGGTTCCTCGACTTAACTGACTATGAATGTATGCAAAATAGACTGTCCTCAGCACCTGATAAATCACACAGAGTCTCAATCTGCGCATCAGGAATATCTCCCCTGCCTGAACTTTGATTCTATTTTCATTATGTTACTCTCCCAATTCAAACTCTTATCAATCATGAAACCTAGAAAATTTACGGGTGGTTATCTGGTTTCAGTATTATCACTTCTCATGTAATTTTATCTCCAAATCTTGAATTTTGCCTTCATTAATACGGTACATAAAAGATTAGCAGTACGGTACACCTACCCAGGACAAGTTCAGAAGTAGTTTTCAATTTCCTCCTCAATACTTCAGCTGAGTCTGACTTGAGACAAATATTAATATCATCAGCAAAAAGAAAACTCTCCACGGAAGTATCTGATTTAACATTAGGCAAATCATTCACATAAATAATGAACAGATTGTTCATTATCAGGTTGATTATCTTGATATTATATGCCACTTATTCCCACTTATATTGGTGTATTATATGCCACTTATTCCCATCTACAAATAATAGATCAGTCATAGTTTTCCATTAATCCATATTATACAGTAATAAGAAAAGTAGGTGTGTGTATGTATGTTTTTGTTACGGATTTCACAGAACTGACAACGATTTGGAACACTAAATTTGGCCAATATAGCTTCCTCTAAACTTGATTCAGTGCCTCGAAGCCCGATTTTTTATTTTCCTTTCAGAATTTTTAAAATTAATGTTCAAATTTCCTTTATGGGGCCCTATAAATGTTGCAAAATTTGAAGCCAAAGCAACAGATTAGCTCTGTATCAATATTACAGCTGCTAATTACCGGCATCATGCAAGCTTAATTGTGCGTGTTGAGCTTTTCATACAATAGGAAATAGGAACATTATTTTAAAGAACTCAACACAAAACTATGCGTTTGGGTAGAGCTGCTAAGATACTAAAAAGGTAGTTTACATAAATGAAGGGTCCAGAGGAAGAAGAGGCCAAGTCCATCGGAACATATTTTTCAGTAGACACTTTTAAAGTCTAATCGTCATGGTAACAGTTACCTAATAAATTGCTTACAGTTTGAATATGCCTTTTTTGAACTATTCTGTAACACATATTGATGTAATTTCATTAATCAACTGTTACATTTTTGTAGAAAAAAACATTTTGGTAATAAATAATAAATTCGTATGGCTTTTAGTGGTGGGGAGACCCTTACGGGTAGTTCCACCTCGCCGCTTTTTTAACGACTGCTTTTTTTTTTTTATATGCAACCGGGACCGACGGCTTAACGTGTCCTCCGAAACACAACATTTTGGTAATCAGTCACAAAACCCACTGGGGAAGAAAGTGCAATGCATGCATAAAATTAAAATCAAATATTGATCAAGGTTGTATTTTAGAAATGAATAGTCTACTGAAATAAGTTTCAATATTTTTTGTTATTAAATGAATAGATTTGTCATGTTTTAAAGTGAAATAAAGTAGTAAAAAATAAAAGAAAAACTGTAAAAGTTAAAGTTTGATGTTACAATTTTTTTGAAAATGAACCAGTTCTCTCCAATGTCTTTTATAATTTTTTTCTCCAGCTCACTGTGCGGTAATTCTATAAAATATATTTTACAGCTTCCTTTTTGCAGAATTTTGTTATTTCATTGATATCTGCATATTTCTTATTTGGAAATTGGAATAGCAAGTTTTCCTGAAATAGTACCCAATGTTATTTTTTGTTTGAACATTTTTACATTTGGCCCATTTGATGTGCATCCATCGTACCTCTAGTAAGAAAATCATTACATTAATATCATCAATTAGGTTAGTTTGATAATAATATATATAAAAACTATCTATTACCTGAGGTTCCTTCCATATTACAACAATTGTATGGCCTGATCATTTTTTCCAATATTATAAATTAAAGGTCACAAACAATACCACTTCCCTTTTTTCCTTTGCATTCTCGATAAAAGTAGATTCTTAATACTGATCACAAGTTTTAGAAATAGAAATATTTTCCTGATATAGGTTAATTTCCAACTCAACTTGTCTTTGATAGTATACATAAACTTGTTTTTTGAAGAAGATAAAAATTAAAAAAACAATGTCCTGTTGGTATGTTGATATGCAAAATAATGATAATTTTTGTTTGATTGTTTGTCAATAAATCATAGCCCTATATATGGCCAACCAAATGGTTTATAGTTTGTTTAAGGAAAATTTGTTCACCAGACAGGAAAGCTGGTGGGTACTGAGGCAAGAGACTAGGTGGCTGAAAAATTCAAGAATTAAAAAAGAATATTAACTTTTCAAGTAAATTCAACGACTTGCAGTCAAATTTGACTGCAAGTCGTTGAATTCACTTGAAAAGTTAATATTAACAACGCAGTTCGTCATGGAAAAAGAAATCCAGGAATTAAAAAAATAATGGTGAGCTAGTTTTTTATTTATTTATTTCAACAAAGCACACAACAAACAGAAATTATAAAATGCAATACAACTTTTGTCAAGTGACTTTGTCATTTGACAGTGCAGCAGAACAGCGTTATTAGTTCACTATAATTTATTATAGTATAATATTTTAATATGTAGACAGATAAAAAAAATACTGTATTTATTATTACTGTATATTTGTTTTGTTTTTGTAGATTATGTCTTGGAGACTCCAGTTGAATAAGTATACAAACTTATACTCAATTAATAGTCACCATAATTGCTATATCTGTTAGTTGAGGTGAGGCTTAATTTTGATGTGAAAGGAACTCTTGTAGGCTACACTATAAAAAGCTTTATCAACTACGGTAAATATTTTTGCAATTGTTTTTTAAATATTTCTATATCTTTAAGACTCTTTAAAAACTGCGGTAGCTTGTTTTAGAGGTATAAACCAATATAACTAGGTTTTTGTTTGAATGAGCTACTATTGTGACTAACCAAGTTGTAATCTCCTGGGCTTCTTGTATTATAATCGTGTACATCAAGATTTTGGTTAACATCACTCTTTTTTACATATAAAGTAGCTTCACACACATATAATCAGGGTACAGTTAGGAGACCAAGTCTCTTGAACAACGGCCTACCTGAATCTAATCTATTTACTCTTTTCATACACATAACCGCTTTCTTTTGGATCTTAAACACCCTATCAAGGTTTTGTTTTGATGTATTACCCCATACTAAGATAGCATACCGAATATCTAAGTAAGAGCACATGGTAAGCTGTAAAAAGTAGTTTTTCTCATTTAATCTAGCAAGCTGTTGCAGGATAAGTACCCTAGATGAAATTTTACAACATATTTTTGGAGCCCAGGTCAATCGTCTATCCAACAAAACTCCTAGAAATGCAATGCTTTCTTCCTGTTTTAGTTGATTATCGTTTACAAACACGTTTATAGCCCTATCTTCATTTGAATTATGTTTGTTTTTTTAATCAAAAGGTTCGCATTTTCTACTATTTATAGTTAATTTCAACTGATTTTAAAACAACCTGCACCTATCTATTTGGTTTTAAATTATCAAGAATGTAATGGCTGAAAATGATGAAAGATGTATCGCCTGCATATAAGGAGGTTCTGCCACTCATTAGTTTCTTAGGTAATCGGTTGACAGATACAAAAAAGCAATGGATCTGTATGAGCCCCCTGGAGGCACCTGGAGGCTTGAATCGTCAATTTATCAGATTCATTCTTCATCATACTATCCCCAATTACTGTCGTAAGCTCTACTCATTGTTCTCTGCCAATAAGATATGATTCAAACCATTTCAGTTCGACCCCATTTACGCCTACATTCCGCAGTATTTCCAATAAAGTTCTATGATTAACATAATTGAATGCCTTTAGTAAATCCAGAAGAACTGCAGCAGCTTTTCCACTTGAATCTATTACATCTATATAAGTCATTCAAATAGAGAAACTACCTTTCTGTGATGTTTTCCATGACGAAATACTTAATGAACAATCTAATATTAAAACTGACACTGTATTTCACTTTTATATAATATTTTACTCACTTATATTGGAGATGTTTGAGGAATGCATTCCACTTCTGCAAAGAAGGCTGACGAAGCTTCTTTTCAGAAGTGAAATGCATTCCTCAAACATCTCCAATATATGTGAGTAAAATATTATATAAAAGTGAAATACAGTGTCAGTTTTAATATTAGAAACTATCTTTGTTGCTTTCCCTTTCTAGAAGTTATGTTGTTCATCACAGATGAACTCAGTTTCTTAAACTAATTTAAATTAGTAATATAAATTGAAGGTGCGAAGGTATCATATTTAGAAATACTCTTTCAAAAATTTTGCAAATAACATTTAAAGTACTATAGGCTAATGGGCCTATGGTTTTCCACTCAGAAAATTCACTTCCAGAATAATTTTACTTAGAATTCAGTCCTACTGTTTTTCTATTATTTAAAATATCAATAATATTTAACAACTTGTCTTGGGATACTGGATTAAATTTTAATTCATTCTGAATAGTCTCAATCTTTCACATGTTTACATTACTAGTACCTGTATTAAGAGATTTTTGAAAATTCTTAGCAACCATTTGGTAATATTTTTTAAAGAAATAACAAATGTCTGCACTATCATCAACATAATTATTTGTTATTGTCAAATATTCTGGGGGCGCTGGTATGAGCATCCATTTTTGTTTATTTATTCAAAAGTTTAGCTGTTATCCTGCATTTGGATCTTGCAAAGTTTCTTTCATAGTTTTTCTTTAGAACTTTGTAATTATCTTCACTAACACATCTATAGATTTTTCAAATTCATCTTTAATCCAAGGTTGCACAAAGGTCTTATCATCATGATGGTTCATTATCTCTTCCACTTTTATACTAAGCTGCTAGCATTCATATGGTGGATTAGTCTTGAATGGTGGAACATATACAGGTATATAGGTCTATAATGCATTTTATAGTGAAAAATGTATAAAAGTGGTTCCATTATTCATGCATCACTATTGCATGGGCTTTCCAAAATGTAACATCAGTTGTGTAATATAAATTATAACCTCACTGGGATGTGTGATGACAAGTCAGTTTAGAATTGTGCTGATTTGATTGATGTTGGAAGATTGAATAAATGTTATATGGAAGAAGATAAGAGAATAAAAGGAAGACATTTCAAATACTGTATATAGAGGTGGAACTTCTTCAAATTGTTTTCAAATATAAGAGATATGATAATTTAGTAGGTGCATAAAAATAATGTCATGAAAATTTTTCTTCAAGTTATTAATCATGCTATTTTCTTTGGAAATATTATATTTAAACCTGAAGAGTGAATATTTACTGGTGCTAGCATTTGCTGGCATTTAATTTGAGATTTTAATTTTTGTAAGTGCAGTGTAAATACTTTTGATCTCTAGATTGGAAATTCTCAGCTGATTTTAGAATCATAATCAAGCCATCATCTTTATTCTTGATGTAAACATGATAAAGGGACTTTATCTTTAAACATTACAGGGACTTTTTCAACTGGATAACATTCGATAGTATGGAATCCTAAAATGTTAGTTTGAAGTCAGTGATAATTTAACAAACTGACAAATATACAGAAACAGAATTTTTATTAATTTTGAATTTCTCAAAGTGCTACTAATTTATACTGAAGACTTCTGCAATGTTGACAACAGCATTGAATAGCTGATGGAAATCGATGAGTGCTACAGTACAAAAATATCAGTTACCACCGGGAATCGTACCCAGACCTCCCAATTGCCGGTCGGGCGCCTTAACCACTAGACTATAGCACTCGATTCAGACTTCTGCATTCGATTACATCAGATCCTTCTGTAATTTCCATCAGCTATTCAATGCTGTTGTCAATATCCGCCATTGTGGAAGTCTTCAATATAGATTAATAGCACTTTGAGAAATTCGAAATTAATAAAAATTCTGTTCCTAAAATGTTAATGAAACTGTTACTGGTGTTCTCCCTGCTCCAATTTTCTTGTAACAGATTCTAATTCAAAAATTGATATTCCCTTGTTCACATTGCTGGATTCCTTTCATTACTTTACTCGTTTTAATTGGTTCATGGCCCTGCAACCTTACATCTAAGAGTTGATAGTTCTAAGCCACCTTTTCCTGTTTTACATTCTGTATTATGTAAGGATATAATCAATTATTGTTTGTGATGTTCTTGTGACTCTTGCATATTCATGAACTGTTATATGCAAGTTATCATATAACTAATATCCTTTATTTTCTGTCATTTGGTCATTTTTCATTCCATATATTGCTTACAAAATCTGTTGGAAAACGCTTCTTCTGCCATGCATGACTGCCTATGTAAGCCTTCATCTGCACCACAAATTTCATTCCCTTCTTCCAACAATAATTGTGCATTCAAGTTATGATTGGGTTGGGTTGGCTTTGATTAGGTTGAGTTTGGGTCAGGTTAGGTTGGCTTTTAACAACATAATAATTTTGTTTAAAAAATACTGATAAACTATTGTGTACAGTCTGGGAGCATCATGCATTGACTATACTTTTTTTTACTTGCACAGCGAATTCAATTCTGAAGGATAAATTTTGAATAAGTATATATCCAAAAGCACACCTAACATTCATGAAATTGGGATCTCAATGAATTGAAACACAAAAAATAGCAAGCTGAAATTAACTGTGGGAAATTATTGTTTCAAATCAATAAAAGCCAATTTTATGAAACCTGGGTAAGTTTTTTGATATTGAGTTACTCAACATTTCATTTGGAATTGAATTCTCTCTAAGTTTTGTTAGTAAAATCACAGGTTTATCTAAAATTGAACAAGTAAATCCAATTTAAAATTGAAATAAAATGATTTTGTTCGTTTTTTAATAATTTGTTGAATTTGTCACATATACCGGGTTGTAGCTATTTTATTCATTTTTCAGTTCATTTTACATAAAACCCAACCAATAATTTATAAGTAAAATTAAAGCACATGAAGTTTCTGATTCAATAAATTTATTGCAATCAAAGCAAACTTATACTGCAGATTGTGCAAAGGCATAAATTACCGTACTAACTAAAGTCTCCACATGGTCTGGCAACACTGAAATAGATGCCATTTTCATTCAGTATCAATGTGCAACATTATTTCAGCTCCATGCAGCTTGTTTTTAAAGCACGCTAATGTGTGTGCTACATTATGTTTGTTTTTTAAGGAATTATTTTTAAGGTGTTTTGCAGCATTCTTTATTAATGTGAAGCAATAATTACATTATTGCTATTCTTGTCTTCCTCAGCAGGTCTATATAGTCTATTATACATTTAATTGTCCAGCACAATAACCATCATTGAAAATTGAATTGTAATCAAATCTCAATGTTGTTCACATACATAATTCTTCAAAAAAGAATTTAATTTCATAGCATTATGTCATGTGATAAGTAAGAGCATTAATTGACTAACCCACCTATATAGAAAATAATTTATTGATTTCGAATTCCTCAGAGTGCTATCAATTAGAGGCATATTTGATAAAGTTGCATAATTTAGAAATTCTGAGACATTGAATTGAAATAATATAATGATGAAGTTAGTTTATACTGAAGACTTCCGCAATGGCAATAATGGCAAATGGCAATAAACTGATAGCAATTAAAGGAATTCGAAATTATAAAATTTTGTTAATAATGATGAAGTTAAACTCAAATAGAATTGATTGATTTCAAGGACAAAATCTTTAAAAATAAAAAAGTCATATAAGTACTAAAGTACACTTTCTAATTGGAAATGTCCATGTTCAGTGGCGTATCCAGGGGAAAGCCCATGGGGCACAGCCCCCCCCAAATTTCAGAAATAAAAAATTCTTAAATAGCTAATAGATAAGGACTTATTAAAGCCGAAGGGTTCTATCTGTATTGTTGCATTATAACGAACATAATACAGGAACCCTGATTGTGTAATAGAATAAAGCTACAGTTATAGTAAGATTTGTGATGTTTTCCATCACAAAATACTTAATGAACAATCTAAAATTAAAACTGACACTGTATTTCACTTTTAAATAATGTTTTAATCACATATATTGGAGATGCTTGAGGAATGCATTTCACTTCTGAAAAGAAGCTTTGTCAGCCTGCCGCCAGGTGTCATGCTTTGTTGAGGTTAAGATGAGCGGCCATTATGTATTTAAAAATTGCGTTTGATTTGAATTGTGTTTGGTCGTTGAGTAAGTTGGTTCTATCTTGTTTATGGTGTTTGAATATTTCATATTGTTCCAGTGTAGCCTATTTAGTTTGTGGCTTTTTTGGAATGTGTGTGAAATTTTTAAGTCAGTTTGGATGTTATTGTGTGAGTGTCCAGTGTTGATTAAGTGATCTGCAAATGTTGAGTCTGAGTTGGAATGTATTACTTTGATGTGCTCTTTATATCTTGTGTTGAATGATCTGCCTGTTTGTCCTATGTAGTACTTGGGGCATGTGTTGCATTTGAGCTTATATATTCCTGGTTTGTTGAATTTATGAATTGTGCTGTTTGTTAGGTGAGCTGGTTTTTGTTGGATCTGGTGTTTCAGGTTGTTTGTTGTTCTGAATGCTGTGTTAAATCCGGATTTTTGGAAGATGTAAGCTATTTTGTGTGATTTTTTGTTGAAATATGTAAGTGTGACAAATCTGCTTTGGTTTGCAGGTTTTGGATTTTTATTTTTCATTTTTAATTCAAAATCATGATTAAAATGAAAAATAAAAATCCAAAACCTGCAAACCAAAACAGATTTGTCACACTCACATATTATCTCAACAAAAAATCACACAAAATAGCTAACATCTTCTAAAAATCCGGATTTAACACAGCATTCAGAACAACAAACAACCTGAAACACCAGATCCACAAATGCCACAAACTAAATACACTGGAACAATACGAAATATTCAAACACCATAAACAAGATAGAACCAACTTACTCAACGACCAAACACAATTCAATTTTTAAATACATAATGGCCGCTCATCCTAACCTCAACAAAGCATGACCCCTGGCGGCAGGCTGACGAAGCTTCTTTTCAGAAGTGAAATGCATTCCTCAAGCATCTCCAATATATGTGAGTAAAACATTTTTTAAAAGTGAAATACAGTGTCAGTTTTAATATTAGATAGTCAGATTAATGTATTTTTCAAATATTGTCTCAATATTTACTCATAATAGTAACTTCTAGATTCTTTATTTAGGTTCTCAAATGGATAATTTTGATGTAAATTGACTGCGAAATCGAATAAAACATGTTAGAAAACTGTAACTCCCGTAATTATTGAGATATTACATTAAATAAAACGCAATTTTTGAAGTGGATTAACTTTGTTAATTATTGATAAATCACTTTTTTAAATGAACTCATCTTGTAGAAAATTTAGTTTTAAAATTCAGTATAACCCACTAGCCTAAACGCACCAAAAGTTCATGAAATCGGGATTTTATAAATGAAAACACACAATCAATGCAAGTTCTATGCAAGCGTGTAAAATCAGTGTGTTATCATCAAAAAATTCCGATTTCATGAACTTTGGGTTGGGTGCCAGTGGCGTAACGTACACCCCCGCAGACCCAAGGGCGGATCCAGCAGGGGGGCGCGGGGGGCGCGCGCCCCCCCCTTGAGGTGGTGTGAAAATATATTTTATGGTTAATACTAGTGAAAAATGATACATCTTTACATACTTTATACATCTACTAAGTAATCCAACTGATTCTAAACTGTTATTTTCCTTTAACATCATTTTAAAATAATCTAATTTGTATAGGTGATAGTGATGTTATGGTAGATATCTAGAATTAATAAGACTACTGTAAAATAACATTGTCATTAGTCATATTTATTTAAAAAAGTAGACATGATTATTTCGGCTGTTTCTCCATTTGGTATCCCCTCACCAGGGCTGGATTTAAAAATATGCCCCGGACAAGAGGTATAAATGCTGGGGGGGGGGGCGCAAAATTTATCCGCAATTTTTTATGATTTATTAGAAGAAAATTTAAGTCTTGTATATTAACATCACTTTAATTTGAATGATTTACTATGCATAGTTGTAGGTTGTATATGATGTAGTGCCTATGTATAACTAACTGTAAGTGCATAATGAGTACCAATGATTTTTTTTGTAATGTTACACACGTTTTAAAAATCGATTAATTTCTATGTATTCATTGTTCATGTAACATCACAGTGGCGTAGCTATAAGGGAATCAGGTGGATAGATCCTCCAGACAAAATAAATTTTCAAATTTTAAGAAGCCTTTAGAGACAACATTTGAAGTAAGAAGATGTCTGAAATCGGTAAAAATGTGGTATTAGATGGATTATTTTTTTAATAAAAAAAACCCGACTTCAATAAAATGCTCCTTAAAAAATTAAATATTAAAAAAATTAATAATATAGAGCAACCCCAAACTCTCCTTTTAGAAGAAATTTTCAAGTATCAGGAAAATACAGTACCAGAATCAGAAAAGGCGAGGGATCAAAAAGGGCAGAGTATAAATACCTGCATTTAATTGTTTTACTGAAACAATGAGGGCCCGCATCAAACTTTGACAATAATGCAAGTGCTTGATGAAATTTACTTTGACACATAACGTGGGTTGAATTTTCAAAATAGATTAATTCATATCTAGAATCGCTTAAATGTGGTTTCAGGGAGATTGTTTCATTCTCAAAAAGTTACAGCGGGTATCCCAAAACCCGTTTCAAGTGAAATTTTTAAGCACGGTGCCATATTTTTACGGAATCCCAACTCAGGAAAGATAAATGATCAAACCTAAGGGATGGGAATAGTTTCAAGTAAGCCGGCACTTATTTTCTTACTGAAACAATAAAGGTCCGGATATTGTCCATATAAACATGGTCCACCCATTGACAATGATACAAGAGCTAGATGAAATTTATTTCAACGTGGCCTCCTGGTGTTTTGTGCTTATTATTTTAAAACATACTTAAACTTCATGCTTGACCACTATTAATTTCACATACATAAATAATATACCTAAAAGATAGCGATGTTAATTACGATTATAAACTTGCATTAAACGTACTTACATTTTTGTGAGTACTAGCGCATGCGTCTCAAGACCCGAGTACTATCTTCAGCAAACAGAGAATACATAGGCCTAATTCGTTTCGCTCTGTATACTCTATGTAGTGTACTCTGTACAGCAGTCTCTATTCTCTATTCGCTGAGAATAGGACTCAGGTCATTAAACGCGTCTGATGCTACTTACAAAAATTAAGTGCTGGTGTAAAATGCAAGTTCGTATTGTCATTGACATCAATGGTACGGTACAAACAGTTCATGTACGAATGAAAACCACTGAGGAAATTAAAAAAATATATATAAATATTATATCCCTTCTTACTGGCTCTATCCCCTTGAATAGGCCAATAAATGATTATTGTTTCTTACTTTCAATAAGATTTCAGGTCTGAACACGTGTCAGATCATGATAATTTTCAATTAATTTTGCTATAATTCAATAATCATTTTTGTACAAGACTAACAGCAATTTTTTTAGTGTTAGTGCTTCAAAAAAATAATCTCTAGGCATTTTCTACATTTTTTGCTGAGGATATCCCCTGGACACCCTCCCGTGGGGGGTTTTCCATAACCCCCTTACAAAGATACTTCTAGCATTAAAATATTTTAAAAATTTCTGGCGAGTACCCTGGACCTCCTTTTTGTGCAGGGTATTCCATACCGACCCCCCCTTACAAAAATCTTAGGGTGCGCCCCCCCCCTTACAAAAATCCTGGATCCGCCCTTGCGCAGACCCCGCGGTGCGGGGGGGCCCGGGCTATAAGGGGGCCTGGAATGATAATATATTTTCTCAAGAAATGGCCCGTGCCCAGACTGAAATATATATATTTTTTCAAAAGAAATAAAAACAATAAAACTGAAACACTGAAGGAAGAAAGAAAGAATGAATTGGCTAAATATTGTCAGGTCAATGTTTACTGTTTACTTTACCATTTCGCAGATAGTGAAGGAATTCAGAAGCAGGATGTTGTGACTTCAGGTATATGGAGACATACCGAGGACAAAACACTCTTCAAACAAACTTATCTGGACTGTTATAAATCATGACGGCTATGTCTCCACAGTGCAAATACTGTATTAGAGAAATAAATATTATTTTCCCATCGAATACCTCAATGTATATTAGCATATACGAAGTCTTGGAAAGTGGGGGGTTGTGTAGAAATCAAAGCCAATATTTTTCTTCATACAGTATTTTGAAATCAGACTATTGAATCGTCCAGTTGGATGCATGTAGGCCTACACGTGTCTGGTAAATTGGCCTAGAGTAAACCGTATGTAGCTTATATTAATTGAGTTCGTGATCGCGAGTTTTATTATTTGGAGTGCCATTTTTTCTATTTCTATTCTATTTTTCAACATGCTGCGTTTCTGGAATTGTGATGTGCGGTCAAGTTTTAGTTATTTCTATTTTTTATCGACAAGTACATTTTTAAAAAATGTTCAGAAGGAATATTTATACCCATGATATATCGGATAAATTACGTGATTAATGTATAAGAATATAAATAATAGTTTTGGTTCAATTAATTGTTTCAGTTCTCCCAACGCAGTTGAATTTGTTTCTTATAATAGGATCAAGAGTAGTACTGTATAAGTAGTATACGTTTTCACTCTTCTGCCTCTTAAAAATAAATTTCTTAAATTTTTTCTCTTTTCCTGACTTTTTATAATTTAGATAACATGCCTTTTTATTAAAAATTGAACCTGTGTCCGTGTCTGCAAACTAGGCGAATTCTGAGAGAACACATTTTCTGGGAAAAGGAGCGATGGTGCTAACAAGGAGGATGTGAATGTGGATCCTTTGGAATTGGAAGACATCAATTTCAAGGTTTCTAGGTTTCAAGATTTATTATTTATAATATAATCAACTCTCAACTATTTCCATCTTTCAGGAGCCCGTAGGCTACAGCCAAAATCATTAGACTAAGACTAGCCCCCCTTGAAACATGATTGAATTTTAAAAATTAATAGATAAAAAGGTGTTTAGTTCTTACATAATTATAACTGCCCACAAAATAATTATGCAAGTTTTTCAGGGTGGCAAGGGTGAGGTGGAATATTTATATTATTTTGAGGAGAGGGGCCCGGAAAATCGGTTGCGGGGGAGCCCAATTGGAAAACGTTACGCCACTGTTGGGTGCGTTTTAGACTAATGACATATAGGCTATATTATATGAAACTTATAAGGTATGTTTTCTTCATGTTTATTACAAGTATATTTTTATAAACTTGAAATCCAATTTATTGCCATTCTACTAATTTTGAGATTCAGTACATAAGTTATGTATGGTTAGTTCCAATTGAAGGGTTTTGACTCAAAATAGCAACAGATATTAGTATATCAAACCTAATCATTTCAAGCCTGGCCACCTAGGCTCTTGGGTAGTAATTTTTCAAAAAATTCTATTGAACTTCAGAGCCCAACAAGTTGTCTAGATTTTTTTTAATTTAGTGGTGTAAAATGCATTAGCATTTTACACCACTAAATTAAAAAAAATTCCGGAACCTCCTATCCTCCAGACCCCCCTCCCATTGTGAGCCCCCCCTCGAAATCTAATCCTGGCTACGCCACTGTCCATGTTAAACTCCTATGTTTAGTGGCATAACTATGGGGGGTTCAGTGGGATCTGTCTTCCTGAATCCACCCCAGAGACAAAGAAGCGAGCCTTACATAAATTTTTTACAAATTTCTGGGGAAGCCCTCAACCCCATTTTTAAAAGAAATTTTCAAGTGCTGTTCGGTACCCGAATCAAGAAAAGTGGAGATCAAAAAGTTCAAGTAGGCTCAATTTTTCCACTGAAACTATGACGGTCTGGATTAGGGGATCACCTATTGACAATGGCACAAGAGCTACATTGAAGCTTATTTTGAATACATTGAAGCTTTTTTTTTATAGATTACGTCTTGGAGACTCCAGTTAAGGAGTATAAGACAAGTCAGATCAACAATATTATACACTACATAACATAATTACTTCAATTAGTTGAGGTGAGGCTTAATTTTGATGTGAAAGGAACTCTTGTACACTATAAAAAGCTTTATCAACTAAATATTTCTTCAATTGTTTTTTAAATATTTCTATATTTTCAAGACTCTTCAAAAACTGCGGTAGCTTGTTGTAGAATTTCCTACCAATATAACTAGGTTTTTGTTTGAATAAGCTACTATTGTGACTCACCAAGTGATAATCTCCTCGGCTTCTTGTATTATAATCATGTACATCAAGATTTTGGTTAATATCATTCGTTTTTACATATAAAGTAGCTTCATACACATATAATCAGGGTACAGTTAGGAGACCAAGTCTCTTGAACAACGGCCTACATGAATCTAATCTATTTACTCTTTCTATACACCTAACCGCTTTCTTTTGGATCTTAAACACCCTATCAAGATTTTGTTTTGATGAATTACCCCATACTAAGATAGCATACCTAATATGTGACAGTAAGAGCCCATGGTAAGCTGTAAAAAGTAACTTTTTGTCATTCAATCTAGCGAGCTGTCGCAGGACAAATACCCCAGATGAAATTTTACTACATATTTTCTCAATGTATGAGTCCAGGTCAATCGTCTATCCAACATAACTCCTAGAAATGCTATTTTTTCTTCCTGGTCTAATTGATTATCGTTTACAAACACGTTTATAGCCCTATCTTCATTTAAATTATGTTTGTTTTTGAATTGAAGGTATTGGCATTTTTTACTATTTATAGTTAATTTCAACTGATTTAAAAATTGGACAATGGACTGCACACCTATATGGGCACTTATTTCTAAATTATCTAGAATGGAATTGCTGAAAATGAGTGATGTACCACTAATTAATTCTTTAGGTAAACGGTTGACATATAACAAAAAAAGCAATGGACCTAGTATTGACCCCTGAGGCACTCCAGCTTGCACCTCTAATTTATTAGATTTATTCTTTACTATACTATTACCAACTACTGTAGTTAGTTCTACACATTGTTTTCTCCCAATAAGATATGATTCAAACCATTTCAGTTCAACCCCATTTACACCTACATTTTGCAGTATTTCCAATAAAGTTCTATGATTAACACAATCAAATGCCTTTGACAGATCTAAGAAGATTGCAGTAGCTTTATCACCTGAATCTATTATATCTATTAGTTTTTCAACTAGAGAAACTATGGCTGTCTTTGTTGATCTCCCTTTCTGGAAGCCATGCTGTTCATCACAGATAAAGTTAGCTTCTTGAAGGTGCAGAAGTAACCTATTTAGAACTACTCTTTCAAAAATTTTACTTATGCTTCAGTAGCGTTTCGGTTGCATAGAAAGGCATTTTGTGAAAAACAGAAACGTCTACTCTACACTTATTGAGCTACATTGAGCTACATGAAGCTTACTTTGATAATATAACTTGGATTGATATGTTGAAATGGATGAATTCATAACCAGAATCACTTCAAAATGTGTTATAGAGGTTATTTTTCAAAAACTTTCTGTGGGAATACCTCAAAATTGGAGAAACCACCACCACTGTCTGTTCAGTACCAATTCTCATTAGATCTTGTAAATTATTATTTTCATGGAGAAATTGTCTATGAATCTGAAAAATCAAAAATTACCTATGTTAAGCTTTTTCTTGCGAAATATACTAATAACAATTTGTGCGGATTAGGACTACATCAGCTGGGTGTAGCCATTGTATGACTGCACCAAAGTTTCCAGGCATTTTTTTATAATTCATTAACCATGCACATAAGCACAGTAAGCCACCAGCTCATGTTGTGGGAGCATATGCAGTAACAAAAGGAATTTTATAAACTTGTTAAAAGTGAGAAGCTTTCTCATAATAGTGTGAATTATTATTACCTTTATATTAATAAAATAGTAATAATAATAATAATAGTAGTAGTAGTAGTATGCGAAGCTCAACAACAACTATAAGAGTCTGTTAAAACCCGCATATGTTGAATTCTTAAAAAAAAAATACAAATACAATTCCTTGCTGAGACGGTACTCACAAGTGACTCCCTGCTTAGGCGCTCAGGCAAATAAAATGTAACCTTCCTAGTTCTTTCAGCTGGCGGATGGACATACCTACTTAATTCCGCTTCTTTAGTCATAAAACTATTTCATGCTATATAACTAGAGTCATAGCTCGTTTTAAACAATTGTAAACAGTACAATACCCAAGTTTTAAGAAAATTTGTGACATTCCTGCTTTTTCCCGCTTAACCCTCAATTATTATACTGAAGATTTTAGCAATATTGGATATTGACAACAGCATTGAAAAGCACAAAAATATTTAGTCACCGCCGGGAATCAAACCACGGACTTCCAACTGCCTGTCATAGGCGTCTCAACCACTAGACTACAGTGAACTTTCTGTACAGCAGTGTTCATTTTATACAGCGTTCATTATCCGCCATTGTGAAAGTCTTCAGTATAATTGATAGCACTTTGAGGAATTAAAGGTAATCGAAATTAATGAATTATGTTCTGTATATTTGGCAGTTTGAAAAATTGCCAGTTCCTTCAAGTCCAACTTGTAGAAAACTGTAATAAAAATAATAAATCCTCAAATCCAATTGTACATAAGGGTCACTGAGGGGGTTCTTTACTTTCACTTTTCTTACGATTTTTGATTGGAAGAATAGATTTGATAATAATAATGTTAACTGATTGATGTGAATCGAGGGACACTATTATTTTAAAAAGTTAACTTTTCAAGTGAATTCAACTACTTGCATTCAAATTTGACTGCAAGTCGTTGAATTCATTTGAAAAGTTAATATTAACAACGCAGTTCGTCATGGAACAGAAAATCCAGGAATTTAAAAAGTTATTGATGTTGAGAGTAAACTCAGTTAATACAGAGAGTATTTCAAAAACCTTTCCTTCAATTTTACTTGACTTGCGCTTGCACTGTATTTTTGTTAAATTAAATAAATGATCAATATTTGCTCCTTGTGGGGGAGGAGGAAAATCTTAAAAGCGGTACTTTATACTCATAAAGAGTCTTCAATTAACCTGACACTTTTTGGGCACATGGTACTTGAAAATATTTCAAAAATCATAAATTTTGAGCCCAAATGCTAAAAAACACTAAATTCAAGAAAATTTCAACTTTGGGCAAATTTTGAAACCGTTTCTTAGCATGAGTCTAGAGTCTCAACTGAACTTTTTGGGCAAGTGGTTCTCAAGAACCGGTTATAGACTCTTCCTAGTGGGTGGTGGACTGGTGGGGTGACTCCTTGAACTGGCCCTGATTGTTACTTGAGACCACGTTGTTACCGGAACTCTTACTACACTACTACATTCAGATGATTTGTTTGAGTCATTTACCTTAATAATTCTTTTAAGTTGAGTTAAGTATTAAGTTCAATGAAATATTACTTAATTTATTATATCCTAATTATTAACTAAAGACTATTATAAGACAATGTTTTAATACTACCTAATCTTGAAAACGAAATTTTGTTTTTTATCAGGCAACTTAAAATTATAATCAATAAATTAATAGTGGAAATGATCAAGATATAAGAACAAAAATTACTACTTATCAGTTCAACATAATATTAAAATCCTCAAAATGAACAGAGCCATTCTGTTTGTGTGTGTCACATTCACATCACTGCTAACTTCATCCTTCCTCATTCCAATGGTAATAGCCAACATTCCAATGATATTGCCTCATTCAGTTGACTTCTTGAGTTAAATTTTGTTGAAATACCTATCACATTATACCTGTCTTCAGTGACGTAGCCAGGGGGGGCCATGGGGACAAGCCCCTTCCCCCCCCCCCCGAAATTTTATAAATAAAATAAGTAATAGATAAGGACTTATTAAAGCCGAAGGGTTCTATCTGTATTGTTGTATTATATAACGAACAGAATACAGAAACCCTGATTGTGTAACAGAATATAGCTACAGTTAAAGTCAGATTAATGTATTGTTCAAATATTGTCTCAATATTATTTACTCATATAGAAACTTCTAGATTCTTTATTTAGGTGCTCAAATGGATAATTGAAGATGTAAATTGAGCTGCGAAATCGAACTACTGTAACTACCGTACCGTAATTATTGAGATATTACATTAAATGAAACGCAATTTTTCAAGTTTGAAGTGGATTAACTTTGTTAATTATTGATAAATCACCTTTTTGAATGAACTCATCTTGTAGAAAATTTAGTTTTGAAGTTAAAATTCCGTATAATCCACTAGCCTAAGCGCACCCAAAGCTAATGAAATCAGGATTTTATAAATGAAAACACACAATCAATGCAAGTTCTATGCAAGCTTGTAAAATCAGTGTGTGTTATGATCAAAAAATTCCGAATTTATGAACTTTAGGTTGGGTGCGTTTTAGAGGCTAATGACATCTATTATATGAAACTTATAAAAAGGTATGTTTTCTTCGTGTTTATTTGAATTGTATTTTTGTAACTTGAAATGCAATTTATTATCATTCTATTAATTTTTCAGTACATAAGTTATGTATGGTTAGTTTCAGTTCAAGGGTTTTGACTCAAAATAGCCACAGCAGATATTAGCATATCAAACCTAATCATTTCAAATATTTCTATTGAACTTTAGAGCCCAACAAGCTGCCTAGATTAGCATTTTACACCACTAAATTAAAAAAATTCCGGACCCTCCACCCCCGAAATCTAATCCTGGCTACGTCACTGCCTGTCAAATCAATCAATAAATCAATAATATTTATTTCCTATAAAGAACAAACATTTTACATATATCATATATCACAAAACACTATTACATTCTGGTTTATTCATAAGTTGAGTATTATACATATATATTGTATATAGGAATGTGTCTACATAGGTAAGACCTGTGCGTAGACACAAGTTGTTTATATGAAACAATGTATATCAGTATAGAACACTAGTATCTATGAATAAATTTAAAATTATTTTGATAAAAAGAACAAAAGGTTTGTCATGCAATTTGTAGAAGTTCAGTACAAAATCGATTCAAAAACAACAGCAGGAAAAGGAAATGCGACATAATAGTAATTAATACTGGCAACGAGAAAAAATTCTTCAAACATGAAAACTAGAGACTATTACAATATATATTTAAACTAAGAAATCTTTCAAAATATTTATCTATGGTTCATAAATGAATAAACCATATGATGTGGTTATAGATTCTCATTCATTTAATCGCACATCTTTTTTAATTATTATATTTTCATAATTCATAAAAGAGGGCATACTGGAAGTTAGAGAATTCACTCACATGTATAATATGTATTATTAACACCTTCTGATCGCACGCTCACATCCTTTTTGAAACACTGCCTTCAAACGCTTCAAATAGTATAAACATAGACATATATAGCTACAATTTGAATGTCTCAATACACTTGCTCCATTCCACTTGATAAATGTCACATTTTCCAAGTAGGGTATTCCACTTTCAACCAAAGTGACGGCAATCTTGTTATTTTAACTTTTCATGTGAAATTTAACGACTTGCAGTCAAATATTTGACTGCAAGTCGTTAAATTTCACATGAAAAGTTAATATTAACAACGCAGTTCGTCATGGAACAAGAAATCCAGGAACTCGTTATTTTGATGATGATGATGAACATTATTTTGTTTCAAGTAGACTATGATAGGGACAATCGCTACTGCAGCTACAAAAAGCTAGAAAGGCAACTTTCCTTAGCTCTTGTGCTGGAATTATCAGATCAAGACTATTGATATAAGACTATCTTAGTATCAAATATAATTTTCAACTGAAGTATTGGATAATTTTTCTATCTGTTTTTTATTATTTATATGGAATGAAATATTATTTTTTGTTAACAAGTTTATGACCCTCACTTGCGCTCAGACCTTCTTTGCAGGTAATGCACTCATCTTTTTTAATCTTAAAACTATTAAAATGACCTGATATTAGAGACAGGGGTGCCTAGAGGGGGGGTCAGGTGCGCAGTTTGCGCTCCTGGCATTTTTGGGGGGGAATTATTTTTACATATTATTCTTGATATTTTATAACTTTTTGTTATTGTGGGGGGATTTTTGGGGAGTATTATCTGTTTTAACACAATTTTATAATTATAATAGAATTTTTGCTTTTCATAATAACATTGACAGTTCGTCGCAACAATACTGTGCTGTATTTTGCTCTGCAATTTTCATAGATGGCTGCCTGCTAGCTTGCTTTTGCCCTTCCCGCACAGATCATTGCAACCAGTAGCACCAACTTTGGGGGGGAGCAAGTCAAGTCACTTTCGGCTTTCTCAATAACCAATCGGAGGGGGGGGGGGGCAGACCAGACCCTAAATTTCTCCCACAAATTTTTGCATAAGATTTTACTTTTCAATCACGATTTTTAATTTAAAAAAAAACTCAAATTATCTCATTTACAGCTGAAAGTATATGTTTATGAAGCTTATTTATTTACAAGTGAAATGTTTAACTTCCTGCAGAATGCATGTATTATGTGCTGGATAAAATACTTGTAGCTTCAGACCTAGGAACATTCTCCTCAATTATGAACTGACTCTGAGAGAATATTTTTATATGTGTTAAATATAAAAGGAGAACCTGGCACTCAAGAAGACAGCAGCGACAAAGAAAAAACAGTTGAAAATGGTGATAAAACTAAGCTAGTCCAGTGGATATTGAGAGGATTTGTAAAAAGTCATGTATCTTTTCGTGTATCTTGCATTGGCGTAATGACGAGGGGGGTTCCGGGTTACAAACCCCCTTACTTGAGTCTGTAAAAGAGGCCTCAAAAACGAGTAGGGAGGCATCAATAAAACAAGAAAAATAACGATAATATTGGTTACTGGAGGTAAAAAAGTTTTCATACGTGAACTGTTACAGCTAGAAGAGCTACAAAAAATTCTAATACTTTAAATTAACTAAAAAAATGAATTGATCAAGATTACAGAGGGGATGGGGCGAACAAGGCAAGTTTTCTTTGGCCTCAACGTCAAGGGGCCACATCATTTTTCAAAATGTAAGCAAGTGACAAATAAATTTAAGCCCAACTAGTGACAAATTGTCCAATCAGGGGCCTCCAGGGCCCCTTTTTTCACCAGTTTAGATCTCTCGAGACTCCTTAGAAGCCTAAAAGACCCTAGAGGCCACTGGCGGCGCGGGCCCTTTGGGCCCGTTTTTATTGCCAGGTTAGTCATGTGAAGTAGAAATTCAAAAGTAGGCTGCACCTAGAATATTTCAAATTTCTACATCTATAAACAAAGGTTCCCTAATTGGCTCGGCTTTGGGTCATCAAAGGCCACAAGATACTGGTGGGTCCCAGTATTTTCGGAGCCCCCAAACATGGGTTTGAAGGTCCCCCAGACCACTTGAATGAAGTTGACGCTGTAGGCTTTAAAGGAGAAAAGGTTTCTCAATATTTTTGCAGACGGGCTTCAAATGCTAACTTCTGTTACCGTTTATGGTATATTGTTCAGATCTGATACCCCATAGAGTTTATTGCGATCGTGAAATTTGTCAACCTTGAAACAAATAATATGAGGGAAGAGGTTGATAACTACAAAAAAAGCATAGTCGCACTTTCAAGACCTGGATAACAATCCTTTTCTCCGATGGAGATCCCTCAATGTTTTGGGGTTTCGTCACCATCTATATGTAAATATGAAATTATTATAAGTCAAAGTTTGTAATTGGATGTGTTATTAATTTATTCTCTCTCCAAGTTGAATCAAGTTCCATTCAAAGTCATATTCCAGTATTAGTGTAGTTCGATGCAAATTCAAGAGATTAACAAAAATAGAAGAGAAGTTTATAGCTCTCTCTGGTGCCACTCATTGCCCTTTTCCCTATAGCTTCCACAGCTTTTACATGGAATGGTTTTCAGTTGGCCTACACTCCATTTCATCTTTAAATTGAAAAAAAAAACAATTCAAATTGTTAAACAGATTCTTTTGAATACAGTCGGCAACTAGGCATAGCTGAAAGACAATCAATGCTATATATGGGGAAATCGAGTCATTAATTGAAAATTGTTGCTTAGGGTGAAGGTGTAAGGGAGCCTACAGCCGCAACTCTGCCCTGGGCCACTAAATAAAATGTCTCTGGGTGGCCCTGTAATAATAATTTGAAACCACTATAACTTGTTAAAATGGCTTTATAAAAGTAGTATTTTTTATATTTTCTACATTAATAGTTCATTAATGTTCACGACTAATTAATGAACTAAAAACAATATACGAAAAGTGGGTTCAAGTTCTTAGGCAAACGATTCATGAAAGCTATGATTTATTGAATTTAAGCTTTCAATTTACCCAATTTATAAACTCAATTTTAATACATACTCATATAAAACTACTGATTTTAAGCCACAAATCAAGCTCTCAATATCGAAAGTTCAAAACAAATTCCATAATAAGGACTAAAATGAATGGATTTAAGCTTTTCCAGACATGATACTAGAATCTCTTGGAATACGATTTTAAAGGGACTATTTATAGCCGGGAAAATTTCAGCTAAATGGCTAAAGTCTTTAGGAATGCAAGCGAGTCATTTGACAGATAGAAATTTCATATTTAATGTCAATCCCTAACAAATGTGTCTTAATAAAGGTAGTATGCAATTGAATTGCATAAAAATAGAATTCATCAATAGTGAAATAACTAACTTAAAACTCACAACAAGAAAATTTATTGCAATACTGAATTTTTCATTTTATTTTGTATATAATATTTACACTTTCAATTTCTCATGTTAATCTGAAATTTCCAGTTTTATGCTGTGATGTTTTAATAAATGAATTTAATTTTCAATATTGAAAGAAATAATTCTTATTTGTGAAATTCAAAGTGTTAATGTAGAGAAGTATTTTGTGAAACCCACATTGAATTGAATAAAAGTAATGCATAATTCAGTTAGAGAACTTTATTACTTTGCTTTTTGAGGAAGTAATAGATTTTTAATTTTGTTTTAAATTTGCAGCCAGCACACAATTATCCTACTTTGCTTGCCATGCACAAATAATTTATTAATTTATCTATATTCAATGAATTATTATATAAGTGTTTATATTAAAGAATGTAATATGTGCATGTGCATGATATGTATATAAATATGTTGAATTAAATGATTATTATTGTATCAAATTGGTGAGATAAATTTGATAATCATTTAAATTTCATTTTTTCATTAGTACCTAATAGTGTCTCCTGTATTTGGGAAGGGGGCAGATACCCAAGTTTGGGGGGGTGAAAAAGGGGCAGTATGAAATGGGGGGGGGATCGCTCTTGACCTTGGAGGGGATGAGCACCTCTGATTAGAGACAGCCTGCATTATAAGTTTTTACTGAACTTTAGTAATTCTTTTGCCATTTGGAGTATTATATATTCGCATTTCAAATTGTATATTAAATATCACTCAAACGGTTGTATTGAAATATATCAGTCATTAAATACCATTTAACATTAAAATACTATTTAGTTATCCATCAAATATAATCCATATTCGGCAGATCTAACTTAATTCAGTAGCATTTTATAATATTTCTCTACTTAATTGAAAATTGTAAAATTATCTGCGCACTTCTCTTTTGGAGCATGTTCTTTTTCTTCCAGCTTCAATTTTTGGAATGAAAAGGTAATTGTGTAAAATTGTGGGATATTAAACAAAATTTCTAATGATGTGAGAGATTTAGTGGGACAAAAAAATTTTGGTTTACATTTGAAAAACTTTCTGGTTGACCCTCAGAATTGGGATATGGTCATGCGGTTCTGGAGTGTTCTTAAATAATAATGTAATCTCATGTGGGTCTGTTCCATCAATGTCGCATATCTTGTAAGTAGTTTTTTTGTTCTGTTAGTCTTGTTTCGCTTGTTAGTCTTTACTATTTTGTTAGTTATGGATATACAAGTGTTTTTTTTTCTTTATGTACATAAAATGCTTATTCTTAATTTGAATGGTTATGTATTCTTTACTTATATGAAATAATCCTTAGTTAATTATTATTTGTATTTTATTACTCTTCAAGTTCAGTGTTAATTAGAAGGATAAAAATTTATGTATTATTCACTGTAGCCCGCCATAGTAAGGTGGGCCCTTCCCCAAGCTCGAACTTGCTCTTTTGGGGGAGTAATTCCTACATTTTCAGTTGTTTTTTTTTATATGACAGTGTTTATGTTTATTTTCTTGTATTGTATTTTATAATGTTTTTTCTATGAGGAATAAATGATTTTAAAAAAAATTGAAAGCTGGTATTGATATGTATCACAAAAACTAAAACAGTGATTATTAAAAAGGCTATTATATAATTATTGATTTATATTTTCTATGAGTTCTGGGAAGAAAAATTGTTGAATAGAACAATGAAGACGTGTAACAGAACAGGAAAGATTTTTCATTGAATTTACATTGCACATTTTGCATTATATTGAATGAGCTGGCAAAAAAGGAAGGCTGGAGAGGGAGTTCAGTTCAGGTGAGCTTGGATGAGTGATGGTGTGGGTGGGATTTTCACAGGATAAATAGAGCAGATGGAAGTGTGCGTGGTAGGGAGGGGAGCGGTAGAGGGAAGTGAGTTGTTGCAATAGGTGTCGACTCTATCACGGCCGGTGGCTGGAGATACCACTTAGCCGAAACAGAATGGAAATCAAATCTGGCAACTCCACTTCGCACCAGGAAGGGCCTGAGGGAGGAGGGATGAACGAAGACAGGGAGAGAAATAAGTGAAAAAAGGATGGGCCAGACCGGGGCTCCTTTTCTCATGTTCCGCAATCCCTGAGAACCCGCGGGGGATGAAAATTGAAAAAGGAAATTTCTTTTTTCTGGGGAAACTCGATTCTTCCAGACCAGCGCACAAGCCTCCGATCGATGTGCGATGCGGTGCGGTATCTTCCACGGCGCGGGGTGCGCGGGCACAGGGAGGAAACGGAAAACGATGGAAAATCCCGAGGGACAACCGTGGGGCGACCGATGAGAACCCCTCCCTCCCCTTTCACCCTCAACCGAAAAAGAAAGAAGCCAGCGCAAATCCTACTCTCGAAATCTAAGCCCGCGTCTTGGGATATGAGTATGTAGACTGTTGTTACGGGATGGATGGAATCGTCCCTCGAACCCTCACCCCGGTGCACTCATGATGTATTCCCTCCCCTACGGATGATGACAAGCTCTCTTCTGATTCTCAACTGAAAAGGCAACTTAACAAACAGATGTATGCTCAGCACAAAAGCTGTAAGAGCAGGGCATTTTCTTACTTTACAGAGCAGTTCATTAGAAAACAATATTGCTATCCTATATGAGAGTACTGGAACTTACTACAAACATATCTACGGATGGGGCTGAGTACTTTGTTGGGAGTGTTGAAGATACCAAAAAATATAGGCCAGCAAAATTATACATTTGAATATAGGCCAAAAAAATGATTCTCAAATTGCAGAAGAGCAGAAGGGCTTCTTTTCTTCTTTATCAATCATTCAATCACAAATTAATATAGGCCAATTCAAATTGAGCTTCAAAGTTGTCTAAAAATATTGAAATATAAAAAATTATAAACAATTTTTTTTCAGGGCTTCACAAAGCAATAGACTACAAAAATAGAACGTTTTCCTACAATCTTAATTCCCCTCTACCATGAAATTATTTCTATACAGCTAATTCTGGCGGCTCTGTTAGCGCAGTTGGTTGGAGAGCTTACCTGTAATTAGATAAGACTGGCTGGCTTCGTTTCCTACAGTCTTCAGTTCGAATCTCATTCAGCCATGGATATTTCTCGGCATTCGCACATGCACCTCGTCATTTACACACAAGTCATATGGGCATCACCCACCATAAAAAATCAGTTCTATTAGCTTTACAATATTCATGTAAAGCATGAACTTGAAATGGTCTTTGTAATTGTATTCTGTATTCTTTAGCAAGAGGAGTCCCCTTCAAAATATGCTCTAGGAGGCAGCAATCATCTGGTAGTGCGTGATTCCTACCGCACTGATAAACCTTCCTCGTCACATTCTTTCTCAGATCGGAATTATTAAGCCTACAGGAAGGTGGGGCCCCATTCAAATTATAAAACCAAGAAATCCGAAAATTATTTCATTAAAATATTTCCATCTAATCAATGATTTAATCACAAATTAATATAGGCAAAAAATAATAATTCTCAAATTGCAGAAGAGCAGAAGGGCATCTTTCCTTTTTATCAATGATTCAATCACAAATTAATATAGGCCAACAAAAAAGTAATTTTTTTGAATTGCAGAACATGTGGGCTTCTTTACCGCGCAAACGACAGGGCACTGTATCTTGAAGAATAAATCGTATATTCCGTAAAAACTTTATTTTCAGATGGTTACATACCCTTCTGTAATTAATATTATGATAATCACCATCGCAAAGTCAAACACATGCTGTAGAAAGGTGTATGACAGCTTGGAACCTCGTAAATACCACATTTATGTGTAATCATTCACCTCACTACCCACGCACAAGTCTCGGACTCATGTGGGCATCATCAGCAATAGAGAAAAATTGTATTACATTTTGTGATGGTGACTATCATCGACTATTGCACTATTGAATGTTACACTATGCAAGCTCCCTTGAGCGTGAGTTCTACTGTTCACAGAACTACTAGTATCTTATAACATAATAATAAAAGCAAAAAAATCAAGCTTATATTATTTGTAATCACCAGCAATCAGCCAATAATTATCTGATTACAAGTTGATCAGACAACATGTTATTAGTAAAAATATACAAGAAAAATACAATTAGTAAGATGGAAGAAAATCCACAGAAAATTTTTTGCAAAAACCAAAAAAAAAAAAACACTATAAAAATTTATGTGTTGGGTTGGAGAGTTATTAAACAAAACAAAAACATGAAATCAATTCTATTATAAATTCTCATAGGCTTATTAGTCCCTTATTGTACACTATTGAATCTGATTCACAGGTTAGCTTCGGTTGTAGCTCGACGCATTAACAGATGTCATAATAATAGGTTGGAACTTTGACGTGGTTGGTTCTGCAATATAAAGCCAGCCGTGCACGAGTGCTAATATGTTTTCAAACACACTGGTAACATAAAACGAATCTGTAATTATTATCATCTGAAACGAACTGGAGTCAATGATGCATTCTGGCTTTCTGATCATACCTCGGAATGATTCAGACGCCTATCCATTGCTGGTTTGTACACGCCATTGGAGACAATTCGGGGCTAAAAAAGAGGTATAGACTTACAGGAGGCCTTTGATTAGGCGTGATTACTGCTGTGAACAAGCTCCGTTTCACGTGGCTCTGTGATCATCCGACATCCCTTCACTAGTCGCTTACCCCAAACCCTTCGGCTCACTCCCCTAAAAGGGTTTTGGTGGCGGGGGTGTGGTCCCCTGTCTCTTTATACCGTTCCACAATAGCCCTGTTATTAAATTATCGCATTACTGCAAAGCCTTACTCGAAAGTTACCGTGACTTCCTAGGAGTGCCACACGTCTAGAGAGAAAAAGAGAGCTGGATCAGAGCTGAAATGTTAAGAAAATCTACTCATTCTGCATGAGTTTTTTTATTCTTTATAAAATTTCACTCCCAAAAACTAAATGTAACTAATCTAATATTAAAACTGACACTGCATTCCACTTTTTTATATTGTTTTACTCACTTATATTGGAGACTAGCTATTGTGCCCGTCCTTCGTACGGATTATGTTTAGAAATAAGACTAAATATGTTTCGGCTTTTTTGATAGCAACGATCATGAAGTTGTTAGCAGCTTAGATGATACGTTCAGATGATACAGTTTTTTTGCGGTATGGTTTTTTACTGTACGGCGTCAACTGTACTGTGATGTTCACACGGTCCGGCTTTGCTGCTTATTGCTATGCTCTCCTCCTTCTTCCATTGCGCTTCCAGTTCAGTTTTATTTATTCCAGTCCAGGATTTTTTTTATTTGTGTAAGATTTTTTTAAATAAGTTACTTCCTGAAGGTTTCTCTTAAATTTTGATCAAAGTACGCAAATTCTGGTTTCAATATTCCACACATTTCTCACTGCGCTGATAATTTTCTCTCTTTATTTTTATATTAATCTCAAGTCTTGTCTCACAAGGCGGGTCTCTCATATATTAGAGAAATTAAATTTTCACAATTTATATCTTCCATTTCTGGACACTGTAATTCACTGATAAGAAGATCAATGCTGAAGAATATCAATGAAGAAGATCAATGCTGACGATCTGAAGACTGCTTCCAGCGTAATAAGCGTATCGTTTGAACATATCTATTACCGGTACAATACATGTGCCACCGGATACGGATACAGTTATTTTGTGGTACAGCTGATTTTAGCGATACAGTTTTCAAAGACAAAACCGAATGTAGAAATCGGCTAGAACAGCTTTTTTACTGGATCCAGTCGGAACAGTATTGTGTGAACATACAATGTGAAATGTACATGCAAACGAAAGCATTGCAAAATAACTGATACAGCAAATTTACTGCTGTACCACACAAAAACTGTATCGTGTGAACGGGCCCTTAGTAAACAACTTAGAACGTAAGCAATTCAGTGGCAGGTCGGCGTAGCCGAGTTGGCTTATCGCTGGTCTGATAAGCCAAAGGTCCTGGGTTCGATCCCAGTTGAGTACAAGATATTTTTCTCGAGCCACTCCCGTGTTTCGGAGGACACGTTAAGCCGTCGGTCCCGGTTGCATATTAAAAAAAAAAAGCAGTCGTTAAAAAAAAATGGCGAGGTGGAACTACCCGTGAGGGTCTCCCCACCACGAAAAGTCTGTCTGTCTGTCTGTCACGGCCCCAAAGGCATTTTACGCGGCCTTCTCCTCAAAAACGAGAGCATCGATCGGGATTTTAGTTATTGAACAGTATTGAAAACATTATTTACAATGTTTTTAGCTATGAAAAACTAAATTAACTTTTTTTTAACAGAGTAATAAACGTTTAAAAACCAAGTATTGTGCGATTTTGGATACATTTCTTCCAAGTTTTATTACAACACTAGCTGGCTCGACGCGCGTTGCTGCGTTCTCATAAAAATTCTTCTTGATTTTATTATTCGCCACCTCCCGCTGAGGTTACATTTCAAATTAGGAAAGAAGTTAGTCCTAGGGCTCTTCCATCTGATCATAGAGGCTTCGTTGTTTTCTTAATCACCACCTCTGAATGAAGAAACATTTCAAATTTAAACCTCCTACGACTATAAGGCTAGAAGCTAGTTTTTTTATTTTATTATTCGCCACCTCCCGCTGAGGCTGCATTTCAAATTTCTAGCTAGCACTTCATTGGTTAACAGATGTCATCAACCTGGCATAATTACATTTCATCATACCCAGTCGTATGTTTCCTACATATTGCAAGGCTCCGACTGAACGGTAGCCTACATGCAAAGTGCAAAGTATTTTACTATTCAAAGACAGCGTAAATAATGCCGCTAAGGGGCCTGCCATATGATTAAAAACTGTTGACTTCTATCAGCTGTTCCTTTAAGCTGATTGGCCGGCAAGTTCAGTAGGTTAGGTCTAAAAAATGGAATTAGTAATTATTAGCTCTTCTATTAAAATTTATGGTCAGAAACCATCCTCAATATTCACACAACATATTCCCAAAGTTTCATGCTGATCTGTCAATTAGTTTTGGAGTCTATAGGGAACATACATACATACATACAGACAGACATTCATTTTTATATGTATAGATAAGAACAAATCACGTAATTTATCATGATATATCAATCAGCTGTTCTCAAAAAATATTCTCTCCGATACCTGTCACTGAATTGCTTACATTCTAAGTTGTTTACTAAGGGCCCGTTCACACGATACAGTTTTTGTGCGGTACAGTAAATTTGCTGTATCAGTTATTTTGCAGTACTTTTGTTTGCATGTACATTTCATATTGTATGTTCACGCAATACGGTTTCAACTGGATCCAGTAAAAAAGCTGTTCTAGCCGATTTCTACATTCGGTTTTGTCTTCAAAAACTGTATCGCTAAAATCAGCTAAATATTGCAAAATAACTATCCGTATCCGGTGGCACATGTATTGTACTGGTAATGGATATGTTCAAACGATACGCTTATTACGCTGGAAGCAGTCTTCAGATCGTCAGCATTGATCTTCTTCATTGATATTCTTCAGCATTGATCTTCTTATTAGTGAATTCCAGTGTCCAGAAGTGGAAGATATTAATTGTGAAAATTTAATTTCTCTAATATATGAGAGACCCGCCTTGTGGGACAAGACTTAAGATTAATATAAAAATAAAGAGAGAAAAATGTGTGGAATATTGAAACCAGAATTTGCGTACTTTGATCAAAATTTAAGAGAAACCTTCAGTAAGAAACTTATTTAAAAAAATCTTACACAAAAAAATCCTGGACTGGAATAAATAAAACTGAACTGAAAGCGCAATGGAAGAAGGAGGAGAGCACAGTAATAAGCAGCAAAGCCAGATCACAGTACAGTTGACGCCGTACAGTAAAAAAACCGTACCGCAGAAAAACTGTATCGTCTGAACGGGGCCTAAGCTGCTAACAACTTCATGATCGTTGCTATCAAAAAAGCCGAAACATATTTAGTCTTATTTCTAAACATAATCCGTACAAAGGACGGGCACAATAGCTAGTGTGCTAATAAAACTTAGAAGAGATGTATTTAAAATCGCACAATACTTGGTTTTTGAACATTTATTATTCTGTTAAAAAAAGTTAATTTTGTTTTTTATAGCTAAAGACATTGTCAAAAGGGTTTCCAATACTGATAAATAACTTTAATCCCGATTGATGCTCTCGTTTTTCAGGAGAAGGCCACGTAAAATGTATCCAAAATCGGACAATACTTAGTTTTTAAACGTTTATTACTCTGTTAAAAAAAAGTTAATTTAGTTTTTTATAGCTAAAGACATTGTCAATAAAGTTGTCAATACTGTTCAATAACTAAAATCCCGATCGATGCTCTCGTTTTTGAGGAGAAGGCCGCGTAAAATGCCTTTGGGGCCGTGACAGACAGACAGACATACAGACAGAAATTGAGATAAGACTATTTTCGGCTTATTTAATGTATAAAACGTAAAAATAACCAAAAAATATATAATTCTGATAAATGTACAGACAAAACTCCAATTTTATTTATATAGATGCTTGAGGGATGCATTTCACTTCTGAAAACGAAGCTTCTTTTCAGAAGTGAAATGCATCCCTCAAGCATCTCCACTATAAGTGAATAAAACAATATAAAAAAGTGAAATACAGTGTCAATTTTAATTTCAGATTGTTCATTGAGTATTTTGTCATGGAGAACATCACAGATTAAATGTAAATTTTCACCTCCATCAAAACGAAAATGTTTGCAAATGTACCCCACTAGAAATTTCTAAATCAGTGAACTTGTGGGAGAGAAATGCGTTGGAGCTTCCATTCAATTTTAACCCGACATTAGTTGGACATTTTCTTGATAACTGCATCCCCTTGGATAACTTAAATATGGAAGATGAGAGAAAGCGTAAATACATTGAATTGATTTATCGTATGACAAGTTACGTACATTCACAGTGTCTTGTGAGGAGAACTATTGACTTGTCTGACGATGCTTTTAAAAAACGATTTCTGACAACTTTTCAGTGAGTTGATAGAAAAGCTCATTCTTTCATCACTTCACAAAAAAGTGGGTCTTGCGGTAAACATTGCATTATGACATTTTAAATACTTTTTTGCTTCTATGAAATGATTTATGACTAAAATTATCTTAATGAAAACATGAATAGTGATCAACTTTTTTAAAAGCAATGTAGAAGTGATAAGTAAATAAAATGATTAAATTTAATGGCCTGATACAAAAATATATTTTTTCAATAATTCACATGCATGTACGAACATTATTATCTTGATTTAAAGAGTATTTGCAAATTTTTTCAAGTTATAAAATTATTTCTGTAGTTAAATAAACTATAAAAATCATTGTGTACTGTGGGTCTTCTGACGATGCTCTTGACAACAGAGTGAAACGGCTGTCACGCCATAACGTGAGTTATAATTTTTACTTAGAAGTGTTTTTTAAGTTTTTATTATTTATTATTGGAAACAAGATTGATCTTCAACATCATATTCCATTATTGTTTTTTAATTTTCTATTAAATATTAGTGGAAAAAAGATGGATCTTCAACATCATATAAAACTCAATCCCTTCTGAGTGATTTTCCATTATTCAAACAATTTTATCATTAGAGATTTTGAGGGATCTCAATTCGACTTCTGAGTAGACCGGCTTAGAGCTTAGCCTTTATCTGATATTACAATACCCAATGTCATTTACTGTTAAGATGTTAAGCTTGACTTATACTCTGCTAGAAATGAGTACACCTTCGCTTTTGATGGAATTTAAGCAATATCAGTTGAATATTTAGATGTAGTGATGAATGCCGAATGCATGAATGTCTGTCTACACTCTGAATCAGTACACGTAGTTCCCAGGCACCAAGCGGTCTGTGATAGTCCAGCTTAATTATGCTATTTCTGCAGTGCAGGGAATTTCCAAGAAAAAGCGTTGACTAACTGGCATTTCACTCTAGCCTGTAACGGATATAGCTTACTTTCTAATTAATAGCACGTGTTCTATGTAATATAATATTGATATGTCCATCTATTTGGTGTCACTCATGATCAGTTCACAATATCGGAAGTTGGCTTGCATAACACAAAATGGTTTGCATATCATTTGACCTCAGAAATAAGACTGTAATCCGTTTGTCGATATTTATAATGATATCACTCTTAATTATCCCATCAATGATCGACTTCTTGATCCATTAAAATATATTCTAGTGATGGACCCCAACTAATGGTTGACTTTTGGAGTTAACATTTACGTAACTGAATGAGAATATTCAGGCAAGTAGGCTACAAAAAAGTTGGACAAGAGGAAAGTTCAAGGCGATTTGTTTCAAAGTTTTGTATCAAAAGTAGGACGGAAAAGTGGGAGTTCTGACTCAGTTTTGTATCAAAATTTGATACAATTCAAGGCGTTCTGTATTGAATCTGAGTTTTGTATCTAAATTTATGTAAACTTTGATACAAATCGCCTTGAACTTTCCCCTTGCACAACTTTTTTGTAGCCTACTTGCCTGAATATTCGATACATTTCAAGGCTAGTTTTGGAACAGAGATTTATGTGTGAGTCATATATATGCCACAATTAAGACTATTTATAAATCTTAGTACGCCTTCACATTAGGCGACTCAGCAGCGCTGCTAATAAAGTCGCACCAAAATATTTTTGTGATCCTTCATACTATAGACAACTCAGCAGCGCTGCTAATAAGGACGTGACTCATTCATTATCTTTTATTCCCACTACGAAAGTAAAAACCATAAAATTTGAGATATTTGATTTTTTTTAAATCCCAACATGTTTTATTTACTCCACTGATTCCGTACCAACTTGAATTTTTCTTGAGAATTTTATCAAATACTTTTAATTTTTTCAATATCTGAATCGCTTATTTATGAAAGGCCTCTTGTCTTAAAAATCAAATTTGTGGTAACGAAAAAAAAATGTTTATTTCTTAAACATTTTGATAAAATGAATTTTTTTCTATGTTTTATACAAAATGAGAGCTCTAAAAAAATGTTCTTATATTTTTCCCAACATTTCAACTTTTTATTTAATTTTTTAAAAGTTGCCGACATGAGGCCTTTCATAAACAAAGGTAAAAAAATCATAATACTTTTGGGTTTATCAAAGTAAATAGTCACTTTTAGTTGAAAAATAACTTGTTTTATTGACACTTTATGTCTTTAATTAAACTGTATTTAAAATAATGCACATAAAAATATTTTTAATGGGTCAAACTAGCAGTAAAATTGTTTTTCTTGAATCAAAGTTAGCATATTGAAAAAAGTATTAAAAGAAGCATGTCCAGGTTTATTATTTGAAATATAAGAAATAATTGTGACACTACAAAGAAAAAAGTGAAGAAAAAAAGAAAAGTAAAGAAAAAAGTGGTTCTTAAATTTCCTTTCAGTCCTTTTTTTTAGCTGGCCACTGTAGAAACTCATCATAAAACCAGCTATGTTCACTTGATACATAACACATCACTTTCTTCAAGTCATTATTAATCTTTTCTTCATGAATTGGCCTTTTTTTATTTTATGTTCCTTGTGTCGGTAAACTGATCAAATCTGATTTGCATGAAATAAGGCGGAATGTTTTTGTCAGGATTCCACCAATGAAGTCAGATGCTGAAGCTTCTCCTTTTCTTGACTTATCAAAGATAAATTCATGGTACACTGACACCGTAAAAAATCCTTCTTCCCTTTCTTTTCTTTCTTAATTTCTTCAGAAGCTGTAATTATTTTGTAAAATTGGGGCCACCACTTTTGGAAATCCAAAATATCTTTTCTTTCTACAAGATCAACCATAAATTTACCTTGTTTTCCTGAGGCCAATATCATAGATATTCTTTAAACATTATTCGATAAACTTCTTTTACAGTGTTCCTCTGAGTGGAGATCTGAAGAGGTTACAACTCCAAGGTCTTTCATCCTTGAGACTCTACGGAGGAGTTCACCACCAAGGTAATAGTCATGAGAGAGAGTATTTCGTGACCTTGAAAATGTCATTACCACACACTTTGATATGTTGAGGTCCATGGACTTTCTCAAACACCAATCCTCCACCAGTCTGAGAGATGATTGAAGATGTTCAGTATCCTACTCTGAAGAAATTTCCTGGAAAAGCTTTGCATCATCAGCAAACAGAAGACATTTGACAGTCAGGCCAATACTAATATCTTTGATGAAGAGGTTGAAAAGGAAAGGTTCCAGGTGTGACCCTGTGGAACTCCAGAACCTGGAGTCTGGGGTATGGAATACCTCCCATATAAAGGGGGTGTCGGGGACCCTCCCCCGGAAATTTTTTAAACATAGAAGGCTGTAAATGGGGGTTTGAGCTGTCTAGAACACAATATTAACACATCATGTTGTACTGCAAATGCTAATATTTCTGTTAATACTTGGGATATACTGTCATTGCAAACATACATTATGTCTGTTTGCAATGCCTTACAAATATCTGAGATATTTCTAAATCTAATAGGCCGCAAAAATGTTTAAATTAATTTCAATAGTTACACGGTTTGTTTAAATTAATTGTAATAGTTACACTGTTTAGGACTGTCACATAATTCTGCACTAGTACTTATTATGAGGAAATGTACTATATACGTCTTTATTTATTTTGGTATAGGCCCTTATACTTGTGTTCCAGTTTTTTGTTCCAAATTTGTTTATGAAAAATTAAGTGGTTTATTGTGGCTTTATAAAAATGTAAAATCAGTATAACCTACGTATTATCAACCGTTACGTACGAGATCAACCGTTTAGCTTGGGGGGACCGAGTTGTCTGACTTGAACTTGCTTTGTTATGAGCGTGCTTCTATAGGCCCCTTCTGAAAATGGTTAAAGCTCATTATAACCATTATTTTATTGAAGTCTAGCAAAATACGCGGCAAAACTATGATGCAACAACATTAATAATTTCATCCTGTTTGTCAAAATTTTTAAAAAATCCTCAAAAAGTGGGGGGCGGCCGCCCCCCCCTCGCCCCCCCCCCTAATCGCCGCCACTGCTTCGATATAATGCATATTAAGAAAAACACTGGTGTACAATTCAGGAAAGGATTGAGATGCTGATGTAAAAAATTGACAACAGTCTTCAATATGTTTTTGTCAAATTAATAACTTTTAACAGTTGATTCCTGACCGGAAACCATTTCAAAAAACAAAAATCCATTTTATAACATCCTTAACACCTGGAGAGGTACGCGAGCACTTCAGCACGTCTTGGAAAGGCCGCTCTTACGTCGGATGGAGACAACAATAAATCGCTGTTGGGCCTCACACACAATGCGGCTGCATTTTCTTTTAAAGATCAATGAATAGGAAACATAAAACATGGAGTGTTGTCGCATTTTGCCGATCGTATATTAATGTTAATGTACGATATGTTGCTGAACCGGTGAGAGAGGATGGTAAAAATGACAAGAGATGTCAATTATGGGCACGAAGAAATGAATGGACATGAATAACAGTGACAGAGCACGTCGGAATAATTCTGGAAGATGGGGACCTCCTTGAGTTACAAAGTTCGCCAATAAAAATAAGAGAAGGAAGCTGCTAAAAGTGTGAGAATAATGACACTGTTATTGCTTCAGCAGCTGCAAAGAAATTTACTGCTTTTTAATAGTTTCCAATTACATTTTATGTCGACTAAAAGTTTCAGTCTGTCTTTGCTACCTATAGAAGAAGTTCTCGCTGCCTTCAAGATAGTATCGTTTATGGGGGCGAACGTTTCCACTATAATGCATGTTGAACATCTAGAAAATGTGAGCCTACCATTCATTTCAATAATCTTCACGCAGGTTGAGTCAAATAGATTTCCATTCCCTTTTCTTTCAACTCTCGTTACACCACATACTGTAAAGCTTTACAACGCCTACCTTGATCCTTGGTCTATTCATGTTGCATAAAATCATGCACTCTCATAAAGAAAAATCATTGTGAATTCTAGATGAGTATAATATTTACCAGTAGTTGTGAGGGTTGGTGTAGTCGACGTGAACTTTATATCTATGCAAAGTATTGAACCTTTAAGAAAGTTCATGACACATTCCGTCATGTTTTGTACCAATGCTATTAAGTCTGCAGCCCAATATAATATTGACTGTTCATCTTCGTCATTGTCATTCTGAGGCAATCGTTCATATGAGTTACTTGAACTTATAATATTTAGCTTTCATTTAAACTTATAATCTTGCATCTTGCGACAGTAAAATAAATATTAACTTTTTATTGTAAATTTGCAGCCGATTTTAATTGTGAATAAATAATATACTCACTTTTGGCCAAACGTTTGGAGACTCATCTTCAAGGCCTCGAAGATTAGTTTCTACTTCCAAAAGAGACTGGAAATATTATTTAGTCACAGTTAAAATTGACTGCAAGTCGTTAAATTTACAATAAGAAGTTAATATTAACAACGCAGATCAAATTTAAAATTCAAATTTATTTGCCATGTCAAAAATGTGCATTAAATACAAAAAATAAATTGAAATTAGAACTACAAAAATTACAAAAAGTAGAAGAAAAAAAGTATTTTTGAAGGCGTCGCTAGCAGAAGCTAAGAAACTTGAGCTAACAACGAGTCTGAAAAGAACTTTTGATAATTGCTTTGAGTGGCTCGTGAGTGAGAAGAAAAAAATTCTTGAAAAAGGCAAAAACAAAATTTTGAGTATAACTGAAGAAGAATCATTGATGAATATTAGTCTAATTTAAAAATCTAACAAAAACTACACTTGAAAAGAAATTTTTTATGAAAAATAAAAGATTTTTCAACAAAATTATAAATTGCACATGAAAAATCAGCTAAAAATTTATCATGAATATATAATCATGGATTTATAACTATCCATTCCTCCAACTCATTCTTCAAACTTCGAATTAAATTTTCATGAATGTAATGATGAGGTAATTTGTATATCAATTTAGAAGATATGAAAGAAAGTTGCCTCCTACAAACTTTCAAATCAGTCCGTGCTATTTCATTAGTGATCACCCCGCGATCACCGATGTACCGCGAAAATTATACATAGTATTTACATGAGGGATAAGCATATATTTGTTCATATTTATACATTTAATAACATTATTTTTAAGTTTAATTGTCTTAGATTGATTGAGTACACCAAGATCGTTATGGAATAAGAAATCCAAGAAGTAAAATAAATGTTAAATAAATAAAATAGAATAAAATAATTAGATAAATAAGTCTTATCTGTTTCACATGATCTACCATTCGGCATTCGTACATTCATATGAAGTAATAAGACTTATTTATTTTAGAGTCCTGGTTTATCTAACAGCATTGCTGTTCGTGATAAACTTTATAAATTATACCAAAGAGAACCAAATAATATCTCTCTTAAAAATAACTTCTTGAATATGAAAAATAATGTTAAAAGGTGGGTGAAGGAGGCAAAATGTGAATTTTATTCAAATCAACTGAATTTGCATGATAAAAACTCAAAAAAGAAATGGGAAATTTTGAATTCTGTTTTGCCAGGAGCTGGCAGGATCAGTCATGAAATGCACTTATGCACAATGAAAATGACACAATAGTTACAGATAGCAGATCAGTGGCTGATATATTTAATAAATACTTCGTTGAGTTACCAGAGACCCTCTCTCAGTCCTGTCCACCTATTTCAGACACACTGGCTCAAATGTACTCCAGAGAGTTTAAAAAAATCATAATACCAAGAGCATTTTTATTTACCCTGTGAGTGAAGATGAACTATTAAAAATGATCAGAAGTCGTTCTGGGAATGACATAATTTCAGCAAGAATCCTCAAAGATAATATTCAATATCTCTCCAAAGTTATTATCCATCTTTTCAATCTTTCTATTGTCTCTGGCCAGTTCTCAGATATTCTAAAATTAGCAACAGTTATACCAATTTTCAAGAAAGGTCACAGATTCTCAAAGAGTAACTATCGGCCAACTCATTACTGCCCACATTATCTAAACTGTTTGAAAAACTGATTAAAGTAAGATTATTGGATTTTTTTGATGCCCATAATTTCTTTTCCAAAAGTCAATTTTGGTTTAGGAAGGACTTGAATACCGAGATTGCCCTAAATCATTTCTTACAGAATATCTATGCTGGCTTGAACAGTGGACATGGTGCCAGAGCAGCAGGATTGTTTACTGATGTCAGTGAGGCATTTGACACTGTCAACCATAGTCTCCTATTACACAAGTTGTGGAGAGCAGGCATCAGAGGTACACTTCTTGAGTGGTTTAAGACATTCTTACAGGGTAGAAAACAGGTGGTTAAAATAGAAAATGAAACTAGTGACTTGTTGAACATTCATCATGGAGTCCCTCAGGGATCTGTATTAGGACCTATTTTGTTTTCAATCTATTCCAATGACTTGTTTGGGGGTGATTTCATGGGGCAAATAACAGCCTTTGCTGATGATACTGCACTAAAATAACCTGAACCAGATTAGCATAGATATGCAACATGATCTTGATAAATTATCTCTTTGGTTCACTTGCAATAGACTGACTATGAACATACAAAAGACAAGCTATACAATATTTAGCCTGACTGGTAGCCAGACTCTTGTTGCCCCTGTTCATCTGCATTCCTGCAACTGCAACTGTGTCAGCTGTGATTGTCCTATTGTTAAAAATGATTCAATTATTAAATATTTAGTCCAGGCAACGAATGCTCAAAATAAGGTATAGAGGGAAAGTCTTGGAACACAATTTTTGACTTCATAACTTTGTTAGGAGGTGAACATATCAAAAGTCCCCGCCCATACCCCTTAAACTGGAGGGAGGGAGGGGGTTTGAAAGTCTCATTTTTCGGTTTTTTGCTTATATCTCTAGAAACATACGTCCTACCGACATGACCATTCTATAAAAAAATTAAAGCTGATTAAATTTCCTACAAGTTTTATCTGGTCAAGTTTTTCGATATATCTTGGATAGCTTTCGAGATATCTGCTCTTGAAAGTCTGTAATTTTGAGAAAAAAGTTTTTGTTTCACATTTTTGCTCTTTTTGACCGGATAACTCTTGAACGATGCACCAAAAAGCTAAATAATGGCCATAGGGTTGTAGAGCATTAAATTCCTTTCAATAATATATATTATTTCACTATTTTATCTATTTTCCTTCAAATGTTAAAGCAGTTTCAGTGTTGAGCATGTAATCTGAAGCTTTGCAACAACTGTTGACAATGATAACGAATGTTCAAGAAAAGGTATAGAGGAAATTCTCAAAATCAAACTACAGCATCATCATTTCAATAAAAACTCTCTCAATTCTCGCTATTCCAAAGCAACATCATTCAATCCCGTAGCTGAATGGGTTTTATAATTTTTTTCCAACTTTTTAATGTTTATTTTCATTTGGGAATAGACAAGGAAAGTAAAACAAACGTCACACTCAACTCCCGAATTCTTAAGAAAGCATATCAAATGTACGAGTCATGTGTCGTATAATGTGATGAAACAGAACATTTTTTAGGAGAAAATGCAAGATGTGAACTAAGCTTGAGTGGGTGATCGTCTAGTCGTCGCCAATGATTCCAGAAAAGAATTGGCGCTGTCTTTTGAGACGGAAGCATGAAACCGCTGCGATAACAGCGGCTGGTTCATTTCAAAACCGCGTCTCTTCCCAGCCAGGCGCGTGTGAGCTTCTCTTGGCATGCAATGAGAAAGCACTATCGCTTGTTAGCTTCTTAATTTACTTAGTAAAAAAAACCTTCTTCCCCACTCAGACGCCTGTGCCCTCCTCAAGCTGAGACAAGCTAGCTGTGAGGGTTGACAGTCGAAGGAAATAGATGCAGTAGCTTACAAAAACACAAACACGCCGTATTTGTTTTGAGGGATGCTCTGAGAAAGAGGCAACTTCGAGTGAGGGAGCCTAAACTCTTCTTCTAGGAGAGACAACTGTGTACCTACTCTTAAAGGACTAAACACTATAAATATTTATTGTGTCTTTAACCTACCTTTGCTGTTGTTATTCACTGAGTTCTGTTCAGCCTCCCCAAGATTTCACAAGTTATCTCAACCCGTATCACCAATCTAAGCATCTTTATTGGAAAATGTTTTAAAAGATAAAATTATTGTTCTGCTCAGTGATTCTACAACTCAACACTAAATAAGAAAATGATACTTTCTACTTTCAAATAATAGTTTGTTTCATAATAATCAAATTAACTAGTATTTATTGATAAAAGTTTTTTAACTGTTCAATGTGATTCTCTTGTTAAAATCAACTCACTCCTCTGAGCAATTGAAAATGGTCAGAGAAGTAATTATTATTTTTTAATCTAATATTGCTTGTAATGATAGACACACATTGTGCTATTCACACTTTTATGAAATTCGTTGCTTTAGCGTTCTTTACTAAGTACTCAGTTTCCTTTTTAAGTTACCATTAATGTTTACCAAATATTTTCACATCAAATTATCATAGCCGCTATACAGTATTCTACATTTCCTTATTTGTATTCATTCGTTTCAGCCACTTCATGCATTAGGTTGACTCCCAATCGATTATAGTATTCAACAACTGGAATTTCCTGAAAAAGTTGAAAAAATTTCAATAACTGAAATATTGAAAATAAATTATTAGGAAGATTGTGATAAGACAAATAACGTGGGCTAGGTCTACCAGAAAAGGATGGACACTTAAAATTAAACTCCAGTAGCCTATAGAAAAACTCATTCCCCATAGAGAACTCATATTCCTCTATTTTTCAAGATGGAAAGTACTAAATACGTCAACAATAATAATTTTCTATCTTGAATAAGCTACTCCGAATCACATGGTTTGACACTGTCACGTAGTCTTGAAATGAATCAGCTTGAGTTAATTCATTATTTTTCTTCCTTATTTGGTTCGTGAATGAATTACAGCCTTTATCGAGTCATGTCGTTACACCTTGAATTTGAAATCAAAAGAAACCAATTTCTAAACTACAATAGTTTAATAGCTAAAATTTCTCATTACATTTTTTGTTGACTTGCATCAAAATAGGCATAAATGCGAATGTTTATGCATCCTTGAAGGCTTAAAGCCAAGAATTGTATTCACCAGTGCAATTACAGTCCAAGTTCAGTATTTTATTAGAAAGAGTTCATGCACAATATCAGAGTATTCGACTGCTAATAGTTATTATTGGCAGTTTCTTATTATCAAAACATATTAGCATGGGATGCAATGTAATTCGAACAGAAATTCAACGATATTATTTCTGAGAAGTAATCATACTTACATTCCCTAACCAAAACACATAAACTGTTCAACTCTAAAGAAAGTATAACCATTGTGAGTTTAAAAGTAAAGCTTTTACAGTTCTTGGCCTGATCTGCTATTGCATCAGAGGTTAGAAGAATACGCTTTTTATGATAAGAGAAATCACTCTAAAACGTCAGGTTTTAAAATGTTTTTCCCCTTATTAGTCTACAGTATTCAGAGATTTCTTCATGGAAAATTATAATAGGATATTCATAACTTTGTAACTTGAGAATATGTATTTAAATCAGAGATAATTCATTACTATTACTCCATAGGACTAAAAAATGGGAAAATGGGTTATTCATTGCCTATTGTGCCACTTCCAAAAAAAGTCACAATTATAAAGTTTGTACCCTACAATATGTAAAGATGTAAACTAGAATTTTACAGGCTGACTTCACACTTTGCAGACAGAGAAATAAAGTCATATAATTTTCATAATGAATCTATCGGACAGTTGTGAAATAATTAACTATAATTCATAATTATTATCATAGCCTAAAATGTATTCTTAATTTTAATGTGAGTAACAGTTCCAGGCTAGCCCAGGAGGAGGATGTGATTTTTAATCAGTAGTTTGCTTAGTAAGCACTTGCTTGAAAGAGCCTGGCACAACGTGCGTTTATTCATTTTTAATATTCAAAGACATCCTTGACAAGACTATGAAAATATTATTCAGAGCTCGAGCTTAGTTCTAGAATATTTGTGGAAATTTAAATAAATAAATATTTGGCGGTTCAAACGTATAAAGCATAACATCGGTATAGAAAAACTGGTACAGTACTACGTTATGATAATAACGCCTTGATAACAATGCTATTTTCAATGAAATATTAGAAAAGTTTGAAAAATTAAATTTTCTCAAGAATAATTTTTTAAGGTATTTCTTTCAAATTAATTGCGTTATCTGCAGTTATTCAAATAAAGTTTAATTGATACGTGCAGTTCATAGATGTTTGAATTATTATATGAATGAAATTTTGTATCCATATCTCAATTTATATCTGATCATTGGGCAGATAAACCGCTCTTGTTTTCCTAGAGAACCTCCAGGAATTAAAGATGAACTAGTTAATGCGTCACTAAGTTTACAATACCTCTACCCGTGTCCTACCGAACGGCGGCCGTCCTGGTCGAGACATTGGACGGCTGCTTCACGGCAACGGACGGTTATTATTTTTCACGAATATTATTTTTGTCTTATCTTTAATTTTTAAAAACATTGCGTCCACGAACTAGTTCGTCACGTTCTGTATATAGATTTCATTCAAAGGTATTGATCCCTCAGAATATTGAGACGCGATATGCTTTTGAATCCGTTCACACTGTGTAAAAAAATGGAGATCTTTGACGTGATTCTATCTAAGTTAGTGGTTGAAAATTGACAGGCTGTGAATGTTCCATCTCCAAACAATAATGGATAACAAAGTGAAGCCCCTCTTTTCTTTAGTAACCACGGGCCAAACACCTCCATATAATGGTGAAAATACGATTTTAGCTTTGTTATGTACTCTGTGTATTATGCCAGGAAGGCCGGATCGGTGGGGAAGACAGGACGAGGACAAGAAACTGATAATAATCTATCAGCAATCTATGGCCTGGCAAGATGAAACACATTGATAACAGTCATTATTATGGCTGACACTTCGGGTTTCTAGGACCCCTAGGTTCCTCAGACCCTTCTGAAACGTGATCCAGACCAAATTTCTCTATGAGGGGAGATCATGAGTGATATAAAATTCACCCGTTGCACCTAAAACAAAATAAGTCTCCATATTGTAAATACTCAGAATCGCTCTATACTATTGCTGAAATTTGAAGCCGCCCTCATTCGGTTAACTTATTTTTAATATTGTTCTGGTGTAAATTTACTCACCGACGAATAGATAGTGCAATAGGATGAGAGTAGAGCATCTGTCGTGATTGGGAAATCTGCCATAAGCCGCCAATCATCAATCGACCAAACTGGATATCAGTAATAATGTGGAAGGGTTGTATTGTATTGATGATATTATGTCAGGTATAAATATATCAGGTTTGATCTCGATTGTGGCTTATTTTGTGAAATGTAAATTATATAATTGACAACAATGTTGTTGTTCACAATAAGTTGTAAAATTACTATTGAATTTCGAATATCTACAATAAGATGTTAGAGTTGCCATTTTTTTAAATAGATTTTGTGTGTTTTCAATTTTAGCCAGGCTATAATTTACAGAGCGCAGCATAACATGAATGAAATTACAGTTAAGATTCAATTAATAATCAATCAATTAAAATCTATCACGAGACTCCGGGTGTCGTAACGAAATTTAATACAAAACTTAGAATAAAAGTTTCATTAATCTTTTACACCCTGCTTTTCATAAATCTTTGAGGAGGAATGGAATTCGAATTTAGACTTCGAAATTAATCTAGAACTCACTCAACTCGTGGATCTGATATAACTTGTGAAACGTGGGGTGGGTTTCAAAATAACGAGATCATATTATCAAGATTCCTTGATAATACACAAAAATGGGAAGAATATGTCAAATGCGAAATGAAAATGTAAATAAATGTGAGGAAATAGAAAAATAAATTGACGAGACCACACTCGTAACTCCAAAATTGGATTTATAATGGATACTCGTAACCTTAGCCTTTATTACTTCTTCTAAATTTCGATTTTCACTTCTTCATGATTTACCCTTGAATTCAATACTTGAATTGAATATTTGAATTGACAATCTAATATTAAAACTGACACTGTATTTCGCTTTCAAAAAGTGAAATACAGTGTCAGTTTTAATATTAGATTGTTCATTAAGTATTTCGTCATGGAGATTTGAATTGAATAACTTACTTGAATAAATTCGAACTCAAAAATAGAATTGGGTAGGCCAAATAGCATATGGAATTAATAGATTTGAAACCTCGTCCCAAACCTGATGCAGCTTCCTTATGCTTGGAGGTAAGCCAAGTTTCAATTTTCAGATGCCCGAGTCAGTCAGCTCTTCCACTATTTGTACCACTAGTAGGCTATAGGCTATTGGAGTGTAGCTCGTCAATCGTTGACGAAACATGAGAGATAATATCACTAATATTTTCTCTGAACACTCTGGCAAATTTGTAGGTTCTATTTCAAGCCTTTTGTTTTTTCTCTGAACCTTTTGTTAGGTCCATTATCTTAGCCAGTTAAGAGTATCGCTAATGGAGTCTTTGATGAATTAGACTCTTTCGTTTCAACTCTTAAGCCGTTGGCAATGGACTTGCATACAACTCTCTTCCAAGATTTTTCAAAGTGAATTCAAATACTAGTTATCTATTCATAAAATAGGCTGAGTAAGCATTAAATATAGTGGATAAATATGCATTATGATGCGCAAACAAACAGGTGTATTTTCCAATAATAGTGATTATGATTTCATCCAATATCATCTCATAAACTATCAAATTTATTCATCTAATAAACAATCTACTTCATTGAATAATTAGACGAAATTGTTACAACCATATTTATTAAAAAAATATTGAGACACTAGTTTCGGTTGTTATACCATATCAGTTTGATTGAGATTGATAATGGTATAACAACCGAAACTAGTGTCTCAATATTTTTGTAATAAATGTGGTTGTGACAATTTCGTCTAATTATTCATTATAGATACCCTCCACAATATCACCTTCGCCACTACAAAGAAAATCTACTTTATTTTATATGCACTCATCAGCTTGTGAAATATGGGGGGTTATAGATTGATCTACATAAATTTATGTCAAGATTGATTAAATTTCAAATGAAATTGAAAAATCTTATTGAAGGTATTTTCAAAGGAGTGTAGTGAATCTTTTGAATAATGACTCCACAAACAGTAAGAAGTAACGAATAAGATCGTATATATGTGTTGGATAAAAACAGTAAAATATTTAATCTTGTTAATAAAAGAAAAATAACCATTTAATCCATTTCTCCACATTAGATTAAAAGAGATTTAGATCTCTCATTATAAGACTTTTTTGAAAGTACTGTTTCTGGCTGTTTCCAATCTTTGTGGACTCCTTTGTTTTTGTACTGAAGGGATGAGCGTTTTTTTACCTCTCTCCGCCCCAAAGGCAGACACTCAACTCTGTGGTCTTTATCGATCAGCTTGAGCTAAGCCACCTTGTAACGTGAAAACTCGCCTTCAAATGATGCGTTCCTCAGGATTTCCAAATAAACCTTTTACTAGCTCTAATGTCTGAGGTTTACGAGCAACGATATCTAAAACTGAAAATGAAGTAACCAATGAATCAATTTAAAATGTTATCATCAATAAATTATGCCCTACTACAAAATTGATAAGAAAATTATACCATCCATTCTAATGTAGCCTATACGACATACAGTAAGATGTGCCTTATTACTGACCACGATAATAATTTGTAAAATCTTCGATGATTATAGCTTAAATAAAGATATGAATTTCCTTTTAAAGTAGACAGTGTAGAATATGTATAATTTCACACGATCAGATTAAATTTTGTTTAATGTAGTGAAAAACTGTAAAATTGTAGGTCTAATTCATCAATCACCATCATCCAACTCATTACCCACGCACAGGTCTCAAACCTATGTGAGCATCATCCTAAAAAAAAAAAAAAAAAAAAAAAATGGGTGAGAATTAAAATGCATAACGTTGTTACATTGGAAAGTCTTGTTATGTAGTTTGTTGTTCAGCTTGTAAATTTTCTTCAGTTTTATGACGTTATTATATTTGATTACTCAAATCAAATCCCAGACAATACCCATCTTTGCTCAAAGTTACCCCATCGACCTGCAAATAAATAGAGAATTGACTTTATTTTTTACACTATACAGAACACAAGTGTGGTTGAATTTGTGGCAAACAAACCATCGAATAGCCACTAGATCATAGATAGATAGATATTATGTAGTTAGATGATAGATAGAACACATGTTTTGCCATTGGACAGCAACGGTCATTGACAACGTCAAAAAATAAAAATGACAAAAACCATAATTACTAAAAGTTGGAGAAAAACTCTTGCAAAGGTAGTAGAGCCTGTCAAATAAAAATTCAAAAAACCTTTCTGAATTGAGTCGGAAGAAGAGTCGTCTTTGATTCAGGTAACATTAAAAATCTTATTCCCAACACCAAAGGGGAATTCTGGACTCTAGATAATCTTACCCTGAGGACATCATATTTTCTCCTTCCACGTGTTTCGTACCCATGAAAATTACTTCTTGTGCAGAACTTATGCTTTTCTCAGGCATACCCCTATACGCTATATCCTGGGCCACAACATAAATATACTGGTTGTACACTGTCAGAATTCTTAATGACTTAAATATCGGTTTGCATTACTCCCTGGCTTTGCCAGTAGCGTAGCGAAAAGTTTTTATTGTGGGGGGGGGGGTGTTATCGGAGATGTTGGGGACCCCCAGGGGTGTCTGGGGGGTCCGGGGCCCTTAGGCCCTTCTCCAGGAAAAATTTGATAAATAGTTCCTCTAAAATCGTATTCCAAGAGATTCCAGACTCATGTCTAGAAAAGCTTAAATCCATTCATTTCAGTCCACATTATGGGACATTTTTTGAATTTTCGATGTTGAGAGCTTGATTTGAAGCTTAAAAACAGTAATTTTATACGAGTATTTATTTATGAAAATTAAGTTTATAAATTGGGGAAAAGTGGAAGCTTAAATTGAATAAATCATTGCTTTTATGAATCCTTTGCCTAAGAAATTGAACACACTTTTCGTATATTGCTAGTTCATTAACTATTAGTTAAGAAAACAATTTAATGTATAAAATATAAAAATACTACTTTTATAGTGCCAATTTAACAATTTGTAGTGATTTCAAGCTATTATTACAATCAGGGCCACCCAGAGACATTTTAGTGGCCTGGGGCAGAGTTGTGGCTGGAGGCTCCCTTACACCTTCACCCTAAATACCAATTTTCAATTAATAACTCGATTTTCCAACTAGCATTGAATAGGTCTTCCGCACTTCCGGCTATGCATAGTTGCCTACTGCACTCATTAGTGTAACTAATTTGAACTGTTTTTTTTCAATTAAAAAGTTAAAATTTGAGTGTAGGTCAACTGAAAAAGCTGTGGAAACTAGGAGAGAGGCCACTGAGTGGCACCAGAGAGATCAATAAACCTCTCTTCTATTCTTGTGTAATCTCTTGAATTCGCATCGAACTATTCACTAGTAGGCCCTACTGAAATATGTATAATGTGTAAATATTTAAAAATTATTATGACTGTATGGATCTTGATTCAACTCGCAAAGAGAGAATGAATTAATAACTCATCCAATTCCAAACTTCAACTTATAGTAATTATTGTAATTACATAGACCTATAGATGGTGACGGAACGACGGAACACCAAAACATTGGGGAGTCTGAGGGTTCTCCATGCAATGGAGAAAAGGATTGTTTGAGTTCTTGAAAGTACAACTTTAAGCTTTTTCTGTGGTTATCAACCTCTTACTCATATTATTAATTGATTAATTATTATTAATAGATTATTAATTTTGTTGATTGATTCATAGCGTGACAAACTTCACGATCACATTAAACTCTATGGGGTATCAGATCTGAATAGTAAAAGAAATTAACATTTGAAGCTCGTTTGCATAAATATTAAGAAATCTTTTCTCCTTTCAAGCCTATACTGTGTCAACTTCATTCAAGTGGTCTGGGGTATCTTCACTTCAAGCCCGTGTTTAGGGGCATTTACAAAGCTTCTTGTGAGATCTGATCAGATAAATACATTTCGAGAGCCTACTACATAGATGTCTACAATGCGATTACCATTCAACTTTGAATCTATATAGAACCTGGCAGCAGCTTTGTGACAATGTTGAAAAGAGAGTTGATGAGACAAAAGCCACCTGTTGCAATTACTTGCCATACTTTCCCCTCCAATCAAAACAAGCATAAGTCACATTTTTCTCAATCTCTTAGAGGCTGAGATTGCTGAGCGTTCTTTCTCTAAACAGTGTAAATTTGTATGAACAAAAGCTTCTCAGCCAGAAGATCGATTAGCCAATAGATTGTTGTCAAATATTCCGGAAATTTATGAACCGCACTTCTTGCTATCTAATGAGCTAGATTGGTATGCCTCACAAAAGTATAAGGCTTGGGAGGAGAAAAAGGCAGGACAGATCGATCTATTAGGTATTTCTCTCGAAGATAATTATAATATTGATTGTCACAATATCATCAATAAGAATCTCTTTGGGATTAGATGAATTGCCATAAAGAAGAGGATGAATTAGCCAGAAACCCAAAAATTTGTTAGAAGAAGGGACATCAAGTAGTTCTAAAAGCGTTTAAAAGATGTAGATCGGTAGCTGATTGCAAAAAACTACTCTACTTTAAATTGCACCACGAAAGCAAAGCGCCAAAGTTAATGAAGCGTGTCAATTATTGTGTGTCTCAGCTATCGATCGCTTGTACATTGGGACGCTGAGAAGCACAGAAATAAGCCTCATGAAATGGTGTGGTGGTGGGGCAGGGTGGCGGCGATTAAATATCGGTATGATGTCGTAGAGAAAAGAAGGATGAGAGTGTATAGAAGCAATGATGAAGGTTGGGCTGACTGTATTATGGAGTAGTAGATGGAAGGAGGAGAATTGATGACGAAGAGGGCAGGCAGGAGTAGTAGACGACGACGACGAGAGAATAATTTGATGGTTTGGAAGGAAAGTAGCGTTTTAATGGTGCACAGTTGCTGAACAGTGTCGTCGCATCCAGCTGCTCCCCCACCCCCTTACACAACCTAACCAGCGTTTCTACCTTTGACGCCTCGACGAAAGGAGCCAGGCTGTTGTTGTTTGTTGGCTCCCCGCTCCCGCTCAGCTGCCAGCGGTCACAGTGAATCTCAGTCGCAGATCCATAGCGGCTCGGTGTCTGGGCTGAAACCTATCCGGTAAGCGTCGAGCCGCGCCACGATTGGCTGTCGTCATGACAACCCCCTGCGAGGCGGTCTTCTAGAGGGCGGAGCCTAATTGAGATTCAGGCCCAGGTCGAGGGTTAGTTGGTAGTCGTCAGCACGCCAGCGTTGGTCGGAGAGGCGTGCAAGCGATGATCAGCGAGCGGGAGCCTAGCATGGCCCTGTCGCCTCGTCTGGTCGTGCCGAGTCCTGTGTTCGCGCTTCCCACGTTAAACTTCACCGTGTCCCAGGTAGCCGCCGTATGCGAGACCCTAGAAGAAAGTGGCGACATCGAAAGACTTGCCCGATTCCTCTGGAGTCTCCCCGTCGCCCACCCAAACATCGGTGAACTCAACAAAAATGAGGCTGTTCTCAGAGCCCGTGCCATCGTCTCGTTCCATTCGGGCAACTACCGCGAAATGTATGCCATCCTCGAACAGCACAAGTTCACCAAAGACTCTCATGGTAAACTACAAGCCATGTGGCTTGAGGCCCACTACCAAGAAGCCGAAAAACTTCGAGGAAGGCCTCTTGGTCCCGTCGACAAGTACCGCGTACGAAAGAAGTTTCCGCTGCCTCGCACCATCTGGGATGGTGAACAGAAGACGCACTGTTTCAAGGAGCGAACGCGAAGCCTGCTGCGCGAGTGGTACCTGCAGGATCCTTATCCGAATCCGACCAAGAAGCGGGAGCTGGCGCAGGCGACTGGTCTGACGCCCACGCAGGTCGGCAACTGGTTCAAAAACAGGCGGCAACGAGATAGGGCGGCTGCTGCCAAAAACAGGTCAGTCACAAACGCTCAATTATTATTATTATTATTATTTATCTGTCCCATTGATTTATCAAAGTTTACAAATTGCTTACCAAATATTAAAAGAACACCTTTCTTGAAAAAGTTGAAAACTCGTTGAATGTTCTCTCAAATAGAAAGAATGCGTTTTGCGGAACAATTATAATCGATATTATAGTGCGTAGCCTAATAAAAATAGTTAATATAATATGTAATTGATTCCGTTACTGCTGCTACGTTTCAGTAATGAATCGGCTAAAGTACTTATGTAGAAACTTAGTATAGACATTTCTCCTGAACTGCTTGATTTTTTAACCCTTGTAGGTGTAGGTATTCCTTATTAGAATTGCTAGATTAATTCAGGCTCATAGGTAGGGATGATCAATACCCTATTTGGACAAATGATTTCAACAGTTACATTTCCGTTACCAAAATAGAATTCAATGGGATTAATTTAGGAAAGAGGCGCAATGATCTAGTAATGCAATGTTCTACAACGTTCTCGTTAAAAAACACATTAAAAAGCTATTGAATATTTGTGAATTCCATTTGCATGTAACAGTCCATAAGTAAACAAAGTATGTCTCTGAAGCGTGATAATCAATGGCGGATGGTAACCTAAGTTATAGTTATAGTATATTCCGAACAGATACAGCACAGGCTGCACTATTTACTTCTTCAACCATAAGCTAATAAAACTCTAAATAAACATGTCTGTGTCAGGACAAAACCTAAAGAGTAGCTCCATATAATTTTGAAATTGTCACTCAGTTATTACGAAAACCTTACAAATCAGAGTCAATATGGCAATATCCAAGTCCTATAGCCAATATATAATAAATCTGCCAGAGACTTTAATTCACAAAAACTTACTTGGTAGACATAAGCTTAGAAAGGATCATATAAAATACTATACAGACGTTATTTCATCGCATTATTTTACTAACACATTGGGTTATAGTTTTACTGTACAAAGCAAGTCAATCTGACTTAAAGAACAAGAATATATTTCATCGTATCTTCCTACTAATTACATTGGGTAATAGTTCACGATAAAAAGCCAATCAATCTAATTATCTGATTTATAGAACAATAACAATAAATAATCTAATGGCCAAATTTGAAATGGCCAATGCCAATTCAATATTCTATAATAGCGTATCCAGAATGCCATTACGTTGATATTCCGATTTTGTAAACAAGCAGACAGTCATCTATCACCATGAGTCGCTCTCACTGATAAGGTGAATGGACAAAACAAGTCTGAAAATGTTCTTATCTTTCGATACCGGGTTTTTTCATATTTTTAGTTGCTGACAAACAAAACCGAAGGAGAAATCTTTAATCGATATTTGATTGATTGATAAACTCAACTCTAACAGCCTTTTTAATTTCGTAAATCTTATTAATAATTACTATTAATGCGATAAGTAAAGATTGGGTATTGGAAGTATAATAGACAAATGGAAAATTAATTATGTGGGGGATACCATTTATATCAAAGAAAAACTTCAAGAGCAATACCATATTAAATAATATAATACAATTTTTAGAGAAATTAGATCAGTCTATTGGCACTTTATTAGCACTCTATAATGCTCATTATTTTTTTATCCTTGTTTTACCACCTTCTGAAAAAAGCACCGAAAGTGTAGGATTATGATAAGTAAGCAATGGCAGATGTTCTGGAGCAAGTATTTGATGCGCTTTCAAAGAATTCCGACACCTATTATTTTTCGTTATTCTTATCAGGGAACGGGACTGAGTTCAATTGACAGTGGAAACTCATTTTTGTCAGTAAGTTCAATCATTCTTATCTGTTGAAATTCATTGTCTTTGAAAGTATATTCTTTTAGATAAATCAGCTATAATTAAATAATACCTACTAATAATCAAATACAGTAATAACACATAACTTCTAAATATGAAATATAAAATAAAACCAACTGAAAACTAACTTCAAAACGACAAAGCCTCTCCTGTCAAACTCTATGAGCCAAAAGAATGTGTAAAAGTTCATTGATCAGATTAGCATTGAGTTTTCGAGAATTTAAGATATGTATGATAGTTGATTCAAGAGAGTTGTTATTGAGCTACCTTGTTTGTAAGATTTTTGGTTATTAAGTGGATTTATTGGAAAAGGATTTCATTCCTATTCTTGTTATAAATCCGCTAAAAAGGGCTACTTATTATGAGCCTACTTGAAAGTTTTATCATTAGGCCAAAGCTTGCAATGTACTGAAAAACGTTCATCGGGTTAAACTTCAATAAACATTTAATATATTCAAATGACAGAAATCACTTGTTTATGTAGATTATTCCATGTATTTCATCTCAAGTTACTTTATTACTCCCATTCGAAGTTGGTCCAATGTTTGAGTTCTATTCAATTACATTCATTACTCATAACTTAATGTGCTAGGTACAAGTCGATATTTAAATTAGTAACTTCAGTGTGTTTTCCTGAAAGTAAAAATGTCAGGATGGCAGGATGTTGGATGGGCGTTTCATTTATTTCGTATCTTAGTCTACATCTTAGATGCACTTTTCATCTAGGACTGATGCAGTACCGTATGCCTTTTTTATAAAATTTTGGAAAAAGTGACTTTAATTGTACGGCGTATAAGTAACTACAGACGAGTTCGATTGGCGGCTCTGGTAGCGCAGTTGGTTGGAGCGCTTGTCTGTGATAAGATAAGGGTGTGGCTGGCTTTGTTTCCTGCAGCCTTGGGTTCGAATCTCATTCAGCAAGGCTATTTCTCATCATTCACCCAATCACCTCATTGCCCATGCACAAGTCTCCAGACTCATGTGGGCATCATCCGCAATAAAAAAGTTATAACTTAACTGTAGCGTGTAGCCTATACATTTCCTTATATCTGACGAAAAATGAATGATTGAATTTCTACTGTGAAAACATATCTGCCCCAGAAAATTTTCGAGAAATAAACCCTCTGAAACAAAGACAGTAATTATCTTTGCATTGGAGTTTTAGACTCTCATTAAGAAGTGAGTGGAAAGTATATATATAGTAAGTAGAAATGTGACTGAAAATGGAGTGATTTTCTCCAAAATATTGTATGACATTGGTAGGGATGGGAATCCTATAGTAGCCTAACAATTTGCTCAAAACAAAACATTGACAAAAAGTGAATTTCACACATTAAAGAAAATAATACAATAATAAATATTGTTTGTCTAAGTCCTGTAGATTTTATTTTTTTAATCAAATTTCTAGATTAGCCAACGCGATTCAAGCGTTGTATCTGGAACATGTTTACAATATAACCTATAAAATATGAATAGCTAGTGATCGTTGACCACTGGAATAGAATGTTAAACAATGGTTGATATGGTAATATTGTACTCATTCATAATATCAATTAATACAGTTGAAACGGTTTTGACTTTCATTTCCTTTACGCTACTTCAAAATTCAATGTATCAAGTGCCGTACCAGAAAATTAAAAAAAAAAAACTGAAGTTTATCCACTACTGATTGCCACTACGCGCTGAATTTTCGGTAGTCTGAATTTGTTATCTATTCATTTTTTCTCTCTATAAGAAATGTCATTGCACTGTATGTTAGCTGATTGTTGTAATGTATAAGGAATGATTCAACCACCAGAATTGACAAATGAATGTTCCATCAGATTTGCTTACTATTATCTTGTGTTACATTTCCATACTAGTTGTTCAAATAATCAAAATCTATTTTTGTAGAATGTCTAGGAAACTCAGATTTGCATCAGCTATCAATTTCCCAGTTGCATATCACATAGGCTACTACTAGCTAATAATAGCTGACCACAGGCCTATATGTTCAGCGTACTTGTTAGTGAATTATGACGACGGAGTTCCCCAACTAGGCTATTTCTAATAGCATTCTACATTCTGAGAGTTCCCATTGTAAAATTTATAGGCTATTATCGATAGCTTAGAAAGTGAAAATTGTACGATTGAAACTGGTGTCAGTAATGACAATTTTAATATGATTATGTGCATCACATTCAACCTTCAATAATTAGCCTAATCTCTGTTTGCATTTAACGAGGGATGAGGCACATCCAATTAATTATTTTATTATTAATTAATTAATAATCAGCCTATTTAGATCTTTGATCAAAAACTAAGGAATACTACTGTCACTCACATGTTCTAATGTTCACACTCAATGTGCGTGATCCTCAACTTTATGATTAATAAGTAGATCATCAGTCAATATAATGATTTCCAGTGGCTTGTGCATTGTATATTGAGTAATCAAATACCAGACAAATAAAAAAATGTTGGCTATTTTCAACAATAATCATAGCCTACTGCTAATAAATGTCAGAGGTACTTGTTCTCTCGACGTTTCAGTTTTAGATTGGAATTTCCATTACAAAACAATTTGGTTTAACTTGTTTATATTTTATGGAAAGTAATTTTTCAGTTTTCAACACTTCCCCTGAGAACGATGCGTGACCCTGCTAGGAAATTTATGGAAATGTAATTTATCTATTTTTAATCTGTTGTATATCTTTTCTACCCTAACTCCAACGTTGAGATGCGAGATGCCAAGAAAAATTTGAAGGATTGGAAAAAAATCCAACATTATTTATATTTTGAAACATTCAAATTCAAATTCATAGCTCAAATTTGGCGTTTGAAACATTCACTGATTCGTTGAGTTTTGCTCTGATAAATCAGTTATCTTGATGAATATTATCCAGTTGATTAAACGAAAGGAAAATAAAGAGCGTTTCAAAATGGTCTTTGGAGTTACAAAAATTCAGTGCAAGAAAAGCGCCGAACAAAATACTTTCTTCTAAGAACAAATACTTTATGAAAGAGCAATTCAAAAAGTGTTTTCTACATTTATTAGGCCGTTAATTAACCGTCTGCCCACTATGTGTAGACAGTAGAAAAATGTGGATATGTTGGTGCGATTTCTTGTTCGCCTAATGCAGTAGCCCCATATCTATGAAAAGGACAGTGACCGGAATAATTTTTTCTGTATATTTCAATTAGGCTATGTCTTTATTTTCAACAAAATGGCTTTCCTGACCATTTTCATAACGAGGTTCGATGGTAACTTCAAAACTTTGGATAAGACGCGGCTGGAGGATCGCATAAAAAACGCCAAAATTTTTCTACTGTCTACGCCGAGCGGTTGAAAGTTTAAATAACTGCTTAACATATTAATTTAGAAACGAACTGTTTGAATTTCTCTGCCATACAGTATGCTTCATTATGTGGAATTATTTTTTGCACTGAATTTTTGTACCCTGAACAGTATTTTGAGACGCCTGGTATTATAATAGTGATATTGTTAGTGACCTCATAATGACAAAGATGAAATTCATCTTGTTATGTGATTAGTCAGTTGTTAGCCACAGGCTACAAGATGGACTAATTTGAAGTTTTTATAAATGGTAGGATTAAACAGCTTATGGAATTTTCCATTGAGCCTTCTTTTAAATTGAACAAAATCGAAAACTTCATTTTATTGCTCAGTTCTTTCTAGAATATTTCTCATTAGATTCAGCTAGATAACAATCGATATTTATGGAATGCACAAAATTACTAATAAGTCTATTATAACACTTCAAGCTACATTGCCGCTCTTCTAGTCAGGCGTAGACTATTTTTTCATTGATTTACTGCTAATAACAGACGATATGAATAGTGAAGAATATTTTTATATGAAAGTTTCATAGATTATTTTTCAAAGTTTTTTTCAAGCCGCATACGGCAATAAGTAATGGAATCAATTTTGGCGACATGAGCATGTAGCCTACAGTCTATCAACATCACTTAATTAAACATGAGCCACAAACTAAACATAAACTCAGTGGCACTTAGATTGAGTCCGATAAATGAGGCTACTATGGTGATTGGAAGTCACAAATTATGAGAATGAGAGTCTTGCATAAAAATTAGAAGAAACGTTATAGAATAATGCAAAGGAAGATCAGGCCTACCTACAAATTTGTTGAGGAAAACATCAATACATCATATTAATAATCAATAACAACCTCCTAATTACCTCCAGGAGTACACTTGGGTTTGTGGACCTAATATATTTATTTGTGCCAAAAAGTTAGCTGAGCGAATTAGGTGATTCATATGAGTAATGTTTAAGAGTGGCTGAAGAATGTTGAATGACTTACCCTTGCTAAACTAATAATATTGTTCCTAACCTTACAGCAATTTTATTTATAATTTTATAGGAATATAACTAGCCTGCTTGTATCCTTAGATGGCCAGTTTTTGAATGTTTAAGCTCTTCGATGAAATATATACCATATATATTTGAAAGCTCATTTTATTTTCTCACCAAAATCAACCAGAAATTTAAATATCATCTTAAGAACGAAATTAAACAAAATAGGTAGCTAGGCACAAAATATTCATCGTCCTAATTTACTCATGAAATATCGACCCAAAGGGTCTCTTTCGTCTGCCCCCCCCCCCTCGCAACCATCACTGCTACTCGCCTTGGACGTATAAATCTCAATCTAGTAATGAATGCTAATTAAACTTGATTTGATATGATAATTGGCCAGCTAGCTTCCCCTCTTACACACCTCACCCACCCCTCCAGCCATTCAACAAAATTCGCCTCATGTAACGACAATTATATTCACGAAATGGTGGTCTCCTCTCTCTCATATACTCTCTCACTCCGTCTATCTCTCTCCCTCACCAACTCTCACTCTTTCTCACTCATTCTCTCTCTCTCTCTCTCTCATTCACACTCTCACTCTCTCTCTTATCTGTTCATCTTTCTTTGATCGAATTTCACTTTTTCTCTGTTTCCACGTCTGCAGGACATTCCTTTCAGCCTTCATTGTTCATTCCACCATTCCACTGTTCCTACTTGACATTATTACTGTATTTCAAAAGAAAGACTTTTGTTTCCCCCCTGCTTATTTATTACGCCTAGAATGGTCACGTGCAAGACTGAAGCTCATTTCCAAAGCCAACCCGTATTATTATTTTTGTGCGTACCGAAACCAACAGACGATGCTTTTTAGGTGCCGCTTTAAAGAAAATTCATACATAATTATAGTTATACCAGATACCATGACAAATGAAATATTGATTTTAATTTGTTCCGTATCATTTCCAAAGTTTCTAATATCCGTCTATTTGTAGAGTAATTATCTCCTTAAAGCTTGGCCCATCATCTGTTAGGTAAACGAATGGGGTCATTCATGTTTCTGTATCAGTACAGCAATTATCAATTTGCCACCCTTCTATCCAATTATCGGCTTCGAATAGATTGATCCGTATTTTATCAATTTTTTTTAATTTGTTCTAATTAAAATAGTAGGTAACATACTTGAATGACCTGAATCAAGCGTAAACACAGCTTAAACACACTGCCTATGTTCAGTAACGAGCGCTCAAGACTACGCATGGATGGGTGGCCGAGCTGCTATGACTTGGTGTTATTAGCTTTATTATCACTTACCTGGTGATTAGGAACCTAGAATTGTTGAAACTACTGGTAAGGGTCTTCCCACCAATAAAAGCCATAATATTATTTTTCAATTATATTATTTTTATTTCTATTTCCTGTCTCTATAAAATGGAATAGACTTTATATAAAATGAATTATACTACTTCGAAAAGGCGTAATGGATTTGCCTAAGGAACGAAATTTTAGAATAAAAACTCCACGGATTCAAGGTACTGTAATTGGAAGACAAGGAATTATTTAACCTTGTTTTCAAATAGATATCATTTGGATAATTTGATCAAATTTTTGATACTATCTTCTCCACGTTGGTCTGACTTGGTTTTATCTTTTGAGATTTCTTGTACTCGAGAAGAAGTGTGGGCTCGAAATATTTGCAAAGGAGTTCACAGAATGGTGAATATGTAATTGAGATGAGCGGCGAATTCTCCGAGGATGCTTAAAAGGCGCCACATGCCTAACAAATAACGGACAAATAAAAGAGAAAATATTGTTGTCAAAACTATCCTAACAAGCTGAGATATTAATGAGAAATCAAATTCAATATTTCAGCATTTATGTTTGCCATCACAATCGTACACCGTTGGCGGAATGTGATGCCTCTCTTGAAACTCTGTCCCATGCTGTCAAGAGCCCGGATGCCTCGCTAGACAATTTTTAGCGAAAAACTTATGCGCGCGCAGATATCCATCTAAATATAGACACCGTACAGACACTGTGCTTGAGGTGGTCGCATGCCGTGGCAGACTAGTAGTTCGTTCTCGTTGCATACGAGTTTGCGTGAACACTATTAATGAGAAATGTGACTTAATTCTAACGTTCTTTAAAAACCTTCTTGAGAACTCTTCTGATTGGGATAACGATACTGTAATAAAAGCTCAAGGTTTTCGTTCTTTCCTACTAAGAAGTCAGACTCGTTTTTTGATTAGTGAATTTTGTGAAATATTTTCATTCACAGACGTTCTTTTCAAGATTCCTCAGACAAAATATTTAGATACAGCATACTGCGCTAAAAAGGTGGCTGAAGTAATCGAGAGACTAGAAGACATAAGAGAACATGGTTCCATGAAACATTTTGAGGAATTCAAAGAAATTGGTGAAGGTTATTTACCACTTAAAAACCCCAAGATGAAATTGAATAGTACAGAGAATAAATCAGAGTACAAACGTCTGTTCGTTGAGATTTTAGACAACATTTTAATTCAATTGAGAAACAGATTCCAGTCCATGGGAAAACTTGATTTTTTCTGCTTTTTGAACAGCGAAATGTATGACGAGTATAACAGAGAATTTCCAGAAAACGCTTTGAAGTCACTGGAGATACAATATGGTTCACATTTTTTGACATTATACTTTTGAAAAGCGATTTGTCTGTTCTGTATTCGTTGTAGATAAGCTATAGAATATCCCAATTAGTGTACAAGCATATTTTATATTTTTATTTTACACTCATTTATTAATTATCAATCATTTTAGACACATATTTAGAAAATGACGTAATATATTCATTGTCAGCGCATGCCCAAACGTTTCAGTCAACATTCGCTACTATTGAGAAGAGAACATTTCAACAAATATTAAGTGATTTCAATGTGAATCCATCAATAATAATGGCTTCACACTTGTCAATTCAGCAAGAAGGACAAATCAATCAGAACACTATCGATGAAGCCCAATAACCCACGCGAATCAATGAACAATTGGAACACTCATTAAGCATCAAAACAATACTGAACTGATAACTTCTTTGATCCTTAGTTGTTGATTGATACGTTATTATGTATGTTCCATCCTTTCCATTAAATATGCCTTAGTAATGCCGCTTGTCATTTTATTTGGCTCACGTTTGTGTTGTTTATGATGGTTCCAACATCTTCACAAATTACATGTATCACCAATTGGCTATATTCAAATCTAGTTTGTTAGCTAGGCTACTCCAGTATCTTTCCCATTAGAGGTACTATTTTATAATTGAATTTTTCTCATGAGAGAAATTTCCCAATCTAACTTACAATAATCAAAAAATCTAACAACCATGACTCAAAATGTCAACTAGCTCAAGAATACTCATTAAATTTTCTAAGAAAGACAGCAAAGCCTTTTCTTAATGTATTCATCGATTTACAATTTTCATAAACAACTGACTAACTATTTGTCTATCAATTTTTATCATTCTCTTTTCAATATTTTTCAACGTTATCGGCTCTACTGCACCTCACTAACATCTTGAGAACAACCTGAACTCCAAATTATCACACTTACTAGATTCTGGCATAAGCACTGGCACAAACACAGTATCTAATCTCCACTTCCACCACTCAAAATTCCTTTCTTCCTGATAACTCACATTTTTATTTTTATTTTTCAGTTATTAGGGTAGCCTCAATTGGGGTATTTTCGTCTCACAACCTGTTCCCCTTGCCTTAAAAAAAGGTCCTAAAAATGAGTAGGAAGGCTTCAATAAGTAAAACTATAATATCGGTTACTGTAGGTATTTTTTTCATACATGAAGAGCAATAATATTGCTAGTAAAAACCTAATATATTGATTTAGTTGAACTTGAGACGTTACAAATGGATTTTCCAAAAATTTATTCTCGTGGTGAGAAAAATTCCTTATTTATTTAATGTTGAATAATTAACAACATTTTTCGCTTTTCCAAGTATTTCCAATTCTGAGGTCACTCGTTATGGAGTGAGTCAAACCTTATTGAAAGAAAATAAAATCATCTACAATTTAATACCATGCTTTGCAACAATCTGCAAAAAATGTTTTGCAGCAATTTGCATAAAAGTTGCATCAATCTTAAGTGAGAGATTTTCAAATATTAAAAATTTGGATTATTATATGTATAGGTTAACTTTGTAATGACAAATCATATGTGGAAATGGTACGATCAGGTCTACGCTGCTCCTGAATGGTGAGTGATAGGCCAACTCCAAAAACATCAAAAACTGGGTTTATAATTATTCGACTGATTTTTACTGTGTTAGATGTCAAAATAAATTGTGATAAAACTATATTCATTAACTAGAGTCACTCATTGTCAATACACTTCCAATTCTCATTCCTCAATTCCAATTTTCTTGTGATTAACGGGTTTAATACAATATAACACAAATAAGATTCATATGACGAATTTTTTTACTAATAAACTAGCGGACCTTCCCTCCCGCAGCTGATTGGGCCAACTGGCTGATAGCACTCATTAAATGAATTATTGTACAATATCTTTATAGTAAGCTTTATAGTATAGTAATGAAACAGGAATCACAAAACATTTTTTCCCCACACGTCAGCAATAAAACTCAACAAAGTTAGTAATGAAACGTTTCTGTCCAAATCATCAAAAAGTATCATACTTTCAAGTCAAGTCTGATTTTGAGCTTGAGCATGAGGGTACTTTCTATTCGCTCGGAGCACGGAGCGTGAAGTTGAAGTTAACGGCGTTCTAATGGCACTTGATTGAATTGCTGTGCGTTGTTATGAGTTCGTTGTATGCGCGGTAACAAGAGTGCAGATAGATGACGAGCAAGATGGGGTGAGAAAGATAGAGTGAGAGCGAGTGAGAGTGGATGAGAGAGTGTGTGTGAGAGATCTCAGTTGCCTGCACGGAAGCGTAGGCCTCTAACAGCATAGCACACCAACTCCAGCAAGTCAAAAACCAACTTCACCTCTGGCTTCTTGTATATCTAGTTACAATGCACAGGTATATAACTTCTGGTACATAGCAGAGTAGTTAAGCGACGTAGGAACGAGCCGGAAGTAGCAAAGGAGCCGTTGCCGGTAAAGTTTGAGCGACATAAACTCATTAAAAGTTGTTATATGATGTTGTAAGCAGAGGAAGAATAATTTCTGTTATGCATAAATGCTTGACGAGAGAACCACACTCTTCGTTGACGTTGGGTAACTTTTATCTTGGTTTCAAGCTAAGAACTCAGCAAATGTCTAATCTTGAATAGAGGCTTCGAAATCCGCAAATAAAAGCTTCAGAAGTGTTCTACTCTTCTTTAATGTATTCAGTGAAATGTTTTTCCATGCCAATTCCCTCATTTAATTAGACACAGAGTTGGACTATTGAATAATCTACATAATCTACATGTAAGCTGTACAATGCAGCGTATTCATATATGGTATATTGAACAGTAGAATAGTAAGCCAATTCGAGCTATTAAGCAGTATAACGTACAGGAAAAACTATGCTGGAAAAACTATAGGTTAAATCATTTTATATTAATAATTATATTTTGTCTTATTTAACTTTCTGAGGTTTACTCCAGGTCCTCATTTTTTTCGGCGGATGAAGCCCACGTAGGTCTGAGACCTGTGCGTGGGTAACAAATTGGATGATAGTGATTGATGAGTTGGACGTACAGTTTTAGGTGGGTTCCAAACCACCGGGAAGTAATTTTACAGCAGAGAACAGAGTATTTTTGCTGGCCAATCCAATCGGTCACCCTTACAAAGAGCGCCCAGGAGTTTCGTAGCTTATCTCTGATTGAACAGATACCTGCTACGGCACTCAGCTATCACTTTCCAAAGTGATAACAATAAGATGCTCATTCACCTCATATCTTAGGCTCCTAGTAATCGGAATGATAATCCCAAAACAAACAATAAAATATGATTTATTATTCATATTATGGAACTCTAATGGAAATAGAAAGGCGTGAGAGTTTGTAGATTCTACGTTTATTTTGCAAACAGTAGATTATTTATCATTGTATGACATTTTAATGTCGGTGTCACTAGGTATTTCTATTGCTTTCTATTAGATGGGACTGAATGCTACTGCAAGGCACATAACATGGTCTAATTACAATAAGGACGATAATAGATTAAATATAAATTTAATTTCATATGGATTACCACATTGGAAATTTCGAATCGTTGAAAATGTGACAAGCCACGTTCAATTTTAAACCCTAGCATTAATTACTCTTAATTTTCTTGGCCAATACATTACAATGGTTATATTTGAGTAAGTAGTGCGCAAAGTAGCTCGAGAGAAATGCATTACGTGCGAGCTGAAGGCGAGTGCGGAATATTTTCTCGAGTGCAGCAAAGATACTTTCAGCACGAGCTACACATTAAATTTTCCCTCAGTTGGCACACCAGGAGTGCGACAACGTAAAAGAGTGCAAGAATCAGCTGTTTTGCGTACTATAATGAGTGCATAAATAGCCGCTTTGTATGGCTGTAGGAAAAGTAAACTTCTTTGCTGTACTTGTGACATGAGAAAATATGCTATTCATCATAATCAGTTTAATTTGAACCCAGCTTCGTTTCCATTCATCAGATGGAGGTAATTGATTTATGAAAAAGTACTACGATAATGGGCGTTCCTATACACGTGCCATGCTTGTAGATTGGCCACGGGATTTCCCCTTTTTTGGAAGGAGAGAAAATATGACATGCTGCAAGACAAAATAACTCCTAAGCCTGTGTAATAGGCCTACAGAGCTGAAATAGCTTTGGTGGGCAGATTGTCTTTTGTCTACCAACCATCCGTAACAAATGAAAAAGAAATTGTTATATTTGAGCCCGAGAGAAGTAGATGTTGATGGTGAAAGGGAAGGGGGAAGGGGCTCAAGGGATAAAAGGGGAGGAGAAAGAACTGTTTAGCGCACGTAATTCGATTCTCAGAATGGAATACAATTTTTTCACCCCCTCACTCGTACTTATATCGATTTTCAAATTAGGGCTGAGATTCGGAAAGGGTCCGTCGCTTGGTGGAGGCTGTAACAACGACCTTTTCAAGTCTTTTGTCACCCATCACATGTTTACGCGTTGGACACAGTTACCGACATCGTATTAGACCTCAATTAAATTAAGTCGCGCTTGATCTTAAATTTAAATATTTTATATCCTTTCTAGACTACATAAAAATATATTCAATGTGGAATCACAAGCGTGCATACTTTGAACGGATCTTGTCAGATAATATCAACGAATTCAATTGTCAAAATTATTATTAGGAGGAATTGTTTGGAAATTTTGAACATAAACTGACGAGAATTAAAATAAAAAAGGATTATATTCAAGTTGAGTTTAAAAAAAACTAGATGTAGCAAAAAACGAATAGATTCATTTGAACTACCGGTTATAGAGAAATTGAGTAATTTGAAATTAATAGAGGTTACATTTCAATAATGTAGAAAAACTAGGATAACAGAAAAATATTTGAGGTTTGAGGCGTGAGGCTTTATGAACGTGTATCCAAGACTCTTTCTTAGGAAAATATATGGAATCCGTTCTTGAGATGTTTTTGTTCCCTCGATAACCCATTTATAACTTTTAGCTCAACCTTTAGAGAGTTCTTGAAGGGATTCTCAACTGTATTAATCATACAGTCGTCAAGAAATATAATCTAGTCCTATTTTCGATTTCATCGAATAATTCAATCACAATCATACTTATTGTTTAACGAAGTCTCCGAAATTATAACGACTTTGCTGTAGTAATCGGATGGAAGGTGTTTGTGAAAAGAGCTGTTGTCAACGCACGAAGAGCTTATCTCCTCTGTACAAACATACGTGCTCTTTTGTATTGTGAACAATAGTTCGCCACCCCATGCCATTCGGAGGGGCTGCATTTAGACAATGCTAGCTTATTAGTTGCCGATATTTCATTCGTAAGTAGAGTGGAAACATGTTTAGGTCTCCTTTGAGGGATGTTTGTTCCAAGCGAAATGATTTTGCTGCTATTCAATCTAATTTTGAGATTCTAAACTCGCCATTATTCTCGAAAAAGGAACTAACCTTCGGATTGAACGAAAAGATAGAAAGATCAAATTCAAGAAGTCTACTATGGTTTAATTTCTAAAACATTCTTCTACAATTGAAAGGCTGCAAGACGTGAAAAAATAAGTTGTAGAATCGGCTTGATGTAGTCGGCTAGGGTATTACTCTCATAAGACTACTGCTGGTTTGAGCTCGATTCCCGTTGTTCAGACTGATATACTCTGTCATCAATCACGTCATTACCGCGCACAGGTCTCAGACTCAAATGTACACCATCAAAAAAAAGAAGAATTATCAATAAAATAAGTTATATATTCTTATTCGGAGGATGAAGCCTACATAGGTCTGAGACATGTGCAATGTCCGTGGGTGATGAGTTGGCTGATGATGATTGATGAATTGTGCCTTCAGTTAAAGGTGAAACCGGAAAGAGATTTTACGGATGAGAGCAGTTTTTTGCTGGCCAAACCAATCGGTCTCAGTCTGCATGAGTGTTATGAAATTGAAAGTATTTTATTGAAAGTTCATTTCCTATACTCGTTTCTATACTAGATAAGAGTCTAGATCGCTCTATAAGACGATGAGTGTTTCCGTTAGACGAGCCTTTTCAACACGTAAGTGAGCCCTGAGAGAGCCCTTCGCAGTTTAATTAGGTCTTCTTCGAATTTTGATACATAATTATCAATTTTGGAAACACATCAAGTTCTGAAAAGATAAATCGAGTTTAGAAAAACATATATTCAAGTTAATGGAGACTGTGGCACAGGCTCTGATCACTACTTGGTCGTTTCCAAACTAGAAAAGTTGGCTCGATGAAGAGAAAAGAAAACTTGTTTATAAGCAACATAAAGAGTTTGCAACACAAGGATTTAAAAAATAAGGCTCATCATAACCCGACAATTCCAAACGCCTCAATTATAGAAGCAAATCGATCAGAAAGAAGGCAATGTTGGAAGTGTTTTGTTTGGGGTGTCGATTTGGGGAACTGGCCGGTGGCCGCTCGCTTTGAGGTTGCAAGTCGGACTTGATTGGCGGTCGAGTAAAAGAGCCGCGGAAGGATTGGTTCAATTTGTCATTGGCGGGTGCAGACGCAGAATAAAGTAGAGGTGCCGAGATGCCAGGTGTCTGGCCTGAGCCCTGGGCTGATCATCATCCGTCCGTCTTTGCCGCTGATGACTCCATCAGTCACGGCCTTCTCAATCGATTTCACGCCGCGTCCTGTCCTCTTAGACACCGAGCCTCAATTTCAGCCCTGGACCCCTCACCCTCAACTACCCAGTACATTACCGGTGATAAACTAGTGGCCGCTGATGAAACTCTCACATCTCATCTCGGCGTTTTTTTCTCAGCTCATTATTAATAACCTCAACGCATCTGGCATGTTTCCCAACTAATAAAAAACGGTGAGAAACAGAGATCAATTTGTTCAAAGTATGACACTCACAAGCCGCTCGCCGCTTGCAGCAACTGAATGAGATACCGGTTACATGGGGTAGAAAGCAGTTACAAAGTGGATTGGATCTACGAGATCACTCAGAAACAAATTTGAAAATGGCTCCACTTCGACATCAATCTACTTAAAAACGATGTTCCTCAAAGCAAGCTTATCAGAATTTCATATAATATAATTTCTTCATGAATCGTTTCTGTACTAAGGAGATCCCAATAGGAGAGACAGGAATTTTTTCCATTGTATAATATGATACAATGAATAGGAGTAATAATAAGTCAATTAATAAGTCAAAAAGTAATAAATCGGTTTTGAATAATTAGTCTGTATATATTGGTAATACGTGTAGACAGTAATCTATCTGACTAGAAATTATTAAGATTATTGATTCTTAAATATTTAGTTATTTGGGACTGTAATTGTTTTTTGGTAATACTGTTAATTAATAACACTAAGGTGCATTAATAATATTTAGTTTTATTAATTAAGGTGATAGCATAGTATTAGCATGCTATGGTCAATGCCTTATCCTGAATAATTCTAACACAGGTCGTTGGTTGTACAATAATACATAAATAATAAAAGGTGATACAATTTTAATAAAACAATAAATGATTGTTCCAAATAAAAACTTATCAGAACTAGCTAGGAAAACGGACCAGCGCGATAGAATTTTTCGGAGGGGGGAAACAACTAGGAAAATATTTAGGGAAAAGGATATCAACTAAAAAAAGGTTCTCACCTCCATGAAATACATGAACATAGTTTTTTTAGGGTTGGTTAAGGATTATTTTGGGGGCCCTGATGTCAGCTTATATTTAGGGTTTGAATTAGTCTGTATATATTGGCAATAGGTGTAGACCCAAGAAATTATTAAGATGATTGATTCTTGAATATTTAGTTATTCGAGACTGTAATTTTTTAAACAGAATTTATTAATTTCGAATTCCTTTAATTGCTATCAGTTTATACTGAAGACTTCCGCAATGGCGGATATTGACAACAGTATTTAATAGCTGATGGAAATCGATGAATGCTATTGTACAAAAATATTCAGTTTGTTCAATTGTCAGTAACTTCGAACTAACTTGTGTAATTTTTTATTGATAATACTGTTAATTAATAACACTAAGGTATATTAATAATGTTTAGTTTTATCGATTACGTTTTAATGAAGTCAAAAGGAATCTCAAACTATTTTTCTGTCACATTCAGAATTCATGTGGACAAGGAATGTTCTCGCTAACTTCAGCGCCATTTATAAACTTTTCAAGTTGTTGGTTAGTAATCAAGCCTCAAACTTCTTCTATGGCGTGCATGCTATCCCAAGCTCTCTTGTTTATCCATGCTTGAGCCAATATAAATTTTGTACTTTTTTTAACCGTTATCGCGAATGCAATTACAGTCCAACTGCTTGGAGAAGTCAAAGGTGATTAAGGTCTGGCTTTTATGAGCTATTTAACCACGGATACTCTGAAGAAGGTGTGAGAGATGATTCCATCGTTCACGACCGATAGCTAGTTAACTAAGCATTATATAGATATAATAATACATTAATAACATTGTCAAGTTATGTTAACAAATCTATCTAACATCAGTCGATCGTAAATTAGGCTTGGTTTCTCCAAGTCAAGGGTGTTCATTACCACGTTCATTATCAGGAAACGTTATTCTAATAGGCCTACATATGCATTAATTTCGCGTATCATGTGCGTTTTATGTACAAGCATATTGATTTGTATGTTTTTTGATCATTGCATTCAACCATTGTGGCCAAATATTTATTCCAATTTACGTTATTGTATTCATTTATTGTCATATTTCACTGAGATTCATATTATTTTTTTTAATTGCAGGTGAGGTTTCAGCTAGACGCTTAATTTAGTTATAATCAAGCCAGAGGACCGTAACTGACATGTTTTTACTGAAAGTGGAGATAAGAAGAGAATTTATTATTTACGCAAAAGTGGTCTAATCTCAGCTCTAATAATTTTAGGCTATATTACTCATAGCCTAATCAGGGTAGTAACCCATAGACTCCCAATACTAGCTTATGGAAAGATAGCATGAAGTTATTTCGTCCATGGTATAAATACCATTTGAACATGGTATAATACTACAGTACTTTATCATGAATTGAGCCTTTGTTTAACTGAAGTTGAAGTAATGGCTTAAAAATGTTATGTCAACAAACATGATCGATTATTATTATTATTATTAGTCTTGTTAAGCCTGATACACACAACGCGGGTGCGATTGGCCGGCGGGTGGCGACCCGCTCTCCTGTTTTTTCTAGATGTACATAGAACGCGGGTGCAGTTAAAATCTTGGAAATCTTATTTTAACGTAGGTAGGAAATAGAAAAATTCTGATTGCAGATTCGTTTTCAGGAACCTCAAGTTCTGCCAAAAGGCTGAAAAATTCGCAATTTTTTAAAACATCCATAATTGAGAAAGTTGTTTTTTATAAACCGGCAAACAACAGACTAAAATTGTATATTTATAATAGAAATAAATAGAAACCATTAAAACAGTAATAAATAAGTTACGTAAAATTACTCTTTATTATTCTCGAAATGAATATTATAAAACTAGCATTTTGAAGTGCCAGCTATTGATTTCTTAATAAATCACGGCTGTCAAAACTAATATAGTATTTAATTCGATCAAATTAGGAATTCTTAATCCTATGTCTTAAGTGTTCAACATCAACTTTTCATGTGAATTCATCGACTTTCAGTCAAATATTCATTAAGAATAAATAGAATTTACTTACTCTGTAGGCCGAGCGCTTTCGAATCTTTGAGATCCGTTTTCAGAGAATCCGCTCTGAAAACGGATCTCAAAGATTCGAAAGAGCTCGGCCTACAGAGTAAGTAAATTCTATTTATTCTTAATGAATATTTGACTGCAATTCGTTGAATTCACATAAAAAGTTAATCTTAACAACGCAGTTCGTCATGGAACAAGAAATCCAGGGTTTAACATCATACACACACCACCTTGGTCCATTTTTGATAGATTAAAAGATACAACTCAATTTGTAAAAGAAATGCGATTTTTCTCAAGCAATTGCAAAATACACATTTTGGCCAAGCTAAACAAGTATTAATTTGGACTGCTCTGCTCAATGAACACTATGCTAAACAACTAATGTACGTTGCATAAAGCTCATTACCATTTTTAGGTTTTACCATTTTTAGTAACATGCCAAGTCATTAAAAAAAAATAGAATCAAGAAAAATATGAATTGTATGGATCTATGTGTGCTGCAGAGCTGAAGTTCTTCATGGAATTCCTGGTGCTGAATCTTACAAAAATGCAATGATATGCCATTGACAATCAAGTCAATAATTATCATAATAGCAGTAGAAGAGCTACTAAAGTAGCTTACATTGTGTAAGAGTAATAAGGTGATTTCTGTACAATGGTTTGTGTAGCATAAAATTAAAAATAAAATGAATAACAAATATAAAAACTCATAAAGTATACGAGGCATGCTATGTATGTTTCTAGTAGTTATAGGGCTCTAAAATTATTTTTTATAAAATCATTGAGTTTCATATTAAAAGAAAAATTCAAGTAAATCAGGGTAACGAGCAGAATACGGGTATTTTGGGCATTTGAAAAATTCAAATATCTAAAATTTTATGTTTTCTCAAGTTTTGTAGTGGAGTGCAGCTCAAATGGAATTGGCGTCTGAGAAAAGATGTCGCGCTCGGTCACGTAGGCTACTCAGCCGCGGCGGCTGACACTGAGTGTAAATTTCTATAACTTGAACTGCGGCAGCTCCACCGCGGTTGACCCGCGTCCTGTGGGAACGGGGCTATTCAATATTCAAATTCATTGTTTACAACGTTAGCACCTACCCGCAACCGCCGTCCACATCCGCACCCGCTTTTTGTGTGCTTCAGGCTTTAGTCTTACAAGAGCATCGTTATTTATGTGTTTAGTCTGTTTTAAGTTACAGTAGATGTTTTCTGAGAGGGATATTTTGTAGGCTACCTAACTAATTAGAAATCATGGAATAGAATCATTTCAAAATAGATGATCATCGCAGATCACTGAGTTTTATTGATATTCTAGACTGCTCCTGCTCATGAACCTTATAAAGCTACTCTTATAAACGTGAGCATTGTTACTCTTACTACAGTAATAATGGTTTTACTAATCGTTATGGTTTGCTACGAACTAGTGCTCATCCCAGAAACCTTATTTCAATACGTTTTTTCCCTCTGGTGTCTCTTGCTGGCCTCGCATTTCCCATAGATAGATGATCCTCCACACATAATTAAGCCCTTTTTAAATAAATAAATAATTTTATTTCTCATTAAACAACGGTACAACAATCTTTAACATACACAAGACATAAGAAATGCATTGTAATATTCATTAAGAAAGAAGGCACTCTTTTTTTTGTTTTTTTTTCTCTTTTATTTTTGGCTGTAATTTCTTTTTCTCTTCATTCTTTTTAAATTTGTCTTTTTTCCTTCTATATAAAATTCTGATAAAATTCTATATAAGATTGAGACTCTTCTTCGCACACAGGCATTGTAGCCTATGTGAAGAATATTTTTTTCTCTGACTAATTGTTATTATCTATGTACTTGTTTTTTTAAAGAGGAAATAAAGAACAATTCAATTCTAAATTCAATATGGACTTTTTTCAAGCCACATGCTTTGTTCCTAGAAGCATATAATTGGTGTGATGCGGATTCATCCCATCCCAAAATTCTTGGTAAAAATTCGGCCAACCGGGTTTTACGCTTTAGTGAACATGAAAATAGTTGTGCGGACTTATTATATAAATAAGTGCTATAAACCTTATTATTTTATTTTACTTTAAAAAGTAAATCTTTTATTTTTCAACTCAGATCTTCAACGAAGAATCCAAGAACTTCCACGATGCCGGATATGAATTTGTGACGAAAGTACCACAATTCAACAACTTGAAACAAACACCTCATTTCCATTTAAGAAGTGCTCTCAATTATTCTGATTTAGTACAGTTCACACTCAGAACTCAGTGATTCCACATTTCAACGATATGACTGTATTATATAATAAAATAAACCATAAACAGTAACAGAAAAACATATAAACGAGTCCATACCATCATAAATTTGTTTCGTGGGGGGGATCAACTTTAAAACCTTAGGTCGCTGACACCACCATTATCGCTGACTCCTCCCCCCTCCATCAATGATGTTTCTGGAAAGTTTGGTCGGGTGGATGAATCACCTCCAGTTCAGGTATAGGAGCCAATCCCTTAACTATACGTTATACCTGGAACCCTAATTACCAGGGACCTTGGATGAATCCGCTCCTGGACGAATCCGCACAACACTTGCGTCAAACATTCTTCACTACTCTCCTACGATCCTTCTCCTCCTTCTTTATCACCTTCTTCTCCTTCTTCTTCTCCTCATTCTACTCTTTCACCCCTCTTCTGCCTTTCCTCCTCCAGTTCCTTCCCTTCACTAAATCTCCCATTAAATTTTCTTTTTCGTTTTTCTACCGTTGTTTTTCTTCTTCCGCAATGCAATAAGCCGTTGTCATAGTAGTGGATTATTATGTAAAACATAGTATTTTTGTCATAGTATATAAAATTATTTTTATTATACTATTAATTACTTACAAGAAACTATTTATGCCTGTACTCTTAGGGCATCGCCTCCAACATAAAAAAAAAGATGGAAGTAGACTAAATTACATGCTGTTCTAGTGTTATGCTTTAAGCACGAAAAGAAGAACGCAAACTCCCATGACTTATAAGCTTTTTAAAACATGTATGTGTATGCTGCTGCTGCTGTGGTGGTGATTTCAATCAATTCATGTGTCAAATGATTGGCACAGACATTTGCAAGAGCATCCAGTTTTGAGCAGGCATTGAGCCACCAGCGATGTAACCGCATGTCAGTTCATAGCAGCTTGACTCTGGACATATGTAACCAATTATCGTGTTACAAGAACGAGGCATAATACAGACTAAAAGTTGGTTTTAAGCTCGCGGTTGAGTGTAGCATGAAGAAGGCTCAAATGCGCACACGAAACTCTGTTCAAGATACGGCCATTAGTGGGAAACCAGCTCCTCTCTCCTACCCGTCCCGTCGGTTCGTATAACACTTTATGAAAGCATTACCAGTGGCCCGAAATGCGGTTACTCCACCTGGGAAAACTGCTTGCTCAAAGGAGTATTATGTTTCAATGAGACAGTGCGAGGGCATTTATACGATATTATCCCCCTTGTGCTATGAATAATCCGCTGTTTTATTCGTCAATTAATTATTCATAACACGCAAACTGTTTAATTAGCAACGAAAATGAGCAGCTGTTTAATTGGATGATTCTGAGCTCTACTTCGTACACGTGAAAATTATAAAAAAAATCATTTTCGTGTATAAATATATGTTGCGTAATACGGGTAATGTAAATTTGTCTTGAATGATTTGAGCCCCACGGGCTGTAGAACTCACTCGCAAACAACTAATTTTGAAAAGGGCAACCACATGCGTTTACAATAAAAGATGAAGGAGTAGTCAATTGTATTATTGGCCAACGAACCCGATATATATGAAATTTGGAACAATATGTGTTCAAAATTTGAAGTTTACTGATCAAAGTGTACGAAAATTGTCGTCTAACAAGCATAGCCTACCAATAGCATACTCGCTACGCTCGTTCACATTTTATGATTATCAGTAGGCCTAGCCTATATGTTATAGTTTTCATGAAAATGGAAACTTACTAAATTCTTCATAGCATAATGACAAAAATGATCCTCTTGAAAGCATGAATTGATGAAAAAGTCAGCTCCTGGGTACGATGCCCCTGCAATATTCATGACAAAAAATCTGGGTGTCTTGAGCTCAATGAGTCAATTATGAAAAGGCTGAAGTCAATGGTATTATCTCTGAATATTCTTCATGAATAGGCCTATATAGTCCTAGTCTATGCATGTTAGACTATAAATAATTCAAGATTTTACATTCTGAGGATGTCAATGGTATTATTTCTGAATATTCTTCATGAATATAAATGCATGTTACTTAGACTAATAGTAACTTTTACCTCGAAAAGAAAAGCCAGGTCAAGTAGTAAATGCCCTTCGAAATGCCCTGGAAAAAGAAAACGGAGGACCAGATCAAGGAAATCAGTATGCAAATGTCCCCCACAAGTAAAGAAACGAAGGAAAGCTAAAAAGGGTTCTTCTTGTCTAACATTTATGAAGAAGGTTCAACAGCTGTTGAGAAAAATTAAAGCCAAGAAAACCAAATTGAAATGCCGTTCAAGAGCCAAAAAAACAAGAAATTCGAGGCGCTGTTGAAGGCCTTCTCAAAGCCATACAAAAAAAAAACTTAAAAACAAAAAATGATATATTTATAAATTCTATGAAAACACTGGAGAAGTAATAGGCTACCCAAAAAAACATACTGCTTTTTAAAAAAAATTATTTGCAGTACTGTACCTGTATTACGGTATTTGTTTTACAACACACAATCTCTGACTGTATTAAGTGCAAGTCCCACAAAATGAAGATTTTCAAGAATTGGAAAGATTTCGACGAATATTTGAAATAAAAATAACAATTATATGGAGACTATAAATAATTGAAGATTTTACATTCTAAGGATGTGGAGACTTTATATTTTTATGACCCAAATTTTTATGACTAGTAGATTTTTTCAAGTACCTGTAGAGTAACTATGTTTGAAAATAGACGATGGATATTTCAGCTTCCTGAATTATGATTTATTAAAAATGTCACTAATACAAGTAATTATCACCAATCACTTTAATATTCCACTTTAATACTTTATCATATTTTACCAATCACTTTAATACTTTAATATTTTTGTTGTTTGGTTGTCATTTACCCCATAAATGTAATGAGTTCATGGTACTTTCAACACGCTTTAAGTAGGAATAATCTCTTAATGGAATACACTACTCTACAAGTTAGTACCAAAAACGAATTTAATGATAGTTGGTAATTGATAATATTGGTTATTGGAAAATTGGTAGGTAATCTAATACCAAACGGTGAATAGTTTATCGATTGGATATCTATTTCAAGACCATAGATTAATTGTTGTTATTAAAATTAGAATACTACCTTGAACTTTCAGTAACAATTCACAAAAATCAAATGATGGCAAAGTATTTGTTGCCACAGCTGACTGAATTGCCCAAAGCAGAAAAGCCTGATTACAAAACATCGCCTAACAAGTTGAGGGTGATAGAACCTCATCGTTTGCGAATGTAAATGGGGTTGTGAGTAGTGGTGATGAGGGAAGGAGTACATCAACTAGGACTTGATGCTTAAAAGGCACAGTCATTGAATTGCTGCTTTGGAGAAGCGCGCCATTTAACAAGTGTCAATGGGGCCTGTCGCATGCCACAACGTTTGGAAGGGAGGGGGGGTGATGTGCATGTACTTCAATGTTTCAGCGTGTCAGTATCGATTAAGTATACGCGCCTTATTGTTAGGCATTGTTTCTCGTTCAGGTCTACATTTCTCTGAGTAGTGAGGGTTCTTGAAGGTCTTTCGGTGCCATCTCCACTACCATCATAGTACGCTTTTCACACCACTTATTTTCTGAAGGCAGCAATTAAAAGTTGTGCCAACCGCTCTCCTGATGTACTCCACTCACCCGTTTAATACACTGTTGCTTCGAGCTTCTTCCTGGACTAATTCATTAGTGTCCCTCCCACGCCGAATAACTCGTTAAAATAAAGGGTAGGTCTTTCAATGCCCAAACAACAGCTATAGTTTGACGTATCCTATTCACTGGAAATAAGTGTCAAGCTGGTTAAGATAGTGCAAGTGGAAATTAGAGGACAAGCTGGTTAAGATAGTGTAGAAATAAGTGGATATTAGAGGATAATTGGAAAATATCACACATTTGATCATAACAATTATTATTGTCATTCAAGAGAGCAGTTAGCTATTCGATTCTTAATTTTGACCCTCTGGTATAGTGTATAGAACGCATGCGTCGTCTCACGCAGTAGGTTTAGGTTCAAATATTGGTTGGGTGAAAATGTTTTTGTTCACAGAAATCAACTCAAATACATTTTCTATTTTTAAAACAAATTTAGTTAAAATTATTCAATTTGCGTAATTTTTCTCTTATAGTGTGATATGAAATGTGTTTCAAAAGAGAAACTTAGCTTGCCAAAGTGATTCAAATGCAAATTTACAAAAAAAAAACTCCAAATAGATTATTTTCTGGGGGCGCCAGGGAGGGGGGTTCTTAATTTGAGAACTTGAGCTATCTCGTCACATCGTATGGTAGCTCATCAAGTTCACCAAGGCGGTTGAAATCCATACATCTCATCATGTTAAATTTTTTAAAACTTAGAGTCCCAAGATTGAAAGTTTTTCATTCAAAATAGGTTGGTGGGAGGGGGTAAATCCACGGTGCAACTTATCTCAGTGTTTAATAGTTTATTTTACTCAGCTGATGAAGGCCGTCCAGATACAAAAATTCATTATTAGTTATAGTCTTATAATTAATCATAGAATACTTAACGATTAATGTCCCTTAAATCCCGTTACAAAGCGTAAGTAAACAACTAGTAAGGCTTCACAGTTCCAATCAAGAATTGGAGTGAAAGATGTTTTTGAAATCGTTAATTTGAAAAAAAATCCTTCAAAGCTATTAATTCTTTAGTGTAGTTATACTCTGAAAGGGATAGAATTAAAATAAAGAATCAAAACCATTTCTTTTTTATGGAGCCTTTCGTTATTATAAATTTCCTAAATGCAATATTCGCAATATTCTACGTTCAATAAACAGTTAGAGAATTTTACTTAGTTTATTAACTAATGCACTTTACTCTAACTTTATTGCAGTTCGATTTTTAGTTATTTATATATTTTATTGATTTGTTATTTTGCTGAATATTTTATAGTGTAGAAAACATTTCTAACGTTTTGAAAGTTTGAATATTCAACTAAAGAGCTTAAAATTAAAACAAAAAAGAAACAGACCAATGAAAATATACCCAATAATTAAATACTTACAAAAACGTTTAAAATTAAGTATTTCCTCTATACAGAGAAAATCTCAAATTTGATACCATTAACCTTTTCAAGTCGGCGCCAAATATTTTATGAAGTTTCTAAGAAGTTTCATATACTATTTTAGGAGTTATGGAAAATTTGGCGCCTACTTTAAAAAGTTATAGATTTTCTCAGTTGAAAGTGAATACTTCATTTAAAACTTTTTAGTCCGCATATAATTTTTGAGTATCATTTCGTTGAAGTCAGTTTCTTCTTTGTTTTAAATTTTTTGAGTGAATTTTTCCAGTGAGACTAACGTTTTTATGCGATTCAACCTACAAAGATTTGAATTCTTTATTCAAAATTTTGAGAAGATAGCAGTTTTGGGCTTAATGGCTCTTGTGTTCACACATGCACTTGCAATTTGGTCTTGATGAATAAATAAGGAAATAAATTATTTTCTATGAGCTTTGAATGCAATTCACAAGTCTGGTTTACTTGCTGGGTCTAGAGAATGATAAAGACAATCATTCTTGTCTAATAGACTATTATTTTTGTTTTTAGTGAGTTTAGTGAAAAAAGACTTCAAAAGTCTCATCGTCAATGAAAAGGTTTCTTAGCATAATATTCATAAAAGAAACTCAACAAAGCCTGTAAACCTATTTTCTTTGATTTGTGCTAATTGTAATATTGATTCATTTAATAGTTATGTTGACTTTCTTTGGTTTCTCAACTCCAACAACCGACAAGGTATCTCGAGAATGAGAGATATCGCCTGCACTGCTGCATCGGATTAATTGAATGTAAATGACTCCTTTCAAATACAGTAGAGCGTTGATAATCCGGATTAATTGGGACCAAACCTCATCCGGATTTTCGAAAATAGGCTGTTTTTATGCTTTAAAATTATAAAAACTTAACTAAAACCTCGAGAATTAACTTAAATATGTTTGTAAACAAGTACAGTATGTAAATACAGTTAAAGCCGTTGTGTATTACTTAGTACTGCACTTTAATAAAACTGTAACAATACAGAATACAGTATAGCACAAAACGTGAAGTACAGTACAGGAACAGTACAGTTTAAAAATTGTTCAGTAAGAAGTTAAAGAATATTGCACACTCTGTACATTGTAAGAGTTCTTAAAAAGTCTGATTTTTGTACTGCAGAAAGTTGTTCTTTTGCAGCCAAGTTTTTAATACGTACGTTTTAACAGAATAAGCTGGAAAGGTGTCTCCTGTTTCTCGAGCCATGACATCAGAGTATCTGCTGCCGTAAATGCCTCCGAATGTGTCGGCTCTGCCTTTTCAATTTCGTCTTCAACTTTTAATCTGATTCAACTTGTTTGCATCATCTCCATACAGGCATTTTTATTTTTTTCCGGAAGTGAATCCGGATTATCGACGGTCCGGATTTCTGACGTCCGGATTATTGATGTTCTACTATTATAAGTATGATGTAAATTTGCTCATAATAATTCGTTCGTAACTTATTTACTATTCCGAGTTTTACGATAAACAAATTCACTATTCTTATCCAGTGGCCAGCATTGTTTTTTTTATGAGAAAGTGACTGAAAGCCTTCTTGAGAATGAATCAGGCTTCTAATAGCTCTTACCAGAGCTTAAAAAGTTTCTGTGATGTTTTGCATGATGAAATATTTGATGAACAATCTAATATCACAACTGACACTGTATTTCAATTTAATATATTGTCTTTACTCACTTTTATTGGAGATGTTAGAGGAATCCATTTCTCTTCTGAAAAGAAGCTTCTTTCAGAAGTGAAATGACGAAGGCTGACGAAGCTTCTTTTCAGAAGTGAAATGCATTCCTCTTGCATCTCCAATATAAGTGACTAAAGCCAATTTATTAAATAGAAATACAGTGTCAGTTGTGATATTAGATTGTTAAAAAGTTTCTCTTTCCATTTCACGTAAATAGTACTACAATTTCAAGATACTTAGCTAGCAAGATACTTTAGCTTAGCAAGATACTTTCACTGACTCGAACGTAAACTTTTCACTGCGAGTAGGCCTATATTCAATCCAAGTTTACAGGTGCAAATCCAGGGGGATAAAGAGGATATAGACTTGAAAATGATTGTTGGGTAACGTTATTGATGGTAGGTATGTTGAACATCAACTTCGATTGCGATTCATGAATATAAGTTGGAGTTGAATATCGCTATTGGTAACGCTCATCGAATGTTAGAAGGGTATTGCACTGTTCAGTAGCTTTATTTATTGAAAAGAGACGATCGAAATGATTCTCAACACCCCAGCCAGCATACGCTCAGACCAGAGCAACTAATCGGGCGTAAGATTCCACCATTTGCTCAGAGGAGTTGCACCCCTGATTGCTGCTGGACTTGAATGACGATGAATGGCATACCACGTGAATTATTCATCAACTCTCGAATTCATTCTCGTCGAAATGAATAGGTTCGCTATTATTTCTCCTATTTACATCTATTTACATAGCACCCTTTTGCTCAGTCATCATTGTCGCACATAACGTGTCATTTCAAACATCCCTCTCGTTATTAGTACTCGTTAGTTTTGTCGCTGTATTTGCATCTAGATTTCCTCATTACAGGCAGCTAGCTAGCCTATTTGACATGAGAATCTTTTGAATCAAGTATCTAAAGCTCACTTTTTGACTGACCAAATATTGACCGAGCATAGTGAGGTCTCAGTTTTAACTCCGTTCGGCATTTCGTCTGTCTATCACAGATCGATTACGGCCAAACGCCTTGAACGATTGTCATTCTTATGTACTTCTAGGCTGAGCGATTTATGTATACGGGTTTTTCAAAAAATGTCACCCATTTTTTAAAAGGCACAATTCAGAATTCACCCTAGATTTTTGGAGTGTCTGATTTGGGTGCGGGGGGTTTTTAATTTAAATTTACATCAATACTATTTGAAATGGAGTTCTGTTCTTAACAAAAATTCGATAATTTCAACGGATGTTGGAGAAGAAAGTTCAAAATTAAAAAATTTTCAATATTGAGATTGTTTCAAATTGTTTATTTTTTGTTTTCGCAGTGCTCTTTGAGCTCAATGAAATGGTATATAATAAATTCTTGTAAATTACCCATTTGTTGGTGTGGGGGGGGGGGGGAGGAGATTGAAAAATAGGAATTTATTTGGGAAATTATTCTTAGAATAGTGAGGTCTCAGTTTTAACTCCGTTCGGCATTTCGTCTGTCTGTCACAGAACGATTACGGCCAAACGCCTTGACCGATTGTCATTCTTATGTACTTCGAGGCTGAGCGATGTATGTATACGGGTTTTTCAAAAAATGTCACCCATTTTTTAAAATGCAGAATTCACCCTAGATTTTTGGAGTGTCTGATTTGGGTGCGGGATGTTTTTAATTTGAATTTACATCAATACTATTTGAAATGGAGTTCGGTTCTTAACAGAAATTCGATAATTTCAATGGAGGGTGTTGAAGAAGAAAGTTCAAAATTAAAAAATTTTCAATATTGAGATTTATTCAAATTGTTTATTTTGTTTTCGAAGTGCTCTTTGAGCTCAAGGAAATGGTATATAATAAATTCTTGTAAATTGACCATTTTTTGGTTCGGGGGGGGGGGGGAAGATTGAAAAATAGGAATTTATTTGGGAAATTATTCTTAAAACTTCTTCTTTACATTAGTTAGAGCATAGAAACTCTGGAGAATTTTATTCGGAAAATGTTGGGGAAATAATCGCTTTAAAGATAGGGGCGGGAAACTAAATTTCACTGGAAAAACTGTGGTAGGGGGTGAACAAGCTTCGATATTTTATGGTATTCGTTTTACTCTTTATGATTGCTGGTAGATATTCAGAGCAGACTGATGCTTCGAAGAGGGTCGTAAAACGATTGATACTCTTACCACAGGATTTTAGACTAAAATCACTAGAGTTGAGATCGCTCTACGAGAGTTTCACTCTCAATTAGACTCTATTCGAGTCCACGTTAGGATGGGTGTTATAGTGAAGTTATACAAGTAAGAGATTAGGTTAGAAGTTAGAATTGAATGGAGTAGGAGGAGTAAGAAGATGTGAAGGGAAGACGTTGTGATGTCTAAGGAAAGTAGAAAAAAGAGAAGAAGCACGGGATACAAGTGAATGTTAAAGTAACCGTTTACCCCCATTGATTGAACGATGGATGACTCAATCACCGAATCATTGTCGACAAGACGAAAGGGGTGGGGGAGATTGTTGGTGAGGGGTAAGGGTGAAAAGAGCGACCTCTCGACCTCCCACAGTGGCGCTAGCACTTTGCTCACTAAACACCCGCTTCTTGTTTACGCCGCTTTAATCGCTCTTTGCTTTGATTGAGAGTGAGTGAGTGGGAGAGAGAGATAGCGTGAGAGAGAGTGAGGGTAAGGGAGTGAGTGAATGAAAGGAAGTGAGGGATTGGGGAGGCGCAAAAAGCGGGTTTGTTACTCGCAAATAGGAGTGTGAAGTAGTACGACAGTGCGCCAGGGAGTCCGTCGCTCGATTTCAATTTGACACATCAAACACTCCCAAGATCCCTGCTTAATAGAAACTTCGTTAAGTAGAATAATTGGAAAATTCAAAGCGAAGATTGTGAAGCTGAAAAGAAGAAATCGAGATAAAGGAAATGGTCAGTGGGAGGGTGGTAAGAATCCGGAAGGATAAGGAGAATTATCCTGACACCGAAATTTTGATGCTGGATAGTTGCTAGTAGGAAAGTGTTGAGTACTGCTGAGAAGGAAGAAAGAAATGATGCTTCAAGTGTAATTATAATAATTATATATATTAATATGATGTTCATATTATTAATATCTAATGTAGCATCACTTGTCAATGGAGGAGAATGGATACGAAATGTTAAAAACACCTAGCACTGGCCAAAATAACCAACAAAGAAATTTACAATAGAAAAAACTTTAGAATAAAACTTTATAAATGGGAAGTTGTACCAGAGACAACAAAACCTCCAAGAGTTGGAACAAAATGGAGTGAAGAGAGAACAACTGAATTCGCACAAAAAAATGAAAATTTGCCTCCCCCCCCCCCCCCATGGTGAGTAAACAAGAACAAGTCCAAAACATGAACCATCTTCACTCAGCGTCTTCCACTTTGGGAGTTTTACGTCTAATAATAATAATATGATATTTATTTGTAAAAAAGAGTCTGAATAAGACAATTTTAAACAGGATGATCGTGGATGATCTACACGAAGTAGACATTCCTGGATGAAGAATGTAATACTAGACTGAACTTTGCTCAGATTTTTTAAGGTGTGAGTTAAATTGCTCCAGTTGGAAGCTTCATTATTGGAATGAAAATATCTAATAATTTGGAACTCCAAACACACCATTAATTACTTATGTTGACGCAAATGAAAAATAATTGAACACGTTCTATGGTGATCTTTTTTTTTCTAGAAAAATAGCTCAAGTCGATTTGGGAAATGGGAAATAAATAGGAGAAAAGTATTTACGGCCGGTTGCACGGAAGTCAATTAAATGTAATCTCTGTAGATAATGTAAACTTAATGGAAATTAAGTTTAATGGAGTTCTACGGAAATTAAACTTAATGGAGAGAAATTAGTTGCACAAAGGTTTATTACAAGCGATAACGCCGATTAGGTTAACCGGCGTAACAGATATTAACTGCCCGATCACCGGTGATTAAATCTCACTAATGCCCGTTGAGTTACATTTTATACGTTATGTTTATTGTACCAAAACACGGAACTGCAAATTAGGACGTAGGTGTCAAAAACCTTTCAAAATGAATAAAATCTATTAAGAATATACAGTGAGATAGTTGAATAACGATTCAAATAGTTCACAATGGAATGATTCTAATTCGTTTTTTTCTCAATTATATCCTTTCAGAATCAGTTGACCTGACCAGAAATAGACCTTTCAGAATCAGCTGTTGATAAAATTACAGTGTTGCCATATTGTGCCCATACGGTTAACGAAAATTAACTTATTGATCTTGGTGCAACAGATATAAACCCGTTACACTTACGACGGTTAGTTAACTGACATTAAACTCCTTATTTAATTGACTTTCGTGCAACCGGCCGGTAGCCTACTGAATAATGTGTGCAAATTGGGAATAATTTCTGCTTCATAAAGTTACATTGCTTAAGTTCGATATGGATATGGCTTACGTTTAGTATTCGGCTGTATTCGGGCCTCCACTAGTTACTAATTAGTACATTATTTTTTCAATAGAATACACCTTTATTTCCGCGTTAGATTACTTTGAATTACTGCCAAATAAATTTCATGGATTATTTGAGAATTTGTAAACATTTGATACAATTCCATCGTGAATTTTATTGAAAAATTATTTTCAGATATCTGATAAAACTCAAATTTTAAGTACCGTAGTCTAAATGGTGCAATTCGTTCATCATCATCATCACCGTCATTTTACAAGTATCGGCCTATATTTTCCAAATACATACAGTTAATTCCAACTGTTAAAATTTCATTCCGCTCAACAAGTACCTACATTTTTGTTATTAATATTGATCATTTGTTTTATTAATAGTGCATTTATAGCATACTTTGTTGCTACTCAATACAATATTTGTATTACTTTCAATAGTGCTTTCTCACGCTACCAACTTATTAAGCTGGATGGCCAGAACACACTACATGAATTGTAGTACATACAATCTCCCTGAGCAAACATAAATCGTGATAAATTTTATCATCAATGAAATTCTATATTTACTCAATGTTACTAAATAAACTTCTTCATTACATGCCGTCAGTCGGTTATCATTGAGTAACAACTGCTTCCTAGCTATTGATTCCGTTGTAGCGTGTTGATATTTAAATATTGGTTCTCAGAATTGGATCAACTTCATAGCAAAAGCTATGGGAATCTCAAACAGAGATACCGATCAGAATATCAACTCAAAAATTAGACTAAAATTATTGGTGGTAATGAGATTTAAAATTAGCTTTGAAACCTTATCAGCTTTCAATATAGTACTAGGCGTGGAATTCTACAGCTTCTGATTTGAAAGCATTATCTCTATAGATAGGGACGGCTAGGCTATGGAAACAGCAGGGAACATTTGAAAAGAAAGTTAACACAAATTGTGAACTTTGGGAAATAAGTGGAATAGTGTGCCTACAATTACGAAAAACGAGTAACTGAAAGACTTTTCATAGCTCACGATTTGAGATGTAGAAAAACAGAAATATTACAACTCAAGCCAAAATTTACAAAATTGATAACAAGTTATCAAGACATTATCTCGCGCTCAACAAAATTCTAAACACAGTAATTAGCCTTGCCAGGATTCTGTAATCTTCTAATGGTTGATAGCTGATAGCTGTTGACAGAATGACAAATGTTTTCATTGTTATTTGTTAGAGGATTTAGATTCATCGATAATAGGCTGAGAGTTATTACTATTTTATTCTATTCTATTATATTATTATTATTATCGGCGATAGAACTCCCAAGAGGAAGACGCTAAGTAAATAATAAAAATAGTCTAATAATAATTATAATAGAAATAGTAATAATAATAATTAGCCTACCAAGCTCAATCCGTCTTTCACTATTGTCATTTACCAAAACTTCCCGCAATTTGATAAAAGCCACAAATACCTTTATGAGAGAAATAAAATAGCTATGAAAATTGGGATATTGCTATTGAAACATCTAAATGTCTTCTTTCAAGGATGCAGCAACACGTTACCCAAGCTGTTCAAGATATATTTAGAAGACTCTTTGAGGAATTGGGAGAGGAAATGTCAAGGAATGGGATTGCTCATTGGAAATGAAAACTTGTCCACCCTATGTTGTGCCGATAATCAGGTTATTGCCCTGGACGAAGAGGATCTCAGATTCATGCTAAGAAAACTAAAAGAAGAGTATGACAAGGCTGGACTAGAAATAAATTATAAAAGAACTGAATACCTTGAAACAAATGATGAATAGTGAAAGATTTAAACATTGCTGAAGGAGTTCAAATAAAAGGTACTTTAAAATTCAAATATATTTTATTCACTATCACACACGATGCCAATAAAGAGGAGGAAGTGCAGTCCAGACTTGAACAGACTGGAGGAAGCTGAATCCAGTTATATGGAACAATGACATTTCTAGATATAATAAACATAGAATTTCCAACCTACAGCCAAGAGTATCATGATGTTTGGGGCAGAAGAAAGGGTGACGATTCAAAAATCATAGAATCGGGTTTTCGCTGTGGAAATTGAGTATTGGAGAAGATGTTGTGAGTTAAGTAGAACGGATTAAGTAAGGAATGATGAAATTCGAAGGAGAATGAAAATGGAAACCGATATAACTAATTGTCAAAATAGAAGATAATCGTTTACTAGGGACATGCGAGAAGGGCATGTGATAAGGATTGGATCAGAATGGTTACATAGTTGTGTCCGGAGGGAGTGCGGAGAAGGGGAAGGCCGAGGAGATTATGAAGGAATGAGGTGATGAAGTCGAGCAACTAGAGCGATGTGGTGTTTGGGAGGATAGATAATGGTGGAAAATCTGGCTGAAAAGGGAAAACCGTGAAATCCTGGAATTTATATATAATAATTGCTCTCACAAAAATCACTTTCGTTTTGAGGCATGCATCTACCGCATGCCCCACATGCCTCTTAGTCAATTAAGCGAAATAGAAGCTTGCTTGTGGAAAAGCCGAATGTTGAATAATTATCAGAGTAAATATAGCAAACGATTCCTCATCCAAATAGTTTTTATTTTCAAACTGATAGTTTTTATCAGTTAATATAGCTGCAAACTTGAATAAATTACAACCCAAAAACATAATTTATTATTAAAACTTAAAAAACACTGAAGTGGAAATTAACTCACGTTTTGAGGTGACGGCCGTTTCACTCTGTTGTCAAGAGCATCGTCAGGCGACCCACAGTACACTAGTACATTAGTCGACTGACAATGCTCTTGACAACAGAGTGAAACGGCCGTCACGCCATAACGTGAGTTAATTTCCACTTAAATGTGTTTTTTAAGATTTTATTATATTTTAGCGGAAACAAGATGGATCTTCAACATCATAATTTATTAATTTCGAATTCCCAACTTACTAATTTAAAAATTAACTTGTGAAATAACAACCGTTCCTTCTATGAAGACAACTTATCGGAAAAGTCATTATAATAAAACAATATTCATAAACAGCTAACGTGAAACATAGCAATGTTATGATTGTGCATTATTTTATCATGTATATTTATATTCTTAGAACATCAAGTGAACATGCCAAGTTTACTTAATGCTTCGTGCAAAGTAATTCGGAGGAAGTAGCCAAAGAAATTCAAAGAATTTCGAAATGCGAAAATTTTAAAGTTTTTATATTGAATAATTCTACTCTACTTGGAAGATTTAATAAATGGAGATGTAATAATCACATAAGAAATCATTCACATGGCACTTTTCAGAACCCATACCGATTTATGAGATTAAAAGTATTGGCTTTTGGGCTTCACGTTCAATAAACCCAAGTTTATGTGCCTATCTATGTCGAGAAAGCAATCAGGAGTGGAGATTGTTTCCTTGGCTGCGACTTGCTTGAACAAACAAGGTATTAATAATCTGCGGATCTGAGAAACAAGACTATAACAAGAGGAAAGATCCATTCGCTGAAGGTACCTACTATAGGTAGATGAGAAATGGTAGTACAAGAGCGACAAAGGTGAATTGGAGTGTATTATATCGTTCCAGTGATGAGGAGGGGTAGAGATGGTGAAGAAGGTATAGGAGATGATTAGAGGTTTATAATACGGTAGCAAGTGACTGTCGGAGACAGAGGTAGATGGGAAAACCAGAATGCATTTGAGAGAGGCTGACGCTTGCTGCTTGATATACAAGCAATTTTCCAAATGCAATCAATGATAGGACACAGTAACGAGATTAGGTGTGAGCGTTATACTCGGGGATGTTAAATAATTCCCTTTGAAGAACGAGTAAGAAACGGCAGTAAGTAGACTGTAGCGCTGTAAAGGATGGAGGGAGGAGCGTTATTGTTTGTAATCACGTAATATCCTTCGACTTCTTCGGGTCCAGCATTCATCCCCTGCCTCAGCCTCAGCTTCAGCTTCAACCCGGGCCTGGCTTGATCTCCAGACACTTTTCGCCTTGTCTTAAGGCCGATGCTTTCTCCCACCCTCCTCAACCATGTTGCTTCATCCACTCCGGGATTAATTCTTCGCTCCTTGATCTTGGCACGCTCCTATAACACCAGCAAGCACACTCGGCAACACCCCCACAATCACTTACCTACCAATACAAGAGGGGATTCTTCTTTGTGTAGCTGTTCGCTGCAGATGTCAGTTAGTCTTTCTCCCTTTTTTCATTTCCCCTCCTATTATTCGCTTGTATTTTCTTATTTACTTATTCATTCATTTCGCCCATCAGCTCGCTTTTTTTCTCCTCCGAGAAGAATCTGGAAAGATATTTCTGACAGAATTTCTCTCTCCAGTTTGTTTTGAGACGATGAAACTTGACTTGTGCTGTTTACATGATTCGGAGAATTACAAAGCTAGCAGTGCTGCGTTTGAGTTGCAATTGGTAAATTGATGACACTGTCGGTCTCCCATTTCTATTGAAAGTCTTGTGACACAAAGAGCCTTCAAATATTCTGTTATTTTTTATTCATCAAATACAGGGGCGGATCCAGTAGCAGATTTTATTGGGGGGGGGGGGGATACCTTAGTGGGTAAGGTTATCATCAGGAAGGGGGGTGATCCTTTGAAAATGAGGCATAAATCGAGCAATTTAACGTTATTTTCAATTGAAATGAAACCAAATTTCCAAATTTAAGTTTTTAAAGGGGTTGACCCTTTGAAAATGAGGCATAAATCGAGCAATTTGAGATTATTTTCAATTGAAATGAAACGAACTTTCCAAATTTAATTTTTCACCTATTCTCCTGTAATTATACAACAAAATAATGTTGGTACGAAATGATTCATGATGAAATTCCTTTACTACGTCCTATATTGCCAAACAACCAGAAACTTCAACTAATGTGTGTAAATAGAATATAATTTCTGAGTGTAAGCAGAATATTATTTCTGGGTGTAAATAGAATAATAATTATTTAATTTTAATGTATCAAATAATTTGAGTTCAACCCATAATTTGATCTCACATACATCACATATATTGAGTAGGAATATCACATTGAAATGTTCATGATATGAACTCAACTACAAAAGAATTGTGTTATTTGTTGACAGCAGCTATCAATTAATTGAATTGAAAGATGATATTTTATGAACAGATAATATGAATTCTGGGAACTGACTAGATTCCACACAGAAGAACTATTTCTAAAAAATCCCTTCATCCTCTTTTTAAACTAATCTTTGGGCAGAGTTCGTGTTTCCAGGGACAAGCTGTACTCTTGACTGTCAACTGTCAGCTATAAAACTATTATTGTTCAATAAAGCAGTAGAGATTTATAATAAAAATAATTACATTATGAGGAATTTCTTTCTAGAGAGTATTAAAATAATGAAACACAAATTTTAAAAACCTTTACTGTGTATCCTTACATCACACAAAACAGTGGCCCCAGTCCATGGGGGGGGGGGGGGGCGGATGACAAATGGTGTTGTTGGGAGGGTTAGACTTTCGGTACAATAATTAAAATAGTAATTTGTAATTTGGAGTAGTAGATCTCTAACGATAGATTGAAGCAATATACATGGCTATTTATTTCAGAACGAGGTTTCGGGGTACTCCCTGAGAATTTTTTTGAAAAATTACCTCTCTAAAAATACATTTCCAGTGATTCTAGGCATTAATTCTTCTAACTTAACACTTCAACTCACGTTTTGTTTCAAAGTAAATTTTATTTAGTTCTTATGTTATTTTCAATGGGAGATCCGGACCTTATTTGAAACTTGATACATAACTGCTCCTGATTGCGGTACCGTACATAGTCTACTTGAAAATTTGAGGGTTAGTCTTTGAAAACGTTTTTAAAATAAAATTCCTATAAAACCACATTTATAGCGATTTCAGACATCTTTGACTCTTGCCAAAAATTGTCTCACAATGGCCTGTTAAAATTCCAAGTTTTCTCATGTCTCCCGGGGGGGGGGGGGGGGGATATCCCTCTGATACCTTCCCACTAGCACAAACTGTTAATGAAAAATAAAATCTCATTTTTTTTCTGGTTAGTTGGGTTTATTTTATTTCCTTTATGTTAATATGTTAATTTGTAACCATTAAATTATTTTGTTGTAAAGTTGTGGCAATAAACAATTGAATTGAATTGAAGAAATTGAATTGAAAAAAATGAAATTTACAAGAAAAATTACATTCATAATTGAAAAACTATTTTGTAATCAGCCAAAATCTCCCGACAATTTTTTGAGGATCCAGGGTCTAGGCCTGAGGGTGATTATCTGAGTGAATGTAAAGTAGTGATGATAAAACAAGTCTGATTTTTCTGCCATGGTAGTCCTCAGCCATGTATTGATAAGCTGCAGAATCCAGAAAAACCTCTCAGAACTGACATCATTTTCAGACCAAGTACTGAAGTACGCAATATTTGCAATAAAAAGTTAATTGTTGGTTTGGCAATGCTGTCTCATTTTCCTCCCTTGTCAGCCACAAACTCTCCTCCATTTTCTTGTACTTTTTCTATCGAATAACATTGCACTATAACCAGAAGCTCAAGTAGGAATCAATCTTCATAAATTTCATGTTATCATTGAATAATGATGAGCCCGACCACACACAATAATCCCCAACCAAACCCCCACAAAACCTGTACATCACATTTATTTGCTACACTTATTACAAGTTTCTAACAAACATTGAATGCACTCAAAATACATTACATTGTGAATATTTCGTAATGAGAATTGTATGAAAATATGTTAGTCATATCTTATGAATCTTAGTAAGAAAAATATAGAAATAAACCTCTCAAAGTTTCAAAGTAATGACATATCTTTTGATCCTTACTCTAGACAAGTGACATTCATAGGAGCCAAAAGACCACATCTTAGTCACTCTTTCTCAGAATTAATTTCTACGTTTGCTCATTCATTCGCACGACTTGCTCGCTCGCTTGTCTGGCAAGAAATCGTTTCGTATTCTGACATACTATAGCCTACGTGTTCCTTTGCGGTAATAGACACGAACAACTAAGAACAACAAAAAGGCTAGAGGGTGTCATAGGACGGATGATGAAGTTTGATGATGCTGATGATGGTGAAGCTGATGATGATAATATTGATAGAGAAACGAATCACAAGATGCATGTTGAACTTCGTTTTACGAGCAAATCCTAAGGCACGCCTGAGTAAAGGTGATACCAGTCGGTGCTTGCACTCATGCTATGGCTATACATGCTAATAAAATGCCTTGTCTGTATTAAGACTGTGGTTCCCACTTAATTATCTGAAAGCAATAAAACACAATCCTATTCATTTGTTGGTAAAGATTCTTTGAACCGAGCACTACAAGACACGATTCTTCGTTTAAACCATTATTTGAAAAATGTTTTTGGGATCGTTAATATAAGAAAAATAATTTAAAATAGGTTTTAATTAACTTAAGTTTTGAAAAACTTCGTTCAGCACTAGCTATGGAAAGTGACAAAGTTAGCAAAATGCGAAGGTATACACAAATGTTAGGTAACCCATTTTACAGATTATATTCATAAATTTAGTTTAGGACTTCTTTAGGTTTTGTTACTTTGGCATGGAGATGATGAGAAATCGCTCTTAGTTTAGAACACAGACCCACAGCAGCAATGTCATATTCATTCAAACCATTATTTTTTCGATTGTCAATGCTTTTTCCAAGTAGTTACACATTGACTTGACCTCTAACGTGGTCTTGTTTTTAAGGTCAGCAGGAATGTCATACAAAAATTCAAAGACACCAGATACTTCATTTAACAGGGAAAACCTTTTTTTTAGAGCATTACAAGCTGTGTCTATAGTATTGAAATAAAATTGGATCTTAAAACGTTCTGAGAAGCCACTTGCAATATTTTAAGATTCATCTGTTGATTTGTAATCAAACATTTCCTTCTTTCTTCGAATCCGGATTTTCTCTCTCAAAACCGGGTTCTATTCCAACTTCTCTAGTATCTGAATCACTTCTAGCTGTAACCAAGAACTGTTCGGTGGAACTGTACAACTAAAATAGCTTAAAAAAGAGAGGGAATTGTCAGGAAATTTTCTTCATATTAGAAATATACACAAATAAATTGGGTTTCTTCCCCCAAATTTAATTTATTTCCTATTATTCCGTAATTTCAAATTTAAATTCATAATAATTTTTCCCTCTAGGTCGGGCGAAAATTTTGCCGGGTCGGGCTACGCCCGGCCTGCCCCCCCCCCCCCCCCCATCTGGCTAAGGCCCTGGTTATAGGTAGATTTTTAGTTACTTCAATTCAAATGTTATATTGATTTGCTAATTTGATGAATATTTCATAATGTAGGCTATAAGAAAGTTATCATGTTCTCAAAGTTTGAATATTCAACTAAAATGCTTAAAATAAAACAAATTTTAAAACCACAAAAGAAACCGACTCCAATGAAATGATACTCAAAATTAAACACTCACGTACTAAAAAAATTAAAATGAAGTATTCACTGTAAACTGAGAAAATGTTAAATTCAATACAAATAGGCTAATCTTCTAAAGTATTCTTTAATCTAAGTAATCTTTTTAATATTTTATGTAGTTTGTAAGAAATGATTTGTTATATTTTAGAAGTTGATGGAAAATTTGGCGCTGGTTTCAAAACTGGTTACTTGTATTAATTTTAAAATTTTCTCCGTTTTAAGTGAATACTTTATTTTCAACTTTTTAGTTTGTGAATATTTAATTTTGAGTATCATTTCATTGAAGTTGGTTTCTTTTTTGTTAACTTTGTAATTCGTTTATTTTGAAATTGCATTGGCGTTAGAGGTTGTCGTCATAAATGTATCAATGTTTAATTTTTTTAAATCTACCTTAAAATCCGTTTTAAAGCAAGGGTGGTCTATTACTATGGAATAGAAACGCACATCCATGCTTAGATTCATCAATTCTATGTAAATCGTTAATCTCATATTATATTAATACTCAACTCATACATCTATTCTCAAAATTATAAACTATATCCGTGATGTTATGCAGTAGGCCTATACACAACATATTTTCTGCTAAAATTAAAAACAAAAAAAACTTCTTTTATTAAGAAAGTGACTTATTCGTTGTGGAACACTATGAAGTAGAAAGTCTAATACTCCTGATTTGCATTAGGAGTTTTCCAAGGGGGACCACATTAAGTAATTTAATAAAATGGTTAGGAGCTCATTTCACCGACAAGGAAAAATGAAGTTCCAATTTTACCCCACCCGTCTTTTAATAATCCGTGTCAACAGAGCCTAAGTATCATATATTTGTGGAATAAATAAAAAATGAGTAGAAACCTCTTGATTTTCTTCTTTAACACGTTGTCTCCACCCTTCCCCCAGCAAGTTATTGTTGACAAGTGGGGTGATAATATTAGCTTTTGAAAGGGAAGTGAACAGCAGGGGGTGGCAATGAAAATGATAGACTGAGCTAGATTGGATCATCCCTAATCAAGCATAAAATAAACTGCGTACTGACGTAGGCCTAGTAGGCCCACCACTTTTTATCGCCCCTCTCTTGTGTCGCGTCGCACCACTTTCAAACGCTAATAAAATAAAACTGCTTCAGTAATTTCTCTCCCAACTTTTTATTCTTTCACTACCCAATCTTGTTATTTCCTCGGCTACCTTCTTATTCCACATTTCTCATTCTCTCATCAAAGATGGAGTGTCACAGGTTGAAGCTATTCAAGAGTTTTCACTTTTGTACATAGCAATCGTGCTCTTGAATATTTTTTGTAAACATCCCTGATTCTCAATATCATATTGATAAGAATATATTGGTAAAGCATATTACAGTATATTGTAAGCACATCGATAAAATATTGATCACAGGCATCACGATAATTAAGAAACTCCAAACTTTAACCGAAGAAGAAACTAGGCTTGAAAGTGGAAGTTGACTACCTGATACCATTTTTCACAAAATGAAGCATATTAGTTGTTTTGATTCGCTTCCAATCCTTTTATGAAATTCCAATCCTATGAAGTCTGAAAAAAAAGTACTTGAATGAAGGACAGTGTATTTTGTGGAAGCCTCAACAATGCAATGTATCGTGAAGTACCGTGAATCTTCCGATAAAATAATGTGAAACCACTTGTCCATACGCTCGAGTACCTACTTCCGTTTTGGAATAGTCATCGAATAGCTCGCTTGCGCGTGAGTAAGCTTCAACTGACCATCACTTTTCATTCATGAACAGCTACGAATAGTTTAAGAATGAATGCGCAGCAGCTTACTAGAGGCTCTTTAATCGTACTACGTCAATTCTTCACTGATCGGGAACAAAGGATTCATGAATGAATTTTTGCTGGTAGTCTGGGTAGGCGAAGACAAGCTTTGCTATTCTTCTGGAAGCAGGAAATGCTCGTCAAATAGGCGTTATAATGAGGACATTGTGCTTCAAAACAGACTACCTTGTTGAGTTCAGAGATTGCCTCAGTAACCAGTCAATTAAAATAATAATCTTGCAACGAAAAACTGCTTAATATGCCGTATCTGTTACTCTGTATTATAAATTATTTCTATTTCCAGGAGAATAAAAGCGGTTATTGTAATAATATACTCCTAATTTGAAAATAATTGAATGATATTGAGCAATGACATAATGCAATGAGTAAATGTGCAATAATAATAATACTTCAAGGATAATTTGGGAGTTTTGTACAGAATATTGGATACAATGAATATGAAAATGATCTTAATACAAATCTATAATAGGCTTATGATGTTGAAGATCCATCTTGTTTGCACTAATATACAGTGTAATAAAAACTTAAAAAACACATTTAAGTGGAAATTAACTCACGTTATGGCGTGACAGCCGTTTCACTCTGTTGTCAAGAGTCCCATCATAGTACAATATACAGAATAACGTGTCTAATCTATACAGAATAACGTGTTATTTTATAGTAAGGAAAGCACATTGCACTCCACATAGATGAACCTTACATGTCAAGCCTTATAGAATTCATGAATTACGGGCGTGCTATAGACTCTAGATATATTTCAAATTTTATCTGTGATGGTATTAATCTAGAAGTAACTAGTTATAGCAATTGACAAGTCACCAATCAAATGAGTATAACTCAGAATATGATGTATTGTGACAATGAATGAATGAATAAAAATTTCACCTATACCATTTTACTTATGATTGGAATTTCCAGTTATTTTTGTCACCATCCAATTCTTACTTTTTCCAGTTTCTTAGTGGTCTAGATTTTATGCTATTACGAATATTTTCAATGGAAATCAGTGGTTTTATCGTACTCAGACCCAAGCTACCATGCTATAATTAGAAGATTATCACGTTTTAATTGGCAAAGTGCTTGGAAGGAGCTATTATTTGCAAAAATTATTTAGTTCGCATTGATAAAATTATTATTTAATAATTTTTGCAGCACCTAGGTTGAGTATACCATTGATGTCTTTCTAAGCGAAGTTTCTCTACCATATTGATTGTGATTTATTAATTAGATTTAGTTTTACTATCTATGAGAATAAATAACAAAAGCAACTACTGAAAACTTCAATCATAGATTGAATAATAGGCTACAGATAAAACTCCATCACAGATAGAGTTACATTACGATTTTGATTGTGATTTATTACCATATTGATTGTGATTTATTAGTTAGATTTAGTTTTACTATGTATGAGAATAAATAACAAAAGCAACTACTGAAAACTTCAATCATAGATTGAATAATAGGCTACAGATAAAACTCCATCACAGATAGAGTTACATTACGATTTTGATTGTGATTTATTACCATATTGATTGTGATTTATTAGTTAGATTTAGTTTTACTATCTATGAGAATAGATAACAAAAGCAACTACTGAAAACTTCAATCATAGGTTGAATAATAGGCTACAGATAAACTCCATCATAGATAGAGTTACATTACGATTTTATTTACGATCGGTTAGAGCGCTTATTTCTGATAAAACTCCGGCTTACTGCTACTCCTGTGGTTACAGGTTCGATTCCCACTCAGCCAGGCATATTTTGAATCATCCTTTCACGAAAATAATTGTCAATTTATCTTCTCAACTACAGTCTTACTTCGTCCACCATCACAGAGCGCTCGTCGCTCACTCTCCGTAAAAACTGTAAATCGTAGTTTATCCTTTGAATTACTACTATCCAATATTATTGTAAGTGCTACAGCTACCGCTCTTCCCACGTAATCAATTTCTTAGTTGATCTACCCACATTAAAAATCTATATTCCAAACATTGCGGTTTTAAAGAATAGGGTTGGAGCCGATAGTAAGGTTTCTTCAATCAGAATGCAGATTAAAAACATTCACATTGAAGACGAGACTGACGTATTAGTGAGCAGGGTGAGCGAGTGTTTTCTGATTGACAGCTGAACCAGGGGCCGAGCAGAGTGGTTTAGGGATGCTTGTTTCGAGGTTCTTAGCTAGGGATGAAGGGCGCAGGGATGTTTATTAAGGGCTGCTCCGGAAAGGATTAGGTCTGTCCGTCAGTCAGTCCATCGTTTGCAAATCTTCTCGTTCGCGTCTCGCCTTTTGCCTTCCCCAACACCCCTTTCCAGAACCTTCCACAGAATCGGCGACATCTACATGCCCTAGACCCTAGGCCGAGACCCCGTCTGCCTTTAGGGCCGATCACTGCAGACCAGATACGACGTCCTAAACTACCTCACCACCGTAACGACCCTTTTGCTGCTGAGCTCCCTCCGCACAGCCTATATTCTGATTGGACTCAATTTGCCTCCCTATAACAAGACCTATTCCCTCGGGCATTTGCCGCTGTTATCATTTTACATTGATTTTTTTCGGACTCGATTCCTTTTTTGGTGGGAGGTGAAAGCGATAAGATTGTTAGGCTACATCGATTCAGTCTTTGAGTTGATCTCTCGATTGAGTTTGTAGCTCACTGCCTATTTTTATACACTTCTGAGGTAGTTATATTATTTTTACACGTTCATTTCCTGGTAGAATGGAGAAACAAAATCGCCATCTATGGCAAAAGGCTTAGATTGTGAATGAAATGTTAACTAGTCACTATGTATTTCGAACTCATTTCTATCTTTCATATTCAGATGTACACCAATGTACTTAATACATTATTGTTTGTTTAGAAGATGAACAAGCGATATAATTTTTATTAGTGATTATTGATTGATTAAACAACAAATCAATACTTGGAGGTGCTCATATTTTATACATTATAGGCCTATTGTTTGTTTGAAAGTATTGAACTATAATATGTTGCTGAACAATATTTTGAAGCATATATCGATGATTGATACCAAGCTTCTCTTTGTCAGGTGTTCGAACAAAGATTTCACGAATGCACCAGTTGAATGTTGAATTCTGATAAAGATTTTCAAACAAAAGCCTGCTTATACCTTGGATTTGTAGAAATTTTCAAGAGCAGTTCGAATCCATCAATTAGCTTTCTACTACTTTTATAACAGTAAAATCATCTGTAACCTTCAAATTTTATATTCAATTTTTTTTATTAATTTCATATTCTTAACTTCCATAAGCTATCTTATTTTGTAATTAAAAGGAAAAATAAGGCTGTGATTCTTCACCTCACAGAATCTGATACAGATGAGCAATAACCGGATTCGGAAGTCTGTTGTTCGTTTGTGCTCAAAGCGAGTGTTCTCTAGATGATTCAGAGCACGTTGAGTCAAATTATTGCAATCCCAAGAAATGGATCAGAGGGCTATTTCGATTTAGGGTCCTTGGATAATGACGCAGCTAGTTTCAAGTTGGTACCGTGCTCAATCTACAAACTTCATTCAACTTCAGCTCGGTTGAGTTTCAATGCAACTTTGTTAAAAATGCGTCAGAGTCGAAAACGTACATCAAACGGACAGTAATCTACTTTGTAGACCCTCCCTCTCCTACAGGTTGGCGCCTGGGGCATCCATTTGCTCACTATTTAGTGCTTTATCTGTTATGAGCATATCCATCATCTATCCACCTATCTATCTTTCCTTCTACACAGTATCACTCGAATGTTGAAGTAAACGAGCTAAATGGTAATTAAGGTAAGTAAGGGCTAGACGGTAATGGCCAATTATAATGCTATTGCAAAGCTCGGGACTCAGTCCATATCCTATATATAATATGCTAGTTGAGTTCAAAGAACTGAATCTATCAATAACGATATCGTATCTATCTATCTATCGATTTATATCGCAATCTGTCGATAACGTTACGTAAAGTCTAAATAACCACAGTTAGTGAATAAAATAGAGTAGTAGAGTAGTAGAATGGTAGAGTAGAAGTAACTCACTCTAGTGAATTATATCACCATTCATCTAAAGGAGAAGAACCGGTCAATATATTTGAAACCGTATATACAAATAAAATAGTTTGTCAAATGATTTATAAAAAATCACCCTGATTAAAATCATGGATTACGAGAACTGGTGTCATGTGTCATTAATGAAATCAAGAAATGATGTTCTTTCATTTCATATGATAGGCTATCATTCGAAATAACTTCGAAATGAAGAGATTAGCTGGGAGGCTCTCTCTCTCTCTCTCTCTCTCCCTCTCTCTCTCTCTCTCTCTCTCTCTCTCTCTTGATACTGTGGGTTAAGTGGAAGAGGGGGCTTGTATGCCTCAACTTCGCCCACAGCACTTTTTGTATTGTAAAGTGCGAAATAAAGACATTTTATTTATCTATCTAATATCTCCTATTTTCCAGCTATTCTGTTTGTTTTGTTTTTCTATTTTGAAAATTATGTTCATCTAATATGCTTATCTTAATTAGAATTGTAGGGGAGGGTTAAGTGGAAGAGAGGGCCGGCTGCGCTCTAACTTCGCCCTCCCAGGTAATAAATAAAGGCAGCCATTCTATTCTATTCTATTCTCTCTCTCTCTCTCTCTCTCTCTCTCTCTCTCTCTCTCTCTCATTAATTAGGAGGCATTTCGTTATAGCCTGCTTTATTAGTAAAACGCTTTTGATGTGCACAGACTAAATTTAGAGGAAGAAGTGGTCAGATTTATTAAGGACCCGAGAGGGCCTTGTTGAAATCGTGACGTTGTCCTTCCGTCCGTCATGACCCAAGTTGGGTCTCTATTGATTTTGGGATATGGTGGAAGAATATAAAAATAATTGACCAAACGGAGTGAGGGCCAGATTGCAAGACTGCTTAAGCATCTTCTCATGATGATAAAAAAATTCACATGAATGTAGGTCCGGAAACGCTTTGTTCCAGAAATGAAGAGGGCGGAAGATTACTATTCCCATCATTCATTTGGAAATCTCAAGGCCTTCAGGCAGCTGGTGTCAATTCAATTTATGCAAAAAAAATTAGCTGAAACGTGTCACAAGATTTACTACCATAAATTTTTGTGGACTTTAGTCCCATAAGCCCCCCTGGGTGAGCCACTGCCCTCTGGTCATATGATATATTTCTATAATCAATATTCAGATTGAATTTATTCAATTATTGACAGAATTTCAAGTTTTGTCTTCTCAAGGCCAGTATCGACACCCCAGCAAATGCCGGATGTCTGCATGAGACCTCAATTCACTTAACCATGATTTACGTTTGGTCCACTTTCAAAACAGTGGATACTCCCTAAATTAGGTAGGCCTTTGTTCCTTGGCCATCTCCCTGCCTGTACTTCTCTCGGACTAATCGAGTTGACAAACAGTCGGAACCGGTCAAAGAGACTCCGTCTACCGAACTCGGGTGCTTTGGGAGTTGTCTTTGCATTTTCGGACAGGCACCAGTGTAGCATATCCGGTCCTAACGTTCTTATCCTGGACCCATATCACGTTACGTTGTCACAAACCCCTATCGTCACCGGCGATATCATCGTTGCTCTGATATTGTATATCGTTTTATAAATATCATTTATCGCAGGTGCGCCGCTCCCCTCTGGCCACAGGTCGCAGGCTGCTGCCCAAATCAGTGACACGATACCAGACGACTGTTTCGTAACTGGATACATCTGATCGGCAACTGTCCGACCACAAAAAACACATTATTTCGTCATTTAGGCACTGTGGCACAGGCCATTTCATTCTTAAAAATCCGAGCCCCATCTATTGACGAGTAGCAGTGGGTGGCATACGATTTTTCTCCTGGATGAATCTTGTGTTCGATTACAGCTTTATAATAGAAGACAAAGATCAATATTAAATCTTGAATATTTGTTTGGATATTGCATTATAATGTAAGAAAGACTAAGAAAAATGAGGATAACATACCAAGTAAAATGAATTCAAAAGTATAGCCTATGGGTATGTTGCATAGGCTTAGAAATTTACAAATTAAAGTAACCGACTACAACTAAAAACATCTATAAAATTGCACAGTAATTTAAATTATTATGTAACAGGCTTCAGACATTTTCTGTTTTCATAACAGTATTTCAAAATCTTAAAAATCTTCAATATTGAGATTTTTCAAGTTTTGTTTTGGTATGGCTTTTGAGCTAATTGAAATGGTATATACTTAATTCTTGCCAATAGTTTGTCAATGAACTCTGTATTATTATCTAGTAGAATATCTAGTCAAAAAATACACTGTTTTCTGCTTTAAAATCACTTCCCGGTGGTTCGGAACATACCTAAAACTGCAGGTCCAGCTCGTCAATCACCATCATCCAACTGGTGACATAGGTCTCAGACCTATGTGGGCTCCATCCTCATAAAAAAGTTAAAACAAATAATGGAAGTAAAGTAAGCTGACGAAGAAATAAACTTCATTGACATTGAAATAAACTTCATTGACATTAAAAAATACAATTTTTTTATATTAATAAAATTACAGTCATTAATTAACAAGTAGTGAGGTCTGAGTTTTAACTTGACCGCTCGTCATTTTGCCTGTCAAAACGCCTTGATCGATTGTCGTGAAATTTTACATGAATATTCTTCATTCCTAAACCAGACGATGAATGTAAAAGGTTTTTTCCATAAAATGCCGCTTATCGCTTTAGGGAGCCCAATTTACTCCCGATTACTGAAGTGTCTGATTTGGCTGCGGGTGGTTTTACATAAAAATTAATTTTAGACGATTTGAGAGGTGGTGACAAAAATTTGATTAACCAAACGATAGAGATGTTGGTTCAAAATCTTAAAAATATTCAATACTGAGATTTTTTAAATTTTGTTTTGGTATGGCTTTTGAGCTGATTGAAGTGGAATATACTTAATTCTTGATAAATTGACCATTTGGGATGGGGGTGGAAAAAATTTACTTTTTCAAAAAAAGCATTTTGTCAATTACTTCTATTTTTTTTCAAGTGGGAGAGGAAGATAATTTAGTGAGAAGTAGGCTAGGTTAAAACTAAACAAATCTCTAAATATTAAAGGGTTGAGGGTGCGAAGATTTTATAAACTCAAGCATTGAATAATAAAACTTTAAAAAACACTTTTAAGTGGAAATTGTGACTTACGCTATGGCGTGACGGCCGTTTCACTCTGTTGCATCATCAGACGAACTACAGTACACAGAGTGTAGTTAAGTGTTTTTTAAAGTTTTATTATATATTAGTGGAAAAATGATGGATCTTCAACTTCATCAAATATTGAGATATTGTGAAATTCTTTTTAAGAGCATAAACACTTTGGGAGACTTTTTCATGCCTTTTGAGTGAAAAGTGTTGGGCGAGGTAGGTCTGCTAGCATTTGAAAAATAGGAATAATCAAATAAAATACGTAGTAAATATTTGAATAACAAATAGGATACATTTCGCAGAATACAGAAGTTTAGCAGATTACAAAAAAAAAGAAAAATCACATTTAATTAACACGTTTAATAGTTTTCTTAACAGTTTTATTGATATTTAATAAATTTTATGATTAATCAAATTAAATAATTGTAATAATTAACATATAGGATTGGTATCACTAAAATATTTCATTTCAGATTTCAATGGCTCTACTGACCACATGAAGTACTTGAATATCGTGAATACGAGGCACTTGTGATTGTAACATACGATGAGAAAAATTCCAGAGTCTAGCATTGAAACCATTGGTTGTTGAACTTCTAATTTCAAATCATTCATGATTCAAAATCTGCAATCTATTAGAAATACGTAATTGGATTTATCATTGACCTATTATTATAATGTATTAAAAGGTATTGATCCTTCAAAATCTGAGAGCATAAAAGAAATCGTATGTCTGACTGGAATTGAGACCATAGAATAACCCTGTTAAAAGAGAGGGAGCCCAACTAAACACTTCCTGAAGCAAAACAGTCGTTTAGGTGTCATGCTTCTTAATCTTTAAACAGTATTAGTTACGTTCCCTTGAATACCAGACATGAAGAACTGTAAAGAAGCCAGCTCTGTGCTGTCTTGGGTTGTCGCTGAAATCTGAAGGGTAATGGGGGTTAGTTTACACGCAGTCTGATTACTTAACCGCATATTGTCAACTTCTTTAAGCAGGGAGCATAACGTTGAAACCCTTGCATTGTTGAGACTCACGTTACAATTAGGATATAATACTGGTCACTGAAGTTAGAAGTCACCCATTATCAAATTGAATGTTACCTTCACCCACCTTTGAATGACTTAATCTAGTCTTTCTTTATTCTACATTTATGATCATTGAAATACACGGCTTAGTAATAAAAAGTATTTAGTATACACTAGTAAAAAGTGGTGAGTTTAATTGGATAAATCCTATTAAGGAAATAATATAATTTAAATGATTTTTTATTGAATAGAGTAAATCTTGTATAGTTGGAGTTTTTTGCTTCTTTCATAGAGATAATATTTTAGAAAACATTTTTTATATTAAAACATATATTTTTTTAAAGACATTTTTTGTATGTTAGGTGCCTACTGTACACAGCAAGGTGAGAGTTTACCAATTTGAAAACCGCTAACTCATAGTGATATTAAATTATTTAAAATTTTAAAGGACGTTCATATTTTTACATAAATTGAATGACAGTTGCATTTACTGCAGTATAAAAAAATCGTTTTACTTAATCGATGCAGAAATGGTATTTCAACCTGCGATTCTGTAAGCCCTATGCATTTTCCAAGTGAACACTGAAAATTCATCATAGAAACGAGTGAATTCGTGGGTCGCTGAATCAGTCAAATAAATTTCACTAAATTCAGGTTATTTTGAAGAAATTCCTTCACATTATATTTTGAAAACTAAAAATAGGTAGACTTCCAATAGAGAATTTAGACTTTATAATTATTTCGGGAAGAAAATGTTTTCAAAATATAATGTAAAGGAATTACTTAAAAAACTTACAAAATAACCTGAATTCAGTGAAATTTATTTTGCTGATTTAGTGACCCATGAATTCGCTTGTTTCTATGATAAATTTTCAGTGTTCACTTGTAAAATGCTTAGGGCTTACAGAATCACACGTTGAAATACCATTTCTGCATCGATAAAGTCTACATTCTCTATAGGAACTCTCCCTTCCAAATTAAGTTCACAATGTGATTCATGAATGATTATATTTGAGAACTAAAAGGAATGAGACGAATATGAATATATATCAAGGATTTTATAGGAAGAATGGATAGAATGTATTATCAATAACTATAGAGAAATCAATTACATACACATAATTTAAAACTAAAAACGTTTCTCTTCAGCTCATAGATGTATTTCTCCCCAATAGATATCAATATCCGACATCAAAATATCGTAGATCAAGAGAATATGAAAAGTTTTATTAAGTTTAAGTTAAAGTTTTATTTAGTTTAAGTTAAAGTTTTATTATTTTATGAAAAGTTTTATTAAATAATTGTGAAAGTATTATTTAGCTTCTATGATGAAGAGCAGTTCGAGAAACTCGGTCACAAGTTCGAATCTCGTTCGGACTCGAACATTTTCTGTCATCATTCATCTCATTGTCTCAGATTCATATGGGTATCATTTAACTAAATAAAATATTCGAGCTCTAGATCGCTAGTCACTAGTGAGACACTAGCGAGAGTGTCTTGCAGACACTAGCAAGAAAAAAAATGAAGCCGATTATCACAATACAATGAGCGTTTATTTTTTCAATTGATGACCAATAGAGATACAATAAATCAGAAACCAAAACGGATATTGAATTGTAAATGCAATAGCCTCGTCTAGTCCTGGCAGAAACGAACGGAGACAAGATGTTGAGACAAGGGTCGCGATAAATGAGTGGACGGACGGCTCTCAGGTGGTTTGTGCGGCTCAACACAATATGGACACATGGAGACAAGCAGACACACTCACTCACACACATGTACACACACACAAATAGAACAACATTTGAGCCAATTTGTCTCCAACAAAGCGGAAAGGTAACCCCATTAGCGATGGCCGGAAGTCGACTACAAGCAGCAGAAACAGAATGAGAGGATGGTGAAGAGAGGGTGGGTGGGAGTAGCGAGAGGAACGGATAGAGGAAAAAATCAACGAGCATCGAAGATGAAGACAATGACTGGACAATGGACTATGGCGCCGTGAGATGCTCTTGTAATGACGCTTCAACCAAGATGTCAGGCGCCACCGAGGAGGCCCACAAGGATCCACCCTTGCTCCTCCATCGTTTTCCATCTACATCAACTCCTCCTTTCTTTACCCATCATCCCCCTCCCCCCTTCTACTACCAGATCCCCCATCAAACTGCCGCCAAAAACATCTCGACCTGAGCTTCTGTATCAAAAACCGAATCGAGTATCGCATCGTCAAACATTCGTTTCCTCTTTTCTTATTGTCTGTTTACATTTCATCCCTGGCTCCTTTTGTTTTGATGGCCAGTCTCAAGTGCCATCTCTCCGCAGATGGTGAGACCCACAACGTTTACTTTACCTATTCTACTTTATGCCCCGTTGTTCCTGTTCACCATCCCTGCAAATGTATCGTCTTTCTTCGTATTCTGCTTCTCCGATTCATTCCCTAACACATTCTGCCACTGAACACAATCTTTCCACAGAGTGATTATTGTTATCATTCTCGGTGGCAACTAACTCAAAAAACGAAATGGCTGATCCCCTGATTGTTCAGATATCCAGATATAAACTTCATCTCAAGTAAGTTCAAGTTAGCTCATGTTAGCTCGTATTATTGTTTGCTGATTGAATATTGAGTTGTTGGTTGATTTATTTTCACTATAATTTCAGACACATTGGCATTTATATGCCTTGAGTGATTGATAGGCAAAAAAAGAATCAATTGGGATATAACAATGAGAATTTTACAACTGTTCTATGATATCTCTTCGATAGGCGCTACTATCAAACTCGATAATCGATAAGCTCTAGTATATCGATGCTTTTACCTTGATTGAATCATTTAGTCACTTGTTTAGTATTTACTTTTGTTTTTTTCAATTTGACAATTTTAAAAAATAAGTCAAGAAAATATTGTAACACAATCAAAAATAAAAACTTCAACGCCTGCACTGCAAAAGAATAAAGTGGATACTTATTGTTCTAATCATCTGGTTTCGTAATGTCAAATGCTTTGATTTTCAAATGTAAACAACGACATCCCCAGCTGCCCAATGTTTTTATTTTCACTAGCCTGAACTAGCCTGGAGCCTATAGTGGAAATCTGTTTTAAACCATAATTATTTATATATTCGACCCTCAAAATCCGAAATCAATAGCGATCTCACTTGAACTAAGAGGAAGCTATATGCCAAGTTTCAAGAGTCTAGAATTTTCCTTATAAGCGCTAGGGCACAGACGAACTGACGAATGGACAACGGTATGAATTTAATAAGGCCCTGTTGGGTCCTTAACAATTCTATCCATAAGGTAAAATAATTATGAGTAACGTGAGTGAGCAGAATTGGCCAGTAGTAGTGGCCAGAAGCCAAGTAGCCCATACCGTGACAAAATACTAATTCTATGCACTATTTTTATTTACGAGGTTCAAGGCGGAATATTTTCATCCCAAACCCTGAATACTTTTACCCTCATCATTTACGTTCAAGGTTCTGTGAAAAATAGAATGCTTATTGCTCGCGGAGTATCGTTGTTCAAAAATGTCTACAAAACCAAGCTTCATTATTCTCAGCATACTTTGAACTTTGAATAATTATTAATAAACCGACACAAGGACAAAACAAATAAGATTATTACTAGTATTTCTGTGAACAGTAGACCTCACGCTCAAGAATAAGGGGGCTAGCGCAGAGGAACATAATTTATGTAGGTCTACTCGATGATAATCATCATCATCGCAATATTAAACATAATCCTCACATTTAGAGAATCTCATCCCCATTAAAAGTGTTACAATAGAAACGGCTTTCTTCAGTTGTTATTTCTAGTATTGCTTAAAAAATACTATTCAGCCTTTTACTTTCTGAAGCAAGTTTGTGGGAGGGGGAGTACAGATATATGAGATGCACAATTGGCAAAAAAAAAATTATTACTTTTTCTGTGTATTTTGGCTATAGAAACTATAAATTAATATTCTTTTTTATGATGTTGAAGATCCATCTTGTTTCCACTAATATGTATTATAAACTTAAAAAACACTTTTGAATGGAAATTGACTCACGTTATGGCGTGACGGCCGTTTCGCTCTGTTGTCTAGAGCATCATCAGACGACCCACAGTACACTGACATAACGTGATGAGTCAATTTCCATTCAAAAGTGTTTTTTAAGTTTATAATTCTTTTTTAGGTTACAGGACAGCACAGCTCAATGTAACCCATAATATAACATTGAATTGATGTCGACTATCACAAACAATATTTATTCTACAGACGGGATTATAGTGATGTAATGCAGGATGAGTTTTTGAGGAACACAGAGATGAATTGGACTTACCCCTTTTTTTCAATTCGCAAAGTCTGTATTTTACAAAATGTTATCCTGTAATCAAGTCACATTCATCACTACTTTAATCCAGCCAATCATCTGTACTTATGTTGTTCCAGACAGCTGATTCCTCAAATAAGTTTGGATTTCGCATGTCTGATGAATTTATTTATAGAACAATACTAATTAAATTTTTATAACTATCATTCACTCAGTAATCACGTGTTATTATATTAATAAAAATATTAGGAATGATTTATTTCTTTTAAACAAAATATGTAATTTTTATGAATAAGGCTCAACCAGATGAATAAAGGAGCCCGAGGGCTGCTTTCGATGATGAATTTGATTCCAATTGCATAAAATGATAGACATGCTCATTTAAAAAAATTATATTTTCCTATAGAAGAAGGCCTAAGAGCCTTACTTTAGAGATCCTTTAAATGCAAGCAAATTTCGAAAATACTTGATATGTGACAATACTTGATATCAATACTTGATATGTGACATCGCTGGGCATTCCTTAAAGAAAGATCCATGCCAAAATTCATTGAATATGGTCCACGCGTTTAGCCGTAAATGCGTTACAAACAGACAGAGAGACATACAAATGCAAAACAAGTTTTCTCACGAAATTTCTTTTACTTTGAACATGAATCTGAAGAAGTAATAATTGATTTAATGATTAAGTAGAATGATAGACTATTTAATAATTTGATTGAGAGATACAAGGACTGTACGAGGATCCTCATCAAGCTATTAATAATAACATTCAACTAGAGTTCCAAGTTATCCTTTAGATAATTGGATCAACACAGTCTTCATAGAATAAAACCGAAATACAAGTTAGCTTACGTAAATGCATAAAACAACAAATTATTGATAAAGTTTTGGAAACAGAACAAAGAGTTTTCATCTATAATGACTCCATATACGAGGACCAGGTTGATTGATAAGAAGATGAAAATACATCTTATTTCAAGATACAGAATTGAGAGTTCAGCCCGTTTATTAATTTATGAATGGTTTAAATTTTTCCCAAACAGCTTTCAGTTTTCATGCAATTTTTTTTGGAGGATGAAGCCCACATAGGTTTGAGACCTGTGCGTGGGTAATGAGTTGGATGATGGTGAATGATGAGTTGGACCCACAGTTTTAGGTGGGTTCCGAACTAAAGTCAAATGTAAATTTTTGTGCCTCCTCTTTTGGCTATACTGCACAACCTTCTACTAAAGGTTCATATTTTTTCTATGGTTCAACATCCCTTTTCTTTAGTTTTTCATACTTTCTCTACACTTTCACATGCTTTTTCGCTTTTCCTCCCAGACATAAAATAAGGAAACATTTGAAACACAATAAAAACGACAAAGTAAAACGAGCCAGTATTAGCCCACAATATCACACAGTAGCCAAACTAGAAAAGAAGAGCAAGACGATTCCTTTTGAGACGCGTGAGAAAATAGAAGCACTTTGAGACATCCGTCTTGATACAAAACACAATGGTGGGAAGCTGAGGGAAGGGATAAGGCTGGGTCAAAATATGTCTGTCTATAGTTTATGTGTGTGTACAAACAAGTCGTCCTCACCCAGCAACTCTAGAAGCTTCTCCATCCACGGATAGATATTGGATTGAAGGATGACGATGGACTAAATTGAACTTGAAGCATCGGTGACTCCTCCATTGAACTATTTGAACAAGCTAAGTGGCATTCACAAAAGCCACATCCAGCTCTAAAAGAGAGATGTTGACTCTCCCCCACCCACTCTCGCCCATAAACATCACTACACGAGCTCTTGCCTTTTTTCAACCCACCATATACTACACCGTATTCTTCTTACATGTTTGCTTGTTTGTTTGAAAACACTAATAATGATATTTATTTAGCTCTTCAATACTATTTTCCTTCAGCTCTCCCCGTTGTTACATTTGAATATTGTTCTGTAATACGATATCAGCAATGGATTCAACGGGACTAGAAGGTGGATGGTGCTCAAACTGTAGGTAATCAGCTACTCCTTTCTTATCCAGCATTGAATTCTGATTCAAATATCGAACCAGCGTCAGGGTCACGTTCTTCATACAGTATCTCATTCTAGCTGGGACTCTTTATGTACTTTCAATGGATGTAGAAACTACTTGAAAAAAGAACATTCAATATTAAGTAGGTTCCAGCATAAAAAGCTCAATACCATCTGGGGCCCAAATAACAAAACTAAAAGTCTTGTAAACCACAACGGTTACGAACAAGCGCTTTTTACTGTCAAATTTATTCCTTTTCACGAATTAAGTGTAAAACAATCTAGATAATATAGAACTGAAAAGGTCACATCGGTCCTGAATTAACTTAGTTCACCAAGACTATAATATTATACAGCTGCGAGTCGTGACAGGTATCTGTTCAGTCAGATAAGATAAGCTGCGGACTCCTGGTCCTTTACGTAAGGGTGATCAATTGGATTGGCCAGCGAAAAGACTGCTCTTTACTGTAAAATAGCCTCCCGGTAGTTCGGAACCCACCTAAAACTACAGATCCAACTCGTCATTCAATCAATCAGTGTATTGTCAGTAAGTACAGGATAAGGTACAGTAGACATAGTCAGGTACAAGATAAATGACTACACAAAGTTTTCACAAGAGTCAGTCACAAAAAGAAGAGAAGGTAGCCTACGTACATTACAAAAACAAAAAATTAAGCTATCATATGCGACAGTCATCAATATAATTTAAGTACACTATTTAAAATCACATCTTAGTCAAATTCAAATTAACTTCCATCATTTCATTGACTTCCATCCAACTTATTACCCCATAGGTCTGAGGGATTTATCCCCCAAAAAATATTAATAATAATGTACTTCAAATAGAACATAAGTTACAGTATTACAATTCATCCATGATCAATTCTGGAACAAATATTGCAGTATCCACGTTGTATTCTTGAATCAAACTAAGCAATCCAAGTATGTAATTTTTGTCACCTAATTTTTGAGTCCAATATACTGTAACTTATATAACAATATACTGTAGACATCATATTGTAACCAAAAATATTGAGTTTTTGTTTATTAAAACCAAAACATACATGACCAAAACCTTACGAGGATCAATTCATTGATTCCATATCTTCTAGTATATTCCAGATGGACTTTAAATTTAAGAAACATGAGCTGTATAGAATATAACATCAATATGTAACTATAAATATTGGATCCGCATTCTATCTATATATCTTGAAGTTTGATCAGTATGCTATGAGATACGTGATCGTCCAGTATGTCTGACATAGGACGCCCAGCCACGACTTTAGTAAGAGGAATGACTGGGATAAAAAGTAGACAGGCTCCTATAGACAAATAATAGAGACTGGTATCCGGATTATTAGTAAGCTCTTACGCCTTTCCTTTCTCCATATCAAGATGAAGAACTTTTCTGAACACCTAAATACACACACACACACACACACCTAAAAGTGTAAGAGAAACAGGGACAGGAATCAACTAACCAGTTCTTCAATCAACGCAGTTGTTATTTCAAAGGTGCCATAATTATGACTCAGCATAATAAAGTTTCCTTGTCAGTAATTTTCAGTCGAACTTCTAGTTTTAAGCAGTGGAAAATGGAGGACTCTCTCCTTCTACGTTGAAGACTATCAAAACATATTACAAATGTGGAGGACTATTTTCTTATATTTTTAAATTCAATTAGAGAAATCTATCACAGTTTATTAATATCTAGTGGTCTACATGATAACACAATATGAACCAAATTAGCCTGATTCCAAAATTCAAACTTATATTCAAAATAATATAGAAAAATAGTGAAGAAAGTACGTGAAAATTCAGTTTTGAAGAGGAGAAGTGGCGAAAATTTTTGAAAAAATCAAAAGCGATGAGAGAATCATTAAAATATAATTCCAAGTAGTTCGTGGACTGACAGCTACAGAAGTAATACCTATTGCTGAGAATTTCAAACATTCTCAGAAATTTCAATTAATACTTTACAGTACAAATAATTAAGTCTTTCAAAATCCTTAATTTTCTATTGAACTATGATAGTTCAATTCCTCAGATTTGATATTGATCATCTACTGAATATATTGTAATTAATTTCAAATTCTATCTCAGATACTTCAAAGAGTTCAAAGTACATCCATGGAGACAAAGGTAATATGAACTAATTTAGCCTGATTGAACTTATATTTAAAATAATATAGAAAAATAGAGAAGAAAGTATGTGAAAATTTAGGTTTGAAGAGGAGTACTGGAGAAAAACTTTGAAAAAATCAAATGCATATTATTATTACAAAAATATTATTATTGTTATTATATTATATTATTATTATTATTATTTATGTAAATATGGCTTTGACCAGATCGATACTTCTATGCAGCCACATTGTATGGGGAATTATTTTCGACACTGATTTTTAACTGGTGGAGCTGGTGCACATGGATCTTCACTGTCGTTCTTACCTTCTTTGCTGATAACTGTGGCTACCAGGGCGGCTCCTCGGCCACTACCGTCTTCTGACAACATCAGCTTGAAATCACAGTCAGGCCTGCACAGTTGCTTGATCCTGGTCATCATGAGGTTGTGGAAGTTTGGATGGTAGCGGTAGACAGAGCCGTCGACGCCAATGGTGACCGTTGGGTAGCAGGGCATTTTGTCGATGAGCGTGGCCAGCCCAGCCGAGCACAGGTCAGCCGCCCGCCGACTTACGCACTCGCAGATGAAGCGCACATTGACAGCGTCTTGTACAATTGTTGGATAAACTATAATAATGTACAATTGTTGGATAAACTATCTACTATTATGACACTCCTTCATACAAGAATATTATTACAAAGAAGAGAGATCTTGTTGCAGCAGGGTAGCTTGAATAAGCTAAAGGAATGAGAGGCCGTTCTGAAGTAATGTGATAAACAGTTCCAGGCGGTCTCTAGGTTTGGAGGTGGTTTTAGCCAATAGTTCATGCTCATGTACATGTCAAATGGCAAAACGCCTTAATAAAAGAAATTAAAAATTAAAAAAATTATTATTATTATTATTATTATTATTTTTATTACAATATTCTGCAGATGAAGGTATGATAGATAGATATTTAAGCATCCAGAGGCTGGAGCATCATGGGGATGAAGATCTGGATTTGTCCAATGTTAAATTTAAATTTATTATCTCCATTCAGGCTAGGCCTCTATTAATTTAGGATTTTTATAATACACTCTATATTCTTGGCTTGAATAAAAACCACAGCCCTCTAGCTTCATGGGTAATATCTTAGATCTATTTTTCTGATGCAATGCGGATACATTTTAAACTTGTACTTACATAAATAACGTTGTTCTGGTCTATCTAGAGTAAAGTAAATTCGTATGGCTTTTCGTGGTGGGGAGACCCTTACGGGTAGTTCCACCTCGCCGCTTTTTTAACGACTGCTTTTTTTTCATGCAACCGGGACCGTCGGCTTAACGTGTCCTCCGAAACACGGGAGTGGCTCGAGAAAAATATCTTGTACTCAACTGGGATCGAACCCAGGACCTTTGGCTTATCAGACCAATTAAAATCAAAAAATCAAAAGCGATAAATCTTAAATCTTCAGATCTTAAATCTTCAAGGTTTAGAGTTGAAATAGATCACTGATCTGGTGTTGAATCAAATTCCATTGCTATATAATCAATCAATCAATTTTATTCCAAGACAAATACAATTTATTCAGTTCATAAAGTTTGTAATAAATTACAACCATTGAGCATTTATTGGAAAAACAACATATCTGGAAAGAAATATATGTGAAATATAACCGTAATACAAATGAAATGGGGAAAAATAGTTCTTAAAAATTCAAAATCAAATGAAATAATATTTATTATACAAATTACACTATAAAGTATTACCAAAAAATACAGAAAAATGTGGAGTTGAATGTGACAGAGCCAGTTCATTTCAAATCATGTCATCAAGCAAGAACAGCAACCCTCCATTACACAGAAATATAACATTTTTTATCACTTGCTACTTGATAAGAAAATTTCCCTACCAAAAATGTGGGAGTTTGAGGGGTGGTAGCTCGCTCAATTCTAGATTCTAGCCGATCTTCAAAACAAGGCTACAAGGTTTTGCCCAATTTCTGATCTGAATAAGAAGCAAAAATCCACAAGAGTATTGAATTTCGCTATTTTTAAGACACGACACCATATGGTAGCTCGCGCGCATTGCAACCCGATCTTGCACTCTTCTTGCTCTGACCATCTGCCGCCCTTCTTCTTGCTTCTTGGACACCGTCTTAAGTTGTTCATCTCTTTTTCTTCTTCTTTTCGTCTTTCCTTTTCGTTCTACCTTTTCTTCTATTCTTTTTCTTCGGTCTTTTTCTTTTTCTTCTTCTTCTTCTTCCTCTTCCGCTTCTCCTTCTCTTTTCTCCTCTCCTTGTTTCTACTCTACCTGTACTGTCGTGCCTGTTTTCTTCTGCTGCCAGTTCGAGTACCTGACGATCGGTCAGTCCTATCCATTTCATTGACTCCTACCATGTCACCAGAAAATGGGGTTCAAACAATCCCCTTCTCCTTGGTCCATAAATCTTTCCGTCTCATCTTGTTTCAATCACAGACTCCTTTCACTTCAAAAAATGATGCTACATCCGATTTGAAGCCTAAAGCCAAATACATTCATCACTCAACCTCCCTTCCTATTTTATTCTGGTTTTACTGATTAAACTGATTTTAGAGGAAAACGTTGCAGAATTTTGTAAAAAGAATTCAAATAACTGTAATTTTCTGTCCGGAATCATCGGATCGCCATAATATGCCGGTAATTTGATATAATTCCTAAAGAACCTCAATCAAATGGGATTTAAGTATAAAAGTTTAAATGAAGTCCGGATTTGTCAGTCGACGCGTGCATGTTACCCGTCTTATCTTTCGTATAGACCTAATCGTTTCGTGATATGTTTTTTATTATTCGACGTTTTAAATTACGACGAATCGCCGAATCGGCGATGATACATCTACACAACCACCTGATGATGATCCCATAGAAGGGTTGAAACCGGTAGTGAATAAAATAATTATTGGATACCAAAACGCAGGTATTTAAACCTTTATTATTAACTGATATCCGGAGGATAAAGAATCAAATATTTAAGTATTGAATGTGTATTAAGGATAATTTCAAAGCTTAAAGTTTTTTATACAAGGGGATAGAAAGTGTTTCAACGAATGACTTGCTGATCTAGTGCTGTGATTTTCTTTTATTCAAGGGAAAATCATAGCTATTGCAGCAGAATAGAGTGAAACAAAACACGTATAACCTATAATCAGACAAACTCAGGTAGAGTGAAGAAATCTGACTTAATTTTTTTATGAGAAAAATGAAGAATGTATCGCAGACCATATATTCAATTTTGCGATGCTCAATGGGGAAACGTCTTAATATTGGAACAGTCTGCTATAGTAAAAGAGTAATTGATCTTGTAATTAGTTTCAATAATTTGTTTGTTCTTCCGAACAGAAAGTACAAACGCCATCTAATTAAACTCATATTAGAACGTTTAATCAGTGATCAAAATAATGTAGAAACTTTTTGAAGAAGTATCTTTCTTTAAAAGTTAATGCTGATGTATTCCTACTGAATTGTTGGCCATTGAACTGTCAATAAAAACGGAAAAAAATTAATTACTTGTTGGTTGTTTGTACAACAAAATCATCAAACATTATTCTGATGTCATTCATGATGATTATGTAAATTTTAATGTTAGTTTTCTTATATTAACAAAAATTTGAAATGCTAACTGATAAATACTTTAAAAAACTTCGATCAGTGGCAGAAACTTGTGCAGGATTTACCTTTCTCTAAAAAGTGAATACTGTAAAAACTTATATTATTCTTGTATTCAATTGATAATCAACAATTGCCAGTCATTTATTTTTCAAATAGAAACTGAACAATATATATCTGATAAGAATACGGTGCTTTTTGGCTCAGAAATTTCAAAATTATATTAATCTTTCTTGGTCTGTGATGGTGTATAGTTAATTAAAATGAATCATCTTTTTCTGTAAAAGAATTGTTAATTATTGGGCTTCAAGGTGAAATTTTTAGTAAAGCACTTAACCTAAGATTTTGATTCTAAATCGAAATTTTGTGAAAAGCAGTTTTAGGCAATAGCTTGTTGTATTCACATTGATAGTATATTAGTTGAATAAATAAATAAATAATGTTGAAGTTTGATAAATGTTTTAATAAACAAATCAACATTATGATTATGTTCATTCTGTTCCATTCTATTTTCATTCAGGAAAAACACTATGAATGAGCGAATGTTCTAGAATGTTTGTTTATGTATGAGTGAGGCAATAGAAGAGTAGTGTGTGATAATTGAATAGGTGTTCAAGAAAGGGGTATTTGGGCTGATCGGCGATCGCTTCTGATAAGTGGTTATTGAAGAGAAATGTTGGCCAAACCAGGTTTGAGAGCCGTTAGCGGCAAAGCAGTAGTATTAGCACAAAATTAGCATTAGCTGCAGCATAAGCACTGATTTTCTACTCATATTGCATGAGCAGTCGAAGCGGGGAAGGATGTTTGAGAGTGACGGGAGCACGGGAGGTAGGAGCGAACCTTGAGGTGCTTCTGCTAGCTAATGGGCGCAACCGCAGAGATTGGGCCTGGGCCACCGGTAACAGGAGCTTGTCTACTCTATCTCACTCACACTCTCTTATAATTTTTCCTCTTTCATACTGGTCTCCTTTCTTTTTTCTTCTCTCCCTGTGGCGCATGCCGCCGTTTTGCACTCCATTTGCCTTAAGTTATTTATTTCTTCATTAGTTGCTGCATCCTTCGCCTCTCACATCTTCGGTCTCTCTCTTTATACTTTTATAAATATTTCCATTAATCGCGAAAGCTCACACATCGTTACGCCCTTGATTATTTTCCGCTTCTCCTTGTTCTCATACTCTTTATGATTTGAAGCAGGTACTGAATATGTTTTAATTTTCTTTCTATTCTGCATTCGTCCAGCTACTATAGAAAAGTTATGAGGCCTTGATTTCAAACTCTTTTTATTTCCACAAAAATATATAAAACAATTGAAAATGAATATATGAAAACAATTCTCCGTAGCACAAGGTAAAAAAAATAGCTTGAGTAACTTGTAGGCTATTTTATATGACTAATTCTTTGTTGTAGCATTCTTCGATTTCAATTAGCTATGTAATCCAGTTGTCAATATCTGCAGTAGCAGAGGTCTTTGGCATGATTTAAAGAATTAGAAGGAATTCCAAAATTGGTTATCATGCATTAAGACTTTCTTCTATGGCTCTAATCATACATATAGTCATTAGATATTGTTACGAGAGCAAACAAGCAGTTAGTCACGCAATGTTCTATTTAAATCATTCTATTGTTTTCATGGTTGGACGTGACTTCGACTGATCTTCATCTGATCTTCTAATTCTCTCTCCTTAGATGTCTTTGTCATTCTTATTCTTCAAGTCTGCAACTCTCTCAGTCAATTGATTTTTCGAGACTTCTCGTGATTTCTTCAGACTTCTTGAACGATCGAGATCATGTTTCTTGAAGATTCTCGAAGTGTCTGGTGACCTCCAATTCTTGGAATTAAACAACTGCAACAGCTATATAAAGGAGTCCATGTGAACCAGTGAGTCAGTTTTACAAAAGCTTGCGTGACAGTATAGTTTTCTACAAACCCGAGTGACAGATTGTATTACAGATCTCGTGCCAGTGGAGTAAACAGTGCTTTATTCAGTATTTAGACAGTGTCAAGTGCAGAGACAAGTGTTTACTGTTTATGCAGCTTACTAATAGTTTAAAGACGTTGTGTTAAGTAATATTATTTGGGACTGTCAAATAAATTGGACTGTGTTTTTGTAAGTGTTTAGTTGCTCTTTTTATCATTTCTTTCTGCATTATTGTACAGTTTATTGGACTCTTGTTTCTCTTATTATTGATCAGCCTGTAATTAATTATTCATTTGTACAGTTCATTGGATTCTTGTTTCTTTTATTATTGATCAGCCTGTAATTTCTTATTCATCAATTATTCTTGTAAATAATTACTGAAAATAGGTATTAGCTTGTCATTTGATGATCTGTTTTTATTTATTAATTGAACTTAACAAATATTGGTGTGTAAATAGACTAATTTGTAAATAAAGTGCAAGTGTGAACTTTAGTGTTGCCAGCCTTATTTTAGCTATTAGATATTGAACATAAAAACCTTTACTTAACTGATCAAATCATGTTCTCTGTTTTAATATGTGCAAGAAAGATTTATAAACTATCCAGTATCAAAATATGAACAATTAACTACGCTTAGCATCAACTATTTTAACTAGTTAAAACTAATTACCTAAGTAATCAACAAGACTCATTAACTATTAATCTAAAGATGAGAACGAAAACTTATCAAGTCCTGTCTTCTTTTGACAATAGAATATCGACTAATGAGTGTTTCCTCAATAATAAATTAAAAAATGTAATTCGCAAATCCTCCTGATGAAGGGAAATTCATCATTTACTGTAACATTGATTTCACGATTATAAAATAGGAGTTTAAAAAATTTATTAAAAAAATATAAAATAAAATACTGTCGCTATGAGTTCAGCATGGGAGGAAATTGACTTCATATTATTTATTATATTCAGTTGAATATTGAATTTTCGTGACTTGAATCAAAAGATTTATTTCAGATCTGTGCTGTACTCACAATCTGCTCAACAAGCCAATGGTAGCACGAAGCGTGTGTTGTTTTCTACCCTCTCGACGGACCGCAAGGCATTTCTATTGAGCAAACCGTTTATTATCTTCATCCATTGAAAATTGCCAAAACAAGCGAAAAGCATTCTTGTTTTCTATTATTATATTTTTTATTGGATGAAATGATCTGGTATATCCACTTACACGTTCTTAAAAGGCGGATCAGTATCACACATATACAATCTCTCTCCCTCTCACGCTCTTCCTCTCTCTTCAAAATTCTCCATCTTCCTTGCTCTCGAAAGATCTCTACAAAACATTTATAGTCCTGCACATACATGCTGAGAGAAAGGGAATGAACTGAGACCCTCTAAATCCATACTTGAACAGGCTTGAATCTATAGTATCATATTACACACCTCTATTATACATAGAAATAATAGAGTAGAGTTCAATGAAGATGATGATGATGATGATGATGATGATGATTATGATAATAGACAGGACAATGAGAAAGTATGCGGCAGTGCACTCGATGAAGTGAGATAGGCATAGTGAACGCCTATTTCATTGTGCTGGATATATCACTATACATAGGCGAGATATAAACCTACCCCGGTATACCTATAGACACCAATATAGTTCTGTATATCAATTCTAATACACAGAAAAGGATACCTATATCATGCATGCTTTGTCTAATCACTAGCTGCCATGTTAAGTGCCTTTCATTCATAGACGCTGCATTGCTTTGACATGGTAATCAAGCTTGCTGTCTCTATTGTGCATAGGCCTTCCATACTCAGTTGTCTACTTGGCTACAGCCCTCTATTGCAAGTTTGCTAGAATCGATTGTTTCACCTTCAGTGGGAAATGATACACCCACTAACGGTTGATTTTTAAGAGACAGAGGCTTTCAATTGAGTTGAATTGAAAATATTAAAGTGAATTATAGAAATATAGTAGAAGTACAGGAGAGAAAAATCTTGAGAAAACTTTTGGCAAGCATAATGAGAAACATAATATGTTCACCTGCAGCAATGGGGAAATCTATAGGCATACCGAAAAAATCACGGAGACAATTAGAAAGAGAAGAGTAGCATTTTATGCCCATTTATTCAGAATGGATCCGAACAGACAGACACATAAAATATTTAATAAAATAAGCAATAGAAAATCGAAATTCAGTTGGTTTATAGAATCTAAAAAAGATATGCAGGGATTGGATATACATAGAATGAAGTTGAAAATTATAATGATTTTCCAGAGGATCCAGAAATTGAAACTTGGTCTCAAGAAAGACGAATTGCTCAGAGTGTCAGGATGAAACCGTATTGGAAAAGGAAGAAAGAGATCAACATAAATTGAATGGTAAATAAATGCGGTCCATAGTAGGCCTATACAAAAAAAAGTGAATTATGAATTTCATTCATTCAATATACTAGACTAGTAGGCTAGGAATACCTGGTCATTGAAATAAGAGATTGGTTCATCACTGAATATGATAAACATTGCAAAGGAAACAACCCAATTTTGAAAATAGGTAGATCAATCAACAATACTCCAAAGGATACTTTGTGAAAGTGTATGGTCACTTGAGCAGCAGAGCTATTGCAATTGAAACGCACTTCCTATGAGCCTTACCTCACAATTCTGAATGCAACTCCCTCATCTATGCAGGTAAAAATAGTAGTTCCTGGAAACGAGGATTTACAATATAGGCCTATTAAAACTGCTACCAAACATAACTTCTTATAGGCTCTCCTGCAAAAATCTTGTTAGAAAAAGTACAGTAGAAGTTCATACTCTACTCCACAGATCGAACTCCGTAACAGAATATCAAACTATTTAGAAAATTTTAAATTAAATAGATCTTCATTGATATCTAAATCTTTTAAAGGGTGTTTGCAGAGTGATGCATCCAACACTCGATGATAATCAACATCGCAAAATCAAACACATTCTGTTTAATGGTAGTAATCACTAAGCATGTGTTCAATTTTGCAATGGTGATTATCATGGAGTATTGAATTACTCCACAGTGCAAGCACTTTATTGATATTATTAGGCTTACTATTGATACAAGTAATTAGGCATGATACTAAGTTGCTCAGCTTTGTGAATTATAAATTCAGAGTATTATACTTATTGAAATGACTGGCGCAATTCACATAGATCTGCTCCTGTTATAATTATTACTTCTCCAAACAATAACGATAATTTATTTATTAATGATAGTCCTAGCTAGACTCATCCTGTCCTATGTGTCTATTTTCAGTATGCGATCATTTATTCTTACATTTTGAAGGTACAGTATCCCATTTCCGCTTGTTACTAAGAAAATGATAGACCAAGAAAGTTCACTTCCAACCTGGAAACCTCGTAGATCCATCCACATTTCGTATTTACAATGACAAGGCAGTTTCATACCATGCCATTGTTCAGAATAAGCCAGGGTGAATGTGGCACTTCCGTTCTGGTTCGTGTAGCACTGTCGCTCTTTTTACAGCACCGAATAGAATAACTACTCACTCCTAATTTGGAACAGCAATTTGACAATTTAGTAAACAAATTATTGTGGTGGCTTGTGGTAAACAATTATAACAATGCTTCAGGCGTAGAAATAGTGGAATATCTGCAGTCCAGATTCCCGCTACAAATGCAGGTTAACAATAACAAATGGTTAAATCTGTAATTTATGCGAAATGAATCACTTCGCACCTACAGTACCGTATTCAGTTGAACTCTCACCCCTCTGACAGCATCTACAGTCTTTCTTTCATTTCAATTGAAAGTGAAAGAGTAGCTCTGCCAATAGAAGAGAAACTGAGTTCATACATTCGCATATTCACCTGGGCCTAACACTATGTGCTAGGCCTACCACATTGAACTATATTGAAACTGATAGAATAAACATTATGAACAGCCTTTTTGAAATGTATACAACCAACAGTTTTGTGTATTTCTAATTATTCCTACCCTAAGACTTCTTCAGAAATTTTAAATCAATGTAATTTCCAATCCAAGTTGAGTAAAGTATCAATTTATAAGAAAAGGTTATAAAAAAATTGGGAGCCTACATTCACGTTCTAAAATACTTAACAAAGTTGATCCATGAAGTAAATACATAACAGATGTTTAACAAAGTAGCCCATTCAAAATAAAAACTTAGGTGGCTTGGGATAACGGAATCAGTATCTAGTTCGAAGAATATTTTATTTTGTTTTCATTGTAACTCTATCCCACGCTGTGGAGATAAAGTTTCATTTCATTTCATACTCTATCGAATAATATTTTTCTCAAATTAGAAATTTTATCTCAGGTATCGGATATATAGAAATATTATTCATCAATTCCCATTCTATCAAAAGCATCTGCAGAAAGTGGGGTATTACAAATGCTGAAAGGCCCCGGAATCTTCTGTCAAAAACAAGTTAAACTTACTCTTATGCCCATTTAAAAAAAAAATTGTTTTTGGATTGGTGCTGATTCCCTAACTGATTTGTCACAGTATAGGTTGTCAAAATTTATCTTGCAGACAGCCAAAGTAGGCTCACTCAAACCACTGATACTGTATAACCAATATTAGCTGCAAAGCTTAATCTTAGCAAGCTGGATCCAGCTCATTGAACCTAGTCAGAGACCAGATCATTTCTGATGTTGTTGAGCTGGCTGTTTAGAGTGAAACCTTGAGAAGCTAAAAGCATGTAGCTGTAGACATACACATGACATGGAGCCTTGCTTGCTATCCGCAACTCTTCGCTGCGAAACTTGTAAGAGGATTACAAGAGAGAGACTTCTCAGTCGCACCACGTTTCCCAGTGCACGCTTGATCCCTCTTCTTGGCGCTTCTAGGCGTTGAGCTGTATAATATTGCACTAAGCTCGATAGCATACGGGGATACCACAGACTGGCAAGAGCTTTATGCGAAGTGGTGTGACGCTGGAGTCAAGTGAAGTCTCCCAAACAGGAAATCCCCGCAAAGTAGAGTTAACGTGGTGTTTCGCAGGCCTAACACACGCTATCATCATTCTATAGTTTTCAAAGGAAGAGTCTGCCTTACTTGTTCGATAACACTTAGTGCGGATTAAATCATTTCGCTCTGAATGTGTATTGCTCATTATAATTACAAATAACCTTTTCGAAATGGAATAAATTAGCTTGTGGTTGTATGGATGAGACTTTTTTCCAATTCCGATTGCGAATGACTCTTGAGATCAACATTCTTTGGTTCAGAAAGCGTACTATTGGTTCAGAGTGTACTATGCCAACGAGGAGTGAGGTAGTTTACAATTACTTCCTCCACAGCTGGTGGCTACATGAGGAAAAAATTATTTAATAATAATTATAAATTATTTAAAACCCTTTAATAACTAGTATTTCCCTTTTGAAACTATGTTTTCTCCAAGAAATTTCGACATCATCTTTATAGTCTTTCAAGTTGAGTATAGCTGCAATTTATGAAAAAAATGTGCCAAAAAATGTCACCTCGAACTAAAAATGACAAAAAACAAAAATCTTCTATCTTTGCTGACGATCAATTCAGAAACGATAGAGTAACTCATAGGAATACAATTTCATCTTGGATTGAAACTTTAAAAAATATTGATAGACAAGAGTGTTTAACCACAAAATGATAAAAAAATATTAGAAATCATAATAAACAGTTTTTTTAACCGAACGAAAAGAGGTCTCTGTTCTAACTCTACCGTTTTGCATCTGTCTGTTTGTATCGTCTTTACGGCTAAACGCGTGGACCTAATTCTTTGAAATTTTGCATGGATCTTCCTTTAAGGAATGCCCAGCGATTTATGTGTTCGGATTTTCAAAATATTCTTGCATTAAAAGGATATTTTAAAGGTAAAAAAGAAAGGCACTGGGCATTCTTCTGTAGGGAACATATGATTTTTAGAATGAGCTTCATCAATCAGATTTAAAGATAGCCCTCGGGTCTTCTTATTGATCTGGTTGAGCCTTCATATGAATTAAGTTATCATTCATATAAGAATAACACATTTGTTTGAGAGGGACAAATCATTTCTAATCTTTCAATTGAGTATAATAACAAGTGATTACGAAGTAAATGATAATAAATTGTACAAATTTCATTACTATTTTCCTGTAAATTCATTCATCAGACATGTGAAATTAGATCTGACTTGAGTAAGCTGTCTGGAAAATAGAAACACAGCCTTGTTGATGTGATACACAGTGACTTTTTGACAGACATGAAATAGACTTCGCAAATTGAATTAAAAGTTAGGACTGATGATTGTGTTTAATTTTTCGATGGTTATTATTATTGAGTGCATTGAGTATGCTGCTCTGTGCAAGCACCCTTATTCTTGGGCATGAGGTCTAATGTTCACATAACAACTAGTTACCGTCTGCTGTACAGAAACAGAAATGTCATATTTGTAATATCAATGGTTTGGCAGATTCTGTAGCGTTACTCGATTCTTATTTGTATAATAAATTACTTCTATAATTATTTCAAAATTCTCTTTACGTCGCTTCCAATTAATTATAATAAGTTAGAAAATAAGTTAAGTTAAAAAATAAAATTAAATCAAATGCATGTTCAATCTACATGGATACTGATACACACAATTTCTATACAGAGAGTTTCGGAACTCACTACCAATACTTCTAGGCAGTGTTTCTGGACCACTAACAAAAGTAAATATTGTAATAAAAATTTTCTAAAATCACCAGTTACTCACACAGCCGTCATTTTGTTTTTTCACTCATTATTTTTTTATTCGAACACCTCTGAATATATGTTTTGAAATTTTGCATACAGCTTTATAACAATTAAAACAATCTAAAAAAAATTAATCAAAATTTTCAGACATCAAAAAACAAAATGGTGGCCATTTAAAATCTTTGAACAGGATTAAATTAATAATGGCTAATGATATAAAAATTTGACTACAATAACTTTTATTTTTATTGCAAATCCAACGATACCTCATTTTCCAAGATTGGCCAGCAATTAACAGAGATATGCTACTTTTTAGGGTGTGCGGTGGTTGGAAGCGAAAAACAGCAACCCGTTCTCAACCACCGCAGACCCTAAAAAGTAGAATATCTCTGTTAATTGTTGGCCAATCTTGGAACATAAGATATCGTTGGATTCGCAATAAAAATATCTAATAAACGTTATTCTAGTCAAATTTTTATATCATTAGCCATTATTAATTTAATCCTGTTCAAAGATTTTAAATGGCCACCATTTTGTTTTTTGGTGTCGGAACATTTTGATTAATTTTTTTTAGATTGTTTTAATTGTTATTATGCATTTTTATTCCGATATTTACTTTTGTTAGTGGTCCAGAAACTCTGCCTAGAAGTATTGGTAGAGAGTTCCGAAACACTCTGTATAATTTGTAATTAATTTAGAGAGAATATCTTCACAAAGGCAGCTACTACATTTCCTGCTAATAACTTGACATTCTAGGTAACTAACTTGAACTTGATTCAGCTTCTGTAGTCTATAATAACGACCATCCAATCATTCTCTTTTTCACTGCACTCGTATTAGAGATAATAAGTGCGTTGGCGCACCTTCTAAGCAAAAACTGATTTATTTCCTCATTCAAATGTCACAAAGCACATAAATCGAAGTGCCAATGAATCTCAAGTAAAACAGCAATGTAATGTGGCATAATAGGAGTTTAATCACGCTTGGGACTGTTGGTTCAACAGTGCTGCAATTGCCCATGTGGGTACAACCCACGCCACTAAAATTATCTTGATCCTATTTATAATAACATTATCAATATAATATTATATTTTTAATGTCGATCAAGATTGTATAAGTTGGTAATTAGAATTGTAATAATAAAGTTGTTGACCTGAATTTATCTAGTGAATTGTGATTGCTTTTTATAACTTTATCTTTGTTGTATCTTACTTCGTAGAGTTCAGCTCTAGCAGAATAGAGATCAATAATTTTATCCATTAATTTACTTCCTGTCACATATAGATACTTCAATCAGACAGGGATAAATGGAATAGTAGCATGAGGCCTTCAAATACTGTATAAGCTTTCCCAATTATACACTAGCCATTAGACTAATACGGTATTACTAATATTATATATTGGTGTGAGACAGACTTGTCTCTAGGCTCTACCTCAGTGTAACTTTGCCGCAAGGGGAAACAACTTTTAAAACGTTTTATCAACAATCATGATGTTTCCTGTTTCATTCATTATCTCCCATTGCTTATCACTGGTTGGCGCTTCAGTGCATATGGGCAGTGACAGTGTGACACCCAGCTCATCAGAGCTCCAAAACCTAATGGAACGGACTTCCCTTCCTTTCGAGCAGTCTCCTTCATTTAGGGCAACAATCAGGCTGGCTCATTGGCTGTTGCTACGACCGGGTATACTGTAAACAATAATGAACAATGAATTGAGACTGTGTTTTTATCCATTCATAAAAGGATGGCAATTGTTGAGACCAGAAGCGCATTTCAAACTTCCCCTTTCATTCATTCATTCATTCAAGCCGGACGGACTCATTCATGTCTCCATTCTCAACAATAGAGTATGCATTATTTGCTATTATTTGGAACAACTCGTAGGAAGAGCAGATTGCAAGTACAATGATCATATTGTATTTCTTGCATAGTGTACTATGCTTTATAACCTAGGCTAGTGAATAATAACTCAATATAGACTTATCTACATGATTTACTTCTGAAATCAATAAATCCTATAAATATTCGGCTTACATCGACAAAAAATATAATAATACTCTCCTCACCTTATTACGCCTTTCCAGGAATAAATAAATAAATAAGTGAATAAATGAATAAATGAATAAATGAATAAATGAATAAATGAATAAATGAATAAATGAATAAATGAATAAATGAATAAATGAATAAATGAATAAATAAATAAATGAATAAATGAATAAATGAATAAATGAATAAATGAATAAATGAATAAATGAATAAATGAATAAATGAATAAATGAATAAATGAATAAATGAATAAATGAATAAATGAATAAATGAATAAATGAATAAATGAATAAATGAATAAATGAATAAATGAATAAATGAATAAATGAATAAATGAATAAATGAATAAATGAATAAATGAATAAATGAATAAATGAATAAATGAATAAATGAATAAATGAATAAATGAATAAATGAATAAATGAATAAATGAATAAATGAATAAATGAATAAATGAATAAATGAATAAATGAATAAATGAATAAATGAATAAATGAATTAATGAATAAAAAAATAAATGAATAAATGAATGAATGAATAAATGAATGAATGAATGAATGAATAAATGAATAAACAAATAAATTAATATTTCGTATTAGAACATGTGCATTTCTTTTTGTTTTGTGCATTACATTCCTATTCCCCCTATTCATTCTCTCTCAACCTATAAAACTTTATGCCTTTCAGGAATATCTTTGTTTTCGGTGAGAAATGTTCTGACTACATTTTCATGAAAAGACATATTGACTACACGTAATGAGAATAGTCCAATACAATTACATTCCAACAGACATTACTGGGCCTTTTACTTTAGAACTCTTCTAATACAGCGCATACTTATTTCAAGAAGAATTTGAAATGGGCCTGGCTTGGTGCTTCTCCATTCATAGTCTTGAGGTTGTGGTTTAGAGTATTCAGTATTTTTCCATTACTTTAATTGAGCTTTCTGATTAAGATACTCTATATTTATTTGCAGAAATTTTGAGAGGATTTGCACATTGGCAATAATTATTCACAAATTTTGAATCAGAAATGAACTAGAGATGGTATTGATGCATTTAGCTCTAAACTCTTCAAGACTTCTTATTCCATCCTTATTGAGGAAATTCTTAAAACCATCCTTATATTATACCATTCTTCCAAGTTATTATAGAAGTATTCATATAACTAGGCAGCGAGTAGCAGATGGGACATGCTACATCTGAACCCAACATACTGCTGCCAAGTTATATGAAAACTACATGTTTTCTTGTAGAGCGACCAAGGTTTTTCCTATACGAGTAATTGATCTGTCTACACTAGTGGAATGAGAATCTAGATTATTTAGGCTGCTCAATAAGTGTCTCCGATTGAACGAAGCTTGACACTCACTGCATAAGCCTATTGTCGAAGACCACCAGACCAGTAAACAAAATGAAAAAAGGAAGGTAAATAAATAGCAAAAAAAGACATTGGGCTCCTTTTGTTAGCTAATTAACAAAGTAGACAAATTTGTATTCTCGGCTAGTGTAGGGCTATATTGTTATTATTCTTGTTTCGTACTTTTTTTTGTACTACAGTCCTGCGTTCAAACACAGTATTGATTCCATTTGAAGAGGATGAACTAAGCCTCTGTGTTTTTATTGGATGTGAAAAATTTAAAGGAAGAGAATAGAATTGATTTTTCATATTTATTTTTCTTAATCTTTTTCTATTTCTGATTCTTTTTTCTTGTTCTTCTTTGGATAAAATATGTTTGGCAAGTTTCAACAGTTTGTGTTTGTTGTGTGTGTGGCAGGTTGCAGCAACAGCAGTTGGCGGCGCAGCTGGCTCACTCGCACACGCACGGGGGCGGTCGGGGGCGACCTCCTTCGCCACCGCCTCCATCGCACAGTCCGGCCACGTCGGATAGCAGCATCAGTCTGGGAGCGCCTTCGCCTGGTCCTCCGCCCCCGACTCTGTCAACCGCTTCCACACGGCCACAGCTGAGCCTTCACCGCCCCTTCACGCCACCCCCACCCAGTCCGCGATGCATCACGTGATACAGGCCCCCCCACCACCCGTCTCATCCGGCGGGCTGGTGAGGACGGCCGGCCGGCTAAAAACAGCGCCTGTCGTCGATTTGCTTCTACCCTGTGCTTCGAGATTGGTCTCCCTAATCGAGGACACTAAAAAACACTATAATTATAAATTATTATTGAAATGGGTTAGTAATGCAGAATAACTGCTATTTCAGCTTGAAAAGTGAATATTTATGAGACTAGCACTACTCCAGCGTTAGTATTGCAATAGGTTGTAAAGGCGATTTGAAACAAACACTTTTTCAGACTGTAATAATGTGGGTCAAAAATGTTCAAAGGACGCCGATTCCTCATTTTGCAGTCGCTCTACTTCAAATAACATAGACATGTCTAGATAGAAAATCAATGGCAGAATCCCATGAGGCATTAAGTGTGTGACACGAAAATTGGTTTTGCAAGTTTTTTTATTATTAATAAAATCATTATTTCATAAATCTCTTCAAAAATTAAATTGCCAATAACTCTATAAACTGGTCAGGAATTGATTTTAAGATAGTAGACTGGGATCAAAATTTTAAAATGTTTAAACGGATCTTGGTAGACTTCATAAGCTGAAGGCCTGTTTGCAATCAGTTCAATAATTGTGATGAAATTAAAGTCAAACTCCACATCAATTTATTATTTATTACAGATTATGCTTGATGATTGATAATAATAATCTTGACAAGTAGCTCATAATCTTGGCCCGTTTCATCCATAAGTTGATCACTTCTTTCAACCAATTTGCAATAACTTGAATTGTGTAAGATTACGATACAGAGTAAACCTACTATTTATCATAGAGTGAATCATTTTTATCAAGCATTACATCTATCTAGGAAAAATAGAATATATTATGTGCTTAAGGCCTAACTTGCATTGTGAAGCAATAGATAATCTATGTACATTATTGCGGCGTTGACCCATCGCTCATGTAAATAGTAAATTCTAAGAGTTTGAATGATAGTTGTAGACTGAGTAAGTTATATATGTTAGTGTGAATAATTTATTTTGAATGAAAGATTATTGATGCTGTTTAATATTATTTCTTCAGTTCTATTTTTTGTTATAACATATTATCATATAGTATTTATAATTATAATATCAAGATGGAGTGCTGGGCTAATTCTTTTCTTTATTAACAAGTGCGAAATATGTAAGACTATAGAGCATCGACTATAATAGGATCCATGAAATCATAATCATCTTCACTTCAAGGATTAGGTTTATTGAACCTGTTTCGGTGCCCATCCTTTTCTCGGTTGGATGCATAAAATATGATAAACATTAATAAACTGTCATCTTGATTCCCATTAAAATGTTCTATTGGATGAAATATAGCCTAAACCAATTTGAGTACATTTCAAATATTTTTTATTCATAGGGAAGATCCCTTAAATGAGTGCATCTTAAACACTGTCATATACAAAACTCTGAATTTTTGGTATTGTTACGAGTTCTATCACTAAAAAAATGTTGGCAACACTTGAAATTAACACTTGCACTTTACACAAATTACTTACAACACGCACTAATCAGTTTTATCACGCAAGAAAAACGAATAAGAAACAAACAGATCAATAACGTTCAACGAATAATGCATTTTCTATATCACTGAAACATAACTAATTATCAACTATCAGTAGGCCGATCAATAATTCAATGAACAACTGAACACTTACAAAGCACAGTATCTGTTACGGTATTTGATAATCGCAATAATAGCGCTGACTAACTTATTCTGCCACAAAGAAGGAAGTCTACCGTCAAAGAATTTACCACATAAACTTATCACGAGCACTTAAGAAGCGTAATTACAGTCCCTATACTGTCACTATAAACTGTCGCTGGATACGAACATTATGAAGAGAAAATAACAACTGAACTACTGTTTACAAGGACTACTCCTTATATACTGTTTGAAAGTATTCCAGGAACCTCTGGAAAGTTATAGCATAATCTGGAACATACTGGCAAATTCTTGAAAACACTAGAACTAAACCTGACAAATAAGAGCGAGAAAGACATTCAAGAAGAGACAAGAACCAAGAGTTCATTACAAACTCGTTGCAGCACGTGCCATCAATGAGAATGAAAGTGTTGTTTACAAAGCAATAGTCTATTGTTTTTCTTTCGTCTTGTGTTCTTAACAGTATGGTTGGAAAAAATAAAATGATAAATCCGATTTCTTTACCAAGTCAACATTTCTAAGAGGCAATCAGGAAAAACTGTCTTTCAAATAATGTGAGCTATAGTATGATTAATCATTTCTCGACTAATAACGTCTCGACTTTTCACTAAGAATATTAATAATTTATCAATTAAAACTAAGAATTTTGTTACTATTCTGAAAGAATTGGGAGTTAAAACTAAAATTGAAATGAAAATTTGGTATTTCGCTCTGAATAAAATATTTTCACTTTAATTTGATACTAAAATGGTAGGGTAAATAGGACCACAGAGCAAATGACTGAGAAGCTCAATCGCTGCCTTGAACGTCCGTATTTATTTTTCAATAATGCCTACCACGATGGACGCGACTGGAGATCGACACTAGCAGGTCGAACCTTATTACAACTAAAGCATTCTGCTTAATCCTCTAGGAATTTCTGGAACTTTAATCGGCCAGTTTCTTCATCTCCGTCAAAAACGAAAGCTTTGGCTCATTATAATAAGCTTATCGCAATGTTGGGTCTCTGATGAGCACTCATTAAACATCTGGAGTTTAGATAACAAGTGCTGGTTTCGGAAACCATTTGTAAAGAATTATTCTCTTAATTATAGGCCCACTTATAACCTGAAGCACTTCCAGTCAAAGGAGTAACAAAATTTTCTAAGATTTGAAATTACATTTGTTGGTCTGCTATAATTTTGTCAATATTTTATTGACCATCTCTCGTTATTGAATGAATAGGAAATCCTAAGGAAATCCACCTCAGAAAAATTGGCGATTTCTTTATAGTTTCTATTTCGATTCACAAGCTCACTTTCATGAGTCACCTCAGTTGCTGATGAAATCTACATTGGTCTGAGACTTGAGCGGGGGTAATTAGTTGAATGGTGATTCTTTGAATGAACTGGAGTGATGAATAACAGTTTTAAGAAAGACCTTTCTACTGCAGCGGTGGTCATAATTATATAAGAAGCAATTATTTGAACGAACTGTGGAAATAACTCTGGACAATTTGAAAATTAAAAAATCAATTATTGAGTAGGCCTTTTTATAGTTATTTCTCGTGCTACGGCTCGCGAGCCGTAGCAGGTATCTGTTCAATCAGATAGATAAGCTGCGTTCTCGTAGGTCCTGTTTGTAACGGTGACCGATTAGATTGGCCAGCAAAGAAGACACTGTTCTCTGCTAAAAATCACTTCCCGGTGGTTCGGAACCCACCTAAAACTGTAGGTCCAACTCATAAATCACCATCATCCAACTCATTACCCACGCACAGGTCAGACCTATGTGGCCTTCATCCTCAAAAAAAAAAAAATATCGACTCAGTTCAAGTTGGGCATTATAGAGATTCATGACATTTTTATTGTTTTAATATTTTATTGCAAACCGCAATATTTACAAGTCCAACATAACAAGAAAATCCTTGTATAAGGCAGGAAAAAATCTTGTTTTGATTGGGTTAACTTGTATTTTGCTTAATTATTTGTGGGATTCGTTGGTTAGTTCAGAATATTAATTACGGTTGGACGTGAACCGCAATTGAAAAGCTTCTGGTTCTTCTATTATGAAAATTAATATCCATATATTTATTTTGCTCTTACGGCCTACTTACGGCCTAATTCATTGGACCACTTAAGTTAACCATTTTCTAGCCCATTTCCGCATTGCTCAGTACTTTTTCATTCGTTCTGATCTTCTGTGTGGTTGTACATGTGAAGGCTTAATACCCTCGGTTGTCTATTTTTGGTTTGAGTCTCGTTTTCATTTCTTAAAATTTCTCACTTTATTTTTTACATCTTTTAATTTTCAAATCGTCCAGGGTTATTTCCATAAGTTCGTTCAAATCCTCGTTAACTACCTCAATCCTAATATTTATAATATTAGGATTAATATTATTCCCTAAGTACTATATTTCCTTCCCTAATTATTATATAATATTATCTCCAAGTATATTTTTCTCTGTTAAATTATATCATAAAGCAGGCTCAAATAGGAATTATCGAAGACAAATTGGTGAATTTTTGATCAGGTTCGATGATTTTGGTAAATTTAATCAGTATAATAACAAGTGTTGCAATAGATATTTGTATACGTTTTTACTCTCTGGTGTCTCTTGTCGGCCTCGCATTTCCCATAGATAGATGATCCTCCACAAATAATTAAGCCTTTTTCTTCTTTTTTTTGGCTGTGATTTATTTTTCCCTTAAATTTTTTTCTTCTATATAAAATTCTACCGACTCAGACTCTTCTCCGCATACATGCATTGTAGCCCTTGTGAAGAATATTTTTTCTGTAACTTATTGTTATTATCTATGTTCTTGTTTTTTTAAAGAGGAAATAAAGAACAATTCAATTCAAAAGATTCAACATGACATTCCACCGTTTTTATATTGGCTTGTTCATTATAAAAATACTACTCGTTATATTAAAAGAAGTTAATTTCGTATAGCCTCCGAGAAGGTTAACCAATTCTCCCAGTTACGTATACTTCAAAAGAATCTGTTGAAATTTTTCACAATTATTATAGGTTCTCGTAGAACCTGTTTGTAACGGTGACCACTTAGATAGGCCAGCAAAAAAGACACTGTTCTCTGCTGTAAAATCACTTCCCGGTGGTTTGGAACCCACCTAAAACTGAAGGTCCAACCCATCAATCACCATCATCCAACTCATTACCCACGCACAGGTCTCAGACCTATGTGGGCTTCATCCTCAAAAAAAGTATTATTTGTATCACAAATCCAGAAATATACATCAGATATCAAAGTTGTAAACTAATATTGTCAGCACCATTTTCATTCAAAGTATAATTTGATTACTCATTGTCCACCTGTGCAAGAGTTAGCGTGAAGCGCGTAACATTTCAATCAAATTAGTGACAATTGAATGAGTAGCGTATCCGGTTCGAATATGGAGTAAAGTAGCCGTTGCAGTGTGAAGACCGTAATTGAATTCAATGCTCTGTCTCTACAGGAATACGTTCCTGGAAGCCAACATGTGGTATGTCTTTATCCAGCTCACTGAACTCAAACTACCCTTTCTTATTGGTCGCTCTCTCTCTCAACCCTCGTACCCTCTCTCTCTGTCTCTTCCTTTCCTCCCACACTGAGCCAATTAGCAACACCAATTAAATAGAATGACCAAGCTTGAAACTCCTGTACTAAGCATATGATCATTTTGGATCATGAGAAATATTACTAAGATGTATCTTTTTTTCTTATTGAATGTCATTTTTTGTCCTGTCTTGTGGGTATTGCTGCCTGCTTACAAGCTGTTTCCCCTCTATGGATTAGCAGCTACACCTGAATAAACTTCTAACTACAGGATGTAGTAATTTTTGTTGACTGAATCAATTAGACCTTCTCCTGAAGATATTATCACACCTATAAACTTAACTCATAGTTTGTTATCCGAATAAGACAGTATTATTGAACTGGATATTGAGTAATCATTTTGCGGAGATAGACAGTTTCACCAGTCAGTTGTAGTCAGGGGCGTAGCCAGGGGGGCCCTGGCCCCCCCGCCCGAAATTTTAGAAATAAAAAATTCTCAAATAACTAATAGATAAGGACTTATTAAAGCCGAATGGTTCTATCTGTTTTGTAGAAAAACAGTATAACGAACAGAATACAGAAACCCTGATTGTGTAATAGAATATAGCTATATTAATGATTAATGCATTGTTCAAATATTTCCTCAATATTTACTCATATAGAAACTTGTTAGGTGCTCAAAAGGATAATTTTGATTTAAAATGAAACGAAATCGAATAAAACATGTTAGAAAACTGTGACTACCATAATTATTGAAATATTACATTAAATAAAAGGCAATTTTCATGTTTGAAGTGGATTAACTTTGTTAATTATTGATAAATCACCTTTTTGAATAAACTCATCTTGAAAATTTAGTTTTGAACTTAAAATTCAGTATAACCCACTAGCCTAAACAAACCCAAAGTTCATGAAATCGGGATTTTATAAATGAAAACACACAAATAAATACAAGTTCTATGCAAGCCTACAAAATCAGTGTGCTATGATCGAAAAATTCCGATTTCATGAACTTTGGGTTGGGTGTGTTTTAGGCTACTGACATAAATTATATGAAACTTATAAAAAGGTATGCTTTCTTCATGTATATTTGAGTTGTATTTTTATAAACTTGAAATGCAATAAATTATCATTGTATTAATTTTGAGATTCAGTACATAAGTTAAGTATGGTTAGTTCAAATTCAAGGGTTTTGACTCAAAATAGTCACAGATATTAGTATATCAAACCTTATCATTTCAAACCTGGCCACCTAGGGTAGTAATTTTTCAAAAATTCTAAAAACGACTCTAGCTCACTTTTTCGTATAATAATGACTAAAGTTATCTACTTTGTCATTATCTACAATGTCTAAAACTTTCTCTACTTTGCTCGAGTTTTTCATGTTCTTGAAGTGTGTTCTGGTATACTTAAGTTATATGTTTTATTTGCGCTTGGGGGTAGTGGCTACAGTCATCTCTATCAGATAAACTATAACTGACTTTTGTTTTTGTCATTAATTTATGTATTTACTGTATTTGTATTCTTTGAAAAAACATTTTTTCTATTTTATTTTTTCATCAAAATTTTAAATAGATAGTAACTCATACTCACGAACGGACGGGAAGTCTTGTGGGTATGATTTCATAATATGTAGATAATGAAAAATGTTCTATGTATTGTTCAATTGAAATGAATAAAGAATTTTAAATTTTAAATTGTCACCATTGAGGTAGATAAGGCTCTGTCTAATATCAAAATTGAATGTAACGTTTTAGAGAGAGAAGTAATAATAATTAATCATAGATCTTTAATAGATTACAAATACTGAAGTTTTGAAACAAAAAAGGGAATGAAGATGAAGCCTCACTGATCTAATCTGAGTAAGACAAGATTCAATATTATAGTATTTGTATTCACGCTCGTGAATAGAGAAATAAATGTCAAATAGTAAGGATTAGCCCAGGATGAGATCCTCATGTAAACATGTATATAATCAAATCATGATACAGCAACTACAATATTGTACAGAAGCCTCCTATTTATATAATGAATAAAATAATATATGAACGAAATTCAATGATTCGTGCAAAAGATATTAGTTATGTAGATACTGTGTATACTCAGCTTTATATCATATTATATCGGAGAATATTTTATGTTGCGTACGAAATTTGAATGTGTACATATCGAGATCTTAACAAGTGATATTATTATAATAGTGAATATTATACAATAAAATACAAATATTAAATTGATGGTATTATTAATTTATCAACCTTCCTTACTCATGAGTATTAGTTGTTGTAGATTTCACCTTCACATTTTAATAAATCAAACTTGTTAATAATTGTCTCGTGAAAAATTAATTTATCATGTACTTTAAGCAGGTACCAGACCATTCACGGCTTTTATTTGTTGAAAATAATAACAAATAGGTAACCACTGATCAAATGGCAACATAAATTTGAAAATTTTCTACTATAAGCTTACAGGCCTAGCGTTCATTTCAATTTACAAAATGAATTAGAGATGTAATACAACTGATTCCAATAAAATATTATTTAAAGTTGAAGACGAAACTAATAGGCCTATTGAGAACAAGTATGGGCTTGCATTTGTAGTGGTAAATTTGAAATACGACATGATTCGTGTTTTATATTCATGTCATGAGGTTTTGTGTCATTTATAACTAGATAGCATGGAGTTGGGAGCGTTTCTTTCATGTTGAAACCAGCTAGCATTTGTTTTACAGCATAGTTATGAATTTTACTTCTTCAAATTTGAATTTGCAATATTGGTAAACAATTTAAAGTGAATTTTGAAATTTTAGCTTATGCAACGATTATATTATGACTGCCTTTGTCTAACTGCCTCTCACTCAACGAGTGAGATGTAAGTTACGTTTTAAACAGTGTTGAATGTTCTAAACCTCTCACGAGTGGCTTTAAGGCAAAATACAATCTTTGTGAAAAGTTACAAAATTTAAACTTCCACTACCAATAAAATACGTGTTATTTAACTACTAATGAATCAGATACTTTAACCAAAATAAAAAATAACTTAAATTGCATGATTGATGTCGACGGTTCCGATTTGAAATCCAATTTTATTTCCAAATGTCGGATTCAGCTGATGTGACTATTGCATAATACAGTATTAATTTCGACACTGTTTTTGAAGAAATCCTTAGTTCTGTTTGGTCTAGACTTCTGTACTGAAAACTGACCGCAGTGTCACTAAACAACTGTTTTTGATCAGCTGTTTCGATGTCACTTTCAAACCTCTATTACCCACTTTATAACACTGAAGAACAAGTAGTTTTAACACAACTTTATGTGTGAATCCCGCTTATGAATTTAAGAAATAAGTTAAGGGGTGACTTTACACTGCTGACAAAGGAAAATCACTCCAGCATACTTTATTTATGAAACTCTTATGTACTGATTTTAGTCTTATATCATAGTCAGATAAAATAACAATTATGGAACTTTCGTTCAAAAAATAATTTTTAAGTTCGTTATTACTAATTGATTTTTGAAATTCCTTTTTCCTACAAATCATATTGATGACCGCTCTGCGGACGTTGATCAGTGTTATTAAATAGCTAGAAGGAAATCGATGGGTGTCATTAAACAAAAATAGTTGAGGCTGTTTTCAATGTCCTCAGACAATTGTTTTTTTCAGTTTTTTTTTTAGTTGATAAGTTGCATATATTTCACAATGTGATAATAATTGTAATATCCAACCACCCCATCATTAATTTTGCTATCATCACAGACATTTTAGAGCAAAACGTTTCACAATGCTCTGAAATAAAACAATATTCTGTGGCTGATATTTTCTCAATATAGTTGACTCTATTGTTCCAAAACAAATCAAAAACTAATAGCTGCGGGCCATGCAAGGCTGGTAATTGCAAAATTTCATGGGAGTGTGTACTTGTAGTTTGTTATGGAATGGACCCAAAACTGAAACAACTTAATGATTTGATTTTTAGTCAAGAAGGTTTTATTGAATAGATTATGAAGAACTGACTATGTATCAGTCTTATTTAGTTAATTAAAAAATCCAACTGAGAAAACTCAAAAACAGTCACTAGAACAACAAATGGCAGCCATCATGGTGACATCCATTATTATCAAAGTCATATAATTTATTTTAGGTATGAGCTTCATATTGGAAGAGTATCATTCATTGGACAGAATCATTTGATTCTATAAAAAAATCTATAGGCTGTAACAACTGTATGAGTTGTTCAGCAGCATCCCTAGCAATATAAAATAACCATGTATTCAAATACCGTTTGTAGAAGTCTTCAACTTGTTTTAGGTGGTTAGGGATATTTCTATACAAAATGTGGCAGATGTATAGACTATTATTCTTTGAGCAATTATTTAACTGTCGAGGATGTATAATACCAAAATTATTGAGGTTTCTGGTGCTGTGTGTGTGATTTAGTGGATTGAATACTTTGGTTTTATTGTTTCGGATAAAAATCAATAATGCTGTAATGTAAAGTTGTCTAATGTCAAGTACACGAGACGGTACACGGACATGTACGGTTTTTAAATTGTATCTCACTCAATGAAAAAGAATATTTCCCTGAGAAATGTAGGCTACCAACTAGAATTTAAAATTTCACATTTGATTCGAAATGATATCACGTCCTCCACGCACAGTATTAGCAGTTTGAAACCGGTCCTAAATAAACCAATAAAAAGCTTCTACGTCTCCATTATGAAATTTATCAATAGAATCTGCCTTTGAACTCACCTGGTGTACTATTTCACAGTTGTATACTATCTGATCGTTTCAGTTTTGGAAGAAATAATGAATGAAGCAATAAAATGAAGTCATATCAGTAATCGGATCGCTTGGCTACTAATGATGCGATCCAATGACTGTCATAAAGAATAAAGCAGAAGCAGCAGCGCTCTCCAAGTACCGCTTTATCAGTTCGATTCAATCAATTCAAATTATTTATTATTGATTATAATAACGTCGCGCGTATAACTTTATTATTGGCGAAACCAGATATGAATTTTTATGTCTTTCTTATTCTCGATCGTCTGCACGAAGCGTTTGTTACAGGCGCTTAAAAGGCGTAACCATGTATGCTTCAAACACAATTAGTATACTACTGGTAAACTGGCTTATTTATTACTAAGGTAGGATGATACCATCGAGATTGCTGTCCATGATACTTATTGGAAGGCGTTTGAAAGCTAGAAGCTCACGATTCTTCCTCATCAATTATTATGTATCGGTACTCTTATTCCAATACAAAAGTTCATAACTCCGATCATTTTCTCTCATCTCTTAGCTGAGCGTAACTTCCGCATTTCTTCAATGTTGCTGTTTTGAAACTTAGTTAAAATAAAACATTAATGGCTGGTTTCTACAAAAGGGTAGACATCAATCTTTCGTGTTTTATTTCAATTTATTTTCAAAATAATCGAATAATGAAGGGTTTCCTCTCATCTCAAGATATAACTGTCTCTTCTCCATATGGAAAATCATTTTTTTTTTTTTTAATTTCGGTGAATACTTGCATTTTGGTGTATATGATCAAGAGCAGAACATACTTTTCCATAATGGTCAAGAGCATGAATTACAAAACTCTCAGTTTTATCAAACTTATACTAATAACACAATAATACTTACAAACTTCGAATGGCACAATAACCAGGGCCGGCACAATAACCAATTTCAGCCGGAGCAAACACCGGAGTGGAGCACCGTTACCTTTTAGTTACGTTATCTATTTAAATCGACAGTAAAATAATCTATTTTAAACCAGATCTGAACTAGCTATATTGTATATTATCTGTTATTTTGTATATTATGTAATATCGTACGTGCACTATTAACCATGCTCAAAATGCGTTTAAAATGTACCAATTCAAGAGTAATTTTCAAACACTTTCCGGGTGAGGACCCCCGGACCCCCGTTTTGCTGGGGGGTATTCCAAGTCACAGCTCCGGTACTTCTCAATTTAAAAATCAAGCCCTGACAATAACGTAGATAGGAAGAAGAAGTTCTATAGGCTAGAAAATGTTGATGGATGTTTTAGTTGCGCAACAAACAAAATATTAGTTTTATATGTTATATTTGAGATTCAAAATAATTAGAAAAATTACTGTTATCAAATAGTTCAAGCTACTTACCTCCATGAAACAGTGAATAGCACAAAAATGTCCTCGTCCTCTGACTGAAAGGCTACGCCCAGATAGTATGATCTGGGTTTTTCTGGTATTCCCTGGCCAAACATATACATCTAATGCTATTTACTAGACGACAACGTGAAAAGTAGAACAATTTGCATAGCATGGGGATCGATATATAATCGAAGTGAAGTGTCATTATTTTATAATAAATGTGACATACAACCCAAAATACTCATCCGTCATCAGAGTCCATTTCATCTCGTTCATAAACCGAATAAGAGCAACAAAGAACAGGCTTTAAGAAATTTCTATTGAAGTTAATTTATGGAAAAGTTCTATCTGTTATTGCAGTAGATAGCCTACTGTTGTTGTGCAGTACTGTTAAAACCAGTATTACTAGAAATAGGTAGTTTTGCATACGATCATGTTATCTTAACATGCTGTACTGATAGCAAGCTGTGCATACAAAGAAACCCCCAGTGAAATAAGCTCTATGCACATAAACAGAAAATAAATAAGAAAATTTACGAAACGGTATGCAAAAACTTTTTAACTTTGAACTTACACCTTCTACAAATTATACGGTTAACCCAAAGTGATAGATCCACGAGATCAAAAAAAGAGAAACAGTAGGATATTGGTAAAGTGGTTGAAAACAGGTGCTCAGAACTCAGAAAGTACAGTTGGGTCGGATGAGCCAGCGGGGAGGCTGCCACGGCATTTTATTGCAGGTTGCGTACCGTATTACAAAGCAATAAAATACATTGTAGTGTTTATCGGACGGTTCAGATAAGAAGATATACGGCGGTGGTTGTGGCGGAACGCGAGTTGGTTCTGGCGTTGTTTATTGGTGAAGATACGCCGGTCACTGCAGCCGGCGATCTAGAAGGCAGTGGCGGCAAAACAGAAAGAGAAATACGAACAAGATGTGGTGCAAAATGAGAAGGAAGGTGTGACATGGAGGAGGGTACAACAACTATACACATGTACTCACGTACAACAATATACCTCTAATACAAATGTCTTGATATATTTATCGCGAACGTTGGCTCTGTTATTAAGAGGTCTATATCATTATTATACCGGGCTTCAAAACGTCGCCGGTGGCGTGATACGTATAGCCTTCCTTTACCCTCTCTGTCCCCCTTACTTTCTCTCTCCTGCAGCTCGCAGGAAGCCGCAGTACCCGATGTTAAATATATACTTTAGGCACGTTAATGTGGAAACGAGTGCGTAAATCATAGCAGCTACCGCTCCAGCGCGCCACACCGTTCCATCGCTGATAAAATGGCAGAATCGTTCATAGTACCCATTATCACCGCTAAAGCGCTCTAATCGCAAGCGCTTTCCACTCTTCCACTAGCTTCAAATTTAGATCTACAATCTATAGCCTATACTAGTCTACTTGCGAATCCACACCTGTTGTATTGTATTGCAGTAATGCAACTTGCAGTTGTCATCTGTCGGCTACAGTAGCAAGTGCAAAACAATGAAACAATTCTCTAAAGCTTATCAATCATTCAATAATATAATCCATGCAGAGTAAGGAACTACCGAGGCAAGGGCAAACCCAGAATTTTCTTCGGTGGGATATCAACTAACAAAATAATGTTGTTTGGCGGCTCTGGTAGCGCAGATGGTTGGAGTGCTAGTCTGTGATAGATACGGCTCTGGCTAGTTTCGTTTCCTGCAGCCTTGGGTTCGAATCTCATTCAGCCATGAATGTTTCTCATCATTCACCCATACACCTTATTAACCACGCACAAGTCTCATGTGGGCATCATCTGCAATAAATAAATAAAAAATAAAACTCGGTTTGGAGGGGGATGTGGTGTTGGAAAAAATTCCGCACGTCTATAACGTAAAAAATATAGAAGAATCTTTTTTTAAGTTCAAGAATTTTGGGGGATATTTTGACGTGGTGTATGACGGCGGAGTCACTGTGACTTCCGGCCAACCGCACATAAATTATATGTAACATTTTAAAAAATATCTCCTTTATAAGCAAATGCATATTCACCTGCAATCGTCGATGTGGAAATGGCTGTACTGTTTGGCAGTAAACCAGAGGAATATTCAGTGGTCCAATGTTCCTTAAATAGCTTAAAAGCTATATTTCTTAGATAATTGAATGAATTATTTTATCTGCAGTTAACTAAATAAAATACAAATAACAACAAGGCAGGAAGTAAATCATAAGCATCGTTATGAAACGTTATAACGTTAACATCTAACGTCGTTGATGTTTTATGATTGCAAAATCTGTAATTATCAGACTTTTGAAGTCCGTCATAATTATTGAAATAGTTTGGGGAGGAGTGTTAAAAATCTTCGTTAGAGCTTGAGCTTGAGATTCAATGTTTTTCTCTATGAATATCAAATTCAATTTATTTTCAAAGATTTTTAAAAAGTAAAAAAATATTCTTGCCAATACATAAATACACAAAGTATTTTTAAGATTATGCTTACAATGCTAAAATCATTTCAACATTCTCCGTCAGGGAAAACTCTCAGCTCTAACTGAGACTGGTCGCCTTCCAATTTTTTCCCTACGCTTGAGGTGTCAAACATCTCAGATTTTCAGCCAGATAGCAGTTGGCCCTTTCACACTACACCATTCGACATTCAACCACACTATCGGTATGCCATAATCTTTGGGCTAGTGCCCAATAACGGGTGTCTTGTCCCTTTCGAGATGCGAGGGTGCTAAAGCAGGAATGTCCCCACTGGTCTCAGCCCTCATTTGGTCTGACAGTTAGCTCTGCAAACAGGGGTCTGCCCGAGATCCAGGTGTGACTTGTCGAGGTGTGGCTGGATGGATCAAATCCGATTGATCTGCCTTCTTAGTCGGACAGAGTGCTTTGTCTGCTTGTCTAAGTCCGAGTCCTGACCGGACCTGAGCCGTGCTCCTAGATTAACCACCCCAAAATACACTCTTCGCCTATTTGTCACCAATCTGTTCACGGCAGACTGCGCCGCGCCTTCAGCGATGATAGGCTGTGAAAACCACGCTGAAAGGCGATGAGCTTCTCAGGCGATTATCATATACCGTACCGGTTCTTCACAATGCACGTTTCCTCACTCCTCAATGAGTAAATCAGGTCTCATTACAAATCCACAGTCATGTTGTACTAATGATGATACAGTTTGTGATAATACGTTTTTATTACAGTGGCATAACTAGAAATATAGATGTGGTTTGGTGGCACCCTAGAAGATGGATCAATTTTCTATGAACATTTTTTCAGCTTACTCGTAGACAAAGAAGGTTGTTGAGAACTAGAAAAATGGTGGAGGTATAACGTATTTCAGTTCAATAGCATTAAGAAACCAATATCATTAACAGCTGATCAAGATATAGTCAAATCTGTGACATGCAAAAATCTTCAGTTTTGTAGAGAAAAAGTGTACAAATAGAGCTAAAATTTGCAAACTCTGAACAGAGTGACGTCTTAACGTTTCTATTTTGCTAATTTGAGCGAGTTATGGAACAACCCTGATTAACCTTGACTCGTAGATCAGTGACGCTTGAACTGTGGAATTATTTGCCATGTACAGAGCTGTTTGTGCTTAGTCATGTTTGAGGGTTTGTTCAATTAGAAATGGATGTAGGAGCGGTCCCAGCTCGGGAGTTTGGAAAGAAATGGGTTTTGTTCAGCTTTTTTGCGAGATTGTTCCTTTCATCAAACTCCTTCACCAGTGAATTTCCGACGGGGGGGGGGGGGGGTAATGACCCCCCTTGAACGGATGAGAATGATTGATAATTTTATAATAATAATAATAATTATTATTATTATTATAGACTCAAGAGTAACGGTTCATTGTTGTGGCGAAGGTGATATTGTGGAAAGGAATCCATAATGAATAATAAGACAAAATTGTCACAACCACATTTATTAAAAATATTGAGAAACTAGTTTCGGTTGTTATACCATCATCAATCTCAAACAAACTCTGTGTAAATAATACTCCGTTTGTTTGAGATTGATAATGGTATAACAACCGGAACCTCAATATTTCTGTCTATCCTCAATATTAAAAATGTTTCTCAATATTTTTAATAAATGTGGTTGTGACAATTTCGTCTTATTATTCAGTTACGATTCAATTCGTGATTGAGTAGTTTGCATTCCAACCATTGAAAGGTGAAAGGATTAGCCCCATTATCAATAATTTTATTAATACATCATTTTCGTCGTTCAAATGTGCTTGAGCAAGAACTTTACAACAATCTTTACATCTGTGGTCGGTCTGTATGGTTTATAAATCCAATCCCATTTATTAAATATTCTAAATATCAGTTACACAATGAAAATACAGTAGTATAAATTTTGATACTAAAACTATTTGTACTATTTTTAATACAAATTACATTCGATTCAGTGGTGTATTTTCAGGATTACACAGGCAAGTCAGTTATGATATTATAGTTTGTTAGAAACTACAACAATCAATAAATTCATTAACAAATGAATACATTGATCTGTATCAACATTCACATACATTATACTAAAGTTTCAAAGATAAAAAACAATAAAAATAAAGCATTCAATTGTACGGCTTTATTATTGTCAGCCGTTCAAAAATGTATTGCAAGCACAATTATGGAAAAAGAACTCTTTGAATTTTTTGATCCCCTTAATTATAATTTTATTCTGTTAAGCCCTTTTTATGAAAAATGAAACGTCTTAGAAACTACTAGAGAGAGCTAGAGGACTGTGGTTTCCAGTCAAGCCAAGAGTATAGAGAGTATTATAAAAATCCCAAATTAATCTAGCCTGAATCCTGAATGGAAATAATGACCCCTGGCGGCAGGCTGACGAAGCTTCTTTTCAGAAGTGAAATGCATTCCTCAAGCATCTCCAATATATGTGTTATGTTATGTTATGTTTGAAGGGACGGATTCAAAGATCCAGAAGATTCAAAGATCCTCACACGTCAACCGAAGCTTATTGTGTGTCCCTAGTACGTTAGTTAGGCAAACCAATACCTGTGCCCTTTACAAGATCCAGGAGTTTCTTCCCTATGCTAACGTCCCATTCATCACCTGGTTGCTTAAAGCCAAACAGAGCCATTCTCCTTGCCCCGAGTCTCTCGCAATCCAGTATGATATGCTTGGCAGTCTCTTCAGACTGATTGCAAAGCCTACACATCTGATTTTCATTTCTGAGTCCGATTGTGTGGAGATGTTTCCTGAAGTGGCCATGTCCAGTTATCAGAGCAATTAGCTGCTTAACCTGACCTCTACCCAGCCTCACCAGCCAGTTGGTGAAGTAGGAGCTTGTGTCTGCTAGCAGCCTTTTGCCAAGTGCTTGGCCTGAGTGACCTTGCCATTGCTGGTGATGTAAGTCCCTGGACCATTTGTTTATTGTGTGGAAGGCAGTAGTTTTGCTTATGCCACAGCTTGGCTCTGGGCCAAAGAATGACCTACTAGAACCTTGCTTAGCAAGCCCATCTGCACACTCGTTGCCACCTATGCCTACATGGCCAGGTACCCAACCAAGATGCACAGAGTTGTGTGTTGCGAGCTTGCTGAGTGTTTTGTGACACTCCCACACCAATTTTGACTTGATTTCATTAGAGTCAAGAGCCTTGAGGGCTGCCTGACAATCTGACAAGATTACTATATGCTTGTCGCAATAGCGTCTGGCAATGCCTATATTGGCACAAGCCATGATGCCCCAAATTTCTGCTTGAAAGATAGTACAGTATTGTCCCAGACATGCACAGATTTCTGTTCTGGGTGATTCACTGTACACCCCATAGCCAGATTTCCCTTCAATAAGAGAGCCGTCTGTGTACCAGACAAGGCTACCTCTCCTGATATAGGGCCCTTCCTCAGACCTCCACTCCTCTCTAGAGCAGAATTTAACAGAAAAAGGTTTAGTGAAAACCATCTCCATACTCATGACATCTGAAGTCATTTCAAGCACAGGGCTATGAGCAACAGCTTTGGTGATTGTGCAATGGCCTGTTCCAGACAGGCCTTCCCTCCATTGGCCTGTGACTTTCAATCGATAGGCTGATTTTCGTGCTTCTGCCTTGATAAAAATATCCAAGGGCAGCAAGCCAAGAGCAACTTCAAGAGTTGCTGATGGGCTGCTCCTGAAAGCTCCAGTGACTAGGAGTGTGCCCATCCTTTGTAAACTTGTGAGTTTGGCTGTAGCTGTAATCTGGTTCACCTTTGTCCACCAGACTAGTGATCCATATGTGACTTGAGGCCTTATTACTGCCTTGTACAGCCACAGCGCTATGTGAGGCTTGATCCCCCACATGGAGCCTGCAAATCTCCTGGACGTCATAAGCGCCCATTTTGCTTTGTGCAGTATATTATTCAAATGATTGTTCCAAGTCAGCTTGGAGTCGATAGTCAGCCCTAGGTATTTGACTATACCTGATACTTTGAGCTGTGTTGGTCCAAGTTTCAACCGGGAGAGAGACTCCAGGTTCTTTTTCCTTGTAAATGGAACAACTACAGTCTTTGAGGGATTTATACTTAGTCCCTCTCCAAGACACCAGTCATTAACAAATTGAAGGTTGACGTTCATGACATCAGCAACAATATTTGTGAACCTTCCCTGTACCATGAGGACTATGTCATCTGCATAGCCCTGGACAAAGACACCGCTACTAGTGAGTTCACAGAGGAGACCATCCACCACAAGGTTCCACAGAAGAGGAGAAAGCACACCTCCCTGCGGACAACCTTTTGCAGGTATGATCACCATCGATTTGTCTTGAAGATCAGCCCTGATCCGCCTGGAGTGGAGCATGGCCTCAATCCACCTACATATAGCAGACTCAAGACCACGCCCATGCACTGCCCGGACCATGGCCGTGTAAGTAACATTGTCAAAAGCACCCTCAATGTCCATGAAGGTGCATAGAGCAATCTCCTTGGCAGCAAGGCTGTCCTCCACCCTGCTCACAAGTTGATGCAGGGCTGTTTCACAGGACTTACCAGGCTGATAGGCATGCTGATTCCGATGAAGAGGAGTACCTGAAAGCACTCCCTTTCTTAGATGTCTCTCCACCAGTCTCTCCAGTGTCTTCAAGAGAAACGATGTAAGATTGATGGGGCGAAATGATTTTGCAGTTGAGTAGTCTACTCTTCCTCTCTTGGGAATGAAGACCACCCTACTGAGGCGCCAAGCTTGAGGGATGTACCCATAAGCCAGACTTGCTCTGAAGAGTTCGCACAGGAGGACCAAGAGAGCTTCTGGTCCTTGCTGCAACATAGCCGGTATGATACCGTCCCCCCCAGGAGATTTGAATGGGCCAAACTTGGAGATGGCCCATTTAACTTTGGAAAGTGTGACAATACGTCTGGCTAAAGTCCAGCTTCCACGATCAGCTCTTGGCCGTGAGCCCATTTCGCTGTTGCTGGACATGCCTGAGCAAGCACCCTCAAAAACACAGTCTGGAAAGTGAGTCTCAAGGAGAAGTTTGAGACTTCCACCAGTTCCAGTGGTATATTGTCCCCCTGGTAACCTAAGAGTTCCCAGGAGGCCAATTGGGCTTGAAGCTAAGACACGCTGCAGTCTTGCTGCTGCCCTAAGACTATTTACCTCCTGTGTAAACAGTCTCCAAGAGTTCTCTTTGGCTTTCTTGATTGCAAGGCTGTATTCTGTGAGTGCCCTGTGGTATGGTTCCCAGTTACGGCTCCGTTTGCAATGGTTATGAAGCTTCCTGACAACCGCCCTTCTGTGGTCAAGGTCAGCAGTCCACCATTTAGTATTAGTACGACTCTTTCCCCGCCGCAATGGACAATTGTCCTGAAAGCAGCTTATGATTGCATTCTGAAGATCGGAAGCAATCTGATCAATGTCTGCAAAGCAGGTGACCCTCTTGCCTAATGATCCAAGTTGAGACAGGAGGTCAGACTTATAGAGTGACCATTCTGTTCTCCTTGGATCTCGATAGCAGGATGAGCTGCCTTCACTTTGCAGGTTAAAACAGATGAACCTGTGGTCAGACAAAGAGGCCTCATGACTTACGTGCCAATTGTCGATGGCACTAAGGAGTCCTTCTGAGCAAAGTGTAATGTCAATAACCTCACTTCGATTTCGTGTAACGAACGTCGGACGGTTTCCAGCATTACAGACATAAAGATTATTAGATATGAGAAACTGAAGGAGAGCCTCACCTCTTGGATTAGTGTCAGAGCTTCCCCATCCAATTGTGTGATGAGCATTGGAGTCACAACCTAAAAGGAGTTGTTGTCTGCCAGCGCAAGATGACTCCACCAGAAGTTTGAGTTCTCTTGATGGAGGAAGGTCCCCGGAGTCGTAAGGCAAGTAAACCGAGCCTGCAATTGTGCTCCATTCCTTGCCTTCATTGCTCCAGGTTATAGACACCGCAGTGAGATCTCTAGAACAGAATTCAGTGAGTGTTAGGCAGTCCATACCTCTCTTCACAAGTATGCAGGTTCTGACATTTTTGAGAGAGGTACAGTAAATTAACCTACCCTTGGTATCACCCAGGCCTGCAACCCTTCCTTGGTGAAGCCATGGTTCCTGGATCAGTGCCAGGTCAAATCCCTCTCTGAGGAAGAACTGGCAGAAAGCAGCTGAGGCTGCTTTACTGTGATGTAGATTGATCTGGAGGACCCTGGGCATTGTCCTTGACTGTTGTTGAGACAATTGAGACTTGCCAGAGTCCTAGGTTGGCTCTAGAGTTGGCCGACCTAACAGCATTGAAGCAGGCCTCATCCAGGAAACAGACAAATCCATAACCTTTTGGGTCTGGCTTGGCTGGCAGGACCTTCCACTCCTTCACCTTCAAGGTGGGGTTTTGCTTGTCAAGCATCTCAAGGACCTTTTCTGGAGTCTTTTTCAGAAGCTTTGGATGAGCTCTAAAGAATACCCTCATTGACTTCATAATGTCTTTCCTCAGACCAACAATGAGTTTCTTCTCCCCAAGTGGTTTGAGTCTGGGGATGAGTACCTCCAGCCAATGCTTAGTAGCATCGTTAATGCAGGATATAATCAAGACACCTTTTTCCATGTAGGTGCCTGCAAATGATGGAGTGCAGCCGTCCTCCAGGAGCTCATCCATAATGGCGTCTTCAATGACTTCTCCTTGCTCTGCTGAAAGCTTAGCCTCAGGATAGCTTTCCAAGACAATGGCCATTTTGGTGGCAGAAATGTCCCTGTAAGAGACTCCTTTACTAGAAGTCCCTAGATTAAGGGGTTGGACATCATGACCTCTATGAGTTCCACTCCTGGCCTTTTTTGTAGGTCCTTCCGCTGAGGGAGGGGTGGCCATGTTTCCTCTAGGGCGCTTGGCCACCCTTGACCCAGCCTCTAGACCCTCATTTGTGCCTGGAGTTTCACCCACCTCTGGTCTCTTAGGTTTTTTCTTTTTACCCCTCCGAAACTTTGCTGGGTCAAAAGCTTCACCTCTCTCAAGAAGTTTTGCCTGAATGGCCGCCCTTCTTTGGGCAGTGGTGAGGTTTGGTTTCTTTACCCGCAAGCTGCTCAGTTGCTCTATGGCATCTTCAAGCATACCGGCGGATTTTGGTGTTTCTGGACTTCTGAGAAGCTCATCCTCCCCCTCCAGTGGGGCTGATGCGATTGAGCTCATGTCGTCCATGTTGATATCCATAGAAGCCTTCTCAATGTTGATAGCCTCTACATGAGAATGCAACGGAACCTCCTGTGTTCCTGATGCACCCATTTCAGATTGAGGAACCTGCCCTGATGGGGCGGATCCTGATGGGTTTGAGGGCAAGGCAACTTCTGGAGTTACCTTGGGGTTTGGTTCTGGTTGTTTTGAATTTTGGAGATTCATGTGGTTCCCACGAGCAGCTAGGGAAGTGGAGTCAACCCAGACAGAGCCCCGCATGCCCGGGCAAGGCTACATACTGCAGGAGGGCGCCTGGTGTCCTGCAGGCACCGTTTGAGACACTGTACAAAAGGCCCAGTGTCATCCACCCATCAGCACGGTTCACATCACACCTTGGGTTGGCCTATAACAGAGAAAGAGGAAGAGCCAAGAGTATAGAGAGTATTATAAAAATCCCAAATTAATCTAGCCTGAATCCTGAATGGAAATAATGACCCCTGGCGGCAGGCTGACGAAGCTTCTTTTCAGAAGTGAAATGCATTCCTCAAGCATCTCCAATATATGTGAGTAAAACATTATTTAAAAGTGAAATACAGTGTCAGTTTTAATATTAGATTGGAAATAATAAATTTAAAATTAGACAAATCCCCATGATGGGAGGCCACTGGATGCTTAAAAATATTTATCTGTTTATAGATAGATAAACAATAAAGCGTACAAATGTTCAAAAATAGTAGTTTAAGGAACAATTGTATTTGACTGCTTTTAAGCCACAAGTGAGCTGTAAGTAGGATACGAATGAAACGAGTGTTCTCAACATTTAACGAGAGGCTTACAGGCAAAATACAATCGCTTGCAACAGTTTGTCTACGACTGGTAATCCACGATTACCAATATATTACGTTTTTCTTAACTTGCCAAACAATGGTATAAACTGCCAAAACGGCCAAAAAATATAAACTGAACATAATAGGTTAGAAAGCTATGCCAATACAGCTGACATGGATTACTATTTTGACATGGACTATTTTGACATGGATTACCAGACTAGTGTTATAATGGAGCTATTTTAACACCACAGTCACCTTTTAGATCTAGATCTAGACTAATAAGAATTCAGGAATTCTTCAAAACCGTATCGAAATGAATGTTATGCATTAGTCACATCAGCTGATTCGAACACTTTGAAATCAACAACAATCACGCATTCTAGGTGATCTTAGTGTGGGTTTTCCGAATGGTTGGTAAGTTAAATTAAACGTAATATATTGGTAATCGTAGATAAAATATTGGATGCAACGATTGTATTTTCCCTATAAGCCATTAGTTGTCTGGTACACTCGTTTCACTCGTGTCCTAACTTATGCCGCGTCTCCACCAACCGAATATGCTCGGCGAACATGCTTTGTTTTGCTTTTTTTTGGTCGTCACTGTTCGCTCACAGACCGAACATTTCAATTGAACTCACGAACATGTTCGGTGACCCATATGTTTAATGTTTGTCCATTTTTTGTGTTCGCCAACAATGTTAGGCAGACATGTTCGGTTGGTGGAGTCACGGCTTTACATCTTACTTGTGTCTTAAAAGCAGTCAAAATACAATTGCTGCATAAACTGCTATTAAACTGTAATTTTTATTATTATCGTCTACTTTGCCGAGCGCCGTGGAGCGACTGCTGCACTTGCTCGATTTCAAATATTACTTTATGAGAGGCCTATCAAAGCGCTAGTAAATCGTAAAAGGTTTTTCCTAAAATAAACTTTGAATCAGTTTCTCGCTATTGAAGATTTTTCTGAGTTATGATGAGTCTATGATGATATATATTTATTTACAGATTATATAATGTAGGTACCTCAAAATTATTGTAAATTGCACAGTGGTAAAATATTTTCATGATCGGACCCAATATGTTTGCCTTTCTATAGGGCATCTTTTTTATCATATCATGTGAGCTATGGGCTGTCAATTACTTTAGCAATCACAATTTACAACACACATAAATTTAATTCTTTTTACTAACTTCATGACAAATCCGACATGTAAGCTTAGTTAAGCGCTTGTCACTATTATACAACCCCCAGGAAGCTTCATTGACAGCAACTGTTCTATCACTGCAATTGAGCCACATGTTTCGCAGATCGGACAACATTGGAATATAATGATCGGTTGCGTATAATGAAAAAGCTTCCCCATAGTTAACTGCTATGGCAGGGGTTGAATGTATATTATTATTCGATGCTAGTGCACTTTTTACAGTTGTTTTGGCAGGAGTGATGACGTAGCTGTAAGGATTAGAGGTAGGAGAGATGAATGTGAGCTGTGATGAATGTGGGGGGGAAGGATAGTGTAGTGTTTAGTGCAGCTTTGTTGTGACGGTATTTAAGTTACAGAGATGTGGTTGGAGGAGGGTATTAAAAAGGATAGAATAAGCGAGTTTTGGTGTGTAAGTTTTTTGTTTTGCCTAGCCCGGGAACCTAGTGGGATATAATCTCCTGTGGCGGCCATGACGTAAAGTAGTCAGACATACAGTTTTGATGATCGTACTGTTCCTCTCAGTCCTTTTAACCAAATATATATCTATATAGTCGTTGTTTTGATGTATTATATTCAGCCCCTTCCTCTCTGTTCCATATTGGCGTCTCTTTCTATCACTAGTATCTTTGTATAATGCTTCCTGTTCCCTGCTCATCGAATGTCTAGCTGTTAGCAATGATCGGGGTGCCAGCAATGATGATGATGTTATCAACCAAGTGTAGCCTAATCCGCGAACAGCCAGCTGCCACCCCTGAGCCCGAGAACGCGCGAATCGTGGGGTTGCAGCGTGAAAATGGATGCCATTAGGCAAAAGGGGAGGGCAGATTACAGATTATTTCCACTCCGCGTTACCTACCCCTTACATTATACACAGTATTGGCACTAAAACATACCTTGTGGAGCACCCGTAACCGCCCGGTGAGACAGCACTTATACATGCACTGTGTACGCTCATACGTCCAATCCCGCTAACTGGACACACACTCATCCAACTCGCTTGCTTGTATAAATCATGAAATCTAATTTTCAAACCCGGTCGCTTGTTGTTTAGCTTTGCGCGACCTGGTAAACAAGATTTTGTTTGACATTCGTACGATGAAATTCGACATTGTTTATTTCCGCCACCGTCCATAATATCCCCCCTTCACTTTACGTTTCCGCTTTCATTCGGTAAACAAACGCAACAATATACATGAGCTGTATTTTTCCTCGACGGTTAATTTCAAAAGATAACAAAACAGCTCAGTCGCCAAGCTGCCTATTTCAACAAACCTTTGCATTTTGTTTAGTCACTGTGTAGGCTACAATCGTTATCTTACTGCACTGGAATTTGATATAAGCAGAATATTCTGTTATTATAGTAATATATTTATTTTTTGCATGTACAATCCCAGATAGTTTTGCAAACGTCATTACCATAAGCGTATCCAGAAATTTTTCAAGGGGGGGGTCCACTTTACCAGAGTTGTCTCTCACCTACATACAACACTCACCCCCCCCCCCCCCCTACCGGCAATCAAATCCTAAAACTTTTATTCGCTTTGTAACTACAGCAAATATGACAGCAGCCGTAGTTCACCAATTGTAACCTAATTCAATTTATTAATTAAGTACTATACTGTACTACTTATTACACAATACATATACTTATGTTGTTTTCTAAATGTTAAAAAGTTGCTTAACCCATTTTGCAATTTCCAAACTCCATGTTTTTAAAGAAAACATAATTTTCGACGCCCATCCCGTGGGAGATGAAAGGTGAAGACAACAATACATTAAAAGGGTGCATTCTATGAGTATGAAATGAAGAAACCAAGTACCCTGATGTGTATCTTATTGAGAGGGTACTAGAGAAGAAAGGTAACAAATTGTATGTGAAATGGTTGAGCTTTGATTCGAAATACAATTCATGGATTGATGATAATAGTGTTGTCTACGCGAATATTTTCTTTTTTCAGCCAAAACAAACTTAAAACGAGAAATCAAAAATCCAATTGAAGAATTAAAAACTAATACTAAACGGCAGTAATTATTTTATTCACTATTTATAAATGCACGATTGAATGGCATTGTACCAGGACCGAGAACGAAATGATTAATTTTACTTCAACACAGACCGTGATCCACGCAGAAACTGAGCTTCTGGGCAGTTGAAAAGCTCATACGGAAGTCTATAAAATCATTTTTTTATTTTATCATGGAAAAAGAATTCACAATGTCAACATTGGCGAGCTATGTTACTTTAATAGGTTTTTTCTAGACTACCGTAATGACTTCTCCCAGTTTTGTTTTGGAATTCTAACCCACTCTTCCTCGATAATGTACCATACATTAAAAATCTCTCCTCTATCGTATAAAGATAGACTAAACATGCTACAATAACAGCCGCCATGCTCAGTTCTCAACACTCCAATATTAATTCCATCTAGATTAAATTTTGTTTACTAAAATTATTATCACTGGTAGAATATTATTCTCAAGAACCTTTCCTACAGCAAAAAAGCATTCTATCTAGTGCTTAGTCATCTCAAATGGGGGGTCCGGACCCGGGGACCCCCCCCCCCCCCTAGAATACGCCCCTGGTCATTACATATCCTCAATGTGATTACAGATAAACCTCATCACAGTCATATCACAGATAATTACATATAATTCATATCGTCTTTGGTCCTAAGTTTTTTTTTAATTTCATCACTTAATACATAAAATATAAAAGTTCAAAGTTCCAGATAAAAATTTGAGAACATAAATATCCTAAGCACCTTGCATAATAATGCAGACTATTACAATGATAATGTTTATTGGTATCTTGGTAAAGACTAAAACTTGTGAAGATTGTGAGTTGCAAAAACAGTTATTTGACCAGGCTATTTATAACAGCTTAAACTTCCCATTATTATAATGCAAACCTATTTATTTACGTACTTTCACGTACTTTTACGTATTTTCATACAGAGTATTTTACTATCACAATAATAATGTTTATTGGTGTTTTAGTAGGGATAACTAGTTCATGAAGCTGCGGAAAGAAAACCGCTATTAAGAGTTTTTTATTTTGAAACTCTTAAACTAAGTTATAGTTTCTCTTTAAACAGAGAGACGGTACATTTCGAAAATAAGCAATTTTATTGAAAAAAAGTAATGTCTGCTTACACAGGGCTATGCCCGATTTCTTCCCAGGACCTCAGCCACGTAAAAATCATAGCCTGATTCCCTCCCAGACTTGAAAAGGTATATAAAGATCATAGGCCGATTCCCTCCCGTTGGTTGATTTAACATTATATTTGAAGCGAAAATCTAGAATTTATGTAGGTATTTCATTATTGACACTTATGTAAGATTTGAACACATTTGAAACTGACACAGCTGATAAACAGCGAAGACTGTATGGTATGAGTCATTCCCGAATGTATACAAATTTACTTCCCGCTCGCCTCCTCGAAAGTATTAAAATTTCCTTTTTAATACTTTTTGGAAGGAAAACTATTTATTAATAATAAATTTCATCCTCTCTCACTAGACACAACTTGACACTGGTGAGACATGTTAACAGCATGAGAGGTAATAGCGGAGTGGGTAGGTTGTAATAATATTATGTAAAATATTTTCAGTGACAATAGAGGCTAGGAGGGAATTCGGCTATGTCCAACTTTCTACCTTCTACCTGGGGAAAACCGAGGGACAACCTTTCGTCTGGGAGGAAATCGGGCTACACCCCTTACACGTAATCACATACTCTGAATAAGTGTAGTTTGCCTTCTTCGAATATAACACACTATTGCATCTATCTATCATTATTGCATCATTGCAGTTATTCAATACAATTTACTTTCAGTGTATGCGTATGAGAAGTTCTTAATCCATTAGCGAAGAGATTTGAGTCCAAGACCAATATTGGCTGAATAGCCAGATAATGTATAATGGCACGAGGTTGAGTCGTCGAGTGGCAGAGCGATTAACTATTTTTAGTCTAGTTTAGAAGTACATTTTCAGTAGAATAATATGATAAATAAATTAATGTTTTATTTCTCAAGTACAATTCAAATAATAAACTTAATTATTCTAAGACAATTCAATGAAAGAAATCAGCTATACAGTATGTCGATCTGCAGAAGCTTCTTAAGAGTTATCTGCTTCTCAGTATCCTAGCACTGTATTTTGGATTCGACCGAAAAATTCGGATTTGTCGTTTTTTAAGTATCCGATTCAGTTTATTCCTAGTAAACCCATTTTATTCTGTTTACAAATGAATAACGTACTGTGGGAGAGAGCAAGCGATAATATTCCAGATTATAGATTTCAAGTATTCGTCCAACCTAAACAAGATCATGAAAAAGATGTATAGGAAACGGTGGCCGAGTTGTGATTGTTATGATTGCAGTCAAACAATCTTGAGGCGTATTAGTGCTGAGAGGGGAAAAACAAAATCCTTTGTGAAACGCAGCCATTATCCGATTTATCAAGGGGAGTCTATTTAGAAACTGTTTATCTGAGAACATTTTCAGCCTAAATGGCATGAAAGTTTCCGTGGCTGCTGTGAATGGATATGAAAAAGGAAAACAGACACAAAAGAGGTGCTTTTGGAAGTGTGTGCGTTTCAGCACGGGAGGATTATGTCACCTTCTCAGGTAGCTAATCTCTAAAGCTCACCTGGGCTCAGCTCGAACATTGTAATAATACCATCTAGCCATTGTCATGCCACTTCCTGCCAGATATAATGCACTCCTTGCCACAACTATTGTTCCCTTCCTATCATCGCTACTAGGACGTTCTCTCGACAAATACCTCGGTCCATTCTAAAGTTGTAAGCGAATACAAATCGTAAACAGTATATTTCTTCTTTGAAGAGCAACGAATAGGATTTCATACACTCTCCACAACCACAATATAAAGTCCAGGTAGTGGGCCTATATGTTTCATCCTGTACGGATCATAATATGTGAAAAATAAATATTGTTTGTGTATTATAACTGTAAGTCTTAAAATAACTTTAATATAAAATAGCTTAACTGTAAGGCTAAAATATAAGCTTGGTGACAAGACGGTGGATAATGGGTTTTTGTGAAAAATATAAATTGATTGCACTACATAAATTTATCTCAATAGATGCAAGCATGAGATCTAATATTATTTCTACTTGTGGTTCACAAAAAATTCATCCTGCGTCACATCACCAAGCCTTTATTGTATTATATTCTCGCCGGGACTCATTTAATATGAACAAAATCTTTTCTCGCAATAATAATGTTGATTATGAAAGTACTTATGAGGCTTCTTAATCTAAAGGGACACTTGAAAAACCCTTCTGCTAAATGCTTTGTAAGTCTTCCTTGAGCTAAGCAAGCCTCAAGGTGGGTTCTAAAATTAATTAATATGGTCCGAGTGTGCAGCAGCCTGCGCGAGAAAATCCTTATTTTTGAATAACACGAAAATTGGAGCGTAGTGGGGGTAGTAATGAGAAGTATTGAGACACTATAAAAATGCGTTCCTTATAGTTTTTTTATTATCAGAAAAATTCATGATAAATCCTGAGAATTTATCATCCAAATCCTGCGGTTGTAGAATCAGATGTTCAACGTAGTTGAAGTTTAGTCCACACTATGTGGGCGGTGTTTTAATTAGATCTGAAATCTGGAAGCAGAAGTCATAAAAATATTCTATATTCTGAAATTATGAAAGCATACTGAAGGCTATTGCCGTCAGATAATAATTACATGAGTCTGTTGTTGAGCTTCAACTAACAGACTGGTATGTGTTAAAAATATAGACTTGAATCAAGTATAATATCTTGTTCAAGACACGAATATCTTGTTCCTTTACGACTGCAATTAAGAAATGATGTTATGAGAGCAGTCTTTTGCAGAAATTACCTCTATCATAAAAAAATTTATTATTTGTATCATCAGGCTGCTTGGCCTGAAAAGTCAATTTTCTCTTATAAGATCGCTTATTTAGTGATAATTTCACAGCTTTATGTACGTGATAGTTACTGGACTGAAAATAAAACCTAGGCTATTATAATGTTTATAGATCTTCATCATTAGTGAAGTAGTTATCGGTGTCTTTTCATGTTAAGGATACAAAATTGGAGCTCTTCTTGATTTTAATCACAGGCAATAGAGAGTGAATAGGTTGTAGCTATTTGAAGTCAATTAGCGACAAAATAAAGGGAATAATAAATAGAGATTATTATTAGTATATGAGAAATTTATTGTGAGAAAATTGTAATGGATGTGAAGGCGCAACAGACTCAAGCCCAAAACTGCTCTTTTTACAAATTTTGAATATGTTATATTGTAAAAAAATTGAGGTTAACGCTGAAAATTTAGATTCACCAAAATTCTCCACTCGAAAACTAATAAAATGATTCTTTTTCACTTGAAGGCAATCAATTTGAAAGATCACTCAAAACGAAACACTGAAATTACAGCAGGAATAATAGACTATAATAAATATTAAATTTTGATACTGGTGAGCAAGATTTCATTTATAATTTTTCGGCTGTCAATATAAAAAAACAAGCGAAAAAAGACTTATTTCTAAAATTTAGAGTAAGTTTGGAATTTGTGGTACATTGCAATGAAATTGCAACAGTTTTAAAAGTATCTATTTAAAACAAGTAGAGCACTAGAATTCTATTTAACTCAATTAAATTTTGGTACACCACATAAGTTATAGAACCTTCTACTTTTTCCACCTTTCTACATATCATGATAGGTATAAGATAATACAATGCTGGAATGCTTATCAAACCAAACACCTGTCTTCCCAACACCTGGAACAAGCAAAAACCCTAAAAACGGGTGGCTAAGTTTGAGAGTAACTGGAGCGCAAAGACAAACTTGTCACCACAGTGGGCAAGATAGCGAAATGATGCGATTGGGGTAGATTTATGGCTTACGCTGAGCTTAAAACATAGCTCTAGTTCTTGAGAGGCATGATCAGCACTTTTGAAAAATCTGAATGAAGTATATTTTTCGTAAAGCTCAACTCTATCTACTGTCATATCTTTTGAACAGATATCATGATATCGAATGAACTGACACAGTTGTTTTGCTTGAATAATAAGGACGAATACCCCTGTCAAAAATCCAGATAATTATTTGTAGATTCAAATCGTTAGGAAGTATTAAACGAAGCATGCTATTGTATCTATTCCGAAAATCGTATCATATTACAATGCAGAGGTAAATCATCAATAGGTATATCCAACAAAACATCACCAGGTTTTTTACAACGCTATGTCTATCTAGAACAAAAATCCATATCAATTTCATGCAGGAAGATATCAATAGCATTGAATTCTACCTGGATTGGATGGTTTTCCCCGGTTGAGGAACTTATCGAGCTATTTTTATTCAACATGCGGTATGCTCTCGATAGAAAAAATGAATATTACCATTTTTTCTAGAGAAACATTTGACCGACGTTCCACTATATTTATTTATTTAAAAAAAAATTAAATTCAAATAATAAAAGTTTGTTCAAATTTATTTTTTCTTGAATTTTTAATATGAGAATTTGATTAGTCATACATTAACTTTAGACGAAATTTGACTGAATAAGAAAATTGAATATGATTTCAATTTAATCTCCCCATTTATTTGGCTGTATAAGCAATACAACCAATAACAATAACTAGAAGATATATTCGACATCCTATTATAATTCATTTTTGAGTGATGGAAAAAATCAATATGAAAATAAGTCATCCAGTCAACCCATTGGATACCTTCAATTTTGAGATGGAATCAGAACAGATTGAACCTGCAAACGTTTGCAACTTCTTGGGAATCAAAATGGACCCTGGATTAAAGTGGAATTACCATATTGATGATGTCATGAAGAGACTGAGTAGGGCGACATTTGCTATCTCTACACTCACAAAAAGCATGACTATGAAAATAGTCTTTTCCGCTTACTATGGATATTTCCAGCCTCTTCTTACATATGGCTTGATTTTTTGGGGTACTTCGCCAGAGATGGTTCGAGTATTCAGAGCTCAAAAGCGGGTACTAAGAGTGATGCTTAAAAAACCTCTGAGAACACCTTGTAGAGAACTGTTCCGTACTATAAGGACGCTCACTCTGCCCTGTCTGTTTATTCTCCAGTCAGCAATCCACGGCTACAAACATAGAGCATCCTGGACTAGAGGGATAGATATTCATCACTACAATACAAGATCCAGGAATGCCTACAGACTGCAGGCTCACTGAACAACATTCTACGAAAATAGCCCAAACCACATGAGCAAAATATTTTTCAACAATCTACCTTCTCAAATAGCAAGCATTGACAAAATACATATTTTAAAAAATAAATTAAAGGACTGGCTGCTAGATGTTAGCTTTTATAGTTTAAGCGAGTACTTTGAACACTCATAATTTTGATGTACTCTATCAATATATCAATTGAACAAAGGCTGTGATTTAATATTGAAATTTAGTAATATGTTTGTTATGTATTTTTTTAAATTGATATCTATTGTTATATTATATTTTGTAATGACGATTGCAAAACAATTTTTGTACATGCAGAGATGAATAAATTCAAAAATCAATTGATGATTTTTAGCCAGAATAACTGGTTTATGAAAATTCCTGATAAAACGTAGTGAGGCGGCCTGCTTCCCCGACAGTTTCGGGTTAGATCCTCGATTTGCATCATAAATTACCCCTTACCCATTCTTACACCCCGAATGTTAACAAGAGTATGTCAGTTAAATTGGTATATTTTAATCTTCAATTGTTCAATTGAAATCACCAATTCAAATCAGTATTTGAAAAATTTTCAGTCGTCTTCCACACCGTATGACGAGTTCGAAAAATCGGAAGTCTAGGACAATGAAGTCAGCAAATTCTCAGTTGGCCTGCTATTCATTAGCAATGTCTGAATGAACCGGATTCAGGCAACACTAGTTCTCAGCTAGTGTAATGATATAATTCACAGATCATTCTTAATGAACCCAGTATAGCCTTTCATTCCACCTTGAAACGGAATAGCTGGACAAATTCTGAGATAATGAGTGCACCACCTGGATCCTATTACTGCAATGGACTTCAGGTTAGGTTTCCCCTTCCATTCACGATGTGCCATGAACAGTGTCGCATAGGGCTGCCCAATTTGACAGTTGTTTCTGAAAAAGGGCTCGAACTACCGGTCTTGTGCTCCCTTTCCTAATACTTCCCTCTCCCTTCCACGACTAATTGGGTGCTGACACTTGTCCAAGCCACAAAACCAGCACTAAGATCCTTTGACTCATTTGACGCTAGCTTTCATTTTCTGTTCCTGACACATATTTTCACACATAACATGAATTATCACACACACAACTAAACTAGTTCCTTTCTGCAGAAAGCATCTACTTTCCATTTCTCACAACTAGTTTCCAAACTCCATATCACTCAATCTATTCTTCACTGTTCCTAATATTTTCAAACATTTTGAGAATAATCTGCAATATGTTTTTGTTCTCTCACGTTTCTAAGAATCTTTTTCCTAAACGCGTTAACCCATTTCCCTTTCAGGGGCTAATCGCCTTCTTTTTGGCCACAGAAGTTATAGCTGAACTCAACCAAGTCCCTCTTCTATCTTGTGTCACACGGATATGTCTGATGTCTAGTGACAGAAAGACAATATTATATGTCAATTTGTTTTATGTGCCAATTCGTACTTCAGTCTATATTACTAAATTCCATTCATCATATTATAGCCGGCCTAGTTCTAAAATATGCATAGTGATGATTTGTACAAGTCTATTATTAATAGTTTTGTCCAGGCCACAGAATAGACTGCATATCATAGGCTATCTCCTAAATATCCTTTTTTAGAGGAATATTAAGGAATATAATATTCATTGTAGAGGAGTATGTCATGAGAATTTGTGTTTTGGACACCAACTCATACAACTATAAAAACTGTTGAATATGCTACACGTCTTATTTTCAAGTTCAATAAGATGGGATCGATTTCTTAGGCCTATATCTGAGAAGTGTTTGTAAGTTAGTCAGTCAGTTTTGATTCAGCAAGAATAGTGATGAGTTTACATGACAGTTCTTCTCCTGTGACAGTAATAGTTCAACGTTGTTCATTAGTTACAGTACAACGTGTGCAACTATATGCAGTGCAATTGTGTTTTAGCGTTTTAGTGTTAGAATAACAAGTAATTGTGATAAGATCATTAGTGGGTTCGGAACCCACCTAAAACTGTAGGTCCAACTCATAAATCACCATCATCCAACTCATTACCCACGCACAGGTCTCAGACCTATGTGGGCTTCATCCTCAAAAAAAGTGATAAAAAACTTCTTTTAGACTAGTGTAGGTTCGTAGTTTATTATTGAGTTTATTAAACAGTTTTTTGGATATTTGTTGATTGTATGTGATCAGCCTACCTGACAGTTATTGATTAGTTTTGGGCAGTGATTAATCTTATTGAAATATTCTTTACTAGTGGGAAGTTATTGAACTGTTGGTTTGTTGCATTGATTTCTTCAGTAATAATTACATATTAGTGACTGCTGTTTCGTGTCTTATTTTCAGGTGTTGCCAGCATCATTTTAGTGTTAGAAACCGTAACAGCAGATTACCTTCAACCGAATATATTGGCTAACACATAGATCAACTTTACTCAAAATCTATAGGAAGACAATTGTCAAAATACGCCGAATTTATAATGGGCTACTTATTTCACTATTCCTCTATAATGTCTGGTAAAATATTTGCTGCACAAAGCCATAAACATCACAGACACGACTCCATTCAGTAGAGCTAGAATAAGAATAAGGATCTTGGTGTATGGCTTGAGAATATCAGATATAATGGCTTGATTGGCTTACAGTATTGAAAGCCTAGTAGTCGAAATGGCATGATTAGAGCTCTATTGGCTGATGAATCAAATGGAATACAACGACTGAACAATAAGTATCAAGTTTCAAGGACGATTCCAAATTCAGATTTATCTGTGTCACTCTTAATTTCTGAAGCTCACTAGTCTTGTGCTTCACCCCTACCACCATACCTAGGAGCTCTATCAATTAATCTGATAACAAAATACAATAGGAAAAATTTATTTCATTCGTTTCAGTTATACGAGTTAAATTGAATTGACGTAACGTCGAAGGAAAAAATGAAAATAATATAATTGTAGAAGAAAGGGAGAGATGATACGGTTGAATGAGAGGGAACAAAAAAGAGACAGCAAATAATGATCTCTGGCCTGAATAATGGACATATAAATGATTTTAGTCGATCGGGCCTCACGTTCAGACAGACGGAGGCTAGATGAAGTCTGACAGATGAGAAACCAACATTGTAGAATTAATGATTCGAGAAGAGATGACGACGAAAAAGAAGAACAAGTGGAAAAAGAAAGCTATTAGGATGCAGCTATTAGTTGTATTGGTGCGAGAGAGAGATGCTGATGAATGAGAGGGATAAAGAGCGAGTGAGTTGGGAATAGATTGTATGCCGGGTCAAATTAAGGGCCCAGAAGAATAGCGGGAGGCTTAATACGTTAATAGCTCCGATTTCTGGGGATATCTTGTTACCTTGAGCATAGGCCGCCCCAATATAGTGCACTAAGTTAGATGGAAGACAATCCATATTGTATAATGTACCATCCGTTGAGCACTCCATTGTTAAAAAGCGTTTTTTTGTCCTTAGATGGACTTTTCATGGAATGTCAGAAGCTTGAAATTATTATGTGACGTATCAAAGATTAGAAAATAATATAGAAATTTTTAACAGAATTTATTAATTTCGTATCCTTTAAGTGCTATTAATTTATACTGAAGACTTCCGCAATGGGGGATCTTGAAACAGTTCTGAATAGCTGATGGAAATCGATGAATGCTACTGTACAAAAATATCAGTCATCACCGGAATTCGAACCACGGAGCTCCCAATTGCCGGTCAGGCGCCTTAATCACTAAACTATGGAGACTTTTCTGCACAGCAGCATTCATTTTAAACTTGGCCATTTCACCCGATGGTGAGTGATTTTTTTGTACAGTAGCAATCATCGATTTCCATCAGCTGTTCAATACTATTGTCAATATCCGCCATTGCGGAAGTCTTCAGTATAAGTTAATAGCACTTAAATAAATTCGAAATTAATAAATTCTGTTTCTGTATATCTGTCAGTTTGTTTTTTTGTCAGTCACTTCAAACTAACTTTAGAAAATTTTAATTAAAACATTTGTATATATAATAATGCTAGTTACAAACCATTCTCAAAATAAAGTTGAAATCTTTTTCTCCAGACTAATAGATTACCATCAGACTGAGTCAGACTGAGACCGGATTATCTGAGACAATAGTCAGGTAAATGAGAGAAATCAGGGAATTCACTCCTAAACTACAAAAACACATGTAAAAGAAGAAGTTACAGCCAGATTGATTGAAGCAAAAACCTGGAGAAAATTCTATTTCTATCCAATACTCCATGAAATACATATTTTAACTACTTCTACTGATCTATTGATCACCTTTATGGGATCAGAGAAGGTGCAAGCTCAGTATCACAGAAAAGAGAGTTTGAGGCTCAATAAAATATTCAGATACAGATTCAAATAGCTTTATTCCAGTGAAAGTACAACTTATATGACTATACTGACTGAGGCATCACCTTACAATGAATGACATCACCTAAATTCTTGGAAAATTGATAAAAAATAGATACAAGACGATACGTTACTATTACATTGTTTTGTAAGTTTGATTACTGACATTATTTAGAACATTTGCATAATAAATGAATTGTATTATCAAGGTGATGCATTTACACAAATGGGCGGAGTAAGGGCAAAATAGCCCTATCTTTCACTCAACCTACCATTGAACTCTACTAGAATTAGTTTATATAGAATAAAAGAATACACTTTAGTAGATAATTCACAGAATACAATGAAAGTGAATGAGTTAATAGTTAAATTTGATTATTAAACTTGATATGATTCAAAGAAAAAAGTAAGTAATTGGACGTAAAATTGAAATTGAAATTGTTTATTGGCAGAAACAAAACTTTTACAAACAATCTTAGAAAATACAAAATGAGCAATATAATAATTATAAATATGACAAGATAAAAAATAATATTACAAAATAAAATGAATTGCCAATTGAGTATTTGCATCTCGAGGTACTAGACCTGTGTGAGATGGTGACTTAATAATAAATCAAATAAATGAATAGATAAAAATAACTGAAAGTAGATATATATATATATAAATATGAAAAACGCTGAAAAGTGGTTACTGAGGCCGACAATTGCTTATAGAATGACACATAAAAAATTGTATCGGTGATTTATCAATATTGTAGCCTTGAAATGTAATAAAATATAAAGTAAGGATTTATTACACGAGAACTCTAAAAAAGTTATCTATATTCTCGATTTCCATTAAGAATTTCTTGACATCTCTCAAAAACCTTGATCGCACCTTACACTGTCTTATCTCCAAGGGCAGCAGGTTGAAGAACTTTGGTGCTAGATAAGAATAAAATTTCATGAAATGACTTTTATTTGGTTTAGGCATGCAAGCTTCAAATTGATTTCTCAGATTATTATTTTTGAAATTAAAGTACTCATTTCCATTAACACTTCTATCAAAGAAGTTTCTGAGTACTTTATAAACATATAAATTTTTCAATGGAAGGATGTTCAACTCTTTAAAAAGAGGTGCTGAATGCTCCAACCTTGCCTTAAAGGAGATAATGCGAATAAAATATTTCTGTAGAACAACTATCGGCCTCATGGTTACAGAGTATGATCCTCCCCACAACGTCAAACCATATTCAAGTTTAGAATTGATCAATGCATAGTATACAGACTTTAATAGACTGGCGCTACAGACTGATCTTAATAGATAGAATATTCGTATGTATTTGATGAGTTTCTGCTTAAGATAGTTTAAATGCTTTTTCCAAGTAACTTTAGAGTCTAGTACCAGTCCCAGGTATTTAATTTCTTCCACCTGTTCAAGTTGGGGGCAAGCACAGATTGCGGTTTCGGTACAAGATACATTATGATACTTCAATGGTATATTTTTAAAATAGAGAAGAAGAAAAATTAAATTAAATACTAAAAGTAAACAAGCAACTGAAACAATAAGAATAATTGAAAAGTAATAATGTATAAATTTAACTAAAGCTTATTTACAATCAATTAAAATTTGATTGAGAATTAAAATCAAACAAAATTATGGGTTTACTAAATTAACAAAAAGATGGAAAGCTTGAGTGATTTAAGAGACGAAGAAGTAACAGACAAAAACTTTGGAGGTTGAAAAGTGGTCACTCACAAATAATGCTCCTGGGGATGAAGATGGTGATGATGATCATCATCATCATGATGACCATTGGGAATGTAGTTATGACGACTGAGGTAGTGGAAGTGACGATGATTGCACTGCTGCACACTGATGATTGCTGAAGGATTCACGACGGGTACATGGGAGTTTAAACGCGTGGAAGGAGCCGGAGGAAGGATTTGTGTTTTTGATTCAGGAAGAGCTCAAAGTCGGTAGCGACGAGAGGGGAAGCTGATTACTTATGTAAACACGATCTGGTGCACGGGTGTAATTGTGTGACACAATCAATGAAGTCAACCCCAGTGGCTGTGAGCGTTTGTAGGGGACAGCAGCGTTGACGTTGGCGTTGGGCGCAGGAATCCCCGTTTAGCATATCAAATGAACCGCAATCAGCGGAGTCGACATTATACACGGGCAGCGAGACAAAGGCAACGACGAGGCACAGAAGAAGCAGAAAGTGAGTAGAATGAAATGAGTGAGACTTAACATTGAGAACCGGCAGAAATCGTTATCCTCCTGCTCAACAATTTAATGGAGCTTGAGAATACCCAATGTCTCGCTGATACTTCCTTATGTCAGCAATCACCATCAGACTTTCATTTAAATTCTCTCCCGTTGGAACGATCAGAGATTATTTCAGAGACTTTGGAGCTATTTTTTCTTGATACTGTAGAAGACAGCCTGCTATTGCACCTTTACCAGAAGATCTTTTTACTAATTCGGAATTGTTACACGAAACCTGGACAAAGAGATATTTTAGTGCCAGAACTATTCATTTTTCAATGAAACTTTGGGTATTGTTACTTTTAGAGCATAAAATGTATGTGTGTAACTGTATATGTATATGCCTGTAATGTTTTTCTCTGTAACTGACATATCTATGTTTTTTTCATATCAAATTCCTAAATATCATGTCAAAGGTTATGTGCCGTACGACCATGCAAAGGTTGTTTCAATTTTTTTATCAATGTATATTTTTTTGCTGATGATGCCCACATGAGTCCGAGACTTGTGCGTGGGTAATGAGATGAATGATCACACATATAGATGCCAGAAGGAGGAGCAGGATTCGAACCCACGACCGCTGAAATGACAGCAAGCTGAAGTTGCGACGCCCCAACCAACTGCGCTAAGCGGCCCGTCAAATTTGTGTTGTAACTTTGAGAAAAGTGAATTATATCAAAATAGAAAAATAAAATAAGCCAATATGTGTGTTTTCTTTCAGTCTGTCAATTTATATCATTTTATTAGTGTTAAACAAATGAATGGAATACAAAACTATAAAAAAAACGAATGTGGGTATTTTTATCTTTCCATTGAACTATTGTGTAACTATCAACTATCTCTATCTATAATCTCTATCTATAAAAGGATGATACCCTGACTCACTCATCAACGCAGAGCCAAAACTACTAGGCCTATGAACTTGAAATTTCGTATGAACAATCCTTATAGGATTTCACCGTGCAATAAGAAAGGATTTTTCAAAATTCGCAATTTTAGGGGAGTTTTTAGGGGGTTAAAGTTCTGCCTATGCAAAGCACAGGTACTAGCTAGCTTACTGGGATCTTTTAATCATATGGAAAATAATTTGAAATTTTTCAATCTGCTGTACACGCTGTTTCGATGGACAAGCTGTTTGTGTGTTTTGCAAATCAGCATCATTCACCTAACTACTGAACTTGCCGGCTAAACAGCTTATAGGAACAGCTGATAGAAGGCAACAGTTTTTAATCATATGGCAGGCCCCTTAGCGGCGTTATTTACGCTGTCTGAAACGCAAAAACTTTGCATGTAGGATACCGTGCAGTATGTAGGAAACATATGACTGTGTATGATGAAATGTAATTATGCCGGGTTGATGACATCTGTTAACCAATGCAGCTAGAAATTTGAAATGTATTCTCAGTAGGAGGTGGCGAATAATAAAATAAAAAACCTAGCTTCTACCCTAATAGTCGTGGAAGGTTTAACTTTGAAATGTTCATTGAGAGGTGGTGAGTAAGGTCTTACGGTGTAAGAAAACAACGAAGGAGGCCTCTCTGATCAGCTGGAAGAGCCCTATGACTAACTTCTTCCCTAATAGTCCAAGAAGGTTGAAATTTGAAATGTAACCTCAGTGGGAGGTGAAAAATAATAAAATCAAGAATTTTTTATGAGAACGCAGCAACGCGCGTCGGGCTAGCTAGTTAACTATAAATTGTAAGTCGAACTACTATTACTAACTTCTGCATCAATACTATTTAATTCATTATATTTCAGATGTATTTTATGTTTCTTTGTTATGAAAGATGAATAAAAAATTTAATTTGAATTGGAATATGGATGAAAAAAATCGAAATTCGATCAAACAATATGAGAAATTTAATCAAACCAATTTGAATACTCTGTTTTGATGTACAGTGCTTTTGTAAAATTTTGTCAGTTTTGTGTTACCAATAAACTTAATTCACGAACATGAGTTCATGAGCTTCATGTTATAGAGCTTCAAGTTATTCTTCTGTTCGATTTGACATATAAATGGGGCCGGAATATAAATTATAGAAAAACATGTTTATCATTCAAAGATTACAAATAATATGACGATGGTGCACATTTCAGAATAAAAATTGCAGAGGAACAAATCGAACTTAAAAGAGGAAGAGTTTTACGATAGGGAAATTCTGAGACCAAACGTCAATGTATTTGTGTTGTAACATTGAGAAAAATGAATTATATCGAAATAGAAAAATCAAATAAACAAATATAAGCAAGTACTACGATGAATCTATGTTTGTTCTTTCAATCTGTCTATTTATATCATTTTATTGGTGTTAACGTTGAACAAATGAATAGAATACAAAACTATAAAATCACAAATGTGTGTATTTTTCTCTTTCTATTGAATTGAACTATAACTATCAACTATAAATTGTAACTATCAACTATTAACTCTAAACTGTAAGTCGAATTACAAGAGGAATTTAGTTTTAAATGGAAGTACACTGGAAACAATAAAAAATATGAAAATTCACTGGATTCTATGCCCAATCTAATTGTTCTTACTGAAGGCTGCTACGTATAACATATTCAAAATGATACACAACACGTGAATGACTACAGATATCTAGTATTCTCATCCAGTCATGTTGCATCCTAACCATGGCAAAGAAAATAGGCGAGCATGAAAAACAGTCTTGCTTCCCTCCAAGTTCTCTCAATTGTCCATCAGCTTACAGGCAGTAGCGAGCGGTTACCTTGTAATAGAATTTAGATTCCAAGGACCCTGTCACCCATGCCCTGTTAGGAGTAGACATGAGTGACCCCAACATACTGCTACACCCTCTTCCAGTTGACTTACGTATTCTTGTGGTGAGTTATGCAAAACGTCTCACAAGGCGTTTCGCTTTGCCAATCCCGAGTCCCCTTGACGAACATCTTTATTCTACTGCAACTCATTTTTATTCTGACAACGATTTTCCTCCTACGTGCTTATTTTTGTTTGAGCAACGAGTATTTCGAGTATTTTAGCTTATCAGTCAAACTCAATTTCCGGGCGTAATGCAAATGGAGGGTAAATGATTTTTTTGTGTAGATTATGTCTTGGAGACTTCAGTTAAGGAGTATGAGACAAGTCAGATCAATAATTATACACTAGATACCATAATTACTATATAAATTAGTTGAGGTGAGGCTTAATTTTGATTTGAAAGGAACTCTTGTACACTATAAAAAGCTTTATCAACTGAATTTTGATGTTTACTGCACTGATGCTATTGTGGGGCCGGTCATCTGGATACATGAGTGAAATATTCTGCTGAAGAGCGATGGCTGTCGTATGCCTTTGGAACATGCATTTTGACTATTTAATCATCAGTTGAAAATAGAAAATCATGTCTATCGTAAACTTCACTATACTATTGAAGTATGATACGTATCTAGGAACCTTTTTAGTAGTGAACTCTTTTTTCAGGTATTTCTTCATCATTTCAATTTCTATCAACCCAAACTTTATTAACTCAAACTATAAACACACGCTTCAAGTTTTGGTCTTCGGTTTAAATTAAAAAAAAAAAACCATCAAATGAATATAGAATTCAGGTTATATAGGCTTGTTGTTCATATAAGTTAACGAGTTCATTATTTTATTATAATTTATTAAATATTTGTATTTCATTTCATTTATCCTCTTGTTAAGGCAACAATATTACCTTTTTTTCAAAGAGAAAAGGTATACCAATAATATGACGATGGTGTACATTTCATAATAAAACTTACAGAGGAACAGATCAAACTTAAAAGAGGAAGAGTTTTCCATAAGACGATAAGGAAAATATCAGCAATTATATATTAACTATAACAATATATTAATCACAAGTTAGTTTTGAAGTAACTAACAATTTAATAAACTGACAAATATGCAGAAACCGAATTTATTAATTTCGAATTCCTCAAAGTGCTATTAATTTATTCTGAAGACTATATATTGACAACAGCATTGAATAGCTGTTGGAAATCGATGAAAGCTATTGTACAAAATATCAGTCACCACCGGGAATCGAACGCGGACCTCCCAGTTGCTGGTTGGACGCCTTAACCACTAGACTATAGTGACTTTTCTGCATAGCAGCATTCATTTTAAACTTGGCCATATCGGCTCGTATCTCACAAGTTAGTTTGGAGTAACTGACAATTTAACAAACTGACAAATATACAAAAACATAATTTATTTTATCCCGGTGGTTCGGAACCCACCTAAAACTGTGGTCCAACTCATCAATCACTTTCATCCAACTCATCAACCACGCACAGGTCTCAAACCCATGCGGGTTTCATCCTAAAAAAATAAATGTGAGGACTGGAATTTTGGAGCCCCTTCTGGCCCCCCCCCCCAAAAAAACTCATTGCATTTCTAGGCGACCTGATGGCGTTTCTGATAGTGTGAAGTCTTAGGAACAAAATCTCAGAGATAAACATACCGATCCCCATTCTGTGGAAGATTTGTTTGAGCTCTCAAACGAAGTTTTAGTGGGTTTTGGGTGTGCATCCTATTTTTCGAACAGATGCAGCTCCAAAACCACTGAAAATAATAACCACTGTAATTGATTTCAAATGGCAGAAAACTTTATTTTCCTCAGAGAAATTTTGAATTACAAATTTCGGTCCTGCTATTAGGGGGATATAGCTGGTTTAAATACACAAACTTCAAAATTGTAAATTTTCCTGCAACTTTACCAAAATTTCGAAAAATTCTGATTTTATACTCATTTAGGGAACAGAGCTTCTAAATGTTCTCTTGAAAAAAAAAACAGGAGTAACGTTTTCTCTACGAGGCTTAGTTCGGTCTCAAATTTGAAGAAAACGATGATGAGGTGAGAAAATTCTACAGTTTTCCCAACATGGCGGCCGAAGCACAGGTAGGATTCTTGGGAACATTCAGTGAGTTATTCAGCATGTTTTTCTAGTCATATATCATGATTTCCAGCCATGTTGGAAGTCCTTTCTCACTCAAAATTCATGCTAATTTGACTGGACTAAATCGCAGATATTAATTTGAATAAGTTGGTGCTTGTTAATTTTTGTGAATCATGATCACATATGGAAATCATGTAAATCTCAAAGTTTGCCATATTAATTTTGAATTGTAGACCCTTGAATTGGGCAAAGTAGGCTAGCTGTAATATTCTCTTGAACTTTCAGTAATATTATTATTATTCATTATTTTTGACACTTTCTTGTGAATGTTATCTAAATCAGTATACTTAAAACGGCCGTCTCTTGTTACCTTCTCCAAGGATAAGACACTTTGGCCCTTGACAAAATTGGTTGTTTACAAGCGAATTCTCACAAGTTCTTATTTTATTATTATTATTATTATTATTATTTGTGCTGATGTGCATGTGCAACATTCGAACAAGGTGCATACTGACCTCTTTACTAACTTTGCCAATCAAGTGCTTCAGTTTCTATGAACATCATATGCTTACCAATTCACAAAAAAAAATGTACATTGGCAGTTATTGTTTCAAGAGTTTTGTTTCTTCTTCTTGTTCAACAGATCTAACAATATATCATGCCTCAAAACTTTCTCTCTGATTTTTTTCCAATTCAACGATTTGAAATAACCTAATAAAAGATTTCAACACATTCAAAAATGAAAACGTCAACGCTTGCACTGTAGAAAAATAAAGTTGATAATTGGGCTAGCATCAGCCTTTGTAATGGACAATGTTACGATTTTAAAATGTAAAACAGCGACTGCCCCAGCTGTTCACTGTTTTGATTTTCACTAGCCTAAACTAACCTAGAGCATATAGTGGAAATCTGTTTTACATCATAATTACTTTTATATTGGACCCCCAAACTACAAAATCAATAGCGATCTCACTTGCACTATGAGGAAGCTATATACCAAGTTTTAAGAGTCTAAAATCTTATTTTCAAGCGCTAGGGCACAGACGGACGGACGGACAACAGCATGATTTCATTGAAGCACTGTCGGGTCCTTAATAATGTAATTGATAAGTCTGAAAAAACAGAATAACGAACGAAGGTCGATGCATGCGGTAGCGTTCCAAAGCGAGTTTGTAATCGCATGGTCTTGTTGAAAATGACCTTTTTTCCTTAACACCTTCTAATAGGATAAGCGTGAAATAAGTTGCTCTTTCCAAAATTAGTTGTTTGCGAGCAAGTTCCCCAGCCCGTGGGGCTCACTAGTTGTACTCGTGAAATGAACAATATGAACAAATGAAAATCACAGCTCTGAAATAAATCATTTGTCAACAAGCAATCAAATTACTTGCATGTAACAGCAATCTCTATTGTTTATTTTTCAGTTATTTGATCGTCAGGTTTTCTCACTAATAACAGCAATCTTCTCTCATCAATGCAGATGGATGTTGATGCAATCGGCACTCCGTTCAACGAGACAAAATTGGAAAAATACAATTTTGAAAACAGGAAAACGACTGACTTGCTTTTTTCAGTTTCGCTCGAAAATCAACTGCCACCAATTGCCGTATAGGTAGGCATAGGGGACTTCTGTTTGTTACGCTCTCCGCGCAATATTTTCGACGTGTTCTGATTCAACAACTCATCGAACAATTGATTGCTCCTCATATTCTATATTTGTTCTAAACGTTCTACGTTGAAAAATCTTTAGCGAATTTTGTTCAAGTTGATTTCTAGTTAGTATAAATTTGAGAGACTTCTAATCTCCTCCAAAAAAAGGAATGAAATGAGAAGTATTGGAACTTGATTTGGAAGACATATCTAAACTCTTGTGCGCCTCACATAAGAGTACGATGCCAAAATAAATGCGAAGTTACTAAATATACCTAAAATCTAAACTGCATGCTATACTAACTTCGTTATGTATGTACTATTCATTTCACCACCAAGAGTTTTTATTCATTTCTGTCAATCTGGGGTCCCAGAAACAAATAAACAAATTACAAACAGGTGGCAGCGTAAGTAATTGTACTAGAAAGAAGCAAATAATAGAGAGGGAGAGGAAAACTTCAACCCACTAAAGTTTCTCATGTATTAGGATTTTTGTAGGCAATCTCAATTCTCGATTCCCATTAATTCCCATTAAAAATTGTATTCATATTCAGTTGTTCTCGAACATGATATACAATCTTAGCTACTTAGAAATTATAAATAATTATAAGCCTTATTCTTATTAGATATTAAGCTCAGGTGAACTCAGATATTATACTACCTGTAGATAAAAATTAGATTTTAAATAATTCTTAATATTGAGTTTATTTTATATAATTATAATCAGGTTCACCTTCAATTATTGAATTCATCATAGCTTATGTTTCATGTTTACTGAATTATTCTATCTGGGGACTGAACAACATGCATTAAAAGATTGAACGATCACCACGTGTAGAGTGGGGAATGGGCGAATTACTCATACATAACTACAGCGTTAGTAGGCTATCAGGCTCAGGCCGCCTGTGCTTGCTTATCTCTAACGAGACTCATCACAGATTTCCTATTCTACCTTGTCAGGCGCATTCAGGCAGACAGCTAACAAACCACTGTTTGGTTTAAATTAGTGGATTGTTTATACACCGAAGCGATTGGCTAGCATTAGTCAGGTGGAAGTTCTCACATCACCTTGATCTCTCTCTCACTCAATAGAGGGAGACAGAGTTGTAGAAGGAATAAGGATAAGGCAAAAGGGTAGAGGTATGGAGGGGTTGTTGCGTGAGTGAGTGAGTAACAGAACAGAAATGGTGACGCGGCAGCATGGGTTCAACCGTAAAGGCCCGACAAAACAGTTGCGGGGCCCCATTTAATCCCAATGGAACTTAACTAAATTCTGTTGTCACTGTAAACATTTTGTCCTGCCACCCTCCTTCATAACACTGGGGGACATTACGTTTTAGTTCACGGCTCTCTCTCGTGCTCTCTTTCTCTTTCCACATCTCCCTCAGGAGGTTCCTTATCGCAACACAGATCTTGCTATTCAACCACTATTGTTTAGGACAACTAGTGAGCAAAATAGTAGCCCCTTTGAATGGTAACAAAAAAATTAAGTTTTAATTGTATGAATATTATATATAGTATAGTATTATAAATAACAGATGGGTTCCAAGTAGATAAGAACAAAGGATTCATTGTTGTTGAAATAAAGCAAAATCAATTTAACTGTGTATTAGTGGAATCAATTCAATAGCTTAAAGATATTTTCTCTGTATTTAGTGCTCCGTTTCAAGTAAACTCTATCTTCTTCAACTAAAAGAGAATCAATCTTTATTTTTTCCAAGTTAAAATTTACACCTTACAGCCTTAGTTAGTTACTAAACTTATAAATTTAGTGTCTTTATAATGTATTTTATTCTATTATTTTTCTCATTTGTGACTGTTTTATTATTTTACTAATTTGTGACTTTGTAATTGAATATGCTTATTTTCATTTTGTATATTGACAATGCAGAAATTCTTTACATGTTTCAAAAATGATGTAAATGAATGAAAATGCTAATTAAAAATTGAATTGAATTGAAATTTCCAGTGGGACTGAACCTACAAGATGTAGATTATCTGACTGAAATTTTGTGAAGAAAGCAGTTTCGGGTTGAAAAGCCTATTTTTTCCACCCAATTGATTGCTATTTAACCTAGACAATTGCATTTATTTAGATGAATAATTAAATGTCAAAGTGATTCACATTTTAGAAATCGAGCTTCACTGCCAAAAAATAGTTATATAATTCAATGTAATACACATTATTCGAGAGAAATGTACGTTATTAAGTCAAGAGAGTGAGTCTTTCTCCTCGATGGAGCTTGCTGGACATATTCGGAACAAAAGGAACTTTTGGAACTAGCACTGGAAAGGCGTTCTACGCGTCATAAGGTTTCTTTCCAGGAAAGTAACTGATACAGCTGCTGGATCATGCACAAACTCATGATGTAACTTGGATACTTCAAAAAGGTTCTGTTTTTAGAAAATGATCGGTAATAGAAAATTATGCACATCAGATCCTTATGGATATCTTTGTGAACCGGTAATGACTGCTCTAAAACAAAGGTGTCTGTCGGCTGTCTATTATCTGTTGCTTGCCGCACGAAAGAATGTAAATTAAGTTGTCAATGCATGCTTGTTCCATCAGGGCATAATGGTGACAAATGACTCTGGTGATGGACCAACGGATTTAGTTCTGAGAATCGCGTGCTCGGCCAATCAATTAACATCCTCCGGAGTTAATTAACTCGGACTGGACAAGGGGAAGAGAAATTAGGTGTGAGGATAGAAGGAAAAAATCACCGCTCCAGTAATTGAGTCTTTAAAAAAGGTGTTCTAGGCACTCAAGATGAATATTAGTCGCACGTCCTAATAGCGCTCAGCTCATAAGCACGGCTAACAGCTTGTAATTTATATATACTGTATATTGTTCTCATGCCGCGGATTTGATTTACGATCTCGTGAACAACCTTCGCCGCGCTGCGATTGACTCGTTAATGATAACGGTGGTTTTATTTCTGCTGCTTTGATATGTCCGTTCGCACAAGTCCATTATATGCAAACGTTACTTACCTCATCGACTGCAATAATTATCAACTCAAGGAATTTTTCTATGTTGAAGGACTCAATTCCTAAAGGGAAGTAAAATTGCACTCACTGCGTATTGTCTATATTCAAAATATTGCACTATGCACAAAATGCACAAAAAATTACATAAATCAGATCAATATGACTTAAATAGATTATTGTTTGTTAAAACACAAACTTATAAAAATATAAGCAACCAATAGGTCGATACCAAGATCATATAGCTCTAGCTATCATAGCTTGAGGAAAAATATATGTCAAATATTCAAATAGTCAATATTACTGTACAAAAATCAATCACTAAAAGTTAAAAGGCCGATCTAAAATAATAACTGTACAATAAACTGTCCAATAATATTTAAAAAGAAACGTCGAAAAAAAAAACAATTAACTTACGTAGCTCTAGTCCGTAATACAATAAAAACTATTTAGTAGCTCACTGGTATGAATTAAATAGGAAAAATAATTATCACTATAGTCACTAAGAAAGAATTATCACTATATAGGCACAATATATAGAACTGTCACTACTTGTTTATCACGACGAATTTCAAACAAGACTGAACTAATTTACAAAAGTCTCCCACTATTTATATAATTCTCCATAATTATTGAGATATCTCTCAATTTTTCTATCAACTTCTACCGAATTCTAAAATAAACAATGAAAGACCGTCACACCTTCCACAATATTCGATAAGACTCCATTAATTTCTAATCAAACAACTAGAACATTCTACAAAGTTCCAAGTAAACACCATAAAAGTGTCAAAAGCAGAGTAATTAATTGCTTAGAAGTAAACATTTACATAGCAGATAACACCGAGAACCACTGTTCCTTCTTTCTCTCGCAATTCTCACTACAATATTATATATACATCAAATTAAATTATAATTATAAAATATATGCATTCCAACAAATGAAATGAACATACAATTTTAAATTTCCATTCAGAAATAGATCTGATGTCACATATGCATTAATCTCCTCTTTGTCTTCATTAACCTATATTGTCCTCATCTCAATTTTGAAGATAAAAAGTTTTTCGTGTAATCATGCTGTGGGCCAGTTGCTTTGAGATGTTTGACATTGTATTAATTTGATCTATTTGGTTATATTATTTTATCTTGGATCGGCATGAATATTTCATGACTAACTGAGATGAGTACTGAGCCATCTGATTCAATGGACATCTGGCCGATGGATGAGATGCTTTGGTCTTTGACTTGCATCGAAATGGCGAGTCTGAAAACTTGAGGGAGCCAAATAACAAATGTGAAAATCCTTGCACCATTACATAATAGTGCGGCCGAGGGCTGGCACCCTTTACAAAAATACACTAACCCTTCGCTAATTGTTCTCAAGTGGCTATTGTCAATTACTGGCTCCTCAAGTTACCAGTCACATCTGGTATGTTGACCGCGGCTGTGGCTATTATCGCTTAGCAGGCCTGCGCTGTTCATTATCCCCGCGTCACCTAAAATAACACTTCACAAAAGTTTCCACCCACTATTGCCCAGCTAACAAGCGATTTATGCATATTTACTCAGCCTATCCAGTCGTATATAGCTTCCATTGTTATTGAAAACGAAAAGTCTTATTATTTCCAGTGCTGTAATGTATAGAGAAACAATAAATATTAGTATTCATAGTTACGGTACGTTCCTACCAGGAGCCCATCTACACTCAACTCTCAGCATCTGTTGAAATTCGGGATTGCAATTCAGCTCTCGTGAAAAAAGGTCAAAACAACCCGTCAGGGGTCAACATCATCATACTTCAACTTACGAGGTCATGATCTCATAGTTTGTACAGCTGGATATCGTGAGGACCAAGTTGATAAGTGTAGTAAATTTTTATTCAGTTTTGAATTGACATACTTAGCCTATTGGAATATTCCGTTTACTTGAGAAAGAATGATTTTAGAAAGACGGTTTGGATATTGATTCAAAATTTAAAGGGGAATAATAATAAATATCAAAGTCGAATACACTGTGGAATCGTGGTACTCACGTTGCTTCATTCTGTTATACACCATTCCACTGCATGTATATGATTTTGTGATAGTAATTATCATAATGTATTGAAAGCTCCACTGTGCAAGCACCCCAAAAGATCTCAATACTACTTGGTTAAACTTTTCCATCTCTTTATTAAAACCTCGTTTTTGGGCAATGCTCTGTGATCCAGACGATTTAAATTTAACGTCTTCCAAGTTTTGTATAATAGTAATAGATGAGACAAAGTAATCTCAATAAAATTGGAGTCCCCTAGCAACTGGCGAATTCTTCCAGGTGAAAACTAATATAAACTAAAATAAATATTTATTTAATAATAAATATCAAAGTCTAATACACTGTGGAATCTTGGTACTCACGCTACTTCAGAGATGATTCAAAGTAATCTTAATAAAATTGGAATCGTCAAGCTACATTTCTTCCAGGTGAAAACCGTCTTGACTCTTGACAGTGATCAAGTGCCTGAAGACGTAAACGCAGTGATTACTGAGAACTCGGACAGGCTGTGAGTGTTTAGTTACCCCGGCTGGGCTGAGAGCAGGCTGACCAAACCATCCCCTGAGTTTACAAAGCTCTTAGCTGTCCTGATACTGGCCATTCTCATAAATATGAGTTCCTGACCAACCATACTCAGCTACTGGCCACGTGTTTGCTACAAGCAGATTGTTTGTCACTTGAAAGTGTGAAGAACTTTGATTTACTTAGCTGTCTGTTGCCTTAGAATGTGTGCAAAACATCAACTTCGAATCAGTTATTATCAGAATCAATCTGAAATCTTCGTCACATTTGTAGCTTATTGGATAGACAAGCTAACTAAACTGCAAGAATCTAATATCAATCTAATATCTCATCAATCATCATCATCCAACTCATTACCCACGCACAGGTCTCAGACCTATGTACGCTTCATCCTCAAAAAAAAAAAATATATATATATATAATATAATATAATATTATATATAATTTGACTGCCTGAAAGATTAGAGTAGCCTACACATGATCTTCAATATAATGTTAGGAACACTCCTTATTTTTTTATTTCGACTATATTTTTTCCTTGCTGATAAGTGAGAAGCTCTCTTGAGTCCATCACCAATAAAATTAACCGTACTTCAACATAAGGAAATCCAACAAAAATACTATTGCGAGTAAGTACTGTTGAGGCTCTAAAAAACTATCTATGCTCTATGCAAGATGATGTTCTTTATAAATGCAACAAATATTTCAAAATTGATACTTCAATGCCTTAAGGCCAGAAACTTCTATTGAAATGTACAGGTTGGCTTTGTATGTGTTTTATTTTATATAGGGTTGAGCAACCACCAATCGTTAGATAATATGAAAAATGAAATCATGATGCACAATGTTTCTCACATACCTCTACATTCGAAAGGGTTGATCGACGAGTTATATTCATACTCCTTGAGCCTATTGTAAGGGTGGATAGTCTAAAAAACCACAAGAGTTCGATTCATCTGTCACTCAAGTGAAGTAGCCAGTTTGCTTCACGAGCAACTCAGCGTGTCAAGTGCTCTTTGTGTTCAATCGAAATAAACCAAACATATCTCTACCCTATTTCATAATTGTGTATTGTAGAAGCTTCAGGCCTTATAAAATCTTTATTACCTGTGAATACAGATATTTCCCATCTCCATAATAGATCACTTGGAATAGTGTTTGAAAAGAAACTGATGATCTGGAGTTCTTGTCTATTATCCTTTGGAATGAAGAACTATTTATTCTTCAATGGCCATCCATTTGTATCGAATCCTTTTGCCCAGTAACTTATTGGTCTCTTTTCGTCCCTTCAATCTTCTTTAAAGGAAACGCTCCATTCTATTCAGATTGGTAAAAATGTTTTATATCCGAGTTCTAAGGTTCAATCGTTCGTTTCAGATACAAACTCTGTATTCTGAAACGTGGAATTGACTAAATTTATCCTTTTTTGATTTCATTTTTAGGTTCCTTAATATGAATCAAGATTCTAAAAATAAGCGATTTCAAACCCATTATTGGGATAAAAATACTAGTCTTCAAGACCTGAATTCAATGATTAAAGATTTTTCTTTGTACGCAAGTGACGTGGGTACTCTAAAGAGTTGAAAAAGCTAATTGAATGCTCATTTTCACTAGAATTTAGTTATAAAAGAGACGGTGAAGCAATTGAATCTACCTGGAGCTTGATTATCCTTCAGTCACGAGCGCTCAAGACTGCACTTGAGTGGGTGACCTTTTTCTATGACTTGATGTTATAAGCTTTATTATCACTTACCCAGTGGTTCGGAACGCACATAGTGACTAATAGTACCTCAGCAATTACTATTTTTTGTAGGTCCAGCATTTCCCCCAAACTATTGCTCAAATGGTGAGGTGGAACTACCCCAATAAAAGTCTTATTATCGTCATTAATATCATTATCGTGGACATTTGAAGAGTGACCTGACAACATTTTAAATGATCAACTTAACTTCTTCTCACATACTCTATTTGACAAAATAATCCCAATTTCAAACCTCCCGCCTACTCATCCCCCCACCCCTTCAACATTCCAACATACATAACCCTCAAACTCATGCCTTGAATCAGTGTACTGTGGGTCGTCTGATGATGCTCTAGACAACAGAGCGAAACGGCCGTCACGCCATAACGTGAGTCAATTTCCATTTAAAGGTTTTTTTTAAGTTTATAATTTCCATTAGATGTAATTCATGTTCATTTAGGAAAAATGTTGATATTCAGGTATCATAAAATGATGTTACTGTAGATAATAGGAAAGCTATGGTTAGTGGGTGACAACTGTGTGTTATAAAATTTTCATTAGAAGGGCGAATACAAATTGAAATGTGATGACTGCAACAAGTTCTATATAGGACAAACTGGCAGGACATTCACCACTAGATTCAAAGAACACACAAGAGCCATCTCACACCCAAACACATATTCCACGTTTGCTGAACACATCATTTCAACAGGCCACAGTTATACAGACATTGACACTAATTTAGACACACTACACTTCACTCACAAAAGCCAGAAACGCAATGTTTTAGAACAATATGAGATATACAAACATGCAAAGCAGCAACCTGACGACATTTTAAATGATCAACTTAACTTCTTCTCACATACTCTATTTGACAAAATAATCCCAATTTCAAACCTCCCGCCTACTCACCCCCCCACCCCTTCACCATTCCAACATACATAACCCTCAAACTCATGCCTTGAATCAGTGTACTGTGGGTCGTCTGATGATGCTCTAGACAACAGAGCGAAACGGCCGTCACGCCATAACGTGAGTCAATTTCCATTTAAAAGTGTTTTTTAAGTTTATAATACATATTAGTGGAAACAAGATGGATCTTCAACATCTAATGGAAATCTCCTCTCAGAGATCAATCATTCATTGGCATAGAATTCAGTTGTTTACTAATAACTTCCAGTTTTTGTTTTGAGTTTTTCAACTGAAGAAACTAGTGTTATGATTTGTAATTCAATCGTATTTTTTTGCTAGGCTATATTTTATGTTATTTTGGAGTGTAATTGGATGCAGCATTGGAATGTAGAACACTGGAACCATCTAGTCATACAGCAGAATACACAAACATATCACCAATCACCATCATCTAAATCATTACCCACGCACTAAGACCTATGTGGGCTTCATCCTCCAAAAAAAAATATCTTTAAATATAACAGCCAAGCAACATATGACTAATAGTACCTCAGCAATATTACTATTTTTAGTAGGCGTTATTGCTATTGTTATTGCTATTAAATTACAAATCTAATTGTCTAGAAATGAACTTTAATCTATCTATTCAACTGTTCGTTTATCATTGAATCAAATTTGACAAACCAATTCATGTTTAGAACAATGGACCACTCATTCAAATACCATCAAGCATTCATGAGAGATCTCTCATCATCATGATAGGACGTATGATATTAAAGCGTACATTCAACGAAATTGCTTTGTGAAGCTATCTCATGCAACATGGAGATAAATCATTTTGCTTCTTTAAGTATTGTAATAAATACGCAGGAGGATGAAGCAAAGACTATTTAAAGCATGAATTTGAAATCTCTACTTTATTCAAGAACATACTAGCACATTCATTGCAAATAAACACTCATATTATTGTTTTATTATTATTGCTAACCAATTCTTCAGTTATAACTACTGCTATCCTATAGTGAGGCAGTCAATTAGCGAATCTGTGGAAGAAATTTAAGCTGTAAATAGTTTATCTCCCTATTTTAACATTTTTAACTTCATAGGTCTGTATTACAAAATTCAATAATCTAATTAGAGACTACTACGCTTTTCCATGATATAGGCTCCCAGGACCCAGGACAAATTCTATCTATATACTGGATGCTTTTTAGAGTTAGATCTGGACCTAACTTTACGGGGGAGGGGGGGGGGTCATGGAATACCCTTCAGCCCGAGGGACCTCTCCGGGAAACTTTTGAGGAACCAATCCCCATAAAACCGTATTTTAATTAATTCTAGACTTATGTCTAGAAAAACTTGAACCCATTCATTATAGAATAATGAATGGATTCATAATCCATTCATTACATAACAGAGGCCTGGAAGCTCTAGTGTTTGAGTCACTGTTGATACGCACCAAGTAGGCAAACCTATATTAGTGACCCGGGTAGTGACAGGCAAAAGCTATTACACTACAGGGAATGAAAGACTTTCTTATACTATTTTTTATGAAAAGGGAGTCCTCGTTCCAGCAACGGATTTTTGTAGGAATAACTCCTCTGAAACTACATTTTGAAAGATATTTAAGACCTGGGAAGTGTATGACAATAACTTCTACATATTTTAGATGCGACAAAACATACCACTTGATAAATTGGAAAGGTTTTCCTAGTACATATTTTAAATACTCTTTAGTCGCGTTAATCTTATTTATTTTTAGTAAACACACATAATAAAGTTTAACTAATTACCATCACACTTCATCCAGGCTTTTGACTGGGAAAGTGTTGGCAAAATAGCACAAGCCAACACTCAACACAAGTGATAACACTCATTTATCACCCTTAATTTAATTTTAATATCGCATCACCTATGATAAACCTCATTTATAACCCTTAATTTTAATTTTAATATCGTATCACCTATGATAACCCTCATTTATAACCCTTAATTTAAATTTTAATATCGTATCACCTATGATAACCCTTATTTATCACCCTTAATTTGAATTTTAATATCGCATCACCTATGATAACCCTCATTTATCACCCTTAATTTGAATTTTTAACATTTTAACAATTTTCCTTGAAGGACTTGCCATTGATTTATCCGGCAAATTTTTTTACAGATTTGAAACTATACATTTATATCTGTATTCCTTCAAAGTTTCATTTCTTATCGATAATTTCTTAAAAAGCTGTTCAGGTATTTGAAATATATAATGACTTATTCAACCATACTTAAAGTGAGATTTTAAATCAAATGAGGTATGGAACTTATTGATTTTTATTTTTATTTTCTATTCGATTGGATACGATCCAAGTAAAGGAATTTATCGAAGGAAAGCTCTCACCAAGCTTTGTGATAGCAAGCACTTGTGATAGTAAGGAGCTGATACTCACTGGTGTAGTCGTGAGTTTTTATGTAGCAGCGAAACCATTCTTCACAGATGTGGTAACGAGGTAGAAGTAGCATAATGGTCACGATAATGATGATGACAAGTAATACTGGTGAGGATATAGGGAATTAAAAGAGGAGGATAGACTGTCAGCAATTCTTTGTAAGTCAGGAAAGGGAAGTGGAGAGGAAAATTGAAAGATGGACAAGAAAACTTGTGAATGATGATGATGACGATCAAAGTAATAACAAGGGAAGATGAAGAGATTTGGAGGTGGTTGAGTTGATGATGGTTATGTCATAAATCCGATTGAACTTCGTTCTGCACACAATGGATGTCTGAGACGAGTGCTGAGGCATCCGCTGGTAATGAAGACGGCGCAGAAGAGGCGACTAACTGTAGGCCACTTTCCGAAACAGTAACCAATCCTCTGACAGGCACACTGTAACAATCCCGGTAGCGTCTCTCAGGTCTCAGATCGTGGCAGCAGACGAGAATAGTAGCGGTCGTGAGTGAGAAAGATGCACGAAGAAAGAAGAAAAGAACAGAAAGAAAATATATAATTCGTGATCGCTAGCTCAGACGGTAAATAATAGATCGTTAGCGGTCGATTCCCATCCAAGGTGCTTGGCTATTGTGTTGCAGCCGCGATTATTCTATGGAAATTGGACGTAGGTGCATGCACTGGCTGCCTGACTGAAGCCTTCATCCATTGTGTCGTGTTATTTGGACACTCGTGAATGAGCTCTACTTAATGATGGATCGGTAGCTGAGCACGAGAGTCCAGCTATGGTATGGTCAAAAAGCGCACTATTTCGTTCAGGAGATTTTTACGAGTAATTTAGTTAGTGTGGATGGCTGCAGATTCCCTTCAAAAGATCAATTTTGATTTTCCTGAGTCGATAGAACAGGAATACAAAGAATCTGATATGTCTCGAATATAAAAGATCTGATATGCCAGAAATACAAAAAAAGCGAATATAACTTCTTGGATTTTTTGTTCCATAACGATTTGCGTTGTTAATATTAACTTCTTGTTGTAAATTTAATGACTTGCAGTCAGTTTTAGATTTTAAGTATATAAAAAATGTACTCACACGTGGCCAAACGTTTTTGAGTTGTTGAAAACCAAGATGGGCCTTGAAGATGGGTTTCAATACTCGAAAACGTTCGGCCACGTGAGAGTACATTTTTTATATACTTACAATCTAAAACTGACTGCAAGTCGTTCAATTTACAACAAAAAGCGAATACAACTCTTGAAAACAATTTGAAAGAATAAATCTATATAAGTTAAATTCAAAGGCTTGCTTAAATTGAGTAGAAACTCAATTTAAACAAGGCGAAACTATTGGGATTCTCTGAGTGAATAGCTTGAAAGACCATAAGGACAATAAAACAGAAATAACATTCTTTACTTTTAAAAACAACCTAGATCTCAATGAGAATTTCCTTAAACCTGTAAAACTCTTGGGGCTTATAATTGATAGTAAGCTTGGTTGGGATCCACATGTATAAAGCTCTCTAGATTGATTTTCTTGCTACGCAAACTCAAATACTGTGTAAGCTTAAAAGTGCTATGACTTATTTTGGCCTAGTTCATAAACATGCTATGGGGCTCGTCTTTGGGCCAATTCAAGTGCTGCCAAGAAAGCTTTTGTATGGCAAAAAAAGGCAGAGTAATAGCTGGACTTCCCGGTAATGCTTTATTTTGCTTTCAGTGACTATAGATTTATGACAATTGCCTGCGTCTACATCTTTCAAAATCTGGTTCTTGTGAAAGAAAACATAGGCGTAACGAGGGTGGGGGGGGGGGTTTTTTTGGGGGTCGTAACCCCCCCCCCCCATTGATGGAAGAAGTTTACAGAAATTGTTAAAAAACAATTAGAAAAAGTAAAAATTAGAAAGATTATTTATTTAATTTGAAGCTAATGTAAAGGAACCTGTAGCTGACACCTCCTTTTAGTATGTAAATTCATGAATATTATCTATTAACTTTGGAACTATTGTCTGGATTAATACAAAAGTTTTCAGAATATATCTATTTTTTCTTTATAATTATATTTTTGTATAGTATATATAACTGTCATTAGTTCATAGCAGCAGTATTTTTGTTCTATTTTATAAGATATTGTTATTGTCTTTTCTTATTTACTGTATAATTTCTGATGTTGAGAGACAAACCATTCCTCCACACAGGCTATAGCCTAATGAGGAATACACTTGAAATTTTTATTGTATTCTATGTTTTTAATATTTTTATTCAAGTGAATAAAGTATTTGAATTTGAAAAAAATTCATTCAAGTCATTTAAAGGGCTAATTTAAATTGGAATAAATTTCGATACAAATTTAATTTTGATTTGATTTTAAAATCACTTGACATCTATACCAATAGCTGACACCCCTATTTTTGTCACCTCCAGTAGCTGATATACGTATCAGGTAAGGATCGAGCTAATTTGATTTCATAAATATCAAATGGTAATCATACATACGTATAAAACATATACTAGCCTACACATACTGGAGATATCAACAATAATTTCAAATAAAATTTCAGACATGGTCCCCAGTGGCTGACATACCATGTCAGCTACTTGTGTATGTGTTGAAAAATATACTTAATACGTTGACATCCCCCCAATTAACATAAAATATGAAAATCATCCCCTAATAGGTGAACTCAGGGTATAATCAACATATATTCAAGCTCTAGCATTCTAAGCATTAGTTAATTTTAAATAATGATTATTTTGACAGTACTTTGAGATTTTCAAACACTCTTACTTCGATTTTCCTAAAGAATTCCACCTAGAAATAAAGGATTCTTGTCTGACAGCTTATACTCAAAGTATTTTTCCCCGTCAAAAATGATGCCTAGCACATGATTCAATGGTACCAGTTTATGCACAAAATACCAGTTTAATTCTCAATGGTTTGAATTTCAAAACTACCCACTATGGCCTTAATAATAAGAAAAAAATATGAAGATGTGTCGAAGGGGGGGGGGGGGTCGTCAGCTTCTGGTTCCTTTACCCTACATGATTATTGTATAATATATATTATATCTATATTCTGAGATTTTTTTGATGAGAGTAATATGTAAGAGTGGTTGATCGGGGGGGGATGAGAAACCCCCCCCCCCCCCCCCATAAGTCAACTCTAGTTACGCCACTGAAAGAAAATATACATAAGTTTATTTAATGAGAATAAATGAACATAATACAAGAACTAGACAGAATTTGGGAGTACCCAATGTTAGGCTTACTAGCACAGTTTCGGTTTTATACAAGTTAAAATTTATGATAAATTACCTCTACCAATAAAGGATCTACCTCTACAAAAATTTTAAAAATTTGTGACTTCCAGGCTCAAGTACAAAGCCTTTTACTCTGTTGATGAGTATATGATTCATGATATGATTGATTGTATTGTTAAATGAATTTATTGTAGATAGATGTACAATTTGTAAATAGGCTAGTATAATAGTCTTACTTTTTTGTAGCCTGTTTTCTATAACAGTTTTCATTATCAAGAGTTTCGTATAGGCTACTATAGCTGTATCACTAGCAGTAGTTCTATTCTTATATTAATGTTGTATTCTATAGTTTCTTTCCCAATTTATCTCTCAGTTTCTCTCTTTGTTCTTGCTTTTCATCACAATTTCATCCTCTTTGTTAACTTCATTTTCCAGGTAAGACTCTTTCTTCATCACCTAGGCTTAAAATACTTCTTGTCGAGTTGTACAAATAAATTTAAAAAAATAGACAATGGAGGTTACAGATGAGATCAGAAAGCAACGATCTGATATAGGATGAGCGAATATTTGTAATTATTTTTTAAGTAAGTATGTATTATAAATAAATATTGGAGAAAGAAGCTAGAATCTAAGCTGAGGCGAAGAGGCAGAAGAGACTGAAATATTGACTGATGTGGTCACGTGTGGCCATTAAAAAAAAGTTGTAACATATTCCTTGATCACAAAATTTCGGTAGCTAGAATTTGTTCAGTGTATAGCAATACATTTTCTTCGTCATTTGCATCCTCATGAAGCATACATATAATAACGTTCATTTGCATGAAATAAATGGGAGAATTTTTATGAAGAATGCGAATATATAGAGAGAATGAGACTGAATAGATTTGATGATACATAAAGGTGATCTCAAAATAGAAAAGAATGAATGGAGCAGGAGAGATACGATTGAGCAGCAAAAAAAGTAGCCTTCTCTGGGCACAACATAATTATGATAGGCCCAAACGGAGATTTTCGCTTGATAAATGCTTGGAATTTTTCACCGCCCAGTCATTGTCAAGATGATTTCCTGTGTTTAATTAGAGTCTAGACAGCTCCCACTTAATACTTTCCTGGATGTCGTACTTCACCTTCAATTCCGGCATTGTTTACTCCCTATCATTCAAGTGCATTACTTCTTCCAACTACCCAAATTATCATTAGTCTCATAACGTCCAGTCGAATCCTGTCATCTCGACCGTCTTGCTTCTCATCCACTCCAAGAGGTTAATAAATCCCTGTAATGAAAAATATCATAATAGGCCTAGCAGAATTATTCATCCTACCTGTAATAACCGTTGAGTATAATGCTGTTCATGTGTCACTCTTTTCTAAAACACAGCAGAGTAATATTTAATGAATATCCTCTACTTTATTCCTACGGTCATAGATTCATGTATTGCTTCACTGCAAATAACGTACAGTCATCCCACAAAGACCAATAGATCATTATTACTTGTTTATGAATTATTATTACTTGTTTATGAATTATATATGTTATTGAAACTTAATCAAGAGTTAGACCCCAGTCAATAAAGGTTTTATATCGCAATTAATTAGTGAAAAGCCAAGACTCTCTCAGGTGTTAGACTGCTCCTAGGGGTGGATTTTCCCAAAAGTCCTCGAAAATCCACTCGGTGCCTTTTCCCCATCACCACAAGGTTTTAAAATGTAGGTAATTACTGGAAATTCGATCCAGTAACGGATCATTCAATATTGTTGATTCTTCTTCCATTATATTAGTCATATAGTGAGCAACAATAATTGTATCATTCTTTTCTACGGTAAACCCAATAGTTTTACTGATAAAAATTAAAATTATCCGAGAATTTGGATTTTTTCAACTTTATTCTTATTTTTGAGGGGACTGTTGTACATCATTTCACAAAATAAAAGTTCAGATAAAAATTCTGAATTCAATTGCACACTCACGGTCAAAGATGATGTTTTGGGATAGGGATAAGCGACGTGCTACGCTGTGATGTGGTCCCCCACCCACGTCATAGTCCTAGGCGTCGTAGCTAAGCTAGGGGAATTCCCCCCCCCCCACACTAACAAAAACTGGCATTGAAAAGTACTTACTGTAGTATTCATTTAACTTGGCAGCGTGTAGAAGATGGGAGGACTTGCTACATCTGAACCCAACTGCGCTGCCAAGTTATATAAAAACTACAACTAAAATGAAATCACTATAAAAAAATGCTTGTTACTAAAACTAGGTACTTAAAAAACATTGAATAAAATTTCATTGCAGAATGCAGAAGTTAAATTGGAAAATCGCCCTTATATGACGCGGCCAAGGGGCCGAACACATAACAGCCGAGCGGCGCACATACTTTGCAATCTTCGCGTTCGGCATAGTTAATATTCAACATGGTTCATAGTAATTATGAATGTCAAGGTAATGAAATATCCTTCAACATTTATTTGAAGAGTTTTTCAAGTTTTGAAATAAAAATAGAAAACTTCTGACCTTAACCATTATTTACACATTTTTTATCGAAAAGAAACCCAGTAATTTGCAAAAAACACGAGGTTTGGTGATAAAATCAATAATAACATTTATTTGTAAGTGCATTATAAGTTTAATATGAAGCTGCTACAACTTTCTGTTACTGAGATATGATGGCAGAAGTAAAAGTCTGCATTTTTAACTTTGATGTAGGTGGGGGAAATGGCACCGCGAGGATTTTCGGGAACTTTTAGGAAAATACTCCCCTAGTAGTGGTCTAACATCTGGGAGAGTTTGAGCTTTTCAATAATTAATTAGACTCTTCGACATCAGGCGTTTTTCGACCTTTATTGACTGGGCTATTAGTAGAAAAATAATTGACCGAACGAAGAGAGAGGTCTCTGTTTCAAGTCGACCGTTTTTCATTCTCTCTGTTCGTTTGTAATGCATTTACGGCTGAACGCGTGAACGGATTTTTTTTTAAATTTCGTATGAATTTTCCTTTTAGTAATGCGCAGCGAATTATGTGTAAGGATTTTCGAAATTTGCTTGCATTCAAGGGATATTCAAAAAGAAAAAAAGTAAGGCTCTTAGACCTTCTTCTATAGAAACATACGATTTTTAAAAATATGCTCCATCAAACAATTATAATCAAATTCATAGAAAGCCCCCGGGCCACCTTATACATCCGGTTCATTCATATAAATAAAGTTATCATTCATAAGAATAAACTATTTTTTTGAGAGAAGCAAATCATTTCAATTGAGAAACAAGTGATTACTATGTAAATTATATACAAGTTTAATTATTATTGTTTTATAAACCCATTCATCAGATATCTGAAATCTAATTCTCACAAATCATCAGCTGTCTCGCAAATAGAAAATACAGCCTTGTTGATGTAATACAGAGTGACCTTTTGTGAAAAACAGACATGAAATAGACTAATCGAATTTAATCAAGTGTAAAGACTGATGATTGTGTTTATTTTTCCGATGGAGTTTATCATTGAGTACGAGTATGTTCCTCTGGGCAAGCACTCTTATTCTTTGGCGTGAGGTATACTATTCACAGAAATAGTAGTTACTTCCTTCAGCTGAACCGAAATTAGTGTGGTACGTAACCTATGAAATGTTTTGTAAAGTATAAGTAATTTTTTCTAAGTATACGTAAGTAAATTTTCTCTTAAGTATACCTTTTGAACTTGAAGTTGCTTGTTACATTGAGTCTTCATTTGGAGTAGCCTAAGCTTGCAATATTCCAGATAAAAAATATTTTAGACAAAAAAAAAACAATAATACTGTATTTAGTTCCAAGCTATATTTTATTTTCAAGCTAGCTTTTATATTTTTACTGTATAGTTTCACTGTATACAGAAAAGTTTCTTGTGAAATTGAATGATTTTTTACTCTTTGTTACGGGCTCCTTCTAAGTGCAGGTCATATCCAAACAGCAAATAATCTTCAAGCTAATAAGAAAACAGACTCTAATAATTAGGCTTCATTTTCTTCAGATTGAAATAGTGAAGAGTTTGAGTTTGCAACTCTGTATTTCATACCGTTCCAATAGAATAAAAAATTATTCCTGTTTGATAATTAGATCCAGAAACTGGATGTATATTCAGCCCACATAAAGCACAATGAACAGTAGTGGTAGACGCGAAAGGTTGCCTCGTACTGACATTGAATGCAAGCTCGAAGACACCGAGAAGAATGGACGTTTATAAGTTGTTATTAATGATGATTATTGCAGGGAAGAGAAAGAGATAAAGAAGACAAAAAAGTCCGCCTAATGAGCAGCGGTGCACCGACAAAAGAGAGTGCTCCTTTTTTAACGTCTCAATTTTGACAATCCGTCAAATGAAAAATGAACACGTCGCTCTGAATCCAAGTGTGTCTTCTTGATGGGTGTCCTCCTCGTATTATTCTTGTCCAAAACCAAAACGGACGTCTAGAAAGCGCCGTGGTCTGGATGAGCGAGTGGTCGATGTCTTGCTCGTACCTAATAACGCTCCCGTTGGAATAAAAGCAGTAACTCCCTTCACCAACCATAGGCACGAGCCCCAAGTATACCCTTTTGTTCCATCCCGCATTCAAAACACAGCCGTTTTGATACTGTGATATATAAAGCACTCCAGCTCCAGCTGAATACCCAGCCACCTTGTTCAGTCGATAAACAGATTAATCTTAGCATAATTGAAAAAATCAACATAGTAATTTAGTTCTTTATTGCAAGAGATGAACGCTTCTTTTTCGTTTCTAGAGTTTGAATAGCTTTAGAAGACGATGAAAGGTTGCAATGATAGACTGTGAATCTGGTTCATACCAAAATAACTGCTACCTCGTTTCTATAGCTTAGAAAGGTGTTGAGAATTAACTGTTTGAAGGGTTTCAAAATAATAGGACTTCCTACTTCTTAGAGCTTGGACAGTAGGATTGTGTGGTCACTCATGATCATTGATAATGGTTCGAGAAAGGAATAAAGGCTACTAGATTTGTACAACACTGCCGTCCTATGGGTACTTTCTTAAATTTGCCTGATACGCTTTCCATCCCAAATTGGTTTGGTCCAAACATTTTCATCAATGTGAATTATTTAAAGTTCAAGGTTATAGTTCTTTTTCATGGTTTCATCTTTGCCAACCGAGAAAAATCAATAAAATCATTCAGAATATAGTAGATTTCCTGTAATTCCTGGTATAGTTTTTTTATTTTAAAAATTTCGTAGCGTTTCGTAGCTCAGATTCAACGGAACCTCGAGTTATTGAGACTACTGTGATGAGAATCTTATTCCATTTTCACAACCATTGTGACTGTAATCTGTAACATTTTTTTTTTTTAATTTCAGCAAGTACAAATATCTCATATATGACAAGACTTTCAATTTTGATATTGAGCAGAGCGGACTTTCAGTTTTGATATTTAGAAAAGAACGGAAAAACACGAAACTAGTCACCGACTAGTTCTATGTTTTTCCGTTCTTTTCTTGCTTATGAAGCCCTCATGAGTCTGAGACATATGTGGGGGTAATGAGGTGAATGGTGATACAATCATGCTATAAATGTATGTTTCTGACGAAATAAAAAATTACTAAATGATGTCAAGTAACCTACTTCATAGAGGAAAGCAATACATAAATGTCAATTCACAAGTCACATCAAAACATTTCAATCAAAACAAGTCAAGTAGTGATTTATATTAAAGATAATTCAATAAAAAATAATGAATGAAAAAATCTCATAGCTGGATGGAGATGAAAATTGTTTCAAAGAGTCAATAAAATATTTCTCAGTCCATGAAAATCATTATTTAAATCGTGATAGTTGTGTATGTTATGATCGATTAACATGATTGAAATGTACGAAAATACTGAAAAACAAAATTTGTAGCACGTGCCACTCTTTACCGAAGAATCAAGGATGCAACCTACCTTAGAGAAATTGAAAAATTAAGAAAGAGAGATGATAATAAGATAATACTATGGGAGAATAATTAAGAAAGAGAGAGAATTGAAGAGTGTGGAAAACATAAATGAGGATGAGGAATACAGTACATGATGGGGTGAGTGAGCAGATTGCGTTTTCCGATTGTTTGGGCTGCATAAAGCCTGAGCAGACAGCCGCGGCCATCCTTGTCAATGATGAATATTCATGAGAGATGCAAATTATAAAAGCAGCTTAGGCCTTCTTGAAATGTTAAGGGGAGAACTGCTCACCACAATGGTAAAGCGGACTGACTTCTTGAAGATTCAAGACAATATGAACAAGATGCTGACACTCTCAACAGAGTTTAAGCAAAACTAAGCTAACGATAACGCTAACTCTAAACTGACCACTCTATGCCACCACTTGCTCTGAATTCAAGGTACTGAAGAGCAGCCTGAGGCCAGAGTGGTCAGGTTGGAATTAGCGTAGTTTTGGTCAAACGTTACTTGCTCACCAGGGATTTTGGAGCAATACTATATTATTATTATTATCATTATTATTACGTTGAGCCACAGATCTAAGCAGTGCTCAAGTGGCATGTAACATGTCATAAAAAAAGAGAAGAAAACAAAGAAATTATAAATGCATTTGTGTAAAACAAAAATGTTAAGCCGTAAAACATTCCTCTACAGTATAGGGACACACATCCACCAGCACATCAGTAATAGATGACAAGAATAGCCTATGAGCACCACATAACCTTATTCTTTCAGGAAGACAATTGAAAAGCTTGAGCCCAGAATTATACGGTCCCCTTTCCAAAAGACTAAGTCTGTGAGCTGGGTACTGAAAAACAGCTGAACTCTTTCCTCTTGTGCCAAAAGTATGGCCAACATGGCTGCCTTCGAATATTGCCGAATTTTTGAAGACAAAAATCACGGTCTCAATAAAGTACAATGCTGGAACTGTGAGGAACCTGTATTTCCTGAAAATGGGCCCACATGAATTAGATGGACCCAAGCCTTCCAGAACCCGCACAGCCTTCTTTTGCATCCTGAATATTAGGTTTAAATTATTTTTTCCAGCCCCCCAGAACAAGATACTATAGCGTATCAGCGATAGAAAATATCCATGATACACTTTCTGGACTGTCTTGACATTAGATGCGGCTCTCACAGTTCTCAGTGCAAAAAGTGCATGATAAAGTTTTTTCATAAGTTTCCCCAAGTGTTTATCCCATTTCATATTATTCTGGATTTCCACCCCAAGAAAACTAGTTGCCTCAACAGCCAGGCACTCCCTCCCCATTGCCATATTCAGGCTTGAAGTTTCATTATAATGTCCATTATTTACAGAAAACCTAATATAGTTGGACTTGGTCATATTCAACTTCAATGAGTTATCTTTAAACTATTTGTTGAGTTGGTACAGAGCTGCTTCTGCCTTCAAACTATACACATTCGATTCAATGCCGAAGCTGTATAAAAAGTTTGATATTTTTTGGAAATTCAGTAGTGTTTGAACATAAATCGAGTTTGTAAATCATGATTTGTAGTAACAGTGGAGTTACAGTGAATCTCACAAAACAGTACAATAATGGCGAGCCGTTTAGCGCAGTTGGTTAAAAGGCGTCGCAACTTCAACTTGCTGTCGTTTCAGCGATCGTGGGTTCGAATCCCGCTCCTCCGTCTGGCATCTATGTGTTATCATCCACCTCATTACCCACGCACAAGTCTCGGACTCATGTAGGCATCATCAACAACAAGAACAAAAAAATATTTTGATCGGGAATGAAGACATCCCATATTATGAAGATATCAGTGAAACAAAAGGCGTTAAACTCATAAGTGAACCAATTACAGAATATTAACTGCTGATATAACTAGCAATAATATAACTGCGAAATTCAGGCCAATAATATTTGTCACAATAAATAAATATTGAGAATTGGCTTGAAATTTGCGTAAGCTCCTATTGCGTATCCTCTCTTTGAACTCAAACCACATGTTATCAAAATATGTTAAGTAAAAGTTTTGTTTGAACCTTTTATTGAAGCATTTACATATCCTTCGTGAAAGGGCTGCCGTTCGATATCCCATCTAATGAAATAGTCGCAGGAGTTTCGATAGCGGATGGAAGTATCGATACTGTATCGACACTGATACATGAACCATTTGATATACAATTGCAATCGATATTTAGTATCGATATTGTCAAGTATGGAAACTGCGACTATTTCACTGGATAGGATATCGAACTGCAGCCAATGAAAGTATTTCATGTCTAAAAAATCTTAAGCTACTATTGACTTGCACTAAAAGTATCATTTTTTCCTATAAGACGACAAGGTTCAGACAAGAAAGAATCTTGATGTAGAACGAAAATTAACGAGGAAATACTAAAACTTATTGAGAGACAACATAGTGTTACAGAGCTCAAACGAAGAGAGAGACGTCCTTCAAACGCCTACATTGTGTCAACAGTCATCGTCGAAATTTTCTTTACATTAGATGGCAATCAGGTTATGTAATAGCTATATAATAGTTGAGATCTTTGACAGATTTCTCTCCTTGTCTCTTAGCTCTTGCTCATTCTCAAGTGTCAATTTGAATGTAGAGAAATCTCTTACATTCTACCTTACGGAGAGATATTTTCGATGTTTGGAATGTTCTGGAGGCAGTATGCTTTGTATAAATATGGAGACACCATCCTGCTTATAGAGAGACAGTCTTGATTCGACTCTACTAATAACAAGTTTGTGTGTGACAGTACAACGCAGTACTATACACAGTACAATTACAATACTATAAAACAGCTTTTTATAGAGTACAAGAGTTCCTTTCACATCAAAATTGAGCCTCACCTCACCTAATTGATATAGTAATTATTGTATCTAGTGTATAATTGTTGATCTGACTTGTCTTATACCCCAAGACGTAAACTAAAAAAAAAAAACAATATTGTGCTTCAACGTTTTAAGTGTGTCAAGATTGTTGGTGATAATCAACTTCTTTTGAAGTAGTGTCAGTAAGTGGATAGTTTATTATGGAGTTATTGGCCGTTTATTATTGCTGAGTTATTATTGTTATAGTTAACTTTATTATTGAGTAATTTGTTAATTGTTATTGATCGGCCTATTTGTCGGTTATGTTATTAATTAGCTTTGGACAGTGATTGATCTTGTTATTGTAATATTCTTTGTTGGTTAAAAGTTATAAAGTTATTGAGCTGTTTGATTGTTTTATTGATTTATTGTCTGATAGCCACGAATTAGTTTCTGTCGTTAATAACTTCAATTGTTGCCAGCATTATTTTAGTATAAGAACCCGTAACAACACATTCATTGACTTTTATTTATTCTTCCATTGTCATCGACCAGCACCAAAGAGAGACTATTAATTGTGAAACAGAAATGAAATTTTATTCCCCAACTAAATTCTTACTGACATAAATAATATTCAAAATATTAATAACATAATTTTAGAATATTCGAGAATAAATATTTAGTAATGCAGATACAATCACAAGCTTTTGTTAAATTCTACAGTAGGATCTAAAATATAACCAGAGAACAATTGGAAAAAAGTATAAACACTATCAATTTCTGGGCAAGGTGGGAAAAGCAATAGCCTATCATGAAGTTTCAGCATAGGTACAAGGAATAAATAATAATTATTCAATTGTTGAAGAGGCAGTTGTACAAAAGCTGGCAGCATCAGCCAAAGGAAACGGTTGCCAGACTGTTCAGCTGCTCAGGAGACCCATCACATTTTGTCATAAACATTGCAACTTTATGACTACCTCATAGTTTATTAGACAGAGGCGTAATTGATTTTCCCATACAAAGGTATTCTAGATGGATTCAGCTGTTTTGTTAAACACGTTAACAGCTAAGAGTTCCGCAATAATTATGGACAATGTTTAAAGGCGAACCATCAAAAGGGTTCAATTCTTTTTCCAACTTGGTTCTCTATTGTTGGGGGAGTGGGAAAGAGCTACTGCAAGGAAAGGGTTGCCTGAAAGGGCATTCCAGTGACATGCAATAATTCTTTTAGAGAGAAATAAAAATTATTACACTGCACATTTGGATAGGGTTGACTCCCTTGAACGACCCGTGATGAACTCTACTATCCTGAGCGAGAGTAGTTTACATAAATATTTTTACAGATTCTAACACTGAAATAGTTCATTCAACAATTAAAATTATTTTTCTAATAAATCTCCTTTGTTTATGAAACAATAGCTCCATAGCAAAAAGTAGATGCAGTCAAGAGTCCAAAATTTTTGGACAAAGGATCTAGGATGATCATAAGTGGTCTGAGTGGATGAAAAGTAAGACTAAAAGAGAACAATAGTTGCTTTATTTAATAAATTATCATTGGAAACAAAAACTCTGTCCAAAAATAAGATGAAGAGATGTTTTTTAATAATTCAGCTCCCAGGATTCATATTATCAAGTCATATACAATATGACATTTTTATTGTACTTATAACTGCTGTCTTTAATTAATGGTCTGTGCCTATTTATGAAGAGATGTTTTTTAATAATTCTGCTACTCAGCTCCCAGGATTCATACTATCAAGTCATATACAATATGACATTTTTATTGTACTTATAACTGCTGTCTTTAATTAATGGTCTGTGCCTATTTATTTATTTATTTTATTTACAATGGAGACAACAGGTTTCCCCAAATTTTTATGTTACCTATTTCTTGAATTTTCTGAGATCTCTGTAATAATAATTATTGTATGATGAGGACCATTTAATTTAAGAATAGAATTTTGCAACATTAATAATTATTGTTTTTACACTCAGACTATGCACCCATTAGTTCAAGTTTCTGTTTGGCAGTATAGGACGTCTATCACGAATCAGGTCAAATTAATAGTATTTGCCAAATAGACTAAAATCTCACACATTTATACGCATTCATAATCTCATACATTCATTTAAATAGGGACTACGGAAACTCCCGGATATTTTTCAAATTTATAATGCAACTTTAAGCTTTTTTGGTTTTGGTTGGCTCCAAACAATTAATTACATCTTGCAACTCTTTAGAATGTGGGCAGGTTATAAAAAATGGAAAATAATATTTTTTATGTAAATGTGTCAGATTTTAGTCTCACAGTTCTCTTGGAAAATATTTTTCAATTAATTGCATACTTTTTATTAAAAATGTCCTATGCTATCAAAGAAAATTTGTAATTATATTGATAGATGAGGAACGTAGCTCGAAAAAGATAAGCAAGAAACCCATTAAATAGGGGGTCCGGGAGCTAACCCCAGAAAAAAACTTTTTAAAGGTCTTTAGAATACAATTTCAAGCTATTTTGGTCATGGTTGGGCTCCACAAAATCAATTATAATTGGAAGTCGCAACTTTTCGGAATGTCAGGTTAATTGAAAATATTGAAATTTTGCTTACTTAACAAACAGTTGATGATTTAACTCTGTATACCATTAGCTGGTTTACTTTGGTGATGGTACTTGGGATTATATGTACCGAGAGAACAAATAATATAAAAATTATGAGAAGAACCATTTTATTTTTCGTATATAATATATAGACACTACCGTTTCCTGAAATCTTTCCAGAACCATCAACTCACCATGAATAGGTTTAAGTGTAAGAGAGGATCAGCGAGTCCTAACTTCGCCAAATAAATACATTTTATCTATCGATTACAGCATTACTAAACGTAACTACGCTACATTCTTGATTTATTAATTCCTGACTCAACAATAATTGATCTAGTTCACTAAACCTTCACAAATAGGAAATTCCTCTAATCCTCTCAAACCAGTCTTCTAAGCAGTTCTAGACATGAACCCATTTATTTCATCCCATATTTAGAAAAAATATTGGTTTATAGTGCTTGAATTGAAATTGAAGTTTGGAAAATGTTATAGGGTTCAACCTCGGGAAGCACCCAACTCCCTTGACAATGGACTCCCTGTAAACAGATGTAGTCCGTTTAGCGAAAAATTTCACAACCAATAAAACTTGCACCAGTACTAAAAGATTCACTGAGGGTAAATGCGGCTCGTGGCAGTTTGAGAATATCTTTTCACTATTTTAGCAAAAAATATGACTATTGTGCAAAAGAGGATTAGGGTATACTCTCCCGGAGAAAAATAGCCTCCATAAAACAGCATTTTTAGCGGGTCTTGACATACATCCTCCTACATTATTTTATATGTAACCATGTATTACCCAAAAAAGCACATAAAACCTGTATTTTAACTCAGGAGTAAATTCTATCTGGTGCTTTAGCTACCGTCAATGAGGTGATGGGGAGCCGAGGTCAACCCCTTTGCTTCACCACAGAACCAAAAATCCACTGATCCACTGAGGATGAATGACATTCATGGCACAAGCAGGTGCACTAGAAAAGAACAAATTTCTCTAATTATAATGGGACAGCTGATGATGGATAGCTGATGAGTCACCCCAGTATCACACATTTTAATTTAACAATCTCCGTTCCTGCACCATCACCCTCGTAACTGAATCTGTCTCCCACCTAAATCTTAACTCAATGTTGTTGTGTGGGTGTCGCTAGTCACCCCCCAAACTGTAATAATTTGTTTTATTATTCCTTAGAAAAATGTTATTTATTTGAAAAAATACTGTTTCATACCATAATTAAAGCGTTATTGGACCAACTTTTTGTCATCCCCATTGTGCTGTCACCCGAGGCAACTTCGCCGCCTCCTTGTTACGCCACTGATTATTTTAATAGTCTGAATGAATTTTATTTTTTCCCATAACGTACTTTATTATTTATTTTATCAGTAGGCCTATTCAATATACTCTATAAAATATCAACTATCGGTCTCATAGATTTTCATGCATCAGTAATATTTTTGCTTATTATCAACGTCTATGTATATTGAAAATGTTATAATTTTTAAACCATTTTTATGAATGTTATAAAGAATATTATTATTTAAGAAATTATAAAATCAAACTTCAGTGACTCAATGTGGCATTATCGAGAACCACGCTGCCAAAATAGTAGAAATGTGACATATTTTGTTCAACTTGTACTAGGCGAGTGCTAAGATAAAATGTGAAACAATTTTAAAATTCACCCGAAATTGGATTTTTTTAATTTAGCGAAGCTCCTCCTTTTTTAATTGAACCTCCTGGCTCAATTGTTAAATTCCCTCCTCCCCAGAGGTTCTAAAAAATGGAGACTTTTGGTTAGACCAGAGCTAGACGATTAAAAGGTGAGCAAAGCCTGCCGACTAGTTAATAATATTTCAAAATAAACCTAGAAGCATTGTATCTGACAGGAGTGGCCGTAGCCGAGTGGGTTAAGTGCTGGTTTGCTAGCCCAAAGGTCCCGGGTTCGATCCCAGGTCTGACCGAAAGATTTTACCTCGGGCCACTCCCGTGTTTCGGAGGACACGTTAAGCTGTCGGTCCCGGCTGCCTAAAAAACAGTCGTTAAGTCACGTCAGAGGCCCTAAACTTATTCAGGTGCGACCTGATAACTCTGACACCAGACCTGAGCCAGCCAGGTCACACGATATTATTTATTATTTTTATTTGTATCTGACACTCTCATGCACTTGAAGTTATACATGCTTAAAACAAGTTGAATATAATGTGAATTACTGGAATTTATGAGAATACTCATTCACGACTAGTAAGTCGTGCTTGCAATTATGATTCTCAACTTAGTTCCGCTTATTTGCAAATGAAGAAATCTGTTTTGCTTCATTTCATTCTCTACAATAATGCAGCTCTTCAAACTTTGTAGCCAAAGTACCTTTTCTAGTGGGCTAGTCTCGCTGTTCATAGGTGTATAAAGTATCAGTACTTACTTCGTATATCTTATATGGTGTTCCTCTCGAGAAAAGGAGTATAAGGACTTTATGTGTGTTATGATGTAATTATGTGTGGTTACAAATGGTAAATCCAATGGATTATGAAATCATAAGTGTGTTCTCCAAATCAGAAAATTTGCCCAAGTATTAAAAATATATTTCATACATTCAATTGATAATATCTGATGATAGATCTTATTTTGAACTTTCAACATCTTCGAGAAATTCTTCTCAGAATAGGATGTCTGATTCAAGTAGTAAATTGTAAATTTATTTTAGGGTTCGCCCTCTAAGTCTAAGTAATACACTATGGCTCTATGGTAAAGTTCCAAAAGGTTAGAATAGGACCTTTGTTCTCATAAAAGCTGTAGCTTCATCCACGTTTTTGTTCATAGCTGAACGTGGTTTTTGCTGTGCTGTAGAATATGGAAATTAATCATTTAACTATGGAGATTACCAACAGCTTGAAATGTGAAATTCATCGAGCTAGTCAAGTCTTCAATATAAGAGCTGACATTTCTATAATAGCTGCACACGGACTTAAAATAATCGATGCAGTTAGGCTACTCCACCCCGTTCCAAAGCACACACTTCAATATTAGTTAATATTGAAGTTGGAAATCACTATAAGTTACTGTGTAGAAATCACACTCAATCATAAAATCATAAAAATGATATGTGATGTTTTCCATGACGAAATACTTAATGAACAATCTAAAATTAAAACTGGCACTGTAATTTACTTTAATATATTGTAAAAGAAGCTTCTTTTCAGAAGTGAAGTGCATCCCTCAAGCATCTCCAATATAAGTGAGTAAAACAATATATACAAGTAAAATACAGTGTCAGTTTAAATATATTAGATAAACATATTCGAAGTCAATCACACTCTTCATCTTATCCACACATTCACACACCTACATGGACCTCACCAACGCGTGCTTAATCCTCATCCTCATCCTCATCCTCGGTCTCATACTCGTGAGCAAGCTGTCCTTTGAAGTATTGCGTCCCCACTTCCTTGACAATAAAACCTCCAAATAGGAAATAAGCGTTCTGTATATGGACGATCGTCTTTTAAAAGCTGATCATTAGAGGCCAGAAGACAAAGAGCCACAGAAAGAAGAAGTGATGATAAAGAAGATTGAAGACAGACACTAATAATAATAATTATTATTATGATGGACATGCTAGAATAAGGCCAGTTAACACCTGATAATTAACGGCCATTGAAAGACGAATAATATAAATAGACTAAGCAGCTCTCGCAAAACTATTAGCTCTCCCCTTGATGCAGGCAGCAGCATTGAGATAGATGGAAAAATAATAGTCTTGTGCACTTGAATAGCTTAATTCACAATTCATCAGCTCGCATTAGTGCTTCACTTATAAGCCTGAATAGATCAAGCCTTTCAAAGTTATATTTCTATCAAATCAGAAAAATAATGACCTAGCCTAGTAGTATAGCTACACAGGAAATTGATAATCACATGACTAATCAGGTTAAATAGATATAAATAAATTATTCTTCCACGACATTGACACAATTATTAACAAACTTCACATTTCAAATCTTTATACAATTTTAAAAAGAGTTCGCCACATAAAAATATGTGAAAACAATTTGGCTCTATGAATATGATTTTATAATTAAACCTTGATTTTATGAGTGTACCTTATATATGAGCGAGAGTTCAAAAATAAATTAATATAATGATAATGCAGAGGGTTTGACAGAAAGCCAAGTGAAAAGATGAGTATGGACCAGGATGACGGTGAGAAAGTGAAAGGAGGGGACGAATGAACGAAGAACACATCAAAACCAAAGAATAGAAAAACGTAGAACGATAAGAAAGTAGGGAATAGACAATTTGGTTTTGTATGCTGCCCTTACTAAACAGCAGTAGATAGATAGATAGATAGATAGATAGATAGACAGATAGATATGGCAGCGTCCACTGACCTTCATCTGGATTTGTCAAAGATATTATATGTTCTACTAAAAGAAGTCCTGCTATCATAAGAGATGAAAAATGTATATGGAATGTAAATTAAAATTATTATAATTCTAAAATCGTCATGTATGATTTGTGCTGGCATAGGGGTTGATATACTCCGGAATGGAGTAAAAACAAAATTCTTGTAATTTTTCAACTCATTCTTAAATTTACTAAATGGAAATATTCTGATACGGGCAGGTAAGATATTAAAAAGATTGATTCCTAAGCTCTTGACGCCCTTAGCGTAAAGTGTTGTTCTATGGCTATGATCTCTTATTTATTTGATCTCTTTGCCTTGTTTCGTATGTAAGAATCAAGATCCTTTAATTAAGTTATTTTCGTTTTTTTTACTTACAAACATGCTTTCAAAAATACTTACAAAATATTTTTAAAAATGAAGCTGCTCGGCAGGGGGGAATCTGCAACTGTTTAAAATATAGGCGACAACTTGTTTGTATTGTCTCTCGGTCTTCCGGTCATCACTCGTATAGCCCACTTCTGCAACCTGAAAATGTGAATCATATCGGTGGAGTATCCCAAAAAAGGTACTTCATACGTTATAAGTGAATGAAACAAAGCAAAGTGAACTTATTTCAAGTTATAGAATAAGCTCTCACGCTTCTGAGCACAAACACTGCTGAGTTTAATTTCTTTTTTAGATAATTGACTTGAAAGTTTGCTATCAATCACTATGCCAAGTATTTTACGAGTAATATCCAAAACACATTCAATTTTGTGACTTTGTGCTTCAAGATATTTTCCTTCAGCTGATCTGAAGCCTATTTATTTGATGCAATGATGAAATTGATAAATATTATAAAATCAATCCATATTTTGAAGAGTGGAGAAGACACGTCAAACTTGCTGGTGATGGTCAATTGCAAGAAAAACGGTAAGGGGTGCGACAAAATCTTCTTTGTGGCGCCTAGCAGGATTCTTCCCTTCAAGTCAGGGGCCTGCCTCATATCTAGGCCAGGCAGACGTCGATGTGATTGCTAGGGCTACACATAATATAGCGGAGATGCGTGTCTCGGCCCTAACGTTGTCCGAGATCGGCTACTTCAGTTGATTGAAGTGAAAAGTGAATTTCAGCTGCGACAATGCATTTGTGAGGTGAATGAGACGGCCGGCGTCTGACGACTGATCTCCTAACGTGTCAAGAGCGTTTAGGGGACGCCGGCCAATAATAAGAGTGTCAAGGTGGATGGATAGTAAGGGAGAAAGTGGAAAAGGGAATTGATTTTGTTTGTGAGAGTAAGGAATCGGTGAGCCCTCTTTCGCTTTCTCGCGGAAAGAGACAGAATCGAAGAAAAATAGTTGAAGCAGATGTAGAAAGAGAGAAAAAGCAGAGAGTTTAAGAAAAAAGTTTGAAGAGATGTGGAGGAAATATAGATAGATATTTATTCATTAATTGTCACAAGGCTTGTCGCCTATGGTGACATATACATATAAAAAACATACATACATATGAAACCAGACGAATTATAATAAAAAACTTGTCATATACACATTGTATAATAATTATAAAATAAACCACCACTGTAAAAAACTAATTAGCTGCGAGGAATTGAATTAACCTTGAGATTATTATATCTCCACTTCATTAAAAAATTTGAATATTCTATAGAATGGTGGAAAAGCAATATTCAATTGTAAGATATTCCAAAGTCTTGAGGCAGTAGCAGAGAGGGATTGTGCATGACTGTAAGTTGATTTGGAATCTGAAGGAAGAATTCATGTTGCCGTGTGAACCTTGAATGAACATAATTATTATCAAGAAGAGTAAACCCATTCCTCGAGTATTGTGGACCTCTCCTCTTAACAATAAGGCGATATGCAGTACACAAGAAATTCCTCCTTCTACCCTTCAACCAAAGCCTTCTATAGAAGGGTGTAAAGCAACGAACACATAAGACCAATTGGTCTTATGTGTTCGCTGGTGTAAAGTGATCATCCATTCTTGGATCAAATATGAAACGAATCGCCGTAATTTTAAATTCAATTCCTCTCACTAGTCATTGTGTACTATGCTACCATAATCAATGATATAGGCATGACCAGACTCTGCACAAGTGATGTACGGAAAGAGAAAACTGCAGAAAATAAGTGGAGAGATGTGGAGAAAAAGAGGGAATATTAGAGAAAGACATTAAAGACAGATATGGGAAGAAGGTGATAATGAGTGGGAGGTTATGATACGAAAGAGAGTAATGGGAGTGGAAGAAAGAGAATGAGAGCGAGCGAGAGAGTAAGTGATTGACAGAAAAGAAAAGAAGAAAACAAAATCAAGTTGAGGGAAGAGAATAAAAATAGAAATAAAACAGGGAACAAGAAGTAAAAGTGAAAGAAGAAGGGAATAAGAAAAGAAAGGAGAAAAAAGGAGGCAATGAAAACAAGAATGAGGTAGATGAGATAGACAGAGAGAAAGATCAGAAAGAAAATAATATAAAAAATATTGAAAAAAAGCATAACAAAAGATAAAGAGAAGGGGACATAAGAGGTAAGGAGAAAGAGATGGAAAACTTTAAGAAAGGAGCAATCGGATGATGGTGAGAAGGAGGAAGAATTGTTGAAGATGAGAGAGAAAATAGTAGACAAGGTTAAGGAAAAAAGGGAGAACAGAAAAAAGATTTAACAAAAAGTGAGGAGGGAGGAGAGTGATGAAAAGAAATGGAAGAGGGGGTGAACTAGAAGGATGGATTGAAGAAGAAAATGAGGAAAAGAGCCATAAGAAAGAGTACTTGTTAATCGAATCACTTCTTTTTTCACTTATCTTTTCTTTGCTATTCCACTATGTTTCCCCCCTATTTGCTTGTTTTCTTATTAGGCTGAGCCTCTCGTCTACTTTTCGTTTACTTCTCTTTAATCCTTTTTAGAAAAAAGAAGTAAACTTATTTTTAGAAAAAAGAAGTAAACTTCTTTTACTTACTTCTTTTTACTTTACTTCTTTTAGAAGTTTTTTACTTCTCTTTTACTTCTTTTTTTTCTTTTTACTTCTCTTTCGTTTACTTTTTTACGATCTGCCACACTTTCTCTTTGCACTCCCATTCTTCGCAACCTCTATTTCATTACTATTTCCAGTAAGAGTGGGAGAGATAGGTGATTAGAAGAAAGTTAGTTGTTTCTAGGAAAAAGTAATGATAATTGAAAAAGAGAAGAGAATAAGCATAAAGGAGATATAAATATAAGAAGAGGAAAAAGAAAAGAAGGAGAAGAGAAAAATAAGAAGTAAGATTAAAAGGAGGATAAGATGGTGAAGAACAGTTGAAGACTAAACAGTCACCCTCCAGCAGAGCACACTTGTTGGACTATCCGATTGTTACCGCCACAAACAGACATAGTCCAGTCAGCCGTAGTGGCGAATAATGTCCACCGCTCCCTGTCCTTGTCCATCCACTCACTTTCTTCCTTAATCATCATGGAGCAACCCTCACGTGATTCCCCTGTAATTTCTCGGCGGCGGCAACGCTAATCACGCGAGCAAACACCCTCACTTCTCACTCCTCACTCATTGAGCACCGATGAAAAGGACGCGTGAATCATACACGACGTTCTTTTCGAATGGTTTCGGCCTGGCGTGACAGCCACAACAGAAGTCTGTTGTCAGCCGAAGACAGCTGAAGAATCGCCACCTTCGTAAACAAAGCCCCTGATTGATACCGAGAACAACTACAGTACTACTCTCGTAACTAACTAATAAACGTACAGCTATTGATAATGTTCCTCACTCGGAAATACCAGCCACGATGACAAACAACAAACCAAGTGGAAATCCTCACTCACATCTCCCCCATTCGCTGATAACGCTTGACGTGTCTTGTTCTTCACCAACTTCTTGGAAAGAGAGAAACAGCTAGCTGTCAGCACAGCTGCTGTGATACGAATGCTGATAGACGTTCTTTCGAATACCGTTAGTGAAGCTAATAGAGGTGTCCGAAGAGTTTGTAGTATTGTACTTTTGCTAATGATTTCGAAGGACAATATTACCACTATCGGTCCCTCGTCATTCAATTTTACTTTTTTTTGGAGGATGAAGCCCACATAGGTCTGAGATCTGTGCGTGGGTAATGAATTGGATGATGGTGTTTGATGAATTGGACCTAAAGTTTTAGGTGGGTTCCGAACAACCGGGAAGTGATTTTACAGCAGAGAACAGTCTTTTTTGCTCCAATCGGTCACCGTTACAAAGATGGCTTAGGAGTTTCGTAGCTTATTGAACAGATACCTGCTACGGCTATCACTTCCTCGACTTACTAATACGCTCACAGGAAATGTTGAGGCATAAATTGACGCTTTTAGGCGTAAACCAATGATTTTTAGATTAAAGAGAATGAAAAATTAATGAAGAATAAAGCATCATTAAATGAATCAATTATTATACAAAGAAAAGTTTTGGTTGAAAATGCCTTAGGTACTATTTATGTATGTATGTACAGTACCATAGCCGATTTCGACTGGAGGTAACTCTTCAGACCTCAACATTATGTTTTGGTCCAAAGAGCTTACTGAGCAAATGAGGAGTGAGGTAGCATGTGATTACTTTCCTCAACTGAACTAACAGAGTTTTATCTATGCCAAGCCCACTGGAACAAATTCTGAAGCTCCATGCTTAAAACAGTCTACACAGGGCCTGTGTATCTTTACACAGGGCCTGGCTGCAAAGTAAAGTAATGCATCAGACCATAAGAGAATTGAATAAGACTCATTCTACATTCCACAATGTCTTGAGAAGAGATAAGTCCAGAATTGGCTATTATCAACCAACTCCATCGTTGGATATCATTGATAATAGAAAAGAAAATATCAGTTCGAACAGTTTGAAAGAAGATATTAGTTTAACTTTCTTAGTAATGACTTTCTTAGTAAAATTGAGTTTGATTGAGATTGATAATGGTGTAACAACCGAAACTAGTTTCTCGAAGTTTTAATAAATGTGGTTGTGACAATTTCGTCTTATTTTTCATTATAGATATTAGTTTGTTGATAATATGTGAATATAATGTGTATTATTGTAAAAGTGCACTGTTGTTGTAATAGAGTTTTGCAAATATTGCTGAGCTTTTTTATTCTGAGAAAATCAATTTTGATGGGTAAGATAAATGAATCAGAGTTTTTCTATTCTAGAAAATTGTTAGATATTTTTTGTTTCCATTATATCAAATTCATTGAATTGATGTAACGTATCATGATGACAGCTCCGTTATTTAAACACTTCTCTGCTTACATTTTCTGACCCACTCATGGCCTCGAATTCTCTTTCAAAAGTAAGATCAAAAGCTAATTTATAAAAGCTACATGATGCTTATTTTATAGCTCGTTTCTTGTATTTTATCTGTATAATAGGCCTAAGAGAGAGTAGAGGTGTGTGTTTGTTTTTATCTTACGGATTTCACAAAAACGGCAAGGATTTGGATCACTAAATTTGGCACAAAGCTTCCTTCAAACTCGATTCACTGCACCTCAAAGCCAGATTATCTACTTTCCTGTCAGACTTTTCAAAATTAATGTTTACTTATGGGCACTATTACTGTTTCAAAATGTGTTTAGATGCAGGAAGCTCATAGAACAGCTGATAACATGATACGTCACTATGGTAATTAGGGCTCTGTAAAAAGAAGGTATGCTCAACCGCCATCTTGGTTCGTAGAACTCGATCAAAAAGCTTGAGTTAGATAGACGGAGTGGATGGTGTTTGAATTTTAAGATCAATTCAAAGTGCAAAATGTTTTACTGTTCAGCACTTAGCTTTCATTCTCATGTCCCTCACTTCATTTGTCATCTACTATGTCTATTATGCTCAGGGGTATGACAGAAACGTGTGTATTAAAATGCACAGAATAAAGTATTACAGAGCAACTAGGTGTAGGTAATAAAAATATTGATTTCTGCTTACTCCATTCATATCTGAATCCTCATATTTACCTTCACAATTTTAATCATTGATATAAGTTGACAGAGTTATGAAATAAAAAATTAACAAATTCAAATGAGAAAAATAATTTTTTTTGAAATTTAGCGAATAGGCCTAACACTAGGAGCTTTTTCAGAGCATAAGTGTCCATAGATTACACTATCAAAGATTTGATAACAAGTTCTTTAAAGCATTTGAAGAGTGATGCTATACAGAAGGTCACTGTAGTCTAGTGTTTAAGGCGCCCGACCTTTGAGGAATTCAAAAAATTTATTAAATTAAAATACTATTTTATCTCCTGGATTTCTTGTTCCATGACAAACTGCGTTGTTATTATTAACTTTTTAAGTGAATTCAACGACTTGCAATCAAAATTTTTATTAAGAATAGGTAGAATTTACTTATTCTGTAGGCCGAACGTTTTCGAATCTTGGAGATCCATTTTCAGAGGCAATTTTTTGCCTCTGAAAATGCATTTTTGGTCTTTTTCAAAATCCATTTTTGGCCTCTGAAAATGGATCTCCAAGATTAGAAAACGTTTGGCCTACAGAGTAAGTAAATTCTACTGATTCTATTCTTAATAAAAAGTTTGACTGCAAGTCGTTGAATTCACTTAAAAAGTTACTATTTTATCTCCTTAAATATCGTTCAGGAGATAGGAGTTTGAGGGTACTATGTCTGTAAAATTGGTTCAAGTTGGGGTATGCAGAAGAAAAAAGGTTGGGAACCGCTGGTCTACACATGAACAAAAACTAACAAACTATGCTATGTAATCATAATATTATATTATTGTCTTTTATATACTCGTTGGATAGGTCATTGTTGATGTAATTGACCAAATTCAGCTATTAATGATAGGCCTACTGATATTAATTTCATGAAGATAATGGGCTGCAATAATACATGACAGATTCAAGATGTAGCCTACCATATTTTCAACAAGCAAATTGATCAAACACAAATAGCTTTATCTTCAACGTACGCCAATATCGTATATGGTACAGTACCTAGTCGCTAGTCTAAAAAAATAGTTCAGGTATCAGAATATTCTCACCATCTATATGTATAGATTTACGTAAATTGCCTTGCAATCATCAAATGTTTGAGTGCAGAGTTACATATGAATTCGAATTTGGCTCCTAATGCCACGAACCAAGATGGAGGGTGAGCATACCCCGTCTTTATAGTGCCTTAATGGTAATAATATAGATGATACGACGATAAGTTGCAAGCCAAAGCAACAGATTAGTTCTGTAACAATATTACTGATGCTAATCACCCAGCGTCATGCGAGCCTACTTATTGTATGAATTGAGCTTTTCCTGCAACCGGAAGAACTAAACACAAAACTAGGCAGATGGTAGAAAAAAGGGTAGTTTATTTATAAGGGTAGTTTGCAAAAGGGTAGTTTATTTATAAAAACACAGAGAATTTACGCCGTCAGTGCAAAAAACAGTACATTTTTGAACTTCTCTTTTCAAACAGATGAACTGTATGGTATTTCACTCACTCTTCCCAATTTCGTAATTTTTTGACCAGTATCTATCACAAAAGAGAAACTTCAATGTGGATTTCCGAGCAAGACCTGGTGAAATTCTAGTAATGAATATTTCGGAATTAATCATTAAAAATTCAAATTTCAATCAATACATATTTGGAAGGTTTAGTTGGCTACTTTATTTCAAAGTAAATTTGTTACTACTAATTTGTTGAGTAGAATTCGCTTATTATTGACATAGAAAAATAGAATATGAGTTTTTATGTTTATTTATTTATTGTGACAAAATTCCAATGAATATGTTATGCAATTCACTCTGTTCTGCTCAGATTATATCCATTCTCACGAATGACACAATATCAATGATATTCAAACTATCGTTATTTAACAATAGATATACGAACCTATAATTTTGAGCAGTTATTAACCGAGAATTATTTACAGTTCACAGACTACTGTGAACTGGCTTTTCTAAGTCGTGAGTGGAATAGAACTGATAATGACTGCCATCGATACTTTATGGATGGTGCAGGTCTGTGATTACAGGTCCAGATCCGGCAAACTGCCATAAATCAAGCGGCAGCAGGTCAGGTTACGTTTTTCCAAAACAGCTCTCGCCTCTACAATATTAATTACTATATTCATAACACACCTGGGCAACTATTGAATCTTCAAACAAGACCTCCGCCCTGCCTTGCCACTTCCAGATCGAATCTAAACAAAAAATATATGACGTTTTCCAGTTTTAAAGCTCTATTTAGATGAGAAGAGATTATATTATTAGCCAGTACCTTCCTTCAGCTAAGACATTGAGGTACAGCTGATTATCCTTCATGAATCATTGATAATAATTTTTCAAATAATTGAGTTCCAGTTTCAAAGATAAAATTGAAGTACCAATTTTCTATTTGCATCAATATTTCAATTCCAGATAATAAATAGGCTGGATTTCTTGTTCCATGACGAACTGCGTTGTTAATATTAACTTTTCATGTGAAATTTAACGACTTGCAGTCAAATATTTGTTAAGAATAAGTATAACTCACTTAATCTGGCCGAGCGCTTTCGAATCTATGAGATCCATCTTCAGAGGCGTGGGTTCCTAGATCATCATGTCAGTTTTTTGGTTAGAAGTGTTGTGGTTTTTGTATAAGTGAGTTATACTTATTCTTAACAAATATTTGACTGCAAGTCAATAAATTTCACATGAAAAGTTAAAATAAATAGGCCTTTCCATGACAATTAATAGGACATTCCAATGACCAATGGTATATTTTTATTGGTACCAGTGGACAAAAATAGTTAATTGTATTGAGCCTAATAATGTATTGTTAGACCTGAGCCTACGAATCAAGGTCTGCAGTCTTTAGTCTTCAGGTTTGCCAGTCTATAGCCGTCCAATAATCTGGAAAATACTGTTCTTTTAAAGTTCCAAATATCTGAAGTATCTGAATAAATCTACAAATAGCATGACATTGAGTCTCTTTTTTGGTGATGTATGCCAGGTCAACTAAAATTATGAAATAACCGTGTAAGCTATTCAGAGTTACTATATCTATAGAGTAAATTTATTTATTAGAAGTGGATATTTGATCGACTTGAACTTTTGGAATATATGATGTTCAAGATCCATCTGTTTCCACTAATATGTAATATAAACTTAAAAAACACTTTTAAGTGTTTTTTTAAGTTTAAATTATAGGAATATGATCAGAGGGAACAGCTAATGAGCTTAATATATTATTTAGCTTAAGAGAAAGGTTTACTAACAAAGTAAATCAGTAGGTGCTCACCATTGTATGTGTTTTGCTATGTGGGGTGCTCCTGAGTACATATTTTTTCTTTTTCTGTAGATTACGTCTTGGAGACTCTACATGAGGAGTATAAGACAAGTCAGATTAACAATAATAATTATACAATCTTATACACTAGTTACCATAAATACTATATCAATTAGTTGAGGTGAGGCTTAATTTTGATGTGAAAGGAACTTTTGTACATTATAAAAATCTTTATCAACTAAATAATTTTTCAATTGTTTTTCTATATTTTGAAGACTTTGAAAACTGCGGTAGCTTTTTGTAGTTTCCTACCAATGTAACTAGGTTTTTGTAGGAATAAGATACTATTGTGTTCACCAAGTGATAATCTCCTTGGCTTCTTATATTATAATCGTGTACGTCAAGATTTTGGTTAAAATCATTTTAAACTTTTATTTTTGTTTCTACTATTCCGCTTTACTAGTCCCCTTTTCCATTAAACCCATTGAGTGACATACAACAGCCATTTTTGTTTTCAATATTTTCCAAATGCAAATGAACCCTTTAAGTAATTCTATTTCTATGTTCCTCTACCTATTTTCGTTTTCTTTCTTCAGATAATCATGTAGGGAAGGACTCTTCTTAATTTGATCAACTCCTTCCTAAGTCAAAAGCCTACTCAAGGTCAAAAAATGTAACACCCATATCACCGAGTGGTATATAGCATGGAAATTGTTCTTGTGATAACTCGAGGTATCTCGACGACCAGTGTCCAAACAGTCTGGTTCTCAGACTGCATGTAAGACATTCATCATTATCGCATGTCAGTGACGTAATTGGTGGTGGCGGTGAAGAGGGTTGAAGGAGAACGGAGGCAAGAAGATGGAATACCTTTGCTGGGCTTGGTGCCGTTGCTATTAACTTTGGAGGTGACTGGGAATCGCCTTTGGCTGATCGGTAGACACAGTAGGAAGAGGACGACAGCCACTTCGATACAAAGATACGGATACCTCTCGAGAAAATGATTTATTACGGCTAATTAGTGACCGGGTCTATGATACTACTGACACTTCAGTCGTTCTTAAACCGCGACGCGATCATATCAAGTCGGGAGAAATATATTTTCATAATCATATGCTCATGTAAGGAAGCATAAGCAACTCACTCTTTCTCCCACTCACTCTTTCTTCACTTGCCAATCTCCCACTCTATTTCATTCTCATTCGCACTGTCTCTCTCTTTCACACAATCATTCTTTCACTCTCGCATACTTCTCTCTCAGATCGACTCTTGCTCTGCCTCCCATGATTCTCCACCATCATTCTCTTCAACAGAAAAAACAAATGCACTTCCTCACTAACTTATTTTCTCTTAATCCCTGTCCTCTCTCGCTCATTCGCTCCCTCACTCTCTTTACTTTCTGTCTACATCCTTATTCACCATTCTTGTTTCCTCGAACTCGAACATAATTATAGTTTAAATTTTTTTGTAACCTTCACACGTTATTATCACTTTGTCTGACAGTGTATCGCCTTGAACAGGTGAAGTAGTTAAAGTACATTGTCTACATGACGGAGGCAGACTTATGAAGTGCGCATTAGTATATTTTCTTTGCCTTCTTCTGTATTTTGATAACTAGTAGTTCTGTAAACAGTGGACCTAACTCGCCCAATACTCCTCACTCAAACGGGGATGATATTTTCAAGAGTACTTTCGATTCACTCAGCGCAAAAAACCCTACCAAAACGTATAAAGAAATTTGAAAAAATCTCAATATTGAAAATTTTTAAGATTTTGAACACCCCTCTCTAACGCCTCCCGTTGGGTTTATCGAATTTTAGTCAGGGAATAAACCCCGTCTTTGTCGTCTTTGTGTTATTTAATACCACCGCACGCATACACTCCAGTAATCGGGGGTAAATTTCGTCCACTAAAGAAGATGGGGCCAGTGTTTTTTTGTTTATTTATTTTTAATCAATAGGTTTCTATTGAATATAGTGAAAATTATCCTCTTGAAGGAATTCATCCTTAGCTCATCTTCATCTTCTGTCATGAGCAAGTGTCATTATTATAGATTTTACCAATTACGAATATTATAGCAATTCGATGGAACTGGACATTGGACGCGTACTTTATCAAATAAGCCGATACCATTCCATTGTAGTGCAAGGACCGATGAATTTACTTAAATAATAATTATTATCAGTTGTGCTGATAGTCATATGCAACATTTAACTGCTAGAATTCTGTTAACACCATATATGCCAATTCACAAAAAAATGTACATGTTCTTGTTTCAAGAGTTTTGTTTCTTCTTTTTGTTCAACAGATCTTATTATTTATCATGCCTCAATATTTTCTCTCTATTTTTTCAATTCGATGTTTTCAAATTATTTAAGAAAAGATTTCAACACAATCTAAAACTAAAACGTCAACGCATGCACTGTAAGAATAAAGTGGATAATTGGGCTAAGCATCAGTCTTTATAATGTGCAATGTTTTAATTCTTAAATGTAAACAGCAACAGCATCAGCTGTTCAATGTTTTGAGTTTCAATAGTCAAAACTAACCTAGAGCCTATATTAGAAATCTGTTTTAAATCATAATTATTTTTCATTCGACCCCCAAACTCCAAAATCAATAGCCATCTCACTTGGACAATGACAACTTTATCAAGTTTTAAGAGTCTAGAATGTTCCTTTCAAGTGCACGGACGAACGGAGAACGACACGATTTCAATAAGGCCCTTAGTAATAATTGATTAGGATAGCCTCAATATCCGTGGTGTATGTCGTCCCATGTAGGCCGATATAATGTTATACCGCGCCTTATGTATTTATGTGTAAAAATTTTATTTGTATCCTATTCATAAGCCTAATAGAAAAATTTGCAAACAAAACAGTTGATCATGTTTGTGGTTTTACCTATAACAAATTGAGCAATTATAATTATCGACCATCTCAATTGAGGAAAGTGATAGCCGAGTGCCGTAGCAGGTATCTGTTCAATCAGAGATAAGCTACGAAACTCCTAGGCGCTCTTTGTAAGGGTGGCCGATTAGATTGGCCAGCAAAAAATACACTGTTCTCTGCTGTAAAATCACTTTCCGAAGTTCGGAACCCACCTAAAACTGTAGGTCCATCAATCACCATCATCCAATTCATTGCCCACACACGGGTCTCAGACCTATGTGGGCTTCATCCTCCGAAAAAATTGCTATTGTCATATGTTGATTGCTTGGAAGTGAAAGGATTTTTCAATTCGAATACTGAGATCCAAGTGCAAATATTCAGAGCCCGATGAAAATGCAGAGCACTAGACTATAATTTTCGATTTTGGCTTGCATGTTGGCCGAGCATCAATCAAAAGTACTATGTTGTTACAAGTCACCATCGGTTACTTCTCTATGCCTTGAGTCCCTTATTTGTACAGCGATCTGCTTCTACTTGTACTTTGAGTGAGGATTGAGTTGTACAGTTGTGCACGAAGCAACTACTGCATTATTTAACAGTTTTGAGGCACTCGCCGGATTTTGGAGCAGCACGTATTTCAGAAGCTCCGCCCCCTTCTCACTCAAGCAAGAAGTACTTTATTCGGCGTCCGTGTCCGAGATAATGTGTGCCAGAGAACGCTACGGCTCCTCAGGGTAATAAATATATCTCACCGAAAGCTATGACGCCCTCGCCGGCAAAGAAACAAAAAACTGGTTTGCCAAATTTACTGACCGTCAGACTTGATCTAATAACTTCATTACTTCTAGCTTCTAGCACACAGGTCAGACAGTACAAACACGTTCACACACTTGGCTCACAGATCTGCAATCTTCTAGAATCAAAACCATGATGTTCGTAAAATTAATGTGGAAGGCTCCATTGAGAGTGTGCTTCAGAGTTTCGAAAGAATTGTCCGATATTCGTTATATATTGAGAAAGTAGCATATCATTGCTATGAAGTTCATTGAACAGTTTCAAGAAAATAGCCCATTCATTTCATATCAAGAAAATAGCATTTAATTGACGGATAAACGTATTTGAAACTCAGAGAACTATGAACTTACCGTGTATTTTTCATTTAAATAAGAGGAGAACCGTCGTATATAAGAAAGCATTGAATGTAGTAGAATGAAACAATCGATTGCAAGCATCCAAAATGTGGTGAGCTGTTGGATTATTTCTTGTGACTGCAATATTCAACTGTTTGGTCCTCAAGGTGTAATAGACTGCGTAGCTCACGTTGATTGAAATGAAAGTTTACTCACTCAAAATAGAATTGTATCTATATTTAAACATAATAATTTGATATCTCTAACTCTTACCTTAAAACAAAATATTACACATTTATTGGACTGACTTTTATAATTAATTACAAGCTAGTAATTTAGTAGAAATAAGCATTGGCAACTAACTTGAGATATCTGAATATTTTAAAAATTATAGAAAGATAGAACAAGAAAAGTTGTTGGGTCAGCTTATTCTTTAGCTCATTAATGAAATTGTAAAATTAACTAAGGTTTTACCTTTTTGTGATGGGATGCAATGCATGATGGAAGCTCTATTTCATCCTGCATTCACCAACACAAGATACCAACTGACCAACTCACTACTGACCAATCTACCGACTCCATGTAACTTGACAATTAGGCTAATTATAATAAAAACAAAAATGTTTTGAGCATCTCACTGTCAAAGACAAATAAATTCATCTCTGGCATTGAAATACCTGTGTCCTAATCAACATCTATTGCTTCATCAATATATGTGATTTAGAAAGAAAATATTTTACTAAAAATATTCCTTGAATCAGACTTGAGAAATAAAACTTATATCTTTCAAACTTCAACATTTAAACCAATGGTGACAAATATTGAGTTAGGACTCCAAATTAGTCAGGATAACTGCGTTCAGAGAGATAAATTATATGAGTAAGTTGAATTTTTTATTGCACTTAAAATTCCAAATAATTATGATGATGAATATGTCAGGTAAGACAATGTTAGATTAGAAAAGGTTAGATTACAAGGACCGCATAGTATAAAATAATCTATAAATTTATAATAAAATACATGCGTGCACTGGAAAAGAATAAAATTTGCATCATGAAAAAATTAATATATATATATTGAGTCAATAATTGAGTATTTGAAAAAGTATTAAATAATTAAGTAAATTATTAGAATAAGCCTATCTGCTTTTATTGAAGGCTTTAACTTAACACTAAATTTTATTCAACATAAATAGTGGTAATCACAATTGCGTCATTATTTATAAATTGTAATTTATCATACAATGTCAGTAAGAAGTATAATAATTATAATAAATTAAATAAATAAATGTAACTTACAGACGATAGCTCAATGTTATTCAGTTACTTTCTTTGTAGTGGCGAAGGTGATATTGTGGAAGGTATCCATCTTCTTCTATATAAATAAAATTAGAGTTTTGTCTGTACGTTTATCAGAATTATATATTTTTTGGTTATTTTTACGTTTTACACATCAAATAAGCCGAAAATAGTCTTATCTCACTTCCTGTCTGTCTGTCTGTCTGTCACGGCCCCAAAGGCATTTTACACGGCCTTCTCCTCAAAAACGAGAGCATCGATCGGGATTTTAGTTATTGAACAGTATTGAACACTTTATTGACAATGTCTTTAGCTATAAAAAACTAGGTTTGGTGGGAGGTACTGGCTAGAGTATATAAGCTGGGTGTTCTGTTGGAGTTATCATACACTGCTCTCTCACACCAGACAGCCAACTACTGTGCTCGTGCTCCAGCTTCTTGTGCTCCAGTCTTGTGCTCCTTGTGCTTCTTGTGCTCCAGTCTTGATCAACTTTCAAAGTAAGTACTCTTTGCAATTAATGCATCCTAATGCTTGCACTTATAAATGCTTTTCCACTTACCAACTGCTAATGCATAGTGTTTGGGTAACTTGAAATTTGTTAATGTATATTGTTAAAGGAACTATCTTCTAATGCATATTGTTTCATTCCAGGAAAGCTGCAACTATCTTACAATTTCATTTGTCAATGTCTAATGCATATTGTTTCATTCCAGCTTACCATGTCCCTTAACAAGAGAAGACGCTGCCAGCAGACTCAGGAAAAGTGTGACGACTTCGTTGTGCTGGAGGAGGCGTTCAACAACAATCTTCGAACCCTGTTCTTCAACAACCAGTGTTCTACAAGTCCTCAAAAGGATTTCCAGTCCTTCCTTGACAACTTGGAGGAGAAGATCAACAGCGTCCTGACAGCAGAAATCCAGGAGCATGGTGCAATCAAATTCAATTTGGTGCTGGAGGCAACTTATCACAAGTGCTACCTTGATCCGAACAACGAAGAGGTGGAGGAGGTGCAGGACATCGCTTTCAAAACACCGAACTATGCAGCATTCACTGTTCTCACGCTGCCTCATCAAGTGGAGATGGCTTGCCAGAAGATGCTGGAAGAGGAGGCTATGTTCGAAGGGAAATCCAGTGGATGGACACTGCTACAGATTGATGGACTACTCATAAGGATCAGCAAACATATTCCCCTTAGAGGCTCTTCATACATCATTACCCCGCCCAAGCTAGCTGCAAGGAAAGCCATCATCAATCCGAGGAATGAGGACCAGCAATGTTTCATGTGGGCGATCCTCGCTAAGCATGTCCAAGGAAAAGATCCCCAACGAGTCAACGAGCGATACTTCAATCTTCGGGAGAAATACAACTTTAAAGGCATCACTTTCCCGACAACTATAAACCAGATTGATAGGTTCGAGAAGGATAACCCTACAGTCTCTGTCAACGTGTATGCAGTCGACTCCGATAATAACATCTTCCCCAGACGAGTCACCGATACCATGAAGACTGAGCACTTTGATCTTCTGCTACTGGGTGAGGCTGTTGAAGATGATGGTGCAGAGACTAACGATTTGCTGCAGGATGCTGAAGATGCAAACAAGGATCCACAAATCAACACCCACTACTGCTTGATCAAAGATTTTGAGAAGCTCCTGAGACCACAGCTGACAAAACATCATGGACGTATAATTATTTGCAGACGATGCTTCACCCACTACACTCTTGCTAATGATGGTGCGCAAAGGATGGCAGAACATGAGAAGTATTGCGCCAACAACAAGACGGCTAGGATGATCATGCCACAGCTGAAAGATGGAAAACCGCCAACATTGAAGTTTGAGAAGCACTTGAGGAAGTTCAGACTGCCACTTGTAGTGTATGCAGACTTTGAGTGTCTGCTGGAGACACCCACCCTAGAAGAGGGTGATGTGGAGGGGGAAGCTCCAGAGAGATGGATTGGGAAGCAGACAAAAGTGATACAATACCACAATGCAATGAGCTATTGCATGTACTTTGTGAGAGATGAGACACAATTTCCTTCATGGCTGACGCTGAGCCATTACATACCTCAGGAACCGATTGTCTACAGAGGTCCCAATGCAGCCGAACACTTCATGAGTCAGCTCAGCCACTATGCAAAACTTATTGCCGATACCATGGACCAGTTGGGTATTAGAATGATGCCACTCACTGATCAACAACAAGCTGCACATGATGCTGCTACACACTGCGAAGCTTGTGGTAAAAAGTTTGGAAGAGACAAAGTGTATGATCATTGTCATATGACTGGCTTCTATAGAAATGCACTGTGCAATCCATGCAATCTGGAAAGACAGCGCCAGACCTTCATTCCAGTTTTTCTACACAATTCATCCAACTATGATACACACCTGCTCATTCCTGAACTCGGTGCCGACAAGAATAGGATCAAAGTCATTCCAAACACATCTGAAAAGTACATCAGCTTCACTAAACACGTTTCCAATCGACTCCACCTGAGATTCATAGATACATTCAGATTCACACCAGACAGTTTGGATACATTGGTATCAAATTTGCGCAAGTCTGCACATAATGACACGGACATTCCAAATGTGCTGAAACATACTGCTAAACATTTCAAGACAAGACTCGATCTTGTGACACGTAAAGGAGTATTCCCTTATGATTATTGCGATTCATGGGAGAAACTTGGAGAAACTTCCCTACCACCAAAGGAAGCATTCTTCAGCAAGCTGACAGATCGTGGAATCAGTGATGAGGACTACGCCCATGCACAATTGGTCTGGCAACATTTTGGATGTAGAACACTAGGGGACTACAGTGACCTCTACCTAAAGACGGATGTTCTACTCTTGGCTGATGTGTTTGAAAGTTTCAGGGACATGTGCATAAAAAACTACAATCTTGACTGTGCCAACTACTTCACTGCACCAGGATTCTCATTTGATGCCATGCTGAAATACACCCAGGTGGAATTGGAACTTCTCAGCGATTACGATATGTACATGTTTGTTGAAAGAGGTATCCGAGGAGGAATAACCACATGTGTCCACCGCCATTCGATTGCCAACAACAAATACACAGGTGCACCACTGGATCCAGAGAAACCAATATCCTACTTGCTGTACACCGATGCCAACAATCTTTATGGATGGGCTATGAGCAACCCACTACCTTGCCGAAAATTTCAATGGATGTGTCAAGAAGAACTGGAGGAGGTGGCTGCTCATATAGATAGAATCCCAGACAATCAGCGAATGGGATACATCCTAGAAGTCGACGTTGAGTATCCTCAAGAGCTACAGGATGATCACAACGACTTCCCTTTTCTTCCAGAGAGTCAGAAGACTCCCAAGTCAGGATATGTGAGGCTAATGACAACGCTGCAGAACCGCAAGGAGTATGTATGTCATTATAGACTCCTGAAACAGGCTGTGAATCATGGACTGAAAATTGTCAAAGTTCACCATGGAATTTCATTCCAGCAAGAAGACTTTTTGGCCCCATACATTCAACTCAACACACAACTACGTCAGAAATCAGTGAACAAATTTGAAAAGAATTTCTTCAAGCTGATGAATAATGCGGTCTTTGGAAAAACAATGGAGAATGTTAAGAACCGGATGAACATGGAGCTGGTCAATTGTGAGAGGAGGTTGAAGAGACTGGTGGCACGTCCAACATTCAAAGATCGCATCATATTTGGTGACAACATATGCGCTGTAACACTACATCAAGACAAGGTTGTATTGAACAAGCCGATATATATTGGACTGACTGTACTCGATGTGAGCAAAATTCTAATGTACGAGTTTCACTACGATGTGATGAAACCTATTTATGGAAACCGACTCAAACTGTTATACCAGGACACTGACAGCTTGTTCTACAATGTCCAAACTGAAGATATGTATATGGATATCATGAATATAGACAAGTTGAGAAACGTATTCGATACATCAGAGTACCCGGCCAACCACCCATGCTACTCTGAGACAAACAAGATGGTACTAGGGAAATTCAAGGATGAGTATGCAGCTCGAGCCCCCTATGAGTATGTCGGCCTGCGCTCCAAGCTGTATGCTTGCAGATGCTATGTTACAGATGAGACACAGCTGAAGAGTGGCCTTATCAAGAAAGCAAAGGGAGTGAGACGGCCAATTCTTGGACAGGAGCTCCCAAAAAGTCATCCTGATGCAGAACGGTACATAGTCTTTCAGGACTACATTGACTGTCTCTATGGTGAGAAGGACATCTATAGAGATCAGGTGATGTTCTGTACCAGGAAACATAGAATCATGACCACCATTCAGAAGAAGAAAGCACTCAGCAAGGCTGATGAAAAACGGTTCATTCTTGAAGATGGAATCACTACTCTTGCATATGGACATCGCAACATTGTCAATGAAGCTCCAGTATTCAGTGATGATGGGTTTGAGGATGAGGTGGTGGTGGAGGAGGAGGAGGCGGAGGAGTACAACACTGAGAATGATCAAGAAAATGAAGCAGCATCAAGGGCAGCATTGATAGCAGCAGATACAGCAATAGAAGAAAACATATCAACTATGGAGGCATCTAGAACATTGTTGTCAATGACAGCAAAAGCATCAACTTCATCAACAGTACAGTTTGTACCAACAGATGTTCTTAAGATAGAACAAGGTAGTTGCAAACGTTCGGCAGCAGATAGCAGTACTAGTCAAGTGATCCACATATCTGATGATGATGAGCCAGCGGCAGCAGATAGCAGTCGAGTGATCCACATATCCGATGATGATGAGCCACCAGCTAAACAATCACGTGTTGTTGATTTCAATGTTGATGATTACAAGGAATATGATGACTTTACAAATGGCGGGATATCACAGCACAGTATACTCAGAGCATTGTTGGAAAAGTAGTAGAAGACATGAGTCACACATCCGCTGATAAGAAATTGCCGAGTCTGCATAAACTTTAGTATAAATATGGGAGGAAGAGCAAGCATTTGGCATAAGCAATCATGATTCGAGCTGTGCTGTATCTCGTGCTGGCTACAAGCGTCTACACTAGCCAACTGGATCCAAAGTATAGGACTCAGACTTTCCTGTGGCAACGAGATCATGGCCTTGATCAAGCAAACAAGTTTCACATGCGTCAGTGTCTGATGTCAAGAATGGTGCTACATCGGAATACAACTCAGGATGCTATTGATGCAATGGGTCGTGACGTCAACGAGTGGTATATGAAGTTGGCTGGAGGGAAAAACTTGGACAAAGAGCTGTGCCAAAGATTCCACTGCACACAAAATCTGCGCACCTGCATCCACTCATCATTTTCATCACTAGACTTCCTTGAGACCATCATCAGCAGATCAGAAGAGGTTTGTGAGCTGTACTGTGAGGACATGTCAACTGCAGCACCAGCAACAACAACAGCTGTAGCACCTGCCGGGCTGAAGGATACTTGTGACACCTATTGCAGAGAAATCTACAGACAACCGCCACCAATCAGCAATGGAGCAAACTCACGAATTTAAGCCATACTGCAAATGTGGTACTTGTTCACTAACCTCATGCAACAAATGGATTGTGCAGCCTATATTCACTGTTGGAGGACAAGAGCCTGAACCATTCTTGACAATCAAAAATTTTCTGCAAGTAATGAAGAGAACCTTCCATTTTGCTTCATCAGTGATGTTGTGTACCAATAGAACAACAGTATATGTGGAGTTCCCATATGGTCACACTTATCGTGAGATGCAGAATGACTTGGGAATGCTCAGAAAGTGGGTGGTGCTTGATATACTCGATTGACATCAGCCACTGCGCATTTGCACACATGTATCCGCCCATCATCATCATCATCCGATCAGAAGAGGTTTGTGAGCCGTACTGAGAGGACGTGTCAACTGCAGCAGCAGCAGCATCAACTGTAGCACGAGCTGAAGGATACCCTGTGACTGCCACCAATGGATTCATACTGCCTATACTGCAGATGTGATACTTGTTCATCACCAGTGAGCAGCAAATGGATTGTGCTGCCAGTATTCGCCATTGGAGGACAATACTATGAACCATTTCGAACAACTGACTATTTCCTGCAGACAATGGAGAATGCCTTCTACGATGCTTCGGAAGTACGCCTCTGCATCAATGGAAGAACAGTATATGTGGAGTTCCCATCTAGCACATCATATTGTGATATGTTGCAATACTTGAGAAATTTCCGCAAGTGGGTGGTGATTGATAGACTTGATTGACATTAACTTTGTTTTGTTTTGAAATTAACTAGTTTTGAATGACATCAGCCTCTAACAGTATTTCTTGATAATAATAAAGAATTGTATTCGATAACCATGCTCATTTTTTAAAAAACCAAGATTACTCTATAAGACAAGTCCATGTGGGGGCTGTGTCTGTTGCAAATAGATCTTGCATTCAACTTGTCTGTATGACATCATGCAGGACATGTCTGTGAGTGTACCATTGCACAACATTATGCAAGATCTTAAAGTCCATGTGTGTGTGATGTTACAAAGACAAATAGAAAATCAGCTTGCATTCAACTTGCCTGTATGACAACATGCAGGAAAAAACCTGTCTATGTGCAAGTCGATTTTATATTTGTCTGTTGCACAACATTATGCAAGATCGTCCATGTGGGCTGTTGCAAATAGAAGATCATCTTGCATTCAACTTGTCTGTATGACGTCACAGCTATGCAGGAAAAAACATGTCTATGTGCAAGACGATTTTCTATTTGCATCAGTCCATGTGAGGCTGAGACAAGTGCTAGAGCTGCACACCAGTGTAGGAGGTAGAAAATGAAAAGATGAAAGATTATCAGAAACATGTTTATTTTAGAATATACAATTTTTTCAGCCAATTCGAAGTTCATATAGAACTTGCTCAATATCGCACCTTGGGGCGCAAAGTGCAGTTATATTTTCCCTGCGTAATAATAAGACAGCCGTTTCTTCATCGATAACCCTTTTGTTTTTGATGACATTTTCCAATTTTCTCGGTCCAATAACTGAGTATCTCAACTCTATTGGGCTAAGTTCAGGGTTGGTAATTTCTAGTGAAGCAGCCGCCTTCAACAGACCGATCGATTTCATAATTACCCCCCAAGCAATGGCCAGCTGCTTGTTTATCGCCTCATAACTGTAGGCCGCCAGCTCCAATTTCAGCAGCCCATGCAGCATCCTGAAGCGGCGATGCCTCATTAACCATGCCACAATTTCATCAGCCCCAACATAATTGGAGCCGTATGCTGGCAGCGGGGCATACATATCCATCGCACTGATTAAAACTCTACGCTGGAGTTCCAGCTCACGATGCGATGGACGGCCAATGCTGCCCCGCCATGCCATGCTCGGAATTTGTGGGGCCCGATGTGGAGGTATAATGGGCTGCTGAGGATGCTGCTGCCACTGACCTGATGCTGGGGGCGACTGTCTTGATGCTGGTGGTGGTGGGGGTAACTGCCTTGATGCTGGGGGCGACTGCCTTGATGCTGGTGGTGGTGGGGGAAACTGCCTTGATGCTGGTGGTGGTGGGGGAAACTGCCTTGATGCTGGTGGTGGTGGGGGAAACTGCCTTGATGCTGGTGGTGGTGGGGGAAACTGCCTTGATGCTGGTGGTGAGGGTAACTGCCTTGATGCTTGCAGTGGGGGCGACTGCCTTGATGCCGGTGGGGGTAACTGCCTTGTCGCTTGGGGCGACTGCCTTGATGCCGGTGGTGAGGGTAACTGCCTTGATGCCGGTGGTGAGGGTAACTGCCTTGATGCTGGTGGTGAGGGTAACTGCCTTGATGCTGGTGGTGAGGGTAACTGCCTTGATGCTTGCGGTGGGGGCGACTGCATTGATGCAGGTGGTGGTCGCCTTGCTGCTGACGGTGGGGGTGACTGCCTCAATGCTTGCGGTGGTCGCCTTGATGCCGACGATGACTGCCTTGATGCTTGTGGCGGTGGTGCTCGCCTTGATGCTGGCTGCAGATATTGTCGTTTCGCCGGTGGCGATGACTGTTGTTCAACTGTTGGAGTGCTTTCCAAGTTAGGAATGGATTCCCAGGCGGAAAGCATCTCCTCAATTATCGCCTGCATACCACTGCTGGGAAGTGATACTGCTGTGGTGGAGGAGCCGGCAGCACTATCAACTTGAGCAGCAGCAGTGACATCTTGAGCAGCTACATCTTGAGCAGCAACATCTTGAGCAGCAACATCTTGAGCAGCAACATCTTGAGCAGCAACATCTTGAGCAGCAACATCTTGAGCAGCAACATCTTGAGCAGCAACATCTTGAGCAGCAACAGTGGCAGTGCTGGTATTGGCAGTCCTAGGCGTAGTTTGCAACTGCCTGAGGAGCTCCTCTTTGAACACAGCTAATGCTCTGTCCACTATGGAAGATAACTGCTGGGTTGGATCCATTCCGTCTGGTTGAACACTAAGAGAACACTGAGATCACTCTCTCTATAACTCCAATGTGAAGACTGAATTTGATTGAATTTTTGGGCAGTATATATACTAAAGTGAGATATCAAAAACATCATGTCTTAGTAAACAAGTTCAAAAAGGTTAAGGTGATAGCAACTGACAAACAATGCAGGCTGAATGATAAAGTGATCTTTCTAGGAAAGCATGAGAGAAAGGTTAGCTGACGCAAATGTCAAAAGTGTTGCACAATGGGAATGATAGCATGGAAGGTCATGATGACGCACATCCTTTTCAATGACAATTGGGTCGATTGTGTTAGCAATCGGCTTCAAAAAAGATTATGCCGACGCTTATCATTTTAAATGCCAATTAACTCGAATGTGTTAGCAATCAGGTTCAAAAAGGTCATGCTAACATACTTCAATGTCAAAAGTGTTGGAATGATAACAGAGTATGACGCACATCATGTGCTGTGTAAAAACAACTATATATATAAAGGCACGTGTTCACTTGATGGGCATCAGTATGGAGAAGAGTGTGATAGCACGTGAACTGCACATGCCAGCTCGTCGGAATTTTCCGATGAGGATGGTTACAGTGAAAGGTCTTGACGACCTCTATCAAGCTGACCTTGTTGAAATGATATCATACTCAAAGCAGAACAAAGGTTACAAATACATCATCACTATTATAAACTGTCTCAGCAAGTATGCATATGCGTTACCGATAAAGACAAAGACATCCAAGGAAGTGGTCAAGGCAATGCGTCCTATATTCGAACGGCATCCAATGGAAAACCTTCAAACGGATGACGGCAAAGAGTGGTTCAATGCAAAGTTTTCAAGACTTGTGAAACAATATGACGTCAATCACTATTCGACGTATTCAGATAAGAAGGCATCGATAGTGGAATGCTTCAACAGGACTCTGAAACGTTTAATGTGGATCAAGTTCACTGAGAGAGGATCCTACAAGTGGACAGACATCCTTGACATGCTGGTGAAGGAATACAATGAGAGGATACATCATACAATAGGCATGTGTCCAGCCGATGTTAAGAAGAAGCATGAAACTATACTCTTGAGCAGACTGAGAGAACAGCGTGAGGAATATCGTAAGAGTTTGCAGAACAAGGTGCGAAACAGGTTTTATCCTGGGCCTGGTCAATCAATTGAACCGGGTGATAAGGTGCGCATAAGCAAGTATAAAACCGTGTTCAACAAGGGTTACCTACCCAATTGGACAAATGAACTGTTCACTGTCACACGTGTGAGACCTACTGTACCTGTGACGTATGAGCTGGAAGACAGTGGAGGACAACCTGTGCAAGGGGGATTCTATGCAGAAGAGATTGTCAAAACTAAAGTGCCAGACATGTTTGAAATTGTAAAAGTGTTGAAGAGGAGAGGTAATAAACTGTTGGTGCGCTGGAAAGGATACGATAGCAGTCACGACTCTTGGATTGATAGAGCAGATTTGGTGTAATGAAACAGGTAGTGCAACGTCGACACAAGTTCAATATAATCGACTTTGATCGTGTGGCAAGTGGTTGTGGACTTGGACCGGAAATGAACATCAAGAAGCGGCATGGACCTTTGTTCCCTCACCACCTGAGATGTATCATATGCGGACCATCGGGTTGTGGTAAAACTAATGTAATGTTCAACATGCTTTTTGATCCAAATGGTATACGCTTCTCAAACATCTATCTGTTCTCCAAGACAACATTCCAACCGAAATACGAGTTCTTGCGCACTGTGATGGAAGGACTAGGACCTAAAATGAACTACATCGAGTGTGACACCTGTGAAGAGATACCTGCACCACACGAATTGCCCGCCAATTCAATAATCATTTTTGATGATGTTATCTGTGAGCAGCAGGAAGCCATCAGACGCTACTTCACCACTGGACGGCACAGCAACGTTGATGTGTTTTATTTGGCACAGACCTACAGTCACATACCAAAACAATTGATACGTGACAATGCCAATTTTCTGATTGTATTCAAACAGGATGAACTCAATATGAAACATTTGTACAGAGATCATGTGGGAGCCGACATGACATTTGATGCATTCAAAAGTATGTGCGATGATGTGTGGTCTTCGTCTGCACATGCATTCCTTGTTATCGATAGTGCCTCAGGCAAGAATAGTGGACGTTACAGAAACGGTCTTGACACTTTTTTAGCTGAAGCATAAGCTGAAAAGGCTCATTCAGTCAGTGAACACCGATCAAGATGGACGTGAAGCAGCAGCGGAAAAGAAAGCAGACTGTGGAGGACATCGCTCCAACCATCATGGAGATTGCTCAGCTACGACGCAACATCAAGAGGAAGCATAAGGAAATCACTTTGGGCAGATCATTGACTGAGGAGAAGCATATCAAAAGTTTGAAACCAATTATTGAGCCACTCCAGAATATTTCAGATGTAATCATGGAGCGGGGTGTCCCAGCAGCAGCAGCAGCAGCACCACCACCAACACCTTCACCAGCAGCAGTGACACGCCCATTCGCACGTACACTATCAACTCATATGGTACCTCCTACACCACCAATTACACCCGGCTCACCATACCCATTCAAGTTAGGTGCAGTGAAAGGACGTAAGCCGCAATGGGAGAGGCCTACCGCATCACCTATTGTAGAAGAAGAAGAAGAGCAAACCTTGGAGACAGTTGGAACAGCTTAAATACCTGCAGCAAGCACATCAGGAGTGGGACGGAAATTGTGGAAAGGTAAAAGTCAATTGGAGGAGGAGGACTCATCCATCGATGAGGAGGAGGAGGAGGAGGAGGATGTGTTGATGAATACTACCCAGGAGGAAATTGATGAAAGCTTTGCCCAATCTGAACTGGCTGGAACAGCTGTAGGAGAATATGTTAAAGCATCGATGGACAACAGAGATGGTAACAGTGATAGAAAGTTTGGACCAAGAGTGGAGAATAATAGCCTATTTCTCGGTAACAAGCTGCTAACCTTTGGACCAAATGGGGACAAGATTATACTGAGCAATCCAAACAATGAAAATGAAGAGAAAACGTTCAATGTCACACCGGGAATATGCGAGCTGATTTTCAAGAAACATCCCGACTTCAGAAAGGTGAAAAAAAGTGATGAGAAGGTCTACAAGAGTGTGTTGAGCCTAACCAATGTGTACAGGGCAGGCTATCGTGCATATGGAAAAATTGTGAACTATAACAATCCCAAATACAAGAATGTAATCAAAAAGCTTCGAGAAGTGGAACATGGCGATGCATCATCATCTTCAGATACTTCGGTTGCTGGACGAGGACTCAAGGCACCATTCAATTTGGTAGCCGATAGTCGGATTGAGTACATCTACTATGATGATCCCAATGAGTTGGTGGACAGATTGAGACTGTTGGATCAGTCCAAAGCAGTTGGCAACACTGGACATGAGAATGAAATTAATTCAATTCTGGAAGAGCTGGTGGAAGGTGGTTACATAGTTGGCAGCACTGCACTCTAGCCCGATAAAACGTGTAAACTTGAGCATGTGCATACCATTCAAGTAATGTCATCAAACGGCGATAGAAGAATAATGGACGTCCTCGGTAATATCAACGTCCGAGGAAGAAGAGTGATCAATGTTGGCAGCCCATGCAATGAAAAGGATGCTGTTAACCTAAAAGTGTGCCAGAATATGCTATGGGATTGGCTGCCAAAGACTCAGGACACTGAAACATCGCAGATTTTTGTAAGCTTGAACAATGCAGTCCTCATGGATGTTAATGATCCAATCCAAGATGGTGATGGAGTCAACAAAAAGTATTTGGAGAAAAGGTTGGATGAGCATTCAAAGGATGTAGTTAAAAAGTGTTTCACTACCATTATGAACATTATTTGGTCACCTGAAAACCACACTTTGAGTAGAGAGCAGTTGAGAGATAAAGTGTTACAGGCTTTGGGAATCCATGAGGGTATAAAACCGGATGACCGAGCTGCTGATCAACATTAGATGGCTGCTACCCTTCGAGAGAGGAAGAGCTACAAAGGAAGAGGAGTACTTTCTGCAATCACAGACGCTGCAGGTGCAATAGTCAACAAGGCAATAGACGTACTGCCCATAGAACTTCATCTGCCCGGCTACCAGTACTGTGGACCAGGTACAAAGCTTGAGAAGTGATTGGCAAGAGGCGATCCAGGTGTCAACAGACTTGACCAAGCTTGTAAGCAGCACGACATTGCATACTCAAGGAATAGTGATACTGCTAGCAGAGCAGCGGCAGACCGGATCTTGGCTGAACGAGCTTGGAGTCGAGTGAAATCATCGGACGCAGGTGTTTTGGAAAAGGCCGCAGCACTAGCAGTGACCAACATTATGAAAGCCAAGGCAAAGTTTGGTGGAGGAGCTAAAAGGAGAACTGGACCCAAGAGGAAGAGGAGGAGGACTGGAACCAAGAGGAGGAGAACAGCGGTATCAACCAAGGGTCGAGGCCTGTACCTGAGACGTCAAAAGATGGGAAACGGGGCTCGACGCCGTCGATGCGGCGGCAGAAGATGATTGCTCTACCAGACCGAGCACTGACCGATGCAGACCTCTACAAGTATGCATGCCGTTTGAAGCTAAAGAAATTTCGAGGAGTGTTTATGCGAGATGCTCTACCTGCTGAAGGACCGCTGAGGAGGGAGTGTGGCATCATCAACCTGGATGACAGCAAAGGACCTGGCACACATTGGGTGTGCTATGTTAAGAAGGATGGCAACGTTCACTACTTTGACGGCTTTGGCAACCTGAGACCACCACAAGAATTTATTGACTACATGCATCGAGGATCAGCACCAGCGACGAGGATTGAGTACAACTATGATCGGAAGCAGGAGGATCTCTACTCTCACATATGTGGACATTTATGTTTGAAATTTTTAGTTGATTGTTAAATAAATTATGAATCTAAACACAACTGTTTTTTCATTATTAGTATAAAACCTCTCAATTATTGTGGTAAGCAGTCATTAGGTTGAAGTACACTGAGCAATCAAGATGATGCTCTGCTTTGGAGGAACCAAGTCAACGCTGAGTAGTGAATTCTACCCACCTATTGATACAGGCAATGGTGTATGGGAAGTGGGACTTATCAGCTTCACAAGCTGTAACTCTATTCCAAATGTTGAGGTCGGCTACAACAATACATTACGCTTCCTAGCTCCACCAGCGGGTGAGTCGCATGGAGAGCTTAATAACAGCAACATGACAATCGTTGATTGGTTTAGATGGGGTCTTACTGGTAAAACAGAACCAAAAAGTAGAGAAACCAGGAGCATAGGATTGACCTTCAATGATGGAAAGAAGAAAGTGTTTCCCATTGTGGGCGGTGATACCAGCGCTGCAAACAAAGTGTCTCCCAGTGTGAGCACAGATGCAAGTGTGAGCACAGATGAAAGTGAAGAAGGAAAGGTTTGGCAAACTGTTTCATTGCCTGAAGGCAGTTTTGAGTTTAACATGATCAAGGAACTGTTGGAGGCAAGATTGAATAAGCGTGGAGTTAACCTACAAATGGCTATGGACACGTCAACATTGAAATGTATAGTGCTGTGCAATACTAAGCTGGACTTTACCCCGCCTGACTCAATAGGCAAATTGCTGGGCTTCAACAGGATCCTGGAAGCTGACAAGGAGGCTAGAGGTGACTCAACCATGATGATTAACCGCCCCAATGTGGTGCGTGTGAAATGTAACATAGTGAGCGGCTCCTACTCGAATGGAATCAAGGATCATGTTATCTATGAGTTCTACCCGTCAGTGGACCCGGGCTATAAAATGGCTGTGTCTGTGCGCAATGTTGTCTATTTACCCGTGGATGCCGAGCAGATCAGCAACATTACGTTGGAGATTGTTGATGAGAACGGACGTCTGGTGAACTTTAGAGAGGAGCCGATAAACATAACCTTACATTTACGAAGAAGAGAGTGATATGGTGCTATTATTTGAAAAGAGAGGTTGGAGTGGAGCTGAGCAGTCTGAGACAGAGACAGAAAGAAATAAAAGGGGTGCAGGCGCTTTAAACGTCATTCAACGATCGACCGCCATTGAGTTAACATCAAGGAGCATCGATTATCTAGAGCAAAGAGGTTGTATTGTTATCAGACGACATCCACGACAGCGACAATGAGACTTTTGGATGTGACAAAGAGTGGTCCATCTTCGGATGATCGCATCACAGGTTTTGAGTATCATTCACATTCGCCATACAACACAACCTTCAATGCCAACGATGAGATCAGGATACCAATTCAGCAGCAGGACATCTACACACTACCATCAGAGAGCTATCTACACCTTGAGTACACAGTAACCAGTGCAGCTGGTGCTGCACTGGCCGGCACACCATGTGTCTCTGGATTTTTTGCCAACCTGTTTTCGGAGATACGCTATGAGATCAATGGAGTTGAGGTGGACAGCACACGCAACCCAGGCATTGCCAGCCTGATGAAGAATGCAATGACCTTTGAACGAGAAGAACTAGCCAAGATGGAAGGAGCCGGCTACAAGTATAATGCTACAACAGGTCTAACTACATTTGCCGCCAATGCAGCCAACGCTACCGTCATGGATGTACCACTTAGATATCTGCTGGGATTCGCCGAAGACTACAGACGTGTGCTGCTCAATGTGAAACAGGAGCTGGTGCTAAGACGCAGTGCTGACAACGTAAACTGCTTGAATACAATAGGCCTTGTCAACATTCGGAAGCTTGTGTGGAAGATGCCCTATGTGGAGGTGGCCGATGAAGCAAGATTGCGTCTGCTACGATTGGTGCAGAATGACTCGCCTGTATCAATACCATTCCGACATTGGGAGCTGTATGAGTACCCGGCCATGCCCGAAGCTACAAAACATACATGGACTGTCAAGTCGACTGCACAACATGAGAAGCCGAGATACATTGTGATTGGACTGCAGACTGGAAGAAGAGGAAGAGCAGATGCAAATGGATCATTGTTTGACAAGTGCAATGTGAAAGACATTCGAGTGTTTCTGAACAACAAGTACTATCCGTATGAAAGCATTGATGGTGATGACAACCGTGTCTACAATATGTATACAGCTTTCAATGGAGTCTACAACCATGGAGATTTTCGAGCAAGCAACCCATTGTTTGAGAAGTCTGCTCTGGCAGATGGAAGAATGATGCTGTTTCCAATTGACTGTTCACGTCAAAATGAAACACTCAAGACTGGCAGCATTGATGTCAGAGTGGAATTTGAAATGACTGATAACATTCCTGCAAATACACGTGCCTACTGTCTGATGATACATGAAGTGGTCAAAGAGTATCGACCAATGACAGGCACAGTTCAAATTGCCTGATAACTCGACTATAAAAAGGCTGTGGATGAGGTGCAGAGACATCACAACTGTGTGAACATCGCAGCATGAATCTTGAGGACAGCATCGACAACATCATGAAACTTATCAGCTTTGAAGAGGAGAAGGATAGCAGCAGCAGCAGCAGCAGCAGCAGCAGCAGCAGCAATGAGACATGGCATGACTCTGTGGAAGGTTTTGGACCATACTTTGTGATAGACTTTCAAGGATTCACTGGACGAAATGGCGAATTTGTTGTCAAGGAAATGGCGTATCTTGAACATGCTATAGAATCACGCATTGTACGCAAGCACTCTCTCTTCAGTTCTCCCTACTCTGAATCTGTACTGGCTACTAGTATACGTAAGGAGAATGATTCACATAGTGCTAAACATGGCTTGAGATGGACGGACAATAACGATATGGGGGAATACTACTCCAACCTAAGACCAATTGTGAGAAGTGCACTGGAAAGATGGCGGAAGATTGTAGGACCAGCTCACACAATCTATGTCTATGGATATGACAAACTGAGCATGCTTCACAAACTGATGGAGCCCCAATACGAAGACGAGGAGAATCTGGCTGACAACTTTACTGTGATTGATCTATCATCTCCATTCGAGCAACAAGATCTCCCCAACCTGGAGAAACAAGTGATGACTTCCTACAACAACTACAACTGTGAACAACATTGCTATCTCATCATGACAGAAGATTACAGAGCAAATCTGATCACTGACGGATCAAGGAAATATTACTATTGTGCGCTCAATGTTGTAAATTTGCTATATAATCATATTTTGCAAACCATGTCTAAAGATAAAAAACGTGTTTGTCAATGCATGTTAATAAATGAATAATTCAATAGATTGCGTAATCATTGACTTACCCCCCACCACTACTATGTTAGCTATATAAAGGATGCTGTTGGCTTGAGAGCACAGTGCAAGATGGATATCAATAAGTATAGGAATGAGTTACGTTTGAAAGCAGCCGTTATGGAGCTGGAAGCCGAGCTGGAGCAGCGGGGCATCATGTCATTGGATGACTTTCAACTCGAGTGTGGACATGCAGTTTCGTGCACTGGTGCCAGTCTATGTGATGCGTGTGATTGCATCCATCTTAGAAGGCTACGATATGCAATTATTGATGCAGTACATGGTTGTGGTACTGTGAAATACTTGAGAGATCTACAAGAATGTACTAGTGGATTGGAACCAGCAATACCTGTCAACAGTTATAATGTTAACAGGTTCTTGAAGAACATCTTCATAGGAATCATGTGGAAAAATGGTATGGGCAAGAGTGTCCCGCAGCAGCCAGCACAACTTCCATTCAAAATCTGGACGATGTTTGACAATGAAAAGGTGTCACTAACTTCAGTGTACAGGCTAAAGCATAGCATGGCAGCTGTACTGGATCTCGGACAAGTGGAAGACTGGCGATACAAGGATGTCAAGATTGTCATCAATCTTCCCGATACTCTTCAAAAGTACTGGTGTCAATTTGAGTATGGCAGCAAGGCGCTAAGTGCAATTGGCAGTAATGAAATCGTATTTGCCGGCTTCTCTCACAGTATGGAAGATCAACGTGTAAGGAGGTTCCGCATTGCAGATGGCTGCTCAGAAGCTTTTCTCATCTCTATCTTTACAACAGTTCAATGTCATCGCTCTAGAGGCTTGGATACAGTTGATGGTGTATGCAGTGTGATTGAAGAGACTCCAACCACAGACTATTGTCAGGGTGAACTGTTCACTCATCTCTATATTTTATTTCATAATGCTTAGAATAAACTTGTAATGCTATACAACTGGTTCTCATTCACCTACTCTCTCCTTAGTATACTCATAGAGAGAGAGAGCGTTCCACTTCTACCACAGACATGTTTTTTCCTGCATAGATAGCATTGGAATGCAGCAGCAGCAATGACATACTAGTTAAAACTGGTATATCAAGGCCAGTGGGCTGAGTCAGTGATGGAAGTGGAACTCTCTCTCTCTACCCTCTCTTTTTCGTTGAAACTGTCTTTGTTGAAAGCAATGTAAGACAATTTCTTACCTATATGAACACATGCACTAGTACACTATTGAGTGCACTAGTGCACCAGTGAGTGCACTAGTGAGTGCACTAGTGATTTATCTAGTGAGTGCACTAGTGCAAGTGTTCACCTCATGTGCATCATCTTATAGACTATAGGTATTGGGAGATGGAAGAAAAACTCACAATTGCAGAATAAAAAAAAGAAGCATTTATTAGTCAATAAACATGTTCATTATAAATGTGTTGCCTGCAGGAGTAACACTCATTTTGAATTTGCTCAGATCTAAAGGTCCATTTTCCACATGTTTCAATGTGAGCCGACTATATGCGTCTGGTAGTATAATGTTGGCAGTCTGGTTGTCCACTATGATGTTGATGCTGACTTTTGTCCCGAATTTAGTCAATGATGACTGCGCTGACAGCATTTGATACTTAATTTCAGGCTTCAGATCCTTCATCGATAGATAGTTGGGGCCGGCGGGCTTATGGCTTGAAATTGAACTGTAGAATTCCAGCACGGCATTGTTGAGAGCTCCTTGCGGCTTGCTGATGATGGTTTCTGCAGTGTTTGGAGCTTGAGCTGCGGTGGTGGTGGTATTGATCATTTCTTGTGCAGAGGTGTTCATCTGCAATAAAGCAATAGCATAGATTATTCCCAACACTCCAAGAGAGCTGCCAGTGTTGAGGGTCCACAGTTTGCTTCCTCCTCCTCCTCCTCCTTCTCAGTGTAAGGTGGTGGTGGCGTATTTGATGGTTGAATGCAGTACGCATCTCCTATGTCAATGAGAAGATCATTGATATCCTGACCTTTGTCCAATGGTAGCAGCCCTGTCCACCATTTATGATCTCTGAAAACTTGAGGTTCGCTGGGCCAACTATTCGCAATGAAATTGTCCAAATGCATCAATCTAAATGTTAGTAATACACATTTACAGTTCCACACCTCACCCTGCTTAACTGGATTGTATGTATATGTACATGGGGGAATATGTAAACTTCTGACGGGTAGATAGAAACCGTGACCGCGGTTTGGTCCATGCCCAATTTTTCTAGCATTATGCAATGCTCGACGGTACGAGCTGACTGGTAATGACATGGTTTTCAAGAGGTTGCAGACATACTCCAAGTCCTCTCTGATTGTGACAGCATCAGCACGCTGTTGACTGTTCATTCTGCAAAACAAGACATGAATTAATCTTCGAACATCTCACTTGTAACATTATAGCAGACCTCAACTGCATATCTCTTAAGGGCAGACTCAATCGTTTCCCACCTCATGGAATCAGAAAGTCCAATATGCATCTGAAGGTAACAATCTTCTGCCATTCCCAACCGCATCATGTGACCTATCATATTGTATATCTCCAAACACCTGCAATCAGGCTTTACATTCAATGGTGCTTGTGCCCGCCTTTTTAAACATGAGGGTGAATGAAACTTCTTGTAATCATCACTGATGTAACCATGATCTGGCCACCATGTGAGTATGTGTAAGATCACTTCGCCAATGTCATCACCAGTAAGTTTTTCAGCTTTGAACAGTGAGATTATATCAGTGAAATCCATGCGCTTGCAAACAATGTACAATGTCCTCCTAAAAAGTCTTGGAGTAGTCTCCATGAACAGCTCCTTACAGTGTATGATATCATGACGTATAGGATGTGGCAGTGTGTTGATATCAGCACCAAGGTATAGAGCTTCTACTGAAGCTTTCCTTGCAAGCTCATAGAGTGATCTGGGATTCCTGTAAAAAAGAGTGAACAGATTAATAATCTTCTTCTTCTAAGAATTCATCACTGCTGGTAGTGATATAGCTGACACTTTCATCCTCTGAATATATGTCAATTTCTTCACAGGCTCCTATTTTTCTCATTAATCTACCTAGCCCTACAATATGCTCATCATCCTCATCAGGTTCTTGCAGTCCTAGAGTATGAAGAATATATCCGTCCTGCACATAAGCTAAACGCCACATGTGTGCTACTATATCATATATCTCACTGCATCGACATTCCACTATATCATTTAATGCTGCCCGTGCGCGCCTATCAAGACATGTTGACACATGCTGTTTCTTGTAGAGATTGTGAGTTACAGTGAAAAGTGGTAGACTATCTCCAAATACATAGCTCACGACTTCACCAAAGTCACTCCTGCTAAACTTTTCAGCTTTAATTATTGCAATTAGATCAATGAGGTCCATGCGTTTGCAAAATGCTAAAAATTTCATGGCTTTGGTTAGTATTGGATGCATATCAAAACGATTGAAAAGGTGTAGGAATTCTTCGCGTAGAGTCTGTGGTAGAATGCTGAAATCTGCACCCCGATATACAGCATCAATGCTAGCTGACATTGCGATCTTGCGGAGAGGGCTAGGGCTGCTACTCATCTGGAAAAAAGATGCAACAAATTAGATATGTTAAATTAGAGCGACTTCTTCGCAAGGGTGGAGGTGGCGACTTCTTCGCAGGGGTGGAGGTGGCGACTTCTTCACAAGAATGGAGGTAGCAACTTCTTTGCTGCATGGATGAGTTAGCGACTTCTTCGCTTATAGATTTGTGCGAATAACCCATTGTATGGGTTCATCGCAGCTATCACAAGTGATGGCCGTTTCTGTGCATCTATCGCACATCATGTGGAAGCATGGGAGGAGCACCCTATTCACATGATAGTTTGCACACCTCCCACAGCTTGCAAACGACATGTCGGCATCAGCATCCCAACGCTCATCCTCCATTCTCCATCCCACCCGGTGCACCTGCAAGCGAGCCTGCACCAAACGCAGAATATCCATCTCCTCCTCCGATGCACAGCTCAATAAGTTGGCTGGAGGGGCCGGTTCTGGAGCTGGTTCTGGTGCTGGGGCTGGTGCTGGGGCTGGTGCTGGGGTTGGAGCTGGTGCTGCCTCCTGGCGCACCGCTTCCTGCAGCGATGCCTCCAGCTCAGGAATGTAGGCTTCCAGCGGAGGATTTGTCAAGTAGTCGTCAAAGTGGGGACGACGTCGCCTGGCTGGTTGTCTTCTTGAGAGTCGGCCTGACGTCGTCTGCCCACTGACTTGCCGAGCAATTTGCCACTGCTGAGCTGCACGCCACTGCTGCTGCCCGGACTGTAGAGTCAAAATGATGTTGAGTGCATCATTCAGCCCCTGCAGTGAGTTGACATTTGCTCGGCGTCCTCCGCGGCTACCACGCCTCCTGTTGCTGCTGCCTCCATGGGAAATCATCTTTGGAACAGAAAAAGAATAACATGTTATGCATATGTGTGTAACAGCAGGAATATTAGTGTTGAATAAATGTATATATTTTCTTTGAACTCACATTGAATTGCTGCGGGTGGAGACTGAAGTTGGCTGACCTGGAAAAAATATGCATTGTTAGTTACAAGTAAATTTGTCAATCATTAGTTTTACAAGTGACCAATCATTAGAATGAGCAAAGTGACCTGGAATAAAACAATATGCATTAGACAAAATAGAATTTTAGGTTAGTTTCCTGGAATGAAACAATTTACATTGTAAGAAAGTTTTCTGAAACAATCATTAGTTTTACAAGTGCAAGCGATCATGCATTAATAGGTTAGTTTTCAATACTCACTTTGAAAGAGGGTTGGAGTAACAGGTCTGTTATCTTCAATTGAACAGGCAAAGTAACCTGGAATGTAACAATATGCATTAGACATTGCCAAATGTAAGAAAGTTTCCTGAAATGGAACAGTATGCATTAGACATTGACAGTTTCCTGAACAAAATACATTGCAAGATAGTTTCCTGAAAAGGAATGGTATGCATTAGATAGTGGAAAACAGTATTAATTGCAAAGAGTACTTACTTTGAAAGTTGATCAAGACTGGAGCACAAGAAGCACAAGGAGCACAAGAAGCACAAGGAGCACAAGAAGCACAAGGAGCACAAGACTGGAGCACAAGAAGCTGGAGCACGAGCACAGTAGTTGGCTGTCTGGTGTGAGAGAGCAGTGTATGATAACTCCAACAGAACACCCAGCTTATATACTCTAGCCAGTACCTCCCACCAAAACCTAGACCCCCCACCCCCACCCCCACCCCCAACCCCCCACCCATAGCCTGGACAGGTGACAGCTTCCCACCATTTTTTTTTTAATTTTTTTTTTTTTTTTTTATTTTTTTTTATTTTTTTTTTTTTATTTTTTTTTTTTTAATTTTTTTTTTATTTTTTTTTTTTTTTTATTATTTTTTTTTTTTTTTTCAATTTTTTTTTTTTTAATTTTTTTTTTTTTTTTAATTTTTTTTTTTTTTCATTTTTTTTTTTTTTTCATTTTTTTTTTTTAAATTTTTTTTTTTTAATTTTTTTTTTCAAGGTCAAGGTCAGGGTCAAGGTCAAGGTCAAAGGTCAAGGTTGCGCCAGAATTCCCAAAATGTAACTACTAGCGGCTATCACGAAATAGTATGTGCACCTGTGAGGTAACTACTTGAGTGAAGTTAGTGAACTGCAAAAAAAGCGACCATCATTGATTTTTACCTGTGTCCTAAGAAGTTGACACTTACTCTGGCATACTGATTTCCATCACACTTTATCCAGGATTTGGACTGGCTAAATGATAGATGGATATTTCTATCATTTAGGCGTGTTTAAAATCAGCTAGAAGATAGCGTCGTCAGTAATTTTTTTATTCTTTTTGAAATTTTTATGCTTTTTTCACATTTTAAGGATTATATTTACAGATATATTAACATAATTATATTTACAGAATGTTAGGTTAGGTTAGGTTCAGGTAGTTTAGCCGCTTATTTCACGCATTCCATAATGGTCCCTTTTTTCGCTGGTCGCTTTTTTCCCGTGACAGGTATCGGAGAGAATATTATTTTTTTAGAACAGCTGATTGATATATCATGATAAATTACGTGATTTGTTCTTATGTGGTAATAAAACTTGGAAGAAATGTATCCAAAATCGCACAATACTTGGTTTTTAAACGTTTATTATTCTGTTTAAAAAAAAGTTAATTTAGTCTTTTATAGCTAAAGACATTGTCAATAATGTTTTCAATACTGTTCAATAACTGAAATCCCGATCGATGCTCTCGTTTTTGAGGAGAAGGCCGCGTAAAATGTATCCAAAATCGCACAGTACTTGGTTTTTAAGCGTTTATTACTCTGTTAAAAAAAAAAGGTAATTTAGTTTTTTATAGCTAAAGACATTGTCAATAATGTTTTCAATACAACTGTTCAATAACTAAAATCCCGATCGATGCTCTCGTTTTAGAGGAGAAGGCCGCGTAAAATGCCTTTGGGGCCGTGACAGACAGACAGACAGAAAGTGAGATAAGACTATTTTCGGCTTATTTGATGTATAAAACGTAAAAATAACCAAAACATATATAATTCTGATAAATGTACAGACAAAACTCTAATTTCATTTATATAGACTAGCAGCTACCTGTCCTTCCTACGGATTATGTTTAGAAATATGTCTAAATATGTTTTGGCTTTTTTGATAGCAACGATCATGAAGCTGTTAGCAGCTTAGTAAACAACTTTGAACGTAAACAATTCAGTGACAGTTATCAGAGAGAATATTATTTTGAGAACAGCTGATTGATATATCATGATAAATTACATGATTTGTTCTTATGTGGTAATAATAGTGCTACCTGGAGAATTCCCAAGAGCCTAGCACAAACCGCACCTTCCTGAAATATTAATTTTTGTTTTGATAAATTTAAATTAGAAAATTTTGGTTTTTTTTCAACAAAGAAATAATTATTGATGAAACATAAGATGAGCTTTGATTCACCAGTCATATGTTTACTAAAAGACTGCAATGCTCCGGCTGCACAAGTCTGCAGACAGCGTAAATAACGCCGCGAAGGGCCCACCATTCAGATTATATTATTTTGCAAACAGCTGATTGATATATCATGATAAATTACGTGATTTGTTCTTATGTGGTAATAAAACTTAGAAGAAATGTATTCAAAATCTCACAATACTTGGTTTTTAAACGTTTATTATTCTGTTAAAAAAAAGTTAATTTAGTTTTTTATAGCTAAAGACATTATCAAAAATGTTTTCAATACTGATAATAACTTTAATCACGATCGATGCTCTCGTTTTTCAGAAGGCCGCGTAAAATGTATCCAAAATGTCAAAATACTTGGTTTTTAAACGTTTATTACTCTGTTAAAAAAAAAAGTTAATTTAGTTTTTTATAGCTAAAGACATTGTCAATATAAAGTGTTCAATACTGTTCAATAACTAAAATCTTGATCGATGCTCTCGTTTTTGAGGAGAAGGCCGCGTAAAATGCCTTTGGGGCCGTGACAGACAGACAGACAGACAGACAGAAAGTGAGATAAGACTATTTTCGGCTTATTTGATGTATAAAACGTAAAAATAACCAAAAAATATATAATTCTGATAAATGTACAGACAAAACTCTAATTTTATTTATATAGAAGATAAGAACAAATCACGTAATTTATCAATCAGCTGTTCTCGAATATAATCTGAATGGTGGGCCCTTCGCGGCGTTATTCACACTGTCTGCAGACTTGTGTAGTGGGAGCATTGCAGTCTTTTAGGAAACATATGACTGGTGAATCAAAGCTCATCTTATGTTTCATCAATTATTTCTTTGTTGAAAAAAAAACAAAATTTTCTAATTAAAATTTATCAAAACAAAAATTAACATTTTAGGAAGGTGCGATTTGTGCTAGGCTCTTGCGAAGTCGCCAGGTAGCACTATTATTACCACATAAGAACAAATCACGTAATTTATCATGATTTATCAATCAGCTGTTCTCAAATATTCTCTCTGATAGATAACTGTCACTGAATTGTTTACGTTCAAAGTTGTTTACTAAGCTGCTAACAACTTCATGATCGTTGCTATCAAAAAAGCCGAAACATATTTAGTCATATTTCTAAACATAATCCGTACGAAGGACGGGTAGCTGCTAGTAATGAATAATAAGACAAAATTGTCACAACCACATTTATTAAAAAAATATTGAGAAACTAGATTTGGTTGTTATACCATTATCAATCTCAATCAAACTAGAAGAGTTTCTGTTTCTGCCTTGCATTACTTTTTAGTTTGATTGAGATTGATAATGGTACAACAACCAAAACTAGTTTCTCAATATTTTTTTAATAAATGTGGTTGTGACAATTTCGTCTTATTATTCGTTATTCAGTTGCTTCGATCATAGAAATGCAATTGGTTTCAATGGTTTTTGTATAGATTGCCTTTGACAAAAGTGGAAGGACTGTTTCTGTTTTGCATTACTTTTTTGCATACGTACTGAAATATTTCATTTTGTAGTTGGTATATATTAGTGGCCGTTAGGAGCATGTACAAGAAGTTGAATTATTGTGAAATATGATTATTTTAAAAACCGCTACTGTATCCTATTTGTTAAAAATTTGAAAAAAATCAATAAGAGGTTTTTTTCGTTATCTTTTAGTACTTGTCCTTTTTTCAACGTCTCTCCTATCCAATTTTCTCTCTTTTTCTGGGTCTCGTTTACAGGCAGAAACAATTATAGTCAAATTTTTCTTGTTTTTGTTGATTATTCATAACTTTGGTGTGAAATTTGATGGCGTACGGTATAATTATAGCACTCTGTAATTATTTGAACAGGAACTCTACTCTTAGAGCCTCCTTATCTTTCACAAACTACGTGTTTGGAGGCTGGCAGATACGAATTATAATTACAGAGTCGGCCCATACGACTTCAATTATTGATGTTTCTTGGACGTATTTTCATACTGAGCTGGGCCTTAAACTTTCTTCTTGTCGATTGCATGCAATTCTTCCGAGCTCTGTATGAAAAATTATAACTTCGGCCGTAACTGAAACTAATTTCATTATACTAGTAGCGTAAGTGTTATTATTTATGATAGCAAGAAAACCGAAGAAAGTGTATAAGAGAGCTGCAGAGTCATACAGAGGAACAGGAGAGAATAATGAAGACAATGAAGATATGAGGAAGATAGAATAATTGATAAAAAAAGAAGATGGGAGATTATAAATATTATTTCCTCATCCTCTGAGTGATGGGCAGAAGTATAATTTGTTAATACTGTAATTTCAAAACGGTGAAGGTTTTTCTGACATTGTGCTTGAGTTAAGCGAAATTTTTACCGTTTTACATAGATAAAACTAATACCTGGGCGGCTGGGCCCTGTCTGGGTATAGTAGTGCCGGCTAACTCCCTTCTCCCCTGTGCACACCTTTAGATAATAATGTATGGATAAGAAAAAAGTTGCTCTAAATATTAGTGATTTTTTGGGGGTTTCATCTGATACAACTAAGCATTATTTATCTAATCAATAATTTAATTATTGTTAATTATTATGCACTTCATATATTCACTAATGATAACCATGTTTTTTACTCCTTGTTACGCAGAACTTGATAAATTATTCGCAAAGTCTACCTCTTCAAATGGGAATAATTGCAGTATAAGCCGTTGGATAAGATGTCAAACAAGTATGCTCATAGATAAGCTCGATTGCCCATTATGAAAAAGAGAATAAAGAAATTTTGAGGGAGGGAGAGAGAGGGGTTAATAAGTGGTGTAAATGAGTGAAAAGGAGAATAGAAAATAAGAAGTAGGCTTCTGAAGACGGTTGTTGGTTGGAGTTTGATGATTTATTGTTCGTGTTTTTGGGCCCATCAGCGACAAGCGATCATTTTGATCATGAGTGTAAGAAAGGAGACAGAAATTGAGGAAAATTACTGTCCTTAAGAAGGATAGAAAGAGGAAGAGAGGAGGATAGTGACATCGATTAAGTCACTTTTCCGATGCTCTTTTTCAGGCACCCACTGAGTATCGAAGCTACACGAAACCCCGGACAACCGCATAATTATAACATCTTTCATGCGCAATTATATTATCAGGTTCCGTTGCTTGGTATATAAATAATATCAGCGCTACCTTCTGCGTGATAAGTATAGGCTATAAGCTTACAACGGAGCGGTGTATTAAGATGTGAGCGGCGTAGCAGAGAAAAAAGTTGCTCTTTATTCAAATCGGTAGTAGCTTGAGATATGGGCTGCAGCTGGGAAATTATCTTTATGCCGCCGTAATGCCTGAACCCTTCATTCACTTGGTCGCTCGATAACTTACTTTGATCATCGTAACACTGCCGATTTTGAATGTGTATCGCATACATAAAAAAGCGTGCTTCTGACATAAGTATGTTTGCAACTGGAATTTTGAGTTTGTCTCTGACAATAAAATATTATTTTATTTTTTACGGTGACTGTAAGCTACGGAAATAACTATTGATAGATTTAACCTACATAAAAGGTTATTGAGAATCATTAGATAGACGTTTTTTAGTTTTTTAATTCGATATGAAACAAATAATGGAATGAAAGGAAATATATTTATTGTTCTCAAAAAAACAAAAAAAAAATCAAACAAAACCAAGATACAAGTGATACAAACTAAAAAATACAACAAACTATGAATATACTCCTCACCTGCACACAGGTCAGATACAAATATCAGTTACATTTTGTCAAACTACCTCAATGATTAAAATTTAACCACTTTGATTTTATTTGTTCTCCACTTGCAAGGGCACAAAATAAAATTTGAGTGACGGGGTAAGGAATGGGAAACACTGTATTTGGCTTGAAGTATTTTTATATTATAAATTTCTGGATAAACTGATTTTTAATTATTGGTAGATGAAGGTGCAAACAATAGTATACAAACAGAGATTGACAAAATTAATTTGGTGGCAGACTCCATCCATATAGAAGAAGAATAGAACGCTGCAGGCCTTGGCCTGTAATACGGGAGAAAAGGGTTTGCTAGTGCTTGAGGCTAAAGTCACTGAGAGAAGCTACAAAACATGATGAAAACAACGAATAATAAGAGAGCTACAGTAGGGGAAGATTAGAACCAAGTAGTGGAAAATGAAGATGAAGGTGGATAAATAAAGAGAGAAGGGTAGTAAGGGCATTGTCGAGGAAATCATTGGGGATTATCACCAGGCCCCAAGCTGCCTGACAGACACAAACCAATATTTGACCTTGTGAGCCCTTTACAGCCACAGGGCAGGGGTTTGACATCATCCACCGAAAAGTAATGAGTGCCAGAAAGCGGATTTCTTCCAATTCAATAATAATTCCGGATCATTTTGAGTCCATTCGAGTACTTTCTATGCTGCTAGAGGGTAAATGGTAAAATGGGAATGATAAATAATAATAATTATTATTTTATTGAACAAATTTGATAGTTTTTTCAAATCAATCATGAGCAAAAATTCAACTAACTCATTAGAAGGTTTCTTCAATAATATTGAAATACCTAAATTGAAAAACATACTTTCTTAGTATTTTTCTTAGTAATGGCGAAGGTGATATTGTGGAAGGTATCCATAATGAATAATAAGACGAAATTGTCACAACCACATTTATTAAAACTTCGAGAAACTAGTTTCGGTTGTTACACCATTATCAATCTCAATCTCAATCAGAGTTTGATTGAGATTGATAATGGTGTAACAACCGAAACTAGTTTCTCGAAGTTTTAATAAATGTGGTTGTGACAATTTCGTCTTATTATTCATTATGAAAAACATACCTTCTCCACCCCTGATATTTCTTGAAGGCATATCAAAATATCATGAGAATATTGACATTGTCATTCTACTGAGGTTTCTCTGTACCAATTTTTATAAGCTTGTTCCTAATCATTTTTTAAGAGAACAAAAATAAACAGTTATTGATCATTGATGTCAAAACTCTATTGGAAGTCATTAATTTGTCAAAATCTCGCCCAGTTTTCGAATAAAATTTTAACATTTTCACAATGAGCGGCACGAATGTGTACCACGAACACATTGACTTCTGCATTGCTTTTGAAATGAGAAGAAGATTTGTGGACTTTATGGAAGAATGAGATTCGTGGTGTGGTTATTCAGAATTAAACTGGCATACACCATACCACAGCGAGTTCGATTTTGCGATGGTGATCATGCATTGGATGCTCCTTTGTGCAAGCACCCTTACTGTGGTTCAAAAAAATACCAGACTTAGCTAAGGATCAAATTATCGTGGCGAGTAGTCTGATTTTCGATCACGAAAGTAAAGGTTTGATCTAAATTCTCGAGCTTTCCATGCTGTATCGATTTCAAATCTCAAATCTCAAATCTGCATGCGTTCGACTCTTCGACTGTGCAATTTTGTCAGTGAACTTTTTACAGTCATTCCACTGAAACATTTCATATTGACAGCAAAAAAAGAAGCCGCATTTTAACACTGATGTGTCGTGCTATGACAGAGTCATAAAAAATTTCAAATTTATTCAGTCTACTCCAGACCACAAGTGTTGCCATTAAACGGCTGATCGGCAAGCACATGTGGTCGAAACCGCAACTCTAATGTGTAGCAGCCTTCTGAAGAAGAGGTAAGTAGCAGTCGCCGGGGACTTTTGCAATTTATCATTCAGCAGGTACCTTTTCGCTGTTCATGCGAAAAACATAGACCATGGAATAGGCCCAAAAACGTATTTCGTGATAAGATGATATATTATATGATAAACATGAGTCATGGCAGAAATATGAGAAATATTATAATATAAAAGAGAATAAATAACTGTAAAAAGGATAAAAATACATTCCGATGTATCCATGCAAAAATTTATATGTTATGGTAGTGAAAATAAAAGTATAATGATGTTGAAGATCCATCTTGTTTCCACTAATATGAAATAACAACTTAAAAAACACTTTTATTTGGAAATTAACTCACGTTATGGCGTGTTCACTCTGTTGTCAAAAGCATCGTCAGACGACCCACAGTACACAGTGTAAGTGTACTGTGTACTGTGGGTCGTCTGAAAATGCTCTTGACAACAGTGTGAAACGGCCGTCACGCCATAACGTGAGTTAATTTCCACTTAAAAGTGTTTTTTAAGTTTTTATAAAAATTTAAATGCGTTTAGGAGTCGTACAGTCCATCTGACCCCAGAAAAAACTTTTTTACCTTTTTGTCTCGTCCACTGGATGAACGTGTAAGCGTTTTTTCTAGACAGATCAGTTATGCCAGATGAGAATGTGCGCGGTTCTTTATCTATTATTAATTTACCTCATTGTTGTATTTGTAATTGCTTATCTTGAAAATGCTGATGTCCTTGTGCATAATGAAAAACAAGGACATCAGCATTACATCCAAAGCTAAACTGCTGAAATCATGTGTATTTCCATGCCTCATATATGGTGCACAAACATGTGCCACCAAATCAAGCATTATGTCGGAAATTCAAAGAACCCAAACAGCCATGGAAAGAAGCATTCTGAATTTAAACAAGACACAACGAGTCCGAAATTCAACTATAAAAAACATAGTCAAACTGGAAGATGTGACCAAAACCATAAGGCAATTGAAATGGAATTGGGCAGGCCACATAGCAAGACTACAGGACGAGAGATGAACAAAGAAAGTGGATGCATGGCAGCCAACATGGAGAAAGAGGAACGTCGGCAGACCAAAACCGAGGTGGAAGGATGACATCGTCTGGGTCGCGGAAAGTAATTGGATGGTAGCACCTAGAGATCGGCAGAAATGGCAGAACCTGGGGGAGGCCTATGCTCGGTAACGGGTCTAGTCTCCAAAACCTGAGAAAAATCAATCGAATTTGGATTGTAAAGATGGTCAGATTATAATTACTAGTAGTTCTGTGAACATTAGACCTCACTCGCTCAACACTCACACATAAGGGGATGACATTTTCGAAAAAAGTTGAAGAGCGTTTTCAACTCGATTTTAATTTCTTAATCTTTTATTGAGGACAGAAACGGTGAAAATCAATATTTGAAAAGACCAAAGTTTATGACACCACCTAGAAATCACCCCTCGTTTGAGAGACAGTGAGAAAAATGAAGGGTTCTCATGCATTTTTAGCAGCTTTTAATATCAATAAATCTCCAATAATAAAAAACAGAAATTATTCATCAAATAAATGATGAATTTGTTTATTTACTTTTTCTCATCCATCTTCCATTCCCAATTTTCACCAACTAAAATTTTGTTGTTTTTTCACCTGTGATGATCAACATAATATCACTATCATCATTATAGGCCTACTATCTGGCTTTTCTTTGCAGCTATACATTATATTTTTTATCATAATATTTTCTGACCTAAAAAATATTTTGGAACATCGAAAGACAAAAAACTGAATAACATGTGGAGACGGTGACCGAGAGATAGGCAGTCCAAGACTATAAAGAATGTGTTGTGTAAACACACTGCGTAGGACCAAGCATGAATGCACACACACACACACACACGCGCGCGCGCGCGCACTTGCCAGTTACAATCTACTAAACTGGATTCTACTAAGCCTAGCTGGCCCGATGCGCGTTGCTGCATTCTCATAAAAATTCTCTTTGATTTTATTATTCGCCACCTCTCGCTGAGGTTACATTTCAAATTAGGAAAGAAGTTAGTCCTAGGGCTCTTCCAGCTGATCATAGAGGCCTCCTTTGTTGTTTTATTAATCACCACCTCTTAATGAAGAAATATTTCAAATTTAAACCTACGACTATAAGGGTAGAAGGTAGGTTTTTGATTTTATTATTCGCCACCTCCCGCTGAGGCTGCATATCAAATTTCTAGCTGCATTGGTTAACAGATGTCATCAACCTGGCATAATTACATTTCATCATACCCAGTCATATGTTTCCTACATATTGCAAGGCTCTGACTGTATGGTAGCCTACATGCAAACTGCAAAGTCTTTTACTGTTCAAAGACAGCGTAAATAACGCTGCTAAGGGGCCTGCCATATGATTAAAAACTGTTGACTTCTATCAGCTGTTCCTCTAAGCTGTTTGGCCGGCAAGTTCAGTAGGTTAGGTCTATAAAATGGATTAATTAATCTTAACTATTAGCTCCCCTATTAAAATTTGAAAAAAAAATATATACATCGCTGTCTAGGCCCAGCGAATATGAAAAATCATAGCAATTGGTCTAGGCGTTCGTCTGTAATCGTGAGACAGAGAGACAGAGAGACAGAGGAAATGCCGATCGTCTTAAAGGGTAGACCTCACTATCGTTCGGTCAATTATTTTCAATTACTGTATATATGTGAGTTATGTAATCACTAATTCAATGTATGTTTTGGAACAAATAAAGGCTTTATTCATTTATCTTGAAAATAATTTTTTGACACTGAGGGATTGTGCAAACAAAAAATACACTGCCACAATTTCAAAGTCCTAGCTCAAATATTCACCAAATTAAGTATTTGTCTTCTAATATTGAGCCTATCATAAATATACACAAATTTATCTAATACAAGTCTTTATCAAAACTGACACTGTATTTCAATTTAATATATTGTCTTTACTCACTTATATAGGAGATGCTAGAGCGATGCATTTCACTTCTGAAAAGAAGCATCGTCAGCCTCCTTTTCAGAAGTGAAATGCACTCTCTAACATCTCCAATATAAGTGAGTAAAGACAATTTAAAAAATTGAAATACAGTGTCAGTTTTGATATTAGATTGTTCATAGAATATTTCGCCATGGAAAACATGCCAGATACACAAATTAATGGCTTGATAAATATTGAAGCCATGAAGAAGAAGCCGTGAATTCGTTCACAAATAATAACAACATTGAAAATCAATCCAGCAGCAGGCACTTCCCAGGAAAAATAAAATCTGGTCCTTTTGAGTTATTCTCTGAGTTACTATGGTTACATACACGATTTCTTATCAGAAGAGATGGGCTGCACTCTTGTTTTATTTAATTTATCTGATACTGCTCTGGATTCAAAGTATTAACCCGAGAACATGAAAATAAAGTAGGGAAGGGCGAAAATGAAAACAACAGAATCCTCTTTGGAGGAAGAGTGTTGTAAAAATTGTTTCTCGGCAAGCTCGTCTCGTCATTAATATTTATACGTATATTTTTCCAAGAGAGAATAAAGATTCTACAAAACATTGAACTTTGCTCTCAGCCATATTATCATCGACGCCATGCTTTTTCAGAAACAACTGGCGAGAGAACAATCCTTAAGAAGATTATCAACGCTTCTTTTACAAAATCCGAGTCCTATAATACTGACTACTTTTTGGAGATGAATTTTCAGACATGAAATACTTAAAATTCACTTCTGAATTTATTCGGCTCAGATTGTTTTACGAATTCTGAAAGAGTTCATAACTCTCCATTGAAGATGCTTCAATTGCCAATAAGAATATTTGGAAATTACTTTTATTTCAAACAATAATTTTCTACAGCACTGAGGAATTCGAATCATCTTTTTCTTGTTCTCCCTATATAGCTCTACGTTCAGTATAGAGCTGTTTCTCTAACTGCAGTTCCACATAAATTCAATAAGGGTAATTTTTAGTTTTGATTTTAGTTTTTTATCATATTGCCGTTTCTATCTATATTGTTCTGTATTTCAGTCATAGTACTGTTTGTTTGTAAAAAGTACTCTTACATTGTTTTTACAAACTAATCAATTTGCTTTTATGTATTTTCTTTTACCAGACTTATGTAGAATTTCTTATAGTTTCGACTAGGCTCCAAGCTTTTCTTTCTTTTTTCTCATCGTGATGGTGTCTCAACACGTTCACCATTTTCCATTTTATTTTATTTTTAAATGTTTACCAAGATTATAATTTGGAAATTATTTTAGTACATAAATTTAAAAAAAAACTTATGTTTGTGAGGAACAATCCTCTCATGTTAGCTTCAATAGATAAGCTAGATGGGAAATGTTTGGAAATGTTATTTTCTGTATTTACTAAAATGAGTACTTACTGATATCAATAGACATTTTCCATGCTAGAATTTTTTAGGGGACACAAACCTATTGAATAAATACTTCTCTACTCACCTCGCTTTACATATGGCATTCTAGCAATTACTACAGTGTTAAAATCATATCATTATTCTGTCTGTTTCATGCCGTAAGTTCCACGCTGGATAAATGAATAATTCATTATTCTGCGTAACCGGCTTCATCGATTCATTTAATTATTCCGTAGAATTGCTGTGGCCTATACTGAGTAGATTCCAAATTTGAGTCGATAGCTAGCGTATATTCAAACAAATAAAGGAAATAGATTAAATTGGATTGATATGAAGAATCAGTAACTCCATCGATTGAATCGATCTGCAAATTTCCGGTGTATATTATGCTGGATGTAATTTTTTCTTTAAACGTCGGATGTGTTGTTTCTTGTGAAACCGACCAAATCCCGGTTATGAGCTTATCGAGGGCTCCCAGCGTTGAATAATAATGTTGAGCTTTTGAAACCTCACGGATTTCTGCGCGAGTGGCGCACTAGTGGAAAGAAACGACTACCAGGCGCTTTTGAAAATACTTTGAAGCGGAATAGAGCAAGTTTTATTTATTCCCCAACGTAAGTAACTTGTGAAGAATCAGGATGAGATCAGGGCGGGAGCTCTGAGCAGAGGGAGTGAGAGGGTGGAAAACCTTTTGAGGCATCAGCTCGGGTATTCTCGCTTTTCTCAGACGGGATAAGACCCTGCAGTAGTGGGAAACACAGTGCTACTAAGGCTTTCCTCCTCCTTCCGCACTCTTTATGAGATTTTGTTTTGCATTCTTGATGTGGATATAGGTTTGGCGGAAGGATTAAGATGGAGGGTGCAAGTAACGGGAATGGCAGAGCGAGCTGACAGTGGAAAAGGGAAAAGGTAAAAGAAGAGAGTGAGCGAGAGAGAATGACAAATAGATCAGTGGAAAGAGAGCAAGTGAGGGATTGTAGAGAAACGCGTACTTAGACCGTAGAACAGCCTTCACTGATTCTCTGAGCAAGACGCGCCATCTTGCTGCGTTTTAGTAGACTTGTGGACTTTATAGACCATGTTGGCCAGGGGTTCTCAAACTGTGGTACGTAAAAATTCTCAAGGAGTGCGCGGGGCAGGTTAATGAAAAATTAAACCATTTTCATCTCTTTCCGTTTCGTAATCACACAAGGTTATAATTTAATAATGGAATCTAATTTGAGGAAGTGATAGCCGCGAGCCGTAGCAGGTATCTGTTCAATCGGATAGAGATAAGCTGCGTTCTCGTACGTCCTGTTTGTAACGGTGACCGATTAGATTGGCCAGCAAAAAAGACACTGTTCTCTGCTGTAAAATCACTTCCCGGTGGTTCTGAACCCACCTAAAACTGTAGGTCCAACTCATCAATCACCATCTTCCAACTCATTACCCACGCACAGGTCTCAGACCTATGTGGTCTTCATCATCCAAAAAAAAATTGAATACTTGTGTGGTCGAGATACTTGTAACCAAAAGGTGCAATAGGTTTGTATCACTATTTCTAGAAATAGTGAACGCCGCTTCGCAGGAGTGCGGGCCGCAGGGCAATGAGTGACTGTGGTAGTAAACTTCCCACCTACCCCCAAGGGGTACGCAAAATTTTTATTTTTTAAGGGGTAGTCTTTGAAAAAGATTGAGAACCCCAAATGTAGACTATATTTACAACCATGTCACCGTCAACTTGAAAATTAATATTTTCCGTCATTCAGGTTACCTTAATATTGCTTCAAATATTTCGATTGCACATTCAAATTGAGCATTATTATTTATCTGCAGAGTTTTAAGTGATTTTGATAATCGTGTTAGATAGGAGTGGAGGCTAGATTCTATCATTATTCTCCCATAATAAAGCAACTCTGTTTAGAATAGTTGTGCAATAATACAAAATAGAAGACAGCATCAACACGTCTAAAACTATTCGCTTAGTTTACTAGAGCTGTGCAATAAATGAGTTAACCATTGCATCAATGGACAGTGTTTATGTATTGATTTGTTTATTTGTCCAGTCAAATAATAATTCATACATTCATCTACTTACATTTGGAAAGAAAATAACAGGGTTTTTTTTAGGATTTCCAAAGCTCATCCAAATCTTAATTTGATAGTCAAAATCTTTGTAGGTTGTTTTATACATAACAGATCAATTTAACAGACAAAATACTTTATGAATAATCTAATATTGAAACTTTTACTGCATTTCTGTAACTAGGACTACAGTTTAAATTTTAATGCCATATTAATCAATTTAACTTGATAAACTAATGTAAATTTTATTAATTTCGACAAAATCAATAGAATAAGCTAATGCTCATTCTATGTGTATTCAATTATGTTGTATTCAGAAATTTATTGGGCCTTCTTCTAGCTACTGAACCAGTCCCATATTAAAAAATTGTGTTGAATGTAGCGCCGGTTCACAAATAAAAAAAAAACATGAACCTGCACTACACTTATGTGACAGCTTACTCAAAGTAGGTCTACACCGTGCATTCAAAAACTAGCAATAAATATGAAATTAAGGATACCTTAGAATCCAAATATTCTTCCTGGTTAAAAAAGATACTGGAATTTTATTCTGTATTCATAACGTACTATTTCCATGAAATAAGTATCATATTATTCCTGGATTTCTGGTTCCATGACGAACTACGTTGTTAATATTAACTTTTTAAGTGAATTCAACGACTTGCAGTCAAATCTTTATTAAGAATAAGTAGTATTTTACTTACTCTGTAGGCCGAACGTTTTCGAGTTTCGTTTCCGAGATCATCAAGAAAAATAAAGCAAATGATTCACCTACAGTGTCACCAGCATCACCATCTAGAACTCCAGATAAATCTGCAGCTAAGGTAGGATCGAAATAGTCTAAAGTTCACTCAGTTAAGAAGCATGAAACACCTCCAATCATCTTAAGAAAAGTAAATGATTATGATGAGATAAAGGAGACAATACAGTTGGCAAATATAAATATAAATCGAAAACGTTCGGCCTTCAGAGTAAGCAAAATACTACTTATTCTTAATAAAAAAATTGACTGCAAGTCGTTGAATTCACTTAAAAAGTTGATGTCATATTATCTTGTAGTGTTTCATATCATAGATATGATATGTACGATAAATAATATACTCCACGAGAATTTCATATTCAATTCAATGTTTGGTACAGTAATTTTTAGCCTTTCGTATAGTTCACAGATACTTGCCTCAACTCAAACCGGCCACAAACTCTAATCCTTGGACAAATTTATTATAACTGATGTCGTTCTTTGTGTTGGTACATGAAATCATTCCTGTCCGTCCCCCAACATTTATCGGATTCGAAAGACTGTAAAATCAAAACGCTTGATTTTCACCCTCGGCAGCAGGCTAACGCTAGCAGATACCAAACACCACCCCTGAGGCCACGTTAAAAAGTACAGAGTGGATTGAGATACTGGCAAAGAACTATGTCAAAAGAATTGTCACCATGGGGGTCGAAAAGCTAGCTATAAAAGGGCTATGATCCGAAAACTTGATTATAGAGTATCTGACAAACAGTCCATGCATTAAAACTAGTGAATAGGGGATGAGGTTGACTTTTTTGACAATGCCCAGCTAAATCGAGTTTTTCATGCAATAATAGGATTCTGGGTATCAGTCTATATTGATCCTAAGCATATATTTATGATTTAAGACGATTACATAGACTGCGAAACAAGGTAAACTTAACAAAAATCTAAATCGCATTATGTTTATGAAAATTTATCGCTTCAAATTCTTCTACAGTTAAATGCAATTGGCTATGGTAAATCTTCAATACCGTACATTTGTCATAATAAAAATTATACAGTACTAAACAAAATAATTTCACATTTGTGACAGATGATGCTCGTTCCATCTCGAATGAAGTACTGTGTATGGAAGAGATACACAATCTCATGAAATACAAAAGCAGTATTCTCTATGTAAAACAGTATACTTTTCCAAGAATATCCGTTTTAGATGGAGACTATTACGTTTTACAATATCAAACTTCCACCAGCATCCAGCATTTTAGAAATGTTTTACTTTACTTTCATGTAACGGAGAAAATGTCTATTCTAAATTATCTTATAACAACTAGATCCATTAAGTAACTCATTATCTATCTTTCCCATAACAATTTGGTTCTCCAAATATTTCCATTTCATCAATGGGAAATGCAAACATCTTAGTAAACCAAAGAACCAATCAGTGTTGTCATTTAGGCTATTATCTCCCGCAAGTGATTAAGATAAGGTTAATTATCAAGACTCTATTCAAGTCAGCTCATTTTTGTGTATTTTTCTCACCATCTGATAGAGTTTATGTATTTAACAATCACACGAGCATGAACTTTATTGTGAATCACAATTTTATCAATTCTTCTATGCATGTTCAACAAAATATTCCAGTGTTCAAATACAAGTTATGAATTCCAGTTCAAAGACTTTCCAACCTTTATACTTTACGCCACAAAAATAAGCGGCTTAAAGAAATTTTGGTGAACTAAAACAACAACTACCGACTGCGGTGACAAATTATATGACTGCTAACTGCTATACTTGAACTGTAGGCCTCACGGTACGAGTTGCGTTGTAAATAATTCATGCTTGAGGTTGGTGATAACCTACTAGCTTCACCGCAATTATTAAACTATAGTTTTAATTATTAAAACAAACCTATGTATGTGCGTATAGTCCCTTAAGCAGATTCCGACTGTGGTGACTCTTCAGACCTCAACGTAAGAGCGTATCACGCAAACGAGGAGTGAGGTAGGTTGTGATTGCTTTTTTCACTGAGCCAACAGATTTATATCAGTATCCCAGCCCACCGAAACAAATTTTCAAGCAATGAAAGAAATCCATTTTCACATAGTATTATTATTATTCAAAGTATTATTATTATGCATAGTATTATTATTATGCATAGTATTATTATTATTAATCCATTTTCACATAGTATTATTATTATTCAAAGTATTATTATTATGCATAGTATTATTATTATGCATAGTATTATTATTATTAATCCATTTTCACATAGTATTATTATTATTCACATCGTATTATTTAAAGATTTCCCAAATATGAAAAACAGCGCATTTATCATTGGCCATCTTTCAGTCAATAATTTATAGTTGATGTTAATCTTAAAATTTTTGAAAATGTGAATAATTTGAGAATTTATCGTATATACTACAGCCTACAATGTAAAAAGTCGTAATCAAAATGATCACTTAATATTTCTTGGAAAAAACTTAATAGCTTTGTTATTAGTTATTATTACAAGTGCTGTTTTTGTAAAAATATAGGTTCCGGTACGCATTTTCGTCGTGGTGGATGGTGGGGGGGGGGGGGGTATGTACAGAGAATAGAGAACCTTCCCAGTGTAGAGGAAATGAGTTTGTTGAAAATTTGAGTATAAAACCTTAACTTAACTAATTCAATAGCGTGGTATTTGTAAGTTTTGGTGTACTGGACTATTTTACTTTTGAGAGGCTCAGGCACGCCGTACCGTCGCGTACCGTCATAAATTCAGCCCTGATTATAACTATGTTGTTATCTACAACTTTGTTATCAGTCTACTTGGTATTTCCTTTGAAAAATTCTGATAATACAACCTCACGAGTATCATACTTACCAATCACTGGGAAATCTGAAGTTTGCATAGATTTTGAAGACCTGGCTCTTAAAAAAATGACGGTGAATGTCGTACAGAAGCTAGATTGGAGACGATGATGAAGATGTTGGTGAAGAGAAAAGGAAATATGCAAAACTGAAATTCAGCTTTGGAGAGGATTGAGGAGATCATGATTGTGTCGGGAATGATGTGCATGATGAGAGGGTTGCCGAGCCGCCAGCCCCAGTCTATTTGACTCTCGTAGTACGCTCGAGCAATTTGACTTTTCCGTTTCGTTTCTACTTCGTTTCAGTTCTGCCTTCAAGGGCATTCATTCACCGTCTCGTCTGCTCCATCCACCACTCGAAGGGTTCGACAAAGAGACGGGACAATGTGATGAAGTATTAAAAGGATGAACTGAAGCGTAGGCATACATTTGCTTCTTCTTTTCTGCCAGAGTTAACGATACGAGAGGATGGTGAGGCGCAGAAATGATGAAGGAGGAAGTAGGGAAAAAGACAAGGATAAGGAAAGGGATTTCAATCCGTAAAAAAGCAAAGATACAGTGATGACATTTCACCAAGACTTCTTTCCCTGAAACAGGCAGTTGTGCATGGAGGTGTAGTGCTACCCTCGTTTTCCAGTTCCATTCCCAATCCTCACCCTCCTCATCCTCATCTTGCCTGCCTTTTTCGCGTTTCTCTATCTACAAATGCCAGCCGCGGAAGAAAAACTGTATTATTAAGCTTTCGTTTCACCCTTCAACGTTTTCGCTTGGTTTGTACAAGCCCAAAAAATACCTGCCTCACGACTCTTAAGTCCTCTTGCACATATTCAACCACGTTTTCTGCACTTCTCTTTCGCACTCTCTCTTCCATTCTTCTCTGTCGTTCTCCGATCTTTGCACTTCCAGAAAGCACCCAGCGGGGCGCGCTAGTATCGACACACCTTCAACGAAGCACACACTGTGCCAAGGCTTTGAACGAACTCAGCACCTGAGAAGCACCGACAGTTATTTTCCATCAAGATACCTGCTGTTAGAGATGAGAATTTCACAGGCACACATGTGAAAATAGGCAACAGAAGTTGCAACACCACCCATGTGTGAGGTTTGGTAGCGAATAATAATTTATTACAATCTTCACGTACAAAAACTTCATCCTCTGAACAGGAGTTCCGTTTCAGCTCCATTGAAGCTGTATGACGAAATCAATCTCTATAAAAAAGTTTTGCCATTGAACAGTTCCTTACTATCTATCAATTGACTGAATAGCATGAGATGAATGACAGAAGTTTTAGGGTGATTTTCAACATATTCGTGTGAATCAAGTCGTTCTACCTACATTTTTAGAACATTCGCAAGAAAGTCATATTGGAATAAGAGGGAAACACAACATGGTGTCCAATATTATGATAACGTTTTGAATATTCAGGTTTAAAACAGTCAATGCAACTATTATATATAAAGTTTATAACTTGACTAACTAGATGGTGAGCTTATGTAGTGCATTATTATTATTTTTTTTATTATTATTATTATTATTATGATGATGATGATGATTATTATTATTATTATTATTAATATCATTATTATTATTATTATTATTATTATTATTATTATTATTATTATTATTATTATTATTATTATTATTATTATTATTATTATTATTATTATTATTATTATTATTATTATTATTATTATTATTATTATTATTATTATTATTATTATTATTATTATTATTATTATTATTATTATTGACCGAACGGAGAGAGCTCTATCCTCTAGGACGCTCGGAATTCTCTCTGTCTGTCTCACTGTCTCTCTGTCTCACGATTATGGGCGAACGCCAAGACCAATTGTTATGATTTTTCATCTGGATGCTCCTTATTACTAGGCACAGCGATGTATATATTTTATTTTTTCAAATTCAATATGGCGGCCGGTTTATGAGGTATAAAACGGAATTGTATCAATATGAGTTTCCTTATATACAGCTAATGGGTTAAGTGCTGAATTTGTGTCAATATGAGCTTCCTACTTATGTACAGTTAATGAGGTAGGTACTCATAGAATAGTGTGGATACATGATACTTCAATCCAACCCAAAGCGCACTACAAGCGATTTTTCAGAACCCCAAATCCACACCATGATTTTTCTATAAAAGTAATCTATTCAATTATGTATCAAAATGTGATACATTATATTTTAATGCTGTTACAACAATTCGATTTGTATGTTGTGAACAAATATATAATATTTGATAGGTTGATACCAGTATAGTTTGATAATGTGAAGTTCGTAGATTGATCACTTTTGACGCTTACTAACTACATCAATTTTATTCTCATTCACCTCCTGCACTTCCCTTCGCATTTTTATCAAACGCCCAAAGTGAATTTTAACCTCATGAAACACTCAGGTACCGACAGGCCACATTCCAGCCCTTAGCCACTAAGCCATAATATCAAATCATGATAAGATTTGATCAAATCAAAAGTCAGTTTGAGTTTAAGACATTCCTAACTTCGCCTGATAAAAAACTATTTCATTTCACTATTTTTCAGTTCAATCATTTGAAAATTTGAGTGATTTTGATTAAATAATAATTTTATGAGTCTTTCTTTCTTCCCTTTCAGCCAAAAACTTTCTAAAGTTCTTGAAAGCAATGAGCAACATTTCAAAGGATGCTCATTGTCGCGAGTGACATGGAATCTCATTGCTTGAGCTGCACACAATTCGTAACAAATGGTCGACAGATCTCATCTGGAGCTTCATTTGTCAGAGTAGCGCGCTTAGTCGAGATGAGCAATAGTTCAGCTCCCTCTCAGATAAATAGGTTCTTGCTTTCCTTCGTGAGGTGAGCTGTGAGCTAGTGAAAGAAAGGAACAAGCAAGAATGAGGTTTGCCAACGCTATTATTATCCTCATCAATTATCTTGCTTTTCAATGCCAAAATTGTGGTGGTATCAAGAATTGTATTTCCAAGACTGTATTGAACTCTATGAGGTGGCACTCGTTGAAATAAGTTAATACTCTCACAGATGAAATTTAGTTGGATAAAAATCTATTTATTAAGGACCCGACAGGGCCTTATTGAAATCGTGCCGTTGTCCGTCTGTGCTTAAAAGGAAAATTCTAGACTCATGAAAATTGGTGTACAGCTTTTTCATAGTCCAAGTGAGATTGCTATTGATTTTGAAATTTGGGGTTGAATATTAAAATAATTATGGTGTAAAACAGATTTCCACTGACTCTATAGGTTAGTTTTGGCTAGTGAAAATAAAAAAATTGAGCATATGGTTCATTTCAGATACAAAAAAATGGAATACATGGTTCATTTCAAATACAAAAAAATTGAAGAATATTACGAATATTGATGTTTTACCCAATTATCCACTTTTTTACAGTTCAAGTGTTGACGTTTTCTTTTTTGTTTGTTTTGAAATATCTTATTTTTTCAAATTATCGAGCTGATAAAATACAGAGAGATGATATTGAGGCATAAAATATTATGAAGTCTGCTGAACAAGAAGGAAAAGAAGAAGAAGAACAACAACAAAACGAACTGCCGATGAGCATTGTTTTGTGAATCGGGAAGCATATGATGTATATAGAAATCAAAGAAGTTGTACTGATAATAGTACATTATTATTAAGTTTTGTAAATTCGTCGGGTTCTTGGATACTCCGTTGTATCGGTTTATTCAATAAAGTAACAGAATTTTGGAAGAATCTATTCTTTGGTTTGAAATACAGACTTTATATGACAGCAGTGAGTGAAATTCATTTTCAAAAAGGTTACAATCTTATCGAATTTTTAAGGGTTTACAAGATGAAACATTGAAAGGAATTCCGAAATTAATTACATTAGAAATTTGATTCTCTGTTAGGTTCATACAAACGTAAACTTTGAAAATAATTCAAAAGATGTTATAGACAATTTATGAACGGCTGTTAATTGTGGGTTGTCTCTGGACATGTTAGAAAGGAACATGCTCTATTAACCAAATTGTATCAAACAATTATTTTAATATGTGATTTTTTAATAAGTTTTAACAGCTTTGTAATGCTATTCTTTTTTACTTTTTATTATTTTAATTTCGAATTTTTAATGTATTACAAAACACTACTAGTTATAGATAATTCATTAAATAAATACACTGAGGAAAACACTTGATGTGGAAATAAATAAATTTTAAGTGTGCATTTGTTGTTAAAGCATATCAGACAGAGCTGGTACCTGACTGAACTAAGTCTAGGTATATGATTCTGCAGAAATTTCCTCCCAACACTTTCTCCAGAACCCTCACCAAATTCATACCTTTGCTCATTTCTCATTTCACTGTCAGGTACCAGCAGTGTCTTATGATGATCTAATAAAGGAGTGGGAACATTGTCATGTGTTTATTTCCACACAAAGTATTTTTTTCTTTGTTTTCAGATTAATTTATTTGTGGTAAGACGATATAACCAAATCAACGAAATTCATTAAAGATTATGTACGAGAAGTACAAAATAGTGAATACTCGCTTCTGAGCATGTTTGGGGCTAAGTACCGTTCAAACCACTACCACTACTGTAATCAATAAAACAGGCGCACGCACAATCCCCTACATTCAGTTAGCACCCTTCTACCGTATCAATCATTACTGGAGCAGACGGCTTGGCTATCGAACAGTAAGCGATGAAATCACTCACGCTATTCTCCAATACCCAGAATCAATTTATGAGCCTATTATACGCAGTGAGATTCCATTATCTGGGAAGCGTGGAGAGTGGACAACTACCATTCCCTTTGATTTGGGTCACACCAACAGATTAAGCCTGATTCACCCTATTCACAGGTGCACTAATACAATAATAATGTTGCCGGTCTAACACTAAAATAATGCTGAAAACACTTTGAAGTAACACTGGAACTCTACACAATTAACTCACAGCCAACACTAACAAGTAATTACTACACAAGAAAATCAATAAAACAAACAAACAGTTCATTAACTTTCTACTAACAATGAATATTTCTATAATAATATTAATTACTGTCCAAAAGTAGTTGATAGCTGTCAACAGACCGATCAATAATTCAATATTAAGTATACCAATAAACTCTAATAAGAAATATCTCACAAACTGTTCAATAGCTCAATAATAAACTTTTTTTTGTAGATTACGTCTTGGAGACTCCAGTTAAGGAGTATAAGACAAGTCAGATCAACAATATTATACATTAGATACCATAATTACTGCAATTAGTTGAGGTGAGGCTTAGTTTTGATGTAAAAACTAAGCACTTACTGAGCACAATATTATGGTCACGGTTATTAACACACTTCAAACGCTGAATAACAATTCTACTGTGTATAGCAGTGCATTGTACTCCCACGAAAAGAGCTGTTAAGGGTACTATCACTAAAAATAATGCTGGCAAAATGTAAGAATAGAAATACCATTTATTTACACAATAGCACACTTTAGAGATTTATCACATGAGAAATAGCACAAATATGTACAGATTTATTCAATGAAAACGTCCAATTACTTTAAAGAATGATCAGTAGGCTACTTCCAAAATAAACGTCCAATATCAGTTACAGGCCGATCTCTAACAATTTATCAATAATGATAATAAATGTCAGATATTCTGATGTATAGAACTGTAATAGTCTGAACAGTAGGCAATCAAAATCAACTTGGGCATCGGAAAATAAAAATCCAGGGATTGAGAGGACAGATAATCGACTGAGCACATTTAAAAATAGGAGGCAGTAATATAATACATACATGTATACATACACACATATAGGCCTACAGAAATAATACGGTTTGCAATCTTGTTCAGTCTGATAATATAAGCAGAACCAATTTCAATAGCATTCTACTGAGATTATAGGGAAGTTTCACAATGAAGGTAGAGCTACACTCTGGCGGAGACACCCTGAACTATTACAGCTCTTACAAGAACTCACATCAACGACAACAACGATCCAGCTACTAAAATGCTTCATTGTAGATGACTTCTATAGCTTCCAAGTGAATAAGGCTTCTATTGAATGAATCATTTGAACCATTTGAACTAGTAGACCTCAGTGAACAGTAGACCTCACCTGATATTATTTAGAAGAGCACTTATGACTTATGACTTTTGACTCAACTTTCATTGTTTAATCTTTCACTGATGATAGAAACTGCAAAAATCAATAGTCCAAAGCTTTAAAAGTGCAAAATTATTGGCGTCTTCTGGGAATTACCTCTTATAGGCTACCTAATAAAGGGTTACTCTGAATTTTTAGCAGCTCTTAACAAATCTCATATCAAAAAAGCAAAAATTATCCAGTAACAAAAAATGTCAAAATCAGTTCAACCCCGCCCCTACAAATTTTTCAAATAGAAGTTTTTATGTTCTACCAGATGAGAAAAGGTACTTCTCAATTATCTCAATATTAAATTTTTCAAATAGTTTATATAGTTTATATTTTACATAATACTTTAACCCCACTGATATTTGAAGAGTATTTTAGTGGTTTACCTTCTTCTTAAAGAGTCATCTTCCACTTTCGATCGAAAGAAGCAGAAAATATTTTTCAATTTCAATTTCAATTCAATTTATTTCATTCCAACATACACAATTTCACAAGAATATTCCAAAATATAAAATAGTAGAATATAAGATACAAATCAACAAATTTATTTGTTCACTAGAAATACATTAGAATGTATTTGAATACATGAAATAAAATATTCCGAAAATTGCGTTTTTTGTTTTGTTAATTATACTTTTTACATAAAATATTGTTTTTCTTACTTTGTGAACAAATTGTGCTATCCATGATTGGAAGAAGAATTTAGTAAAAGCTAGCATAAGCATAGAGCTTGTGCGCTAGCAGTGAGTTGAATTTTTTTTTTTACACTTATACTAATCTATCAATATCGAACTTATGATGACCTAAATTATTGTAAAATAAGAAACTCATTTGTTTCCCTCTAATCAGAAATACTTGCAATATCAGATTTTAGTTTATCCACAAATTATTCGTTTTCTGAAAAAGTCAGTTTACCCACCCCCACCACCAAATGCTCAATTTGTCAGAAATTGAATCTTACTCAAGTCAAAAAGCTCCACCACCAAAACAAAAAAATGGAAAAAATTACTATATTGAAGACTTTTAAGATTGTAACCCTATAACGCCTCCCGAGGTTTATCGAGTTTTTGTCAATGATTAAACCTCTTCTCAAATCGTCTCAATTTCAACTTAAATCACCCGCTCCCAAATCATACACTTGGGGGTAAACTGGGCCTCCTAGAAATGCTGTGGGCATTTTTTGAAAAACCATATACATCTCTCGGTCTAGTGTAATAAGGAACATTTAAGCAAAATTTCATGACAATCGGTCAAAGGATTTGGCCGTGATCGTCCAACATACATGCATACAGACAGACGGACAGACGAAATGCCGAGCGGTCAAATTAAAACTAAGACCTCATAACGTTCGGTTAACAACATGAATATTTCTATTTTCCAGTTCAATGAATAATTTTGGACCCTACATTCTAGGTAGGCCCATCAATGACTAATAATATTCCATACCATTTCAAAGTTGATTATTGGATTTATTGAATCAATCCATATTTATACGAGAGGGCTATGCAGCAACCATCTTAAAATTCTTCATCTTTTGTATTCGAAATAAACGAGCTGCACAATTTTTTTTTACTAGCCAAAACTAACCTAGATTCTACATTTTTTTCTTTTCGGAGGAATGTCTTGAGACCTGTGCGTGGATAATGAATTGGATGATGGTGATTGATGAGTTGGACGTTGGTCCTACAGTTTTAGGTGGGTTCCGAACCACCGGGAAGTGATTTTACAGCAGAGAACAGAGTCTTTTTTGCTGGCCAATCCAATCGGTCACCCTTACAAAGAGCGTCCAGGAGGTTTGTAGCTTAACTCTGATTGAACAGGAATGATTTTTTTAAATCATAATTATTTAAATTCGACCCCAAACTCCAAAATCAATAGCAATTTCACTTGGACTATGAGGAAGCTACATACCAAGCTTCAAGAGCTAGAGCATGGACGGAATGGCACGGTTTTAATAAGGCCCTGCCGGGTCCTTAATCATATTTCTGTTTGTAACAACAAATGTTATAAATAGTTCAGTTTTTTATTACGAAGTGCCAGAGTAAGTTTAAGTAAGTCATGTCCTAGAAATAAGTTGTTGAAACTAATAGAAGCTATTATAATTAGAAGAAAATAACAGTAATATCATGAAGCATAATAATTTCTATTCATTGCCAACCTAAGGACTTCCAGTAAAAGGAATTAGTAACTTGAAGGCCATGGGAAATTCCTAACTCTCGAAAGTTTCATGCACATCATGTAGGAGGGCTTAATTTCTAAATTGAGAAGTACCGGAGCTGTGACTTACTATTTCCTCACCCGGAAATTGTTTGAAAATTGCACTTGAATTGGTGCATTTTAAACGCATTTGAGCATGTTTAGTAATGCAAATATAATTTTAAATAATATAGAAAATAGCAAGCTAGTTTAGATCTGGTTTAAAATAGATGATTTTAAAATTATAAGCCGGTGTGCTCCGGCTGAAATTAAATCATAATAAATTAAATTATAAGCCCTGCACATCATCTATTTGTATACAGAGTGTTTCACACAGAGTTACCAATAATACCTCGTGGACTTGTACTCACTAAAATAATGAAAACCTTTTTATAAACATAGGCTTGGGAATGCTTCTTTCCAGAGTAGAAGATGGCGGAGATAATCAAGTAGACTCATCAATTTACCATTTAAATAAATTTGTAGTGTCTTAACTTTACTTGTAACTTGATCATGTTCTACGTAAAATAAGCTTGAAAATCAAATAGTACAAGTTCAAAGTTGGTTCAAGTTCAAGTTCAACAAAATATGCAAAAATGGATCATAAACAGGTTTTTAGAGTATGAATTGAATTAACATGGTTAATCAAATATATTTGCAGCTTTTTCTTACCGAACTTGTGACGAATTCAAAAAAAAATGTCAGATAACCCAATAGGTGAAGCACACCCAAAATTGATAGAATAGGCATTTATTGAATTCAAGCACTAATTTTGCATAGCTTGTTATTTCTATGTGGTTTGCTCCAAACATGTTATGAAGTTTAGGTGTGTTTTCGGTTATTGAGTTTTTGGACATTTTTTGTTCAAATCTAAATCCTTTTCAAGTCCTTAAGAGTCCTTTGGCGGGCCGCTTAACGCAGTTGGTTGGGGCGTTGCAACTTCGCAACTTCAGCTTGCTGTCGTCTAAGTGGTCATGGGTTCGAATCCCGCTCCACCGTCAGGCATTTATGTGTAATCATTCACCTCATTACAGACGCACAAGTCTCGGACTCATGTGGGCATCATCAGCAAAAAAAAGATAAAAAGATAAATAGAAGAAAAATACAGTCAAGCTATTATAACCATGCTAATTCACTTCAAACTTGAAAAACGTATTTTTTAGCCATTTTTGCATACCGTGTTGAATATTTCAAAGATTACTATAGTTATCATCTTATTCCCTAATTTATTCGACTTAGTTGCTCATTCTACATGAAACCAGTTTTAAGTATAATGAAGGCAGTACAAATTTCTGAAAGAGAAAATTTATGCTTATGGGGATAGCTGCTTACTTTAACGAAGCATTTCTGAACCTATGCATATTAATTTGAAGATTTTTCATTGATTAAGTGAGTACAAAATAGCCTCAAAATATTGATAACTATGAGGGACATTCTGTTTACCAAAGTAATAACAGAATAACACTGAATCTGTTTAAATAATGAAAACCTCGTAAAAAAACTTAGATCTTGTACACATTCTCAATTGTGACCCTAGACGCTCGGTTAAGTCTAACCTAAATTTTTAGGTTACATTGAGTATAATTTCAAGTATTAACTTTTTATTGTAAATTTAACGACTTGCAGTCAATTTCAATTGTGAATAAATAATATTTTTATAATAAATAAACGCTCTTGGCCAAGCGTTTTGAGTCATGGAGACTTATTGAAGATAAGACTTATTGATGGCCTTGAAGATGAGTCTTCATGACTCGATAACGGTTGGCCAAGAGTGAGTACAAATATTACTTATTCACAATGAAAATTGACTGCGATTCGTTAAACCTTCTATATAAATAAAATTAGAGTTTTGTCTGTACATTTATCAGAATTCTATATTTTTTGGTTATTTTTACGTTTTATACATTAAAGAAGCCGAAACAAGTCGTATCTCAATTTCTGTCTGTCTGTCACGGCTCCGAAGGCATTTTACGCGGCCTTCTCCTAAAAAACGAGAGCATCGATCGGGATTAAAGTTATTTATCAGTATTGATTGAACAGCTAACAACAAAAAAAAAACAAAAACCTTTTTGATAATGTCTTTAGCTATAAAAAACTAAATTAACTTTTTTTAAACAGAATAATAAACGTTTAAAAACCAAGTATTGTACGATTTTGGATACATTTCTTCTAATTTTTATTACCACTTGAGAACAAATCACGTAATTTATCATGATATATCAATTAGCTGTCCTCAAATGAGTCATCCAGAACCATAGTGGCCTAACCCTCAATTTTTCACGAATGCAGGTGAATGGATGAAAGTGAAGGGAAATAGTCTATCTTGAAGTGCCACACCGGCCTAACGCTCAACATCATGTGTTGTAGCAACGATGAAAAATAACGTTCTGGCACTGTTCACTTTTGGAAATGCCTGAGAACTAAAGCGGCCTAACCAACATAATTCCGTCTCTGCCAGCTGTATCATAATTTTTATGTAATCTGCAGTGCCTAGCGACCTAAGTCAAACAGATGTTTGCTAATTGTAGCATAGCTATTAAATCGGAAATAACAATATTATTCTGTCCTCTGTGAGTGATTACTTTATTAATATAATATACTGTATTTAAGGCTTAATTTTAGCCAGAGCACTATTTAAATCAGTGATATTTTAGGGCGCTATTTGAATAGATAATTAAACAATTTATTTCAAACCAGATCTGAACTAGCTTGTTATTTTGTATATTATGTAATTTTTTATGTGCACTTCTTTCCATGTACAAATGCGTTTGAAATGCACCACTTCAAGTGTAATTTTCAAACATTTTCCGGGAGAGCACCCCCGGCCCACCTGTTTTGCTGGGGGGTATGGAATACCCTGCAGACCCCCCGGTACTTCTCAATTTAGAAATTAAGCCCTGACAGTATTTAATGATACAAAAAGCTTTTTTTCTCTATCGGATATTGGAGCAATAATGGCCTAACCCACAAATTTTGTTGAAATGATGGATTGTTTGTGTGCCAAAATGCTTGACATAGTAATTATTCATATTTATCACCTGAAATCATTATGTAATGAAAATTGATCTAAATTTGAGTATGATAAACCATTGCAATTGAAATATAATGAAAAGTGGCAGCGCAACAAAAATTACAAAATTGTGGATATTTTTGGATGATATTTTCTCCATTATACCATATTTGGGGTTAAACCATTCTGGTTCTGACCAACTATTCTCTCTGATAACAGTTACTGAATTGTTTACGTTCTAAGTTGTTTACTAAGCTGCTAACAACTTCATGATCGTTGCTGTCAAAAAAGCCGAAACATATTTAGTCTTATTTCTAAACATAATCCGTACGAAGGACGGGCTCAATAGCTAGTTTACAATAAAAAGTCGATTTAAGAATCTTGCAGTTGTTGAGATTGATAATTTTTCCTTGTTTCTTAATAACCTCAAACAAATTCATTGAATTTTTAAACTGAATTTTAGTAATGTTGAAAATCTTTGAATAGACTTATTTTTTGTTTCATTTAAAAAAATGTGTTGAATAAACTTTAGTAAATTAGTTTTAAATAAAAATCATTGTTGCCTGCAACCATCCATATTTCAACCTGTGTCACTGTAGATTGTAGACCGACCATAGTTTTCAAGATCAGAATACTACTGTAATTATAATTTATTTGGGCTATGTCCAGACTGGATCACTGGAGGGCCTCGCTACCTGGTTTTAGGCCCAATCCGGTTACTCTAAGGAAGATTTTAAAATAGTTAAAAAAAAATTGAAGAATTGACGATTTTTTTAGATTATAGATAGATATACCTTTAAGATAAGACTTATTGATAGCCTTGAAGATGAGTCTCCATGACTCGAAAACGTTTGGCCAAGAGTGAGTGAAAATATTATTCATTCACAATAATTAAAATTGACTGCAAGTCGTTAAATTTACAATAAAAAGTTGATTTAAGAATCTTGCAGTTATTGAGATTGTTAATTTTTCGTTGCTTTTTAATAACCTCAAGCAAATTTAATTCAATTCAATTTAAAAATTCAACTTTAAAATAGTTCAAAAAAATATTGAAGAATTGACGATTTTTTTAGATTATAGATAGATATACCTTTAGCCATGACAACGGCTATTCCATATACAAGAGTGCTGGCTCGCTTAAAAATTCAGTTGGAATTAACCACCTGACTGGATGGTTAATGCGAGCGAAACGAGTTGCCGACACTATAGTTTGTAATACTGTCATGTTGAAAGGAATCCCTACACCAGAAGCGGTAATTTGGATTTCCCGCCAACGCCACTCCTTCAGTGCTGCCATCTATCGTGGATCAGCCAAAGCTCAACAGCAATAAATAGCCATGTCAAGGAGAGTATCGTTCACGTATCACACTACGTCTTGTACACAATATTATCGAAAACGAGTCACTGCGCATGTGTGAGGCAGACCACGCCTTTTGAACGTCCCGCCTCCCTTAGCGGCGTAATGGCCGCCCGCAGGGAAATCGGAAAAAACTAACAATGAAACAAAGACAAGAACTGAATCGTGACACGTCTGTCTGCCTCTCATGGGCTCATGGGTAGACGAGGAGGGAGACGTTGACGTACCCTCTCCCTCGGGGCGACGGAGCCTGTCGTTTTTGCATCACAAAGCCAACAAGCGCAGCCTACCTCTTCAGCTATAAAAGGAATCACTAACAAAACTCTGTTTTCCCACTCTATTTCATATAATATCTACATGAAGAACAGAGATAAAGATGAACAGAGATCGAGATACCATAAAATACAGTGGTGAATAGAGGTAGAGATGAAAAAGATACTCGAGATAGCCACGTGTCATCTCGAGCCTTCGATGAAAGAGACGGTATGATTCACTAGCCTATGATATCACTATGATATTGAGAGCAGAATAGTTCAAACACAATCAAGAAGGCTTGTTTCTGTAATAAACAATGTGTGAACAATAAATTTTCTCCTATCTTCTGTTCACTATAATAGAAATCATATAATTCATAGTATGCATTGTTGAAAAATCTTATATCAATAGCCATAATCAATATTGTTACCGTACATCAATAAAAAGTAAAATGAGAACCGTGATTCTATCAAAATAACGTTCTCTCCTTTTTACTCTGATTATTTTTGCTCTGAAAACTCTTTAAAAATCTGAATTGTAAGTAAAGGACTAATGAAAGTTATTACAATAAGTAAGCTTTGAAAAGGAACTGGTGATTTCTCTGATTCGCTCAAAAATAACTAGTAGTTCTGTGAACGGTAGACCTCACTCGCCCAACACTCAAAAGGTAAGATATTTTCAAAAAAAAGGTTCAGGAGAATTCTCTACTCAATTTTTATTTCATGATCTTTCATTGATAATAGAAACTGCAAACTGAAATTTAAAAAATCTAATATTCTCAAGGGCCCCTAGAAATCATCCCTTATACCTGATAAAGATTATTTAAACATTTTTTCGAATGGAAGTCTTCAGAGTTATTATTCTCCACCTTATGACAAGAGAAATGTCCCAATTATCTCAATAAATTTAAGTTTTTTTAATTTTTCCAACCATTCCCTTGCCACTAATATTTATTAGTGAGGCTAATATAATATAGTGAGGCTTGGGGGTTCCTCTTCTTGCTCACATCCAGTGGGCAGGTGGGTTCTTCAGAGATCAGTTCAGGGTCCACTCCTGTTTAGCATTTGCATGAATATTCTCATTCATTACTAGACTAGTGTTCTAACATCACTTATGTGCCAATGACTGTTCTAACATCACTCATATGCCAATGACTTACAACTATACAGTATACAGACACTTTCATCCTTCTTACTTTGACTTAACTATAAGTTAAATGAATGCTGATCTGATTTGTGTAGTTGAATGGACTCAGAGAAATGGTTTGAAAATAAATGAGAGTAAATCTCAAGTTATGATTGTTGGTTATTCATGTCTTTTAAATAGTTGGAACAAGCTAGCTCATGGACCATTCATTAAAATTATAACGACATTCAACAAAACTTCCAAACTAGATTCAAAAATCTCGAACTGACGCTCTTAAGCACTCTGGACTGGACTGACTATGTGAACTTGACTTGCATTAGACCCATTAGCAGTATTAATTCATTGAAGAAAATTGGGAACCTCTTACTTTCAACAAAGACTATGCTTGTTAAAACACTCATTTTTCTGTCTACTTCCAGATGAAAAAAAAAAAACAGTTTTAAAGGAGTATGGTATTACGCAAAATAATAATTACTTTCTCAAACCTTTTTAATTTCTGTAAATAATATTATGATATGATAATATTATTTCACCACATAGTACAAGTATTTTTTCCGTTTACACAAAATGACAATAGACTAAATACAAAATCATTCCAATCTGATTTAGTAATTCAGTAGTTTGCTTCACTCGAAAAGGAATTAAACAAACTTATTACCGTACAATGGATTGGAATCACTCCAGCATACTCAGGAACTTCATGATGATGAATAGGAAATAATCAATAAGTTAAATCTCATTCAATAACAGGCACTATTTATTAAAAAAATTCAATAGGCTAACAGAAAAAATATTTGGGATGTTATAGGCCGACTAAGTTCTATAGCCTACTTGACTTTAATCAAATTTCTTTACTAGTTGAAATAACTTTGATAGCTCATTCTTAATACTACTAGTCTTCAAACTATTTATGTGGAACAGAGGTTTTCCTCAAGATTCTCTATTCAATTTCAAAAAACAAAATTGTGTTTTTTTGACGATGAAGCCTACATAGGTCTGAGACCTGTAATGAATTAGATGATGGTGATTGATGAGTTGGACCTACAGTTTTAGATGGGTTCCGAACCACCGGGAAGTGATTTTACAGCAGAGAACAGTGTCTTTTTTGCTGGCCAATCTAATCGGTCACCGTTACAAACAGGACCTACAAGAACGCAGCTTATCTCTATCTGAATGAACAGATACCTGCTACGGCAGCTTAACTTATAACAAATAGACTATTCATTGAGATCCAATCAAATTTTTTGTCATACCAATCAATGTAGTGCATAAAAATAATAACTGTTTTAAAATACAAAAATATTGATTTTTCAAGATTTTTGAGACGCGAAAAGCGTTAATTTAACTTTCAAGTGTAACTCCTAAGTTTAACTTGAGCATAAAATTACCTGTTCTATGCGAGTTCACTGTAGTTTTCATATAACTACATATTTTACATAGCCTATAACTACTTCTCATGTAACTATATACAGCAGATACGGCTTTCATACAACAGCAGTTGGGTTCAGATGTAGCAATTCCTCCCATCTCTACACGCTGCCAAGATATATGAATACAACAGTACTTGGTCTATACAAAATTTTAAGCGATTCAGTACGGTAGGCTACTATTAGGCCTAACATGGATCAATAGAATTTTTTAAATAAGATCATTCACCAAACATTTTCTCGATCCTATAATTATTACACAAGGCTTGAGTTATAATCACGTTTGTGATACTTTGAAAAAGGAAAAATGGATGATTCATATCATAGGCTACTAGTTAGTTCTAGTGAAGAAAAATTAAGAAATTATCATGACCATTGTTTATCATTAAGTTCATTTCAACCAAATTGACAAATCATTTCAAAGCCATCATTTCATGAGCTTATTCGATTGTCAACGAAAGTTTATTAATGACTAAGCAAGGCAGCTGGACTTGAAATAATCACACCAATTGACTTATTGTCAATTAATCATCCAAGATCTACACTAAAGTTCGCAAACTAACAAGCTCTAGTCAATAGACTTGAGTTGACAAGGGTCTTAATATGAGTACCGTATATTATTTGCCATTCCTACTGGATGACTCTTTCGCTGCACAGCTGCACATATTGTGGAGAGTTGAAGCAATCTCATGAGTATTTCATATTTCTTTCAACTTCAGATCCATCAACAACCCAATACTTTCTCATAAAAGTCAGAATAAGCTTGGGTTGGGTTTTCCAACTCCCATTCAGGTTAAAACTTTCGAATAATCAATCAACTTAAGTGTGTTAAAATTAGATTCAATAGGAATGCCTTTGTTTGCTAGCCTTTGTACTCAACTTACTTCAGCCATTGTTATGAACTTATCAATTATCTTCCATCAGGCAAACCAAGCAAGATAATTTTACTCTGTAAATTATAACAATTATTTTCAGTTACAATGATTATTAGTCATTAGAATTGCTAATTTGTTACTTCTCTAAATCTCTAAAAATCATATTTCAGTGTTCCAAATTTGGTGGGTAATGGGAGGATTGCGGGTTGGTCGGGACGGATGCAGAATTTTTCTCGGGGGGAGGGGTCAGGCGCACCGGGGGTTGTGGGGCTATGGAATACCCTCCACAACCGGTGATCCGGGGGTGTTCCCCCAAAAATGTTTAATTTCAAATGTCTAGATATAACTTTTTAGAGCTTTTAAAGCACTTAACTGAAAAATTGCTGCTAGCTATGAAAAAAAAAATTTTTTTGTAGCAAAATAAATTTTTAAACCTATCTGCCACGTGTTCAGACCTCAAAACTGATGCAAGGTGAAAACAATAATTGCTCTATTCAAGGGCGAGGAAAATAACAGATATATTTTTTAATACCTCAGTGGTCTTCATCATTATATGAACTTTTGCTACTATCTATGTCAATGTTGATAATAAACTTGCATTTATAACAGCACTTATCTTTGTGAGTAGAAACGAACGCGTTTCAGAACCTGAGTACTATCCTCTACGAATAGAGAATAAATACTGCTATAAAATATAGGCTAGAGTATACTGATACACAGAGTTAGAGCAGAGTAGCCTATGTATTCTCTGATCGCTAAGGATGGAACTCGGGTCCTGAAACGCGTCCGCTTCTACTCAAAAAAGTAAGTGCTGTTGTAAAGGCAAGTTTATAATCGTAATTAACAGCGATATCTTTCCAGGTATACTATGTATCATTAAAGTCAATAGTATTTAAGCATATAGTTTAAGCATATTTAAAATCAATGAACACAAAATTCCAGGACGTCACGTTATATTTTAATAGGTATTTATGTATTAAGAGCGTAAAACGCGGCTTTATCGCTCAAGTCAAAACAGTTACTGCGCGATGCATAGCGGAGAAATATTGTGAGAGCGATAAAGAAGCTTTACACGCGAATTGCATACATCATTTTTCCTAAAACTGCAGTTCTGGATTCCAACACAATAAAAGCTTATAGTTTTTAACATCACAGATTTTAGTGTGCGCAAATTTGGTTAGCGTGTGCCATTTTTATGAAAATGAGGCTATGAGAATTTATTGGATCCACCAATGATATGACATCAAAAACATCTGGCGAGCAACAAAGTACTTTATCGTTCGCCAGCTGATTTTACTGCTCGTCGAGCAGTAAAGAGATATTTTATCAGATATTAATCAGTTTTCAGTACTTAAAGAACTACTTTATGAGCAGTTGTAGGAAAAGTAAATTTTGTTTAGTCCTTGCGTCATTGTCTATGAGAGATTAGTACCTTTATTGGTTCAAAAAGAAATTAACTGTTCTCTGCTGTAAATCACTTCCCGGTGGTTCGGAACCCACCTATAACTGGTATAGGTCCAGCTCATCAATCACCATCATCCAACTCATTACCCACGCACAGGTCTCAGACCTATGTGAGCTTCATCCTCCAAAAACAATTTCACTAGCATTAACCATAAGAATATTTTTACATCGCCTCAATAGCCTAGAGGACGCCAGAGTAGCCTACTGGCATAGCTAAACTCACGCTACTCTATAATTATGTTGTTCTCACATAATGAAGTATTCGCAACTTAATTCTTCTCAAATCCTTAGGGGAGTAAAACCATTGCTAGTTCTCCCAAGTATTGTTCCAAGCTATTAATAAAATACTATTTAGGAGAATTAACCATCAATAGAATGATATTTGAATTAAATTCGATTAACAGGTATTAAAATAACATTTTCCTACGGCGAAGTACTGACTGATTCCAGCGGCTGCGATTGGCAGTGACAAGTGTGGGGGGGGTGAAGAAGCAGTTAACGGGGGGGGGGGGTAAGGAATACCCCCCAGATAAAGGGGGGTCCGGGTGTCCTCCCCGGAAAATGTTTAAACATAGCAAGGCTGTAAATGGGGTTTGAAGCTGGCCAGAACACAATATTAACATAATATCATGTTGTACATATCGTGTCTTTTTTTTTTTAGGATGAAGCCCACATCGGTCTGCGTCTGCGTCTTGTGCGTGGGTGAGTGGATGAGTTGGATGATGGTGATTGATGAGCTGGACCTACAGTTTTAGGTGGGTTCCGAACCACCAGGAAGAGTTTTACAGCAGAGAACAGTGTCTTTTTTGCTGGCCAATCTAATCGGTCACCGTTACAAAGAGTGCCCAGGAGAACGCATCTCTATCTGATTGGATACCTGCTACGGCTCTCGGCTATCACTTCCCTTAATAATGTTAATAATTTTATCCTGTTTGTAAAAATAAAAAATAAATCCTCTGAAAGTGTGGTGGGGGCAGCTGCTCCCCTCGCCATCCCTAATCGCCGCCACTGGCTGATTCTATATGAAAAAAAGTATTTTGTATCATTTAAGAACTGGAAGTTTCTATTAGAACAACATCTGTATGTGCTGACAGCTCTATTGCTACTTGTTTACATCGATATGTAAATGTAACGTCTGAATTTGATGTTAGCGTGATTAGAAGGCAGCAAAGCAAATACACCAGGGCTTTTCTGTCACTCGAAATCAGGATGAGCAAACAACTCAAACATTTTGATATTGATGGAAATTGCTCAGCATGTGACAAGCCACTTGATTGGTGCAGTTGAAATGAACCAAGAATCTGATATATATCGGAACGATAACCACTATCTATTGAGCTGGGACACGCATTAATATTAGATTCAACCTTCAATATTGTTTACAGCTTATCGTGATTGACATCTTGACATGAGAGTCGGACGTTTCGTTTGCAACCTTGATTGGATGAGATTTATTTTTGCTATTTGTATGATGGATAGTGTTTCCCGTTGTTTAAATAGTGACAGAGTAAACATAAAAATAGCTTATTGAATTGACTCAAATTTCAACCACAAGACATTTTTCTTTTTGATAGGCCTATAATTTTCAGAATAGGGGTTCCAATCCAATTTACTTAAGAGAATTAAACCTATAAGAAAGGTGGTTTGGTTTGTATTCTAAGTATTTAAAAAAAATTCACGCCAATTATCTTAGGTTAACCAAGAATTGGAAGATTCTTATCCTAGATTTATCACTTCAATGAATCTTGGGGTCCTTCAAAATCGTAATCAGATTGAACATTTTTCAACCAAAATATTCATTTCAAATGGAAGTGGGTAGCTGAATAGAGTGGAATTTCTCTAGTCATTCATCTTCCAAGAGAAAATAAAGAAATGAGTTCACTCCTCTTCAGAAGTAAATAAAAGTAGTGAACCATAGTGGGTATGAATGTGTATGTTTCCTTTTTTCCTTCTAAATAAAGCATAAAGTACAAATCAACCTATGAACGGAGATTCATATTGGTCGATGTTATTGGAAACTGTGGCGCGGAAAATGGAAGCTGTAGGTTTATATTGAAATTATACACATTTTATTGCTAATATGTCATGTCTATCTTGGATTTTAAAAACGGACACAATGACTATATCCTAGCGGATGTGCTTGGAATGTCATAATAAGAGAATATAAGCTGAAGGGTTTAACAATAACAACGATTATTAAATTATTATAATTTTTGATGGAAAAAAGCATAAGAATTAAAAGTGAAAAAAGAAAGAATTGGTAAAAATGAATTTCCACATTTTTGTATTCTCTTAAATGAGCCATTCGAAGATTGAGGGGTGAAATCATTCATTAGTAAAATCTTAGCCTATAAGCCTGCTTTGTGGTGGAATATTAATACGGAATTCTACTCTCAAGCCTATTTGAACTTTTTATCATCAACTGTTCACAATCAAAGTGTGATGTAATGCTTTAAGGGTTTATTTACTTGGTCAGCTATCAGATTGCTGAGCATTGATTTGATATCCTTCTACGAGAAGAAATGACGTCTGTTCATGGTATTTTCAAGCTGTCAGAGAATTAATACGCCTGTCAAACGAGTATGTAGTGTATACCATGGTTTCTATACCACATCGATTTTACTTAATATCCCTTCCAATTCAATGAGCTAAGTCAGCACAACGCTTTTTTAGTATAGCCTATTTGCCTCATTTTTCGATAGCTTATAAATCTCACACTGAATGAGGAGGAAACAATAATAAACTCAAACCTTTGAATAATTACTATTTATTACTTTAGGTAGGATAAAGTAGGTTTATACTCTTCTCTAGCACACTTCCTTTTTGATTTCTCATTTCCTCCAACAGATTCAAATTCAGACAATTCTTGACTCAAAAATGAGCACTCTATTAAATAGATTCTGGTGATAAAGCTACTGCAATCTTCTTAGATCTATCGAAGGCATTTGATTGTGTTAATCATAGAACTTTATTGGAAATACTGAAAAATGTAGGCGTTGAACTGAAATGGTTTGTATCATATCTTATTTGAGAGAAAACAATGTGTAGAACTAACTGCAGCAATGCTTAATTTCTAAAATTTTAGGTTTGGGAACGCTCATTTATTCTAAAAAACCACCCTCTCTATTTTCTAATAGGGCCTAGTTAAACATGCACTTCCGACGTTAACATCTTGGTGCCTACTCTATAAATTTCCTATAAACTTGCTTCGATTTGCACCAACCATTTTGTATAAAGCTTACACTAATCAAAACCAATATACTTTTTTAATAAATGGTAAAGTAGAAACAAATAAAGCGTTCTAGAGTTTTATTTATATACAGTAACAGTCAATAAGTAAACAGATGTTTTTGAATATTTTCTGAAAAACTAGTAACACTAATCTAGTAAGTCTATAGTGCTTTTAATCTATTTTTAATGTCACAGCTTGAACTTTAGTTTTTTATATTTTACAAAAACATTTTTCCTATCTTAAAAAGTGCAGAAAAATTTTTATACCTTCAAAATATCCCCACTTCTTGAAGAAGAAAGGAAATGATTAAGGACAACAGGCAGACAAATAAAAAGGTTTAATAGCCTAATTATTAAACTAGTGCGCTGAATCCGAATTTGAAATCACAATTTCTCTATCAACATTTTTACGTGATTTAGGTTTCGGTGGAGAGTGTGAGTCTTACATTATGTCACTGCAGATGGATTCTTTCAGTGCGTTAGCTGCCCACAAAATCTTTCAGCTCGTCTGCGTGAGGACAGTCTGAATCTAATGTGCTCTGCAGAATTAGCAGAAAGTGAGGATAGTCTGAACGCAGCCTTATTGAGTGGTGCAGATGGGGATTTTTTGTAGATTACGTCTTGGAAACTCCAGCTAAGAAGAATAAGACAAGTCAGATTAAAAATTATAAAATATTATAGACTAGTTACCATAAATAATTACTATATCAATTAGTTGCAGTGAGGCTTAATTTTGATGTGAAAGGAACTCTTATACACTAAAAAAAAGCTTTATCATCTAAATATTTTTTCAATTGGGACTGATGATTACTGACCTCTCTCCCTGATTCCATGCATGACTCATCACAGCTCACAATCGCAACAGTAAAGCACAGAGCCCCGTTTCTTGGGCTTCGTCCGTGAGCGGCAAGCCCTATACAAGCCCACAGATCTCGCTTCGCCCTACGCTACAGTACTTTATTATTATTTGCAATATTTTGCATGATTATCTGAATAAATAGCGAGATGAGACACCTTTGGAATCAGATTGGAGCAAACTGTGCGTTCTCTTGCGTTCCGGCACTCTTGGGAGGTAAGGGAACGCCGTTCCCACTGAAATTAACCCCTGAACTGCAGTAGTTGGGCATGGTATAGTAAAGAATAAATCGAATAAATTGGAGGTCCAAGCTGGAGTGTAGTCCATTGTTCAATTCTTGAATCAGTTAGAATAAACAATAAATAGTAAGAAATGCCTATAGTCCTTCAATTCAAAAACAAACATAATTCAAATGAAGAAGGGCTATAAACGTGTTTGTAAACGATAAGCAACTAGACCAGGAAGAAAACATTGCATTTATAAGAGTTTAGTTGGATAGACGATTGACCTGGGCTCTATGCATTGAGAAAATATGTTGTAATATTTCATCTTCGGTATTTGTACTGCGACAGCTTGATAAATTAAATGACAAAAAGTTACTTTTTACAGCTTACCATGGGCTCTTACTGTCACATATTAGGTATGCTATCTTAGTATAGGGTAATTAATCAAAGCAAAATCTTGGTAGAGTTTTTAAGATCCAAAAGAAAGCTTTTAGGTGTATGGAAAGAGTAAATAGATTAGATTCATGTAGGCCGTTGTTCAAGAGAATTAGGTATTAGGTCTCCTAACTGTACCCTGCTTATATGTGTATGAAGCTACTTTATATGTAAAAACGAATGATATTAACCAAAATCTTGATGTACATGATTATAATACAAGAAGCCGAGGAGATTGTCACTTGGTGAGACACAATAGTATCTTATTCGAACAAAAACCTAGTTATATTGGTAGGAAACTCTACAACAAGCTACCGCAGTTATTAAAGAGTCTTCAAAAGATAGAAAGCGTAAAAAGAAATTGAAAAATATTTAGTTGATAAAGCTTTTTATAGTGTACACGAGTTCCTTTCACATCAAAATTAAGCCTCACCTAAACTAATTGATTTAGTAATTATGGTAACTGACTTGCCTTATACTCCAAGAGCATAACTCAAGAGTATACTCCTGGAGTCTCCAAGACGTAATCTAAAAAAAATTCTTGCAAATAATGGTCTGGCTCGCTTCAATAATAGTCGACCTTGACTAGATAGATCAACCTTGCGAGGAACAAGTTAATTGGAAGAGGAATAAAATTAATAAAATGTTAAAGAAAAGAAATAAGAAGTGGTAGAAGTGTGAGAACACTTTGAGAAAAAATAAGTGTAGTAATGCTGAGTGATTGATTGAATTTATTCATTGATAAGATAGGCCTAAGATTGCCTTTATTCATGCAAAATAAAAATGTTCATAATTATATCAGCATATAAAATAAAGTATTGGCTTCCGCGAATGGTAATACAAGTATACGTATACACCAACGGAAAGTTTGAGTGATTGTTTTTGAGAGTTTAGGAGGAGTGTGCAGGATGGCCTTGCACTTGATTAAGAGAATGAGAAAGAGATAAGAAGAAGGGAATAACAAGAACAAGAACAAGAACAAGAACAAGAACAAGAACAAGAACAAGAACAAGAACAAGAACAAGAACAAGAACAAGAACAAGAACAAGAACAAGAACAAGAACAAGAACAAGAACAAGAACAAGAACAAGAACAAGAACAAAAAGAAAAACAAAAACAAGAACAAGAACCAGAACAAGAACTTGAAATACTGTAATAGTTGAACAAAGTTCGAGAAAATAAGGAAAGGAAAAGATGAATAAGAAAACATAAAGCTAAAAGTGGAAATAGATGGAAAGTAGTGAGGAAGAAAAACGTCTGTAATACTAAGAAAATATGTATACTATCATGGAAAGAATAGTGAGTTAAAAAATGGAAAAAAGGGAAAGAAGCAAGAGTACAAAGAGAGTGATGAACAAGAGAAGGTTGGCTATTAGAAAATGCGTTTAACCTCTGATTTGATTCTCAATGATAACGTCAGAAAAGTTTGACAGCAGACTGAACAACAGCCGGATATGAAGATGATGGCAATAGCTGACTTCTGTTTGTTGTTGTAAGGTGCAGAGAGGAAAAAGAAAGAGGATAGACAAATTGAAAGAGAAAGAGAGTGAGAGAGCAGAAGGTGCTCGTTGTTGTGTAGGGTGGGAGGGCCAACCAACAACCCAAGAGTCGCGTCTAGAACAGTTGAGGCGCCTTTAAAAACTGCTGACTCAGGTATGATAATGGGCCACCGGTATAATCGTGTTTCTCGTGTCAACTTACCCCTCCCCCCTGACAAATCCCCCTCCTATCCAACCAATTACCTGGTTCATAATTGGTGTCATTTGCCCATCAACCCCGTTCGCCCCCTGACCATTCTAATGATGTGTTTCCAAGCTCGATGCGAAATAAAGAAAGAAATACTCATGGCGTCACTTGGTGGCAATTGCGGCCAATTTCATTACGAGTTGTTGTTGGTTGCGCGCAACGCCTGACTCACACAAAGGCTGTGTTCCTGCAATATACGGTAGTGAGGCGAGGCATGCTCCTATTAAATTGCTCGTTGATGATGTTGACTTCCCGTTTCCACGTTGTGACAAGAGTGTCACTGAAGCCTATGATAGCTAATAGCTGAGTCTTCATCTAGGAGTAACTCTTAATAACAATTGTATACTATTGTATTGTTCTCAATATAAAACAGTTGTACATAAAAAACTTATTAGTCTATATTCATAAAAATAAATTAATTTTTACGAAAATCCAGCATCTTACTAGAAATAGACTAAAACACAACTCTCAAATACCCAGATTATATCATTCGTATCAACTATCCAACTCCTTTCATTTAGCCCACTGGCTCTACCGTAATACTCCTCCAGAAATTATTCCAAATGTGGGTTGCAGTGTTGCCATGTATAAGCGGATGGTTGGCCGGTGGCTGTACCATATAGGTGCGGAAGCAGCTGAGATGTTGCTACATATAAATATATTTTACCAAAACAATCATTAAAGCAAAGATATAATTCATAGTACAACACCAGTAAAGACACAGCATATCTAATGAAGTTGGCGGAGAAATTCTAGGAAAGTCGGAAAAGGTACTCAATAATTAGTTAGTGTATAGGCTATCAGCATATCTAATGAAGATGGCGGAGAAATTCTGGAGAGGTCGGAAAAGGTACTCAATAATTAGTTAGTGTATAGGCTATCAGCATATCTAATGAAGTTGGCGGAGAAATTCTAGGAGAGGTCGGAAAAGGTACTCAATAATTAGTTAGTGTATAGGCTATCAGCATATCTAATGAAGTTGGCGGAGAAATTCTAGGAGAGGTCGGAAAAGGTACTCAATAATTAGTTAGTGTATAGGCTATCAGCATATCTAATGAAGTTGGCGGAGAAATTCTAGGAGAGGTCGGAAAAGGTACTCAATAATTAGTTAGTGTATAGGCTATCAGCATATCTAATGAAGATGGCGGAGAAATTCTGGAGAGGTCGGAAAAGGTACTCAATAATTAGTTAGTGTATAGGCTATCAGCATATCTAATGAAGTTGGCGGAGAAATTCTAGGAGAGGTCGGAAAAGGTACTCAATAATTAGTTAGTGTATAGGCTATCAGCATATCTAATGAAGTTGGCGGAGAAATTCTAGGAGAGGTCGGAAAAGGTACTCAATAATTAGTTAGTGTATAGGCTATCAGCATATCTAATGAAGTTGGCGGAGAAATTCTAGGAGAGGTCGGAAAAGGTACTCAATAATTAGTTAGTGTATAGGCTATCAGCATATCTAATGAAGATGGCGGAGAAATTCTGGAGAGGTCGGAAAAGGTACTCAATTATTAGTGCATAATTAATTTAGGCTATATATTATTTATTTATCAATTAATTTGTACAAAGTTTTATCAACTATACAAATGAGTTGTGCTTTAAACAAGAAAAACAATGCTGAGAACCACGTCATAGATCATAACAATGAGTATAAAACATCAAACACTATACAACAACAATGCAAATGAAAAACGACATTTATGCAAGCAATAATAACAAAACACTGTCAAGAGTGGATCTACATACTAATCAAAAATATTGGCCGTCTGTAGTAACCTCTCTCTCTGTTCAAGTGACTTTACTGAATACAAATGAATACTATCAATAAATGAATATAATAAATGAATAATATTAGGCTATATATTAATTATAGGCTATATATTAATTATAGGCTATATAATAATTATTAGGCTATATATTTTTGTAACTAAAGTATAAAAGTGGTAGAGAACATTTGGCATAGCCATTTTTTTTTCTTTATTCTTACTTTCGATAGTACACCTCTTAAGAAAACTTCATTTGCAGCCTATTAATAATGATTGAATTAGCGTTATTCTAACGAGATTTACTTCTATGGAATGTTAGATCTACATTTGTATTGTACGTAATAAATCTATTAAGGAAGATGGGCCACAACTGACGGCGTATTGCCGACCCTCTCCAAACAAGAGCCTAGTGTGAGACGAGAGACGTGTGAAGGGTGTCGGTGGTTCGTGATTTTAATGGGTGTGAGGAGTTGGTGAAGAAAGATAGAGAGAGTAAGAGTGAGTGAGAAAAAGAGAGAGAGATAGAGTTGGGGAAAGAGAAGAGAGAGATAGAGGGACAGATTGACAGAGAATAAAGTGTGGAGAGAGATGTGAGGAAAAGTGTAGTGAGTGAAATCGAATTGCAGTTTTCTGCGCTGGCTGTATAATGTCGAATCGGGCTGGTAGGTTGGCGAAGGGAAAGGGAGCCTAGATCTAGCATGAGCTCCCCTTGCCAGGACACGATTTGCCTGCAATTATCTAACATAACGGCGCGTTTCCAATTCATTTCCCACTCTTGCGGGAGTCATTAATCTGATGATGGATTGATTGACATTTCTCCCTCGATTTCCCCTTCTATTTTTCCCGCCCTTTCGACCCCCTTTAGCAGTCAAACGTCACGTTCGAGAGCCCTCCATCTCACTTATTCTTTTGCGCCCCTCTCGTGAATATCAACCCCCTCTAAAAACGCAAGCCCCCCTTCGACACCCCCTATCATGGCAACCACCCCATGCTCTCATCTCTTGGCACACTCGAAGCTGTCAGTCAACGCAATCACGCGAACACACCGACTTCTCGTTACTCATTACAAAATCATTTCGCCAATTACGCGGGCTGTGTTCATCTGGCATTCGATTATCGTTCAGCATAATCGATTTAGCTCATAGTTTATGTTACGATGTCGATATCGGTTACGTAGATGGCAAAGCAATGGAAAAATTTAGAATGGAAAAGCAATATCCACGTATAGAAAACGTTGGTATTTTTAAAATGGAAAAGCAATATCCACATAAAGAACACGCCGGTATTTTTAAAATGCAATCTTAATAAGAAGCGACTGTAATTCTTTCATCATTTCAGTCCACTTTACAATGGATACCATGCCCTGCGTGTGTTAAAATCATCTCATTACAGCGATTCATAGTGTTAAATCAACTTTTATTTTCATACTTTTTGGCTCATTGAATTTCAATGTTCATCAACTATGCTCTTAAAGGTACGATCCGGCTTAATCGCATCTTCACGTCAAAATAGATTTTAATATGTTGAGATGTTTTGGAATATGTCATAGGCGTTCAGTTCTGTAACCAGAACTATATACCGAACTGGTTTGTCGATGCTAAATTATCCATCGACTTCACAGCCTTAAGTACTGTTACGGGTTCTAATGGCTAAAATAAGGCTGGCAACACTAAAGTTCACACTTGCACTTCATTTACACAAATTAGTTTATTTACATACACTAATTGTAAGTTCTATTAATAAAGAAAAACAGATCAACAAATGATAGACTAATACTTATCTTCAGTAACTATTTACAAGAATTAATGAATAAATAATTATAGGCTGATCAATAATAGAAGAAACAGGAATCCAATAAACTGTACAATAATGTAGAAAGAAATTATAAACTTAAAAAACACTTTTGAATTTTAAACAGCGCTCGATTTCAGTGAACCGTTCAGAGACAAGTGTTTTGTGCAGCTTACTAATAGTTTGAAGACGTTGTGTCAAGTGATATTATTTGGGACTGTCAAATAACGAATTGGACTGTGTTTTGTAAGTGATTAGTTGCTCTTTTTATCATTACTTTCTATGATGTTGAAGATCCATCTTGTTTCCACTAATATGTATTATGAACTTAAAAAACACTTTTGAATGGAAATTGACTCACGTTATGGCGTGACGGCCGTTTCGCTCTGTTGTCTAGAGCATCATCAGACGACCCACAGTACACTGATTCAAGGCATGAGTTTGAGGGTTATGTATGTTGGAATGGTGAAGGGGTGGGGGGATGAGTAGGCGGGAGGTTTGAAATTGGGATTATTTTGTCAAATAGAGTATGTGAGAAGAAGTTGAGTTGATCATTTAAAATGTTGTCAGGTTGCTGCTTTGCATGTTTGTATATCTCATATTGTTCTAAAATCTAAAACATTGAGTTTCTGGCTTTTGTGAGTGAAGTGTAGTGTGTCTAAATAAGTGTCAATGTCTGTATAACTGTGGCCTGTTGAAATGATGTGTTCAGCAAAAGTGGAATGTGTGTTTGGGTGTGAGATGGCTCTTGTGTGTTCTTTGAATCTAGTGGTGAATGTCCTGCCAGTTTGTCCTATATAGAACTTGTTGCAGTCATCACATTTCAATTTGTAAATTCCAGATCTGTTGTACTTGTTTTGAGATGTGTCTGAGACTGCAGGTGTTTTTTGAGTGAATTAGTTGTTCTGTAAGCTATTTTATATTTCAGTTTCCTGAATGAAGCTGCTATTTTATGAGTTTTGTTGTTGAGGTAGGTCAGACAACATCTGAAAACAAGTACAACAAATCTGGAATTTACAAATTGAAATGTGATGACTGCAACAAGTTCTATATAGGACAAACTGGCAGGACATTCACCACTAGATTCAAAGAACACACAAGAGCCTTCTCACACTCAAACACACATTCCACTTTTGCTGAACACATCATTTCAACAGGCCACAGTTATACAGACATTGACACTAATTTAGACACACTACACTTCACTCACAAAAGCCAGAAACTCAATGTTTTAGATTTTAGAACAATATGAGATATACAAACATGCAAAGCAGCAACCTGACAACATTTTAAATGATCAACTTAACTTCTTCTCACATACTCTATTTGACAAAATAATCCCAATTTCAAACCTCCCGCCTACTCATCCCCCCACCCCTTCACCATTCCAACATACATAACCCTCAAACTCATGCCTTGAATCAGTGTACTGTGGGTCGTCTGATGATGCTCTAGACAACAGAGCAAAACGGCCGTCACGCCATAACGTGAGTCAATTTCCATTCAAAAGTGTTTTTTAAGTTTATAATACATATTAGTGGAAACAAGATGGATCTTCAACATCATAGAAAGTAATGATAAAAAGAGCAACTAATCACTTACAAAACACAGTCCAATTCGTTATTTGACAGTCCCAAATAATATCACTTGACACAACGTCTTTAAACTATTAGTAAGCTGCACAAAACACTTGTCTCTGAACGGTTCACTGAAATCGAGCGCTGTTTACTCCGACAACACTGGATTGTCTCTCTCACGAGATCTGTAACACAATCTGTCACGCAGGTTTGTAAAACTAACTGTCACGCAAGCTTTTGTAAGACTCAACTAGCTTGTTCACGTGGACTTATTTATATAGCTGTCATAGTTGTATAATTCCAAGAACTGGCGGCTTCTAGATGCTTCAAGAATGCCATGGAAGGTGACAGAATATAGTACAACACGACCTCGATTGTTCAGGAAGTTTGTAGAATTGTCAAGAAATTCAATTGAGTGCAAGGGACGCAAATATAAAGAACAGGAGTGAGAAAGACATCTAACGAGAGAGAATGAGAAGGTTCAGATTTCAAGTCACGTTTGACCATGAGTGGAACGACATATGTAGAACAAGTGCGTAAATAACTGCTTTGTTTACTTTTTTAACAGTACAGTGTTTTGGAATTTCGAAATTTACCAGAATATTCGGATTTATTCATCTTGGTCTTCCCATAACAAAAAGTTATCATTCTTTTATACTAAACGCTTTCAAATACTATCCAGCCACACAAAAGCTCTTCTGGTTTCAATGTAACTTTCAAACTTTTATGCTAAGACTATTCACTTCTTGATTCTCCCAGAAAATCATGAAAGCTCGCCTCGAAATCTGGCGAACAAAAGTTCACTCCGTTCCGGTAAAAGTTTATTTAGAGAGTTGAAGTTTCTTAAAGTTAGAAATACCAGGGACAATGGAGGCAAGGTATCCAGCGAGAGAATGACGGAAGAGTTTGTATAAGAGAAAGAGAGTGGGAGTTGGTGGAAGTGAATGAGAGAGTTTTCAAAGGAGAACTCTGAGATGGATCAAAATGAAATACAGTCGTTGAAGTAGTCGTCGTAGCTGGTGCCTACGTGCTAAGCATGGTCTATGGACAAAAGAAGCGTACCCGGGAATAGCGTTCAGATCCCGAGATACTTCTGCACTCTCTCCAGCCCCCTCCTCTTCTCTTACCCTCCTCTAGAACCCTTACACAATTTCTCCCCAACTTTGCCATTGTACTCGACTGCGCATTTGTGGGATTGATACGGGGCCGAGGGTTCCGGATATGCCCTAATAGGGTTACAATGTGTCCCAGCCACCGCCGCCATCTTGCCCCGAGTACTGTGCTTTGAATTGAGGCACCCTATTTCCGCACCACACTATTCAACCCCCACCCCTCTCTTTAGCACTTGGCTCAACAGCTCTCCGGGCTTGCATCAACTCATTAGGGCTATACCTTGACTTTGCCCTGCAATGGAGTATAGAGCCCATTAAAACGTTGTCAGCCATTATCCAGATAGTTCATTGTTTCAAAGGCTGTCCCTTGAATTTATGGTCGATATGCTATTGGCACAAAACGAAATTTGATGGTTTGTGTTGAGCTTTATTATCAACAACGGATCTTATGAGAATCTCATTTCCATTTCGAACTAGTATAGAATAAAATACATGTTATTGGTCAACAAAATAAAAATACATGCACCTCGTGGACCAAAAATGAAAGAGCATGAGAAAGACGATTCCTGTAACTTTAAAAATGTGAAGTTTGAAATTTTCTTATTTTTGTAAAGTCCAGTTCAATTTACTAGTTGAATGACGGTATTAACCTATATAATTTTATGATCTAGTCAGGAAATATCATCTGTTTAATATCATCTGGTGATCACAAATCACTCAAAATAAAACAAAATTAAGAAATAGGTAACATCAAAATATAGAGAAATACTGGTAGCCATTAATAATTAATTGAAAATAGCAGCTATTAATACGATACGCACAGATGATATTTCCTGACTAGATAATAAAATGGTATAGGTTAATATCGTACCATCGTCCACTCGTCATTCAACTAGTGAATTCAACTGGACTTTAAAAAAATAATAAGAGTTCAAACTTCACATTTTTAAAGTTACAGGAATCGTCTTTCTCATGCTCTTTCATTGTTAAAGTTGTGCAACTCACCGAAGTCTAGATGAATCTAAGTTTAAATTGAGAAATGAAGACTGAATTCCAGTTATTTTGTAATAACACAAGTTTATTCGGTTGACTATCTGTTGATTGGACGGTTGAAGTCATATATTTGTTAGAGCTTTATTGATTTTAATGGTCGACTAAAGATTGATATTTAAATATAATTGTCAATAAAGTATATGCTTATTACAATGGTTATTTATTTATTTAAGAAGCTTGAGGTGAGGGATGTTTCTTCTGTCTGTGATTTCAAAACTGTGCTTTTAAAATCATTCTTTAATGTATTGGAGGTTGGTTTGGAGGTGAGATATTTTTCATGTTGTATTCGAAACTATTAAACACTAAAATCAGTTATTAGAGTTACTAAATTATAATTATTAAATCAACTACAGTATTGTAGATCGCTGACCGTATCTGATAAAGTAGCCTACTAAAGGAGTGCGAAATGGACACAAACACATGAGTAAGTGTTCATACAATTCATTGTATTCTATCGAAAAGAAAATGTCAAACATTGAGACTTGACGTTTGTAAAATTGTAGCATTGAGAACAACAAACCAAGAATATCAATTCTTAAGTAGCAATTCACAAGTGCAATTGTGCAATGTATTGTTTAAATGATGAAAATTCCATTTGAATATAAAATTAATTTGGCACAAAACTGGAAGAACTTACCTGAGAATCAAGCCGAAGATGCGCAATGTATCACACACAGTCACAGTCATTCAAACATGAGATGAATTGTTTTTGCAAATCATTGTGCAAATTGTTTTTTTCTCTTCTTCAATTAATTCGATTATTTTTTATTATTAGTATCTTAATAGTTCTTGACTATTTTAGTTTATTCTTTTTCATTGTGTAGTATTCTTTTTTTTCAACTGTAGTAGTATTGTAGTTGTAGTTTATCTCTTCAAAACTTCAAAAACTTTTATTTAGATCTTCACATCATAACAATTTCAGAATAAATGTTCATAAATTACAAAATCTAATAATTACCTGCAAGGAAACATCCTGTGCGCAGGTAAGAGTTGCTAATATTATACATAAGCAAAAACCTTAATGAACTGTCAAAGAAAAAATAATACAGAGATTTTAAATAAATACCAAGGAGAGAAAAAAAAGAGAGAGAGAGAATCAGAAGGTGAAAATAAAAGAGAAAGAGAAGAGAAGAGATGGCAAACTTAGCTTACTATTAAAATAGGACATAAATCATTCGAAAAGTTTTTCCTCAATTCTACTGGACATTATCCTATTTATCTTGTATTGGAATTGTAGTTGTAGAATGTATTTTTTAAGATTGCATTGTTTTTTTAAAGATTGCATTGTTTTTCATGTATTTCCTTATATCTATTAATTTTTTGTATTTTTTGGGGATAAATAAACGATTTGATTTGTTGTATTATAATAGTGTTTTTCCTCTTTCTTTTTTTTCTGTATCACATTGTAATTTTGATTTATTGTAATTTGTGTTGAGGAAGCAAATAATGGGAGTAAATCGCGTATGCTTCCATGTTTATTATGAAATAAATAAATTGAATTAAATAAATAAATATTCCAACAACTTTCTCAACTTCACACACCGTTATTGTTGAGTGTACCTGTGATATCTTGTAGTCTATTTGAGAGGAAGCCTTCATGACAAAATGTCCGTCATGTTCGATGATCTACATTTTCTAATTTAGACGAAGTATTAAATTATGATTTCGTTACTAAGTTATACAATAATCAGCTATAGGCTACTTTGGACGAACATTTTGTAAAATCACTTCCCGGTGGTTCGGAACCCACCTAAATCTGTACGTCCAACACATCAATCCCCATCATACAATTCATTACCCACGCACAGGTCTCAGACCTAGGTCTTCATCCTAAAAAAATCCTCACGCACTAGTCGAGTTGAATAAGATACCGGGTGTGCCACAAAACTAAAGTTCAATAATAAGTAGATTGCATGTGAAATTGATCTGCAGAACATCTATTTTTCATATTATGAAATGTTTTACTCAGGAAAGGTATTCAGGAAAATGTATTTAAAATATTAGGATATCTTAAAGATAAATATTTGTAAGTTTCAGCAGAACCCTTGAATCAGAAGAAATTGATCTGTTTGAGTTTCGAATAATTTCCACCCACTCCACCAAGAAGGTAACAATTTCGATGAAAAAATGCTATACTTGGGAGGGTTGATCAATATTTATTGAAGCTTATTTTACTTTCTCCAGATACAACCAAGATTGGAGGAAAAGTGAAAGTGATTCGCTTCGTATCTATCTCGACTAAGTCTGACTAGACTTATATTCCAAAATATTGTAATATGAAATAAAAATTCACCGATATTCAAGCATTCGAGAGAGTATAGAGTATAGTATTCCGACATGAACCATTCAGACTTTCCATAGCAGCCCACTCAAATATTACCAAAGAAAAGAAAAAAATGCTGATCTCAACAAAACTCTAGTATTTAATCTACAAAAGACTAATTATTATTTCAACATCATCGGTTTGAAACTAAAGCTGATCATCTATTAGGAAATCTCATCTATTGGATTTTTCTACCTAGAACTAGAACTCAGTTCAACAAATTTATTTCACACGAATATCTTGGTACACCGATTATAGGCATACTCGTCGATTCAGAACATAATGTTTCCAATCGTACGTGTGAAACAGACTTGCCTCTAGTCTCTAGTCACCCTGCTCAGTGTTGTACCAACTTTTCAGCTCCAGCACCAGTTTACGTAATTTCAATACAACGCAAAAAAGTATTAATATATTTGAAGATTCGTGGTTCTGAGTTGATAAACAGATTTATTTTCAAGCATATTGTATCTTTAGTTTAGAGCTTGTTCTTTGTAGTAACAGACTTGCAATATACTGAATAAGCTAGAGGGTGTAATCTAGGGCAGAGTTTCCCAAAGTGTGGTCCGCGGACACCCGGGGGTCCGCGAGCCTATCTCAGGGGGTCCGCGAGCCTATCTCAGGGGGTCCGCGGACTAGCCTGAGAAATTTAAAAATAAACATTATAAAAACACATTGTTTTTACCCAGTGCTCTTTGATAATTAATAAAATGTAGTTTCCTCAAATCAAAATCATATTGCGATGGTAGCAGCGTGTAGTGCTACCATCATAAAAATTATATGCTATTAATGCCTCTAAAATTGGTATTTCAATTTCTCGTTGTACAATATTAATACTGTACTATATGGATGGGCTATGTGACAGGGAAGAGAAGTAAGGGAAAACATGGGTGTCCACGAGGAGGGCTTGGTTTTAACGGGGGATCCTTGGAGCCAAAGAGTTTGGGAAACGCTGATGATCTAGGGTATCAGTCAATTAAAAAAACTTAACTTTTTGTTGTAAATTTAACGACTTATAGTCAGTTTTATATTGTGAATATATAATAAATGTACTCACATTCGGCCGAACGTTTTCGAGGTATTTCGAGGAACCTCGATACCTCGAATACCTCGAAAACGTTCGGCCGAGTTTGATTACATTAAATTTATTATATATTCACAATATAAAACTGACTGCAAGCTGTTAAATTTACAACAAAAAGTTGATATTAACAACGCAGATCGTTATAGAACAAGAAATCCAAGAATTCAAAGAACTTATTGAGTCGCCAACGTTTCGTTATTTTTTATCTCTTCATCAGGACCTATTGAAACCACAAAGCCAGTTGTATTCAAATGTAATGCCTGGCTTTGCTGTGTAAAATTAATGTATGATCCTTATTCAACAGGCCATGATGAAATAATAACATTTAAGAAACGTTGGTGACATAAGTCTTTTGCATTGACTGATACCCGAAATTACACCCTCTACACCAGTCATGTCAAAGATACGGCCCGCGGGTTGCATCCGGCCCCTTGTCCATATCAATACGGCCCGCAATCGCAATGTGTCACAGGAAGAAGATTCATGTTTTTTAGAGCTTTTAGACTTCACTCAATTCCTCTACGGGAGTTTTAACAATCGGAATTCAACAATCGTTTTGAAGACTTCCACAAACTAAATAAAATTGAATTCCCAATTTTCAACAATCCATTCAATTTTGGAGCTTCACAGGCACCAATTAATTTGCAAATGGAGTTGATAGATCTTCAATTGGAAAGTATTTTGTAAAAAAATTTAAAGAGGTTAACATTTAAACACTTATATGCTCTTACATTTTATACACAATATTTCAAGAGTTAGCATTTCCGAATTCATTGCTAAGCAAATCAAATAACAAAATAAGACAGACAATTGATTGTCTTTATTTGAAACTGATGAATTATAAAACGCTAGCATACACATGCACAAACACACACGGACATAAGTTCCCACCTTCATTAACTTACATTAAAATTCAGGTGATCAAATAATAGAGGTGAGATTTAGTGTGACGTTCAATCGGAAAAGACGTGGCATGTGAACTGGGAAAAGCAAGCTGTTCTTCACCACGTCTGCTTTAATGTCGACGTAGCCTATTTGCAACAAAAAAGCTCCAATTTCAGTTGAGGAGGAGGAGGAGGGGAGGCGCAAAGCTCCTTCTTGACTGTGCGGTTGGGTTGACACTATTGAATTCGTGAATCTCGTCTCAATCCAGAAGAGATGTATCTCACAAGCCCGGCTATTATTGAGATCTTGATGCGTCATTGTCAGTTGTGAATGAGCAGGCGACAATACCGTTTTATCTTTTCGTGGCGTTCCCATCTCCTTCTGGTTCACACCCTGTTCTTCGCTTCGTCCTCCTTATCCATTATTTCCTCATTTTCCTCCGTTGTCGTCTCCTTTCAAAATCGAATTATGCGGTCTTCTGACACACACGACATCCTTCCTCTTTTCTCACCATACAGCCGCAAGTAAAACGAAACCTCTCTGAATAACCATCCAAGGAATCCTCTATTCATCAACTGGGTTGGTTTTAGCGTTGATTCACTTCTAGTGTAAACGAAAAGCCTCTCCTTTATTAAAATTTAAAGTCTATTACACACAAACTCACACTTCATGTAATCAATCATGTAGTTAAATCTATGAAACAATAAATAACCCTAGTTGAGTAGTACTTCTGTAAAGAGAACTTGAAACTCAAATACTTTCTTTCTCGAAATCGACTAGTAAACAACTAATTTATAATTAATTTCTTCGTTGCTACCTCCATTCGACGCCATCTCTACCCCAGTGTATTTGAATCTTTCTATGGCCTTCGCAACTCCTGTTCCCAGTCTCAATAACCATGTACTTGTGTTTTCACCGTATTTTTTTCGGAGGATAAAGCCGACATAGGTCTGAGACCTGTGCGTGGGTAAGGAATTGGATGATGGTGATTTATGAGTTGGACTTACAGTTTTAGGTAGGTTCCGAACCACCGGGAAGTGAACAGTAGAGAACACAGTCTTTTTTGCCAGCCAGTCCAATCAGTCACCCTTACAAAGAGCGCCCAGGAGTTTCGTAGCTTATCTCTAATTGAACAGATACCTGCTACAGCACCCGGCTATCACTTCTCTATATGTAAGCCCATTGAACAAAATCTCTTGGAATAACATATTAACTTAATAACATACTTTCAGTAATAAGGAACATAATTGATACAAAATTCAAGCAATTGAGATAGATCTTTCAACTATAGATAGAATATTTATGACCTTCTGTGGCTATAGAATATGGCAAGTCAACAGAGATGTAGAACATACTTGTACATAGAATAGTATGTTTTATTACACTTGATCAAAATACTGTACAATGAAAGAGAAAAAAAAAATATTCACATGTTCTATTATAGCCTATTAAGTTATACCCTAAATTAAAACTTGATTTTTTTCAATTCGACTAATAAGTAAGCTTACTAGTCAACTAGTAAGTAAGCTTACTTATCAATCAATACTTTTTGAAACTATGGAGATTGAAAAAATTAGGCTTAAAGTTATGTTGTTGGGCTATAAAGTAATAAAGGTTGAGTTTGAAGCCCAATCTGTTTCAGTACGCTACATTTCCTCGAGAGAAAAGAATACTGACGTTATCCTGCAGCGAAGATGAATAGAAAATTCAGTATCCCTGCAGTCCTAGTCTGTGACTGAAACTTCATCTGCTCATCTCCTATCAACTCTTCAGTAGGCTTAACTCATGGACAATGGCTCCTTTTGTAAACAATCTCATCATGAATAGTGACCCCCTGGATCCACAACAATATCTCATCAGCTAATTGTGAAATTTTTCATATTTTTCCCATTCATCCGCTCAAAATAATCCTTGGGGCCATTCCGAGTAAATGCTGGTGTAAATTCGGTCACGTCACTATGACAAACACATGTTAAGGGCAACCAAAAACGCTGGCAAAGAATAGTAGACTGTTTACAAGGAAGGGCGTGACTATTACGGGACAAAATGGCGGCCGATTTTAATCACGACAAGTAGACTAGCGTAGAAAACGCCCTTGCTGCCTTTTTTCTCATTCTGTCTCACTTGTTCATTGTTGATGAAGACTGCAAATTTCCATGACAAAGAGATGCCGGGTTTTGTTTAGCTATGGCCAGTTGTACAATAGAGGAGAACTACTATTGTAAAGGCAGAAGGGACTGGTAGAGAGAGAGAGAGAGAGTGTGGAGAAGGTGTGACAGAGTGACGAGAAAAGAACATTGACGACGCCCGAAGCAAAAAAGGGAGTCAGAATTTGAAACGAGCTACTGCTTCGATGAATAACGACATAGAGGGGACACGCTTGCTGTGCTACTCAACGCCGATGAAGTCTAAAAACTCCCGGTCTGTGCCACTAGCACTCTCAAATGGATACTACGGTCTTTTTGTTGATCGTCTGAATTCCAAGTTGGATCCAACTTACATCCTTTCAAGTTGATTCAACTCTGCAATTGAATTGAGAAACTTCGAAACTAATTAATATAATAAATTCTCTTGACTACTTCCTACTTGATTTATAGTATTGAATACAAAAATAGTACACTTTGTAACGCACTTCTAATCATATGGACTGATATATGAATGAGATGAAAGTAATGTAGAATGTAATGAATCTAATTTGATTATATAATCATCATCATAGATATTTCCAGATGTATTTTTTTCCTTCATTCAATTTGTAGATGAAAACACTCGGCCCACTTTATTTTTATTGTGCAAGTCGATAATAAGAATCTTCAGCCCAAATAAAGGTTTGTTGTGCACACAGACATTACCTTTTGAATCCAGCTGCATCGCAATAAAGTTTGGAGAACATCATCATTATAAATATCATTATAAATGATAATGAACTGGAAGATTCTCATATGTTTGATGAGAAAATGTGGTGATGGATGATGGAAAAAAATCGAAAATTTCCAGGTGCTCATTAATTATCATTTATAATAACTTATATTGTGGAAATTGATGATAGCCATTAGCCATTATTTTCTTACGTATTTTAGAATCATGTTGATGAATAGGCTACAGATGGTTAATATTTTTTATGGAATGGATAATTTAAAATGGAAAATACTCTATTGGTCACTTCTGCCTAATTCCTCACTTGAATTGAATTTGTAACGGGTAACGAAACATCGATCTTGATAAGGACAGACAATACAGAGTAAGAAATTCATAAAATGTAAATTCAGTATGTTCAGAGTGAAAGTACCAGTGTCATAAAATGTTCATGATGCTGGAAAGGATAGACCCAGAGTATACTCAGGCCAATCAGGGTCGATTAGGACTATTGGAACAATGACAAACTTTAAGGTAAAAACTTGTTAAATTGATCAAATTGAAGCCGATTATCACTTCCTTCGTATTTCTATAATGATGCTTTTGAAGAAATAAGCTGATTGTTCGCCATACTTGGCACACTTTCCAATCACAGTTTTCTTTTTTCCAAACCACCAAGCCTCCAATTTCAGTTCTATAAAAATTTCAGGAAAATCATAATCCTCGAAATTATATTTTTCAATTTCAAATTAGTAATGTATTATTGAGATGAGTGTTTAAAATTATGTTTGTTTACAAAATAAACTATGAACAAATTAATGTGAAACTCATGTGAATCGGAAATCCTGGTTGGAATTTTATTTAGTCTTTTCATCAGGAGAAAACTGATGTCAATAACTTACTGGGAATAATTGTTAGGCTATTGTCCATGGAATCCGTATTTACTGCCGTAGCCTATGAGTTTATGTAGACAAAAAGCCTTAAAAAGTATAACGAAAATTTGCAATAAAAAATAAGATAGGAAATTGAATGGTTCATTCAATTTGAATAAAGAGACTCATACTTTGTCCATGCTATACAGTATAAAATTGGCAAATACGTTGACTCAAGCTGTTAGTGGACTCCATTTTGCAGGAAGCGTCTAGTTAATCAATCGGTTGGAATGGCCTACACGACTACAATGAGATTAGTGTTGTTGGTAGTAGGCTGTGGGCTGTGGGCCCGGGAATCATCGATTAAGGTTGTTCTCTGTCGCTCTTTCAATTATCGTTCTTATTATTCTTTTGTTGAGGACGCTGCTGCTAATTTGTATGCAGGTCGGTTGCCGGCAGATTGCGTCTTGGGGTCGGCTCACTCGTCCCCGGGCTAAGTACTTTTGCAATAACGAAGGGGGAATGCCACAAGGGTCGCTCCCGATTCGTGTTCTTCTGAGTTTAGCGGGTGTGTGCCGAATCTTGTCGCCATCTTACACCGTAAGAGAGGCCCTTGACGTTGACGGTAACCCGTCTGGCATCTGTCGCTCGAGCTTGTAGCTTAACTTGACTACCGATCGCTCGAGTCTGCTCCCCTCCACACTCTTCTCTTTTTGCAACCGTCTTGTTCAAAGAGGCCCTTCTGCTTGTCACCCTGCAACACTCTATTACCCCAAGTAAATGGAATCCAAGTGATTTCGACTTTTAATGTAAACGTTACAGATTTCGCTGAATAATTGATGAGCTACCGCGGCGCTGTTCCAGACAATATTTTCAATCTTATCGACTAATGGATATACTAGTCGTTAAGCATCATAGGACTACGCTGAATAAGTAGTTACTGGAACATTGGAAGGGTATACAATTCATTTTATCGAATATAACAAAGTCTTTAAGCATTATAATGTTGAGTACAATAGAACTAGAGCACATTCGAATAATAAAAAATTAGGATATTTTATTGTTTAGAAAAATGGGCACATTTGAAAAAATTGCTTTTTTTCGGTACTACAATGTTTTTATTTTCATAAATTAAATGAAAAACAACACTCTCTCAAGTTATTTAGCGTGTATTTGTGTACTTATTAGTATTGTACATCAGTTGTATTTTATTTTAATGAAAGTCATTGTTGGCTGAACATGTACATCTCAATCAGTGAGCTAATTTTTCTTAATTTCTCTTCCCAAAGCGATTCGGATTATCAAAGTTCGGATAATTGGAGTTCTACTGTATTATTTAATTCATCAGCAACAGAACAGCCTTAGTTTTAGCCTTACTTAGTCTTGGTCTTTACTCAAAACTCGGAATTGCTTGGCCTTATTGGAACTTGTCATCTTGCATGCAACAACTGTTAATGATGATGAAATTATTAAGACATTGCTCCCATCTCTTTCACTCAAAATAATGAAGCAGGCAAAAGTTTGATCTAATAATAGAAATTCAACGGCCGAAATCATCATCACAGCTCTTATCGACTATTGATAACTATGGATTACTCAGTAGTAGAAGGATCACTTATGAACTTCTTACACCATTCGCTTTTAGCAACATGGACGCTGAAGTAAGATCATGAAAACAGTCTTTAAAATATGTGATTGCAGATTTCGAGGTAAAAGAAAGTACAATGTTGAAATTTACGATTTTTTCAAGAGAAATGTAACAGAAAGGAGTGATCAAATGAGTATAAATCTACTATAATGTAATAATGCATGAGAAGACAGAAAATTTTCAATTAGAACCATAGAACCACTGTTGATAACGTCGAGTTTGAGAGAAGCATTTACATTTTTGAAAATTATTGGAAGTGGTCAATTCCACTGAATTTGATCTACAACTCTGTGAATAATTTTCGAAATTAAGAAAAATTTACTTCCTTCAATTACACCAAAAATAGCATTTTCGTAAGCCGACGAAAAAACTCATAATTCAAAATAATAACTATATATTCTATTCTACAGGATCAAAACTGAACTCATCAAAATTTAGAAAAAAAAGTTTCATCCACTTTACCATTTTTAAATATTGTGTGAGGCAATTTATCTTTTCAAATGTAGAACGTTGAGTCAATAGAGAATTTATCTTATTCTTATTAAATAATAATTAATCAATTCCAAATTGCACAATCAATTCAGGTGAAGAAGACTTTACAATGTTAATTTTCCACAGTTACTCAAACATTAGGGGCTACTTTGTAAACCACAATAATTATTTTTATAAGAAGAGCCAAGTAGAAAAAATCCAATAGACTTTTCAGCGAGAAGAATCAGTCGAGCGAGATCCAGCTTTGTTGGACTGTTTTTCGATCTCGTCTCTCGTTTCTAGGAAAAAGAAGGAACAGGAACTAAACGTTGAAAATCACCGATGACAAAAAGGAGAGAAGAAAAGGAGAGGCACTAATGAAGATAGAATTGGGAGACAGGAAGGGGATGAAGTCGACCACATAATCTCAGCAGCAGCAGACACGTGCATGTCAGAGGCCGCTTAAGAAGATTATTTGGACAGGACAGGTGTCAGGATTTCGTGCCCAATAACACCAATAACTGCGATTGTCCTTTGCACTGCTCTCGAAATCCCCAACACTAAGCCACTCCTCGATGCGCTCGAAACAGAACCACTTGTCCTTTGTATTGTGGTCTGCTTAGTGGCTCACAGCTCACACTAAGCTAGTTCTTTACACCTTCACTCGGACAAGATTCAGATTTAGAAATCAATTTTGTATGTTTGTCTAGTGCAGATGAATGCATCTGTACCATTGATATCAATTTTTACTATAGTTGTTTGAAGCTAATTTCTTTCATAAGCTACTTAGAGGCAAATTGAATCAGTCTGGTGATTGTGTTCAATTTTGCGATGGTAATTATCATTGAGTACATCGAGTATGTTTCTGTGGAAACACCCTTAATATTGGGTGTGAGGTACTAGTGACAGAACTACTAGAACCTAAGGTTTTAGTAGGATTCACCAATTTGTTAATCTACTATTCAGCTATACTCCAAGAAAAAGTAGCCCAAGTACGCACACGTTGTGGCGCCGAATCCATATATGCAATCGGTTTGCATCAGATGTGTATCGCGACGCAAATTCTACGACTCACGAGCTTCTGCAACTGACTGATACAACTAATCGATTGCAGATGGGTTCGGGGCCGTACTCTCGAATTAATTGTCAGCTAGTGGAGGTAGTAGACCACGGTTTACAATCTATCAGCTGATTCATGAATAATTGTGGAGCACTATAATTCGGAACACAAACAGAAGAGAAAAACAATGAGAACATTTTTTTAAACAAAAAAGAAACCGACTTTAATGAAATGTTATCCAAAAATTAAATAATCACGAACACAAAAGCTCAAATAAAAGTATTCACTTTTAACAGGGGCGCCAACTTTTGCGAACTCCTAATATATCACAGAGAATTTGAACTACATAGAATATTTTGCGCCGACATTAAAAGGTTCTCGTATTAAATTCAACCTTTTCTCAGTTTAATTTGAACTTATTAGTACGCAACTATGAAACACTAACATTTTACCCAATAATGCCCGGGAATCCAGTTTGTAGTTTTTCATTTCTGGTAGATAACTCATGTTAGTGGTCAGAAAATTACGAAATTGGGAAGGGTGAGTGAATACCATACAATTTATCTGTTTGAAAAAAAAATTAAAAAATGAACTGTTTTTTTTTCACTGGTGACGTAAATTTTTATTGTTTTTTATACGTAAACTACCTTTTAAGCAACTCTGCAGCTCTGTCAGCTCTTTTAAGCAACATTCTCATTGAACAATTAAATTTTAAATCACACAAACTTTTTGATTGCATTATACTATAGCCACAATAATTCTTCTAACCAAAAAAAACCGACATGCCGATCACGGATGCCTTTGAAAATGAGTCTCCTTGACTCGAAAACGTTTGGCTTACGTGAGTAAAAATATTATTTATTCACAATTAAATTTTACTGCAAGTCGTTGAATTTACAAGTGAATATTAACAACACAGATCGTTATGGAACAAAAAATCAAAGTATTTACTGTAAGTTAGTTGATGTTACAGATGAGGAGATGGGGCAAAAAACGCCAGTTTCCCTAGGTCTTAACTTCAAGGGGCCACTTCATTTGGCAAATGTGAGCAAGTTACAAAACAAAAATAAAATAAAGGGCCCCAAATTGCCCCAGCTAGGGCCTCCAGGTCCCCTTATTACTTCAGTTTATACCTCTAGAGGCCCTCTAGCGCCGCGGGGCCTTCGGGCACGTTTTTATTAACACTGCAGTCATATGAAGAAAATATTTAAATAAAATAAGGGGCCCCTGACTCCCCCGGATTTGGGCCTTGAAGTGCCCCTTATTGTGCCCCAGTTTGAGGCCTCTAGGGGCCCGCGATGTTGGTGGGTCCTTGTATTTTTGGAGCTCCTTAAACATGGGTTTGAAGGGCCCTCAGGCCATTTGAATGAAGTTTACACATAAACGGCCGGTTGCACGAAAGCCAATTAAATAAGGAGTTTAATGTCAGTTAACTAACTGTCATAAGTGTAACGGGTTTATTTCTGTTGCACAAAGATCCATTAGTTATTTTTCGCTAACCGAACGGGCACAATCTGGCAACACTGTAATTTGATCAACAGCTGGTTCTGAAGTTGAGAAAAGAGATGAATTAGTCATTTCATTGTGAATTATTTGAATATTTTAATATTATAATAATTATTTGAACATTATTCAACTATCTCAATATTATTATATTCTTAATAGATTTTATTCATTTTAAAAGGTTTTTAACCTCTACCGATCTAGTTTGCAATTCCGTGTTCTGGTACAATTTGATAACATATAAAATGTAGCTTAATGGGCTATGAGATTTAATCATAGGCGATCGGGCGATTGAATATCTTTTACGCCGGTTAGCCTAATCAGCGTTATCGCTTATAATTGTCAGTGTAAGTTGAATGTGTATAATTGAATGTGTAAGTTGGTAGATTCTATATATAAAATCTAAAGAACACGAACTCAACACCTTGAAACAATTTGAAATTTACAAACACACCACACACAATAAACAAAACATCCTCAACGAACAGTTAAATTTTAAATTACACAAACTTTTTGACCACATTATACAGAAACCACAGTTCTTCTAACCAACAAACCAACATCGATATCTAGGATGCCTTGAAGATGGGTTTCAACAACTCGAAAACGTTTGGCCTACAAAGTAAGTGAAATTCTACTTATTTTTAATAAAATTTGACTGCAAGTCGTTTAATTCACTTGAAAAGTTAATATTTAATTGGCTTTTGTGCAAGCGGCCGTATGACTGAAAGGAGAAAAGATCTCTTAATATTTTTGCGGACGGGCTTCAAATTTTCATCTTTGTCACTGTTCAGATTTAATCGTATTTTATTAATAATTCAGCACCCCATAGAATTTATTTCGATAGTAAAATTATTAGTCATGCCATGAATCAATCAACAAGGAAATATGAGGGAAGAGGTTGATTACGACATAAAAGCTCAGAGTTGCACTTTCATTGTTCGTTTTATGTACATTATCCTTTTTTCTTTTTAAGGTAATGAACAATTTCCTCTTCAGAAATACTCAATAGTTTATTCTAGTAGCCTAATTCAGTTTAAATATATTCAGTACATTTCAGTAGGTTTCACTGCCGCATTCAAACTGAATGTCAAGTTCCCGTAGCCACACTATTGTTAGGAAGTTCTTCATGGACAACTAAATACACAGAGCAGTAGTCAGGATATATCATGACTCACGTAAGTAATTATTAAGAGCATTCTATTAGTAAGTATATTATTCAATACAGGCCTACGGGCCTAGAGAATACACTCTTCAAAATGGTTTCATTTCCAGATAAATTTTTTCAAACAAGAGACTAAAAGTTAACAGAAAATACTACTGGACAAGATATAAAAAACAACAATGTGCTCTAAATAGCAGTTATAAAAGTAACTTGAAAATAAAACGAATACAATCCATCTTATTTCCATACCAATCTACTCGATGTCAATAATTCTTTTCTCATCATTATCATAAACGGTTCATAATAAAATAGACTTGTATTTACATGAAAAAATTATCAATCAATCAATCTCAGAGACTCCCACTCCTTTTCCTCACATTTCCACTGAGCTGCTGTCACTAAAGCGTATCAGATGCTATTGTGTTAAAAGCATGTTTGGGATGTTAAATAGGATTTGTATCCTGGAACATGGCTGGATGCCAGTAACCTATACTATCTGTAAAATTAAAGTCTTTCCCACTTATAATCACCCCCCTCTCACCAAGTCATCCAGTCAAATCCTCTTCCCCCTTTACCTTCCAGCAAGTCAATAGCATGTCAAAACTTACTGTTTTTGTTCTTCAAGATTATAAGTCTGTCTCAATTTAATTCTCCCTGATCCATTACCAAACCTCTTAAAATGTCTGTCTAGTGGTTTGTTTTTATAACCAACATCACCAACAACTAGAGTGGAACGCACTTTATTCTCCTCCCCTCACCTCACCAACCAAAAACTCGATCTGATATGGTGTTGTTTAATTTGGCCTCTATCCTTGATAATGTCAGAGACAGGAGTTGATAGCAAGGGGGATGGATGAATGTGATAATGATTAGAAAAGATGGCTGAATAAGAAGTAGAGGAGTAAGATATGAGAACAAAAAATGATTGGGGGATTAGAAAGACAGCGTTTTGTTTTGGTGCAGGCTTAGAAGACTGTGTTTCCAAAGCCATCATGAAGGCATGTAGCCTAAATGTGTCGATTCTTTCTATTCCATCGTCAAGATTCTGAACTGGTTGAAAATATAGTTGAAAAAAAAATTATTTCAACTAATCATTTGAGGAGATAAGGACATAAGGATTACTGAGAGTTAAATAGCCTACGGTAATGTAAATACTGTATTATAAAAAAGGAATTATATTTTTTATGGTTTTCTCTAATTAAAAAGTTGGAGTGAATCATCTATTGAACCAATTTTTGATATCAATCATTTCCACTTAGGTTTAGTACCTATTGAACAAAATTTATTTATTGTAATAACTTATTGACTTGAATATTGTAATAACGAACATAATTGAGCCAAAATTCAAACAATTTAGATGGATTTTTGTTAACAAATCTTACCGATTTTTTCCGCTTGACCCCCCAATGGCGGTTCTAGAGAAGGGGCAGGGAGAGAAACTGCCCCCCCCCCCAAAACATTGGAAGGATTTGTCATTTGAAACTGGAATGAAATTTAAATTTTACGTAACTTCAGAACTATTTCAAGTCGTAGTCCTTAGTACTCAAAAATTACATGAGAAATTGCACAGTTCAACATGGATACCAGATTTCAGGATTAGTGTATTTCTTACTCGGTTAATTATTGTAGAATGAACTTGTAGATTTTCCTCACAAAACCTGAAGATGATTTATTAATTCTGAATAAGAACGTACAATAATCCAATAGCCGAAAGCACACCCAAATTCCATAAAGTCAACTTCTATTGAATCAGAACATCAGAACTAATTTGGCACAGCTTGCTTTTTATGTGAAGTTCGATTCATTGAAATCCTGGTTTTATAAAGTTTAGGTTTGTTTACAGCAATTAAGTTTGTGAATATTTTTTGTTCAAAATTGAATTATCTACAAGTTTTGTGAGAACGCATGTTTTTTGTGCAACTAAAGGTTTACCCGTGCTTTGCAACAGAACTTTAGGTATTATACTTATTGTTTAATTATTATATAATTTTATTAAATAATTATTATTCTTGGTCTATATAACTGAAGATGAATGTTTGGTATATAGATTTGGGCCACCTTCCCACCTTTATCGGCTGAGTAAAATGAGCTACCACACACTGATATTAAATGTACCGTGAAAAGTGGAACTTTTTGCCCCTTTCCCATATTTCGAATTAAAATTTTTTAAATTTTGGACACCAATAATTTTTTTTTTCGATTGAACATAATTATGATATATGAATTTTAACCGCCTAGGTGAACTGAGTAAAATGAGCTATCACACACGATGCAGTTCTCAAACTTGGGCCCCCTGCACACTTCACCAAGTATTTACGTCAATTTGGAAACTCTCATAACCATAATGTGATAAAACCTTTCCACTCAAATCATACACTTAGATTTAAAAATGCCTACCCCGAAAATTGGCAGAAACTTGATATTTGACCTTATGGTAAATCCATTATTAGCTGAACATTATTGATCTGTTTGTTTCTTATTGGGTTTCCCTGTGTGATATAACTGATAAGTGCATCTATTAATTTGTGTAAATAAAGTTTGAGTGTTAATTTCAAGGGTTGCCAGCATTATTTTAGTGATAGAGCCCATAACAATCGGTGTCAGAAGTGGGAAAATTACATTGTGCAATTTGAAAGAGGCTGAAAAATGTGAGTTAGAGGACCCTGATCTGAAGATATCTAGAAAGAAGTCAACCCTACAAGACTGGCTTTGTGAGGCATTATTGGTAGAGGGAGAAGACATATCTATCTACCTCTTTGAACCTTCAACTACAGTAGAATTTGAAATTCATAGAGGGTAAACTAGGGCACACTAAGGAGAATATTACATCCATGGAGCAGAACTTCACATCCATGAAAGGAGAACTTCAAGAGGATATGGCATTCATGGAGGGCAAATTACAGGAAAATATTACCTCATTACAAGAGGCCATGGAAGAAAAGGTAAAAAGACTTTCTGATTCTGTAAATCAAGAGAGGTCAGTTAGGTGAAGGAACACTTCAAAATCTTGGAAGATCGACTCAAGAAGCTGGAGTGTAGAGCTGGAACTTCAAGCAACCATGAAGAAGTAAGCAAATCTTCTAGTATTGCAGAAACAGATTCCCCAGAAAAGTCAATACTGGTAGTCAAGGAGGAAGATAAGCAATCGATTATTCTTCCCCAGCATACAACCTATGATGAAAAGACACCTTAAGAAGACTACCTAATGTTCTTTGAGACAGCAGTGGAGTTCCATGGCTAGTCATCCACAACAAAGGCCTATGTTTTGGTGGTGAAGCACTGGAAATTTTTCATTCAATCCCATCAGATGAAAAGTGGAACTTAAGATAGTGAGCTGTGGAAACACCTGGAGATGAGGTTTGGCAACAAGCACTTGGAGCAGTTATACAGATTTCAGCTCAACAAAAGAGTCGAGGGACCAAATGAATCACTGCAGGAGTTTGGGGCTGCTATTGGTCGACTTTTTAGGAATGAATATCCCTCTGCTGATGACAACATATATGAAAGTCTAGAAGTAGAAAGGTTTCTGAGTGGGTTGAGGACACTGAGACTCAGCTTTCAGTCAAATTAACCAGACCAAAGACACTTAGAGATGCTCTGGTCCAAGCATTAGAGTATAAAGCCGTTTTGTAGTCAATGTCAGGAAATTCTATGGTGAGGGCTACTGCCGCTGCACATGACGCTGGATAATAATTAGCAGCTGCAATATTGTTACAGAACTAATCTGTTACTTTGGCTTACAACTATGCTATAATTGTCATATCTTCTACATTAACACCATAGTGACATATCATGTTATCAGCTGCTCTGAGTTTTTTGCCTCCAAGACATTTTATAAATAAAATTTTAACATTATTTTTGAAAAATTTAAATAGAAAATGAGAAATTGGGCCAAATTAAGTGTTTCTAATCTTTACCACTTTTGTGAAATCCTCAAGACGTGACATACACAATACTCACAGCATGATTAAATTCAACATGTGATATATTATGGATATGGATAATGGATTTCAACCGCCAATGCAAATACAATTCTAAAAAGGGAATTAAGAGCTGAAAATATTTTGTTACAAAACATATGTGTTGTTTTGGCTAGTGACTTTGAAGTTATAGTGATGTAGCTATCATGTATCAGCTGTTTTCTGAGCTCCCTGCATCTAAACACATTTTAAAACAGTAATAGTGCCCAAAAGTGAAATTTGAACATTGATTTTGGAAAGACTAAAAGGAAAACCAAAAAATCGGGTTTTGAGGTGCACTGAATCGAGTTTAGAGGAAGCTATGTGCCAAATTTAGTGTTCCAAATCGATGCCGTTTTTGTGAAATGCCTAAGACAAAAATACACTCACACAAACAAACACACCCCTGCTCTCTCTTATTATGTGCATAACCATGTTCTTTAAACTTGAAGAACGCGTTTTATAGCCATTTTCACCAACTTTGTAGAATACCTCAATAATTGCGGTACAGTCGTTACAGAATTACATGCATATACATATACAAGAGCCTGATATATTAAGGATTTACATGGAACAATAAAGTAATAAGTATATCCATTTCAACTGCAAGTCGAGTAAACTTCTCCATTGCTCTGAATCCGCATGGCTCATCTATAAAATAGGTCATTATTTTTAATGAATTTATAAAAAATCTTCAATGTAGAATGTGTATGATTTTCACATTCCGTTAAATGTGTATGATATCCTAAATACTTTCAATGAAGATTGATTTGAAAAATAATATCGATATTCTTATTAATTTTCTTACTCAGCCACCTTAAAAATACTTTGTTCCAAAAGTAACTAGTAGGCTAGAGAAAAAGTCAATCTTTTTACCAGCACCACCACATCAGTGGTTGAACGAGCTTTGGGGGTATTCACAGTGGGTGTTTTATAAGTGATTGAAAAGAGTCACGATTTCTCCATGGGATGCCGAACGCTGTGTGCTGCCTTGTTGCTTTGGACAGAGGGTTCTGGGTAGTGTTGGTAGAGTTCGTGGATGGGGGGGGGGGAGGGTGATTCAGATACGGTATAATAGGGAACGAAACGTGAATAGGGGTCGCGCGTTTTGTATAGACTGCGATGGGTGATGGGTAGAAAAGAGGAAGCCCTGAATCCCTAATTGAAAATAGGGGACGTTGCTGTATTACAGCACCGATAGTAACAGGAACACCTCCTTTCCCAATAGCAGCCCATTGCGCCTGCGTACAAAGTTGTTTCGAAGTTCCCCTTGATGTTGGCGATGATGATGATGGTGACGATGACACTGGGAGAATCTCGATGGTAGGGTGCACCGCCATTGTTGGTGAAAGACTAGAATACTAATGTAGTCGGGCCGCGCCTGCCTTCCGTATCCAGGATTTTCACGTCGCTTCTGTGCCCCGACTTCAACTCTGTTCCAATTCAACTCCCAACATTCCACGAGCACCAAAAACGGCAGACTCCTATTATACCTAATTCCACAATAATTTCAATAGGGAAATTCTGCTGCAATAGCTATCGCGTCACCTCCCACCGGCAATTTATTCTCAACTTTCCGGAATGAAAAGTGTTGCAAAAATACATCGTCTATTTGAATGAACAGCAACATCAACTTTTTGCCATAATTTTCATCCGGTGCCCTATTCATCTGAAGCTGGTTTGTCCAAGCTCTCGCCTCGCATCTGAAGAAAAATCTTTTTCCACAGATCGACCAGCTTCAAAATACTCACTTCCTGAAATAATTGAAGAATGTCGGTGAATTAGCAAATTCACGCTCTGCCGAGTTAATATTATTCATTCTTCATGAATTCTTCCTAATTTGCAATCGGCATGACGTCTCTAAGAGATTGAAGGCGCTGCCTAATTTTATCGATGAAGTTTAATTTCCCTCGGCAATCATCATTCGAATCAATCCTGCTTGACTTTTACTGGGGTCACACCATAGGATTTTGTATGAATATAGGATGTAGGCTGGAAATAATTTTTTTCGGAGGATGTAGCCCACATAGGTCTGAGACCTGTACGTGGGTAATGAATTGAATGATAGTGATTGATGAGTTGGACCTACAGTTTTAAGTGGGTTTCAAACCACCGGGAAGTGATTTTACAGCAGAGAACAGAGTATTTTTTGCTGACCAATCCAATCGGTCACCCTTACAAAGAGCGCCCAAGAGTTTCGTAGGTTATCTCTGATTAAACAGATACCTGCTACGGCACTCAGCTATCACTTCCTATCACATTCACACTTGTGAAAGAAGTTATTTCAGAAAGTTGAATATTCCTGTATAATTTAGTCTGCTTTTACAGGTTTCATTTCAGAGTTTATCGCTCCCATAAAACTTCCTATCAAGTTTCACAAACAAGTCTAGCGTGGAAATAATAATCAAGTCTACTTCGCTAATTTTCATTAAATTTTATGCTAAAACACGTAGGCAGTTTATATTAAATACAAGAGAAGATACAGTACAGATTTTGAACTATACAAAAATGCCTAGCCGTGATTCCCATCAATATAATATAATATCAACATATTATATTATTGAGATTGAATTGATATCTATCGAGCAAATCAATATAATCTTGGTGATCGTTTTGCAAATGCTTCTATGTCGCAGGTGAGTAGCAATATGCTATTCTATTGTTAGAAACAGCTGGAGTAGCCTACCAGTACGGTAGTGTTTACTATTGCAAAGTGAACTGAAATAAAGTCAAATGTTTTCTTCATTCTACAATCAGATGTTTATCAGTTCAAATCCATACGTCATAAACTTTTGATATTGGTTGAGTTTAGGAGTTCAAAAACTTTTCCAAAAACTGAGTTTCGAAAAGATTTTCCAAATACATCTAATCGGTGTCTAATTTTTGAATGTCTGTCAATTTGAATAGACCAATCAGACAATCGAAAAATATTTTTAAGGCTTTAAGGGCACTTCCCTTATGTAAGGTCAAGGAGTCAAGGTCCACCATCAGGATCCAGGGGTTTAAGAAAACGATTGAAATATTTACATTTGAAAACAGTATTTTAAGCATTTTTTTTTTTTGTAGATTACGTCTTGGAGACTCCAGTTAAGGAGTATAAGACAAGTCAGATCAACAATATTATACACTAGATAGCCTACTAGAGATGAGGCGTATTTACTGGAACAGGTATTTTTACTGAGTATTTGATCGTACGGACTAGCACCTAGTATTCGAAGAACAAAATACTCAGATATCTGTGAGTATTTCTAGAAACGAGTAAACTACGCGACTTCGGTACGGTCAGTTACCTGAAGTCCCCACTCCAATTTTTAGGTGTGGAGTAGGAGTGGAGCTTTGTAATTTGCAGTTGCACAGTAGCTAGCTAATCTCTCATTATGGAACTATTCAACTACTCACTCGCTCTTTCACTCTCTCTCTCTCTCATACTCTATCTTTCTCTCTCATTCTCTCTCTATTCACTGTACTCTATTGTAGGCGCATGCTTAGTTGCGTCAAGGACAATAGAACAATTACATTAGATTGTCTTTGGTTGCGTGCGTATGGCGTACGCGAGTACTTTTCCAGTAGAAATACTTCTTGAGTACGAGTACTTTGTTACTCGAGCGTCTCAAGTCTCGAGTCTTGCCGTCCGCGTCTCATTTCGCTACAGCACATTTCAGAGCAACTCAATAATTAGATTCGTGCTGTATTTAACGCAAGAAACAGTAGCAGTACCAGTACCGCAGTACAATACTCGATACTGTACGATACTCTCTTGTACGTGTACTCTCTTACTCTGGCGAACTGGCTAATATAAAATACTAGCTAGTATTTTGGAACAGGTATTTGGAATAGGTATTAGAACGTACTTGTACTCGGAATACTTAGTATCAGAAAAACCTAGTACGACCCATCTCTACTAGTAGATACCATAATTACTTCAATTAGTTGAGGTGAGGCTTAATTTTGATGTGAAAGGATCTCTTGTACACTATAAAAAGCTTTATCAACTAAATATTTCTTCAATTGTTTTTTAAATATTTCTATATTTTCAAGACTCTTCAAAAACTGCGGTAGCTTGTTGTAGAATTTTCTACCAATATAACTAGGTTTTTGTTTGAATAAGCTACTATTGTGACTCACTAAATGATAATCTCCTCGGCTTCTTGTATTATAATCATGTACATCAAGATTTTGGTTAATATCATTCGTTTTTACATATAAAGTCGCTTCATACACATATAAGCAGGGTGCAGTTAGGAGACCAAGTCTCTTGAACAACGGCCTACATGAATCTAATCTATTTACTCTTTCTATACACCTAACCGCTTTCTTTTGGATCTTAAACACCCTATCAAGATTTTGTTTTGATGAATTACCCCATACTAAGATAGCATACCTAATATGTCACAGTAAGAGCCCATGGTAAGCTGTAAAAAGTAACTTTTTGTCATTCAATCTAGCGAGCTGTCGCAGGACAAATACCCCAGATGAAATTTTACTACATATTTTCTCAATGTATGGAGTCCAGGTCAATCGTCTATCCAACATAACTCCTAGAAATGCAATTTTTTCTTCCTGGTCTAATTGATTATCGTTTACAAACACGTTTATAGCCCTATCTTCATTTAAATTATGTTTGCTTTTGAATTGAAGGTATTGGCATTTTTTACTATTTATAGTTAATTTCAACTGATTTAAAAATTGGACAATGGACTGCACACCTATATGGGCACTTATTTCTAAATTATCTAGAATGGAATTGCTGAAAATGAGTGATGTATCATCAGCAAATAAGAGGGCTCTACCACTAATTAATTCTTTAGGTAAACGGTTGACATATAACAAAAAAAGCAATGGACCTAGTATTGAACCCTGAGGCACTCCAGCTTGCACCTCTAATTTATTAGATTTATTCTTTACTATACTATTACCAACTACTGTAGTTAGTTCTACACATTGTTTTCTCCCAATAAGATATGATTCAAACCATTTCAGTTCAACCCCATTTACACCTACATTTTGCAGTATTTCCAATAAAGTTCTATGATTAACACAATCAAATGCCTTTGACAGATCTAAGAAGATTGCAGTAGCTTTATCACCTGAATCTATTATATCTATTAGTTTTTCAACTAGAGAAACTATGGCTGTTTTTGTTGATCTCCCTTTCTGGAAGCCATGCTGTTCATCACAGATAAAGTTAGCTGCTTGAAGGTGCAGAAGTAACCTATTTAGAACTACTCTTTCAAAAATTTTACTTATTACATTTAAAATACTAATGGGCCTATAGTTTTCTACCTTTTCTCTATCACCACTTTTGAAGATTGGCAAGATCTTCCCCTCTTTTAAGTTATCTGGAAAAACACCTTGTTCTAATGAATGATTGATCAGATGAATCAAAGGGTCTAACAATTGATCTTTACATTCTTTCAGAATTTTACTGGATACCCCATCCATTCCTACAGTTTTTTTTATTATTTAAACTATCAATGATGTTTGACAACTCGTCTTGGCATACTGGGTGGAATTTTAATTCGTTCTGAATCCCCTCAGTATTCCTCATGTTTGCATCACTAATACCTGTATTAAGAGATTTTTGAAGATCCTTAGCAACCAGTTGATAATATCTGTTTAAAAAATTACAAATGTCTACACTATTATCAATATATTTGTTATTTTCGTTAATTATTCTGGGGACACTAGTATAAGCATCTACATGAGCTACTTGCCTATTTGACGCACATTAAAATTTTAAATCTAATTCAAAGTGGTTGAAATTCATTTAGTGCTCATATTATCTTGAATGTCTCATTAATAATCATAATATTGTAACGGCGAGCCGGAAATGACTTCTGGCAATGGCAAGGCAGCGCCTTATCTGCTGAGATATTGTAAATTGCTTCTTGCTCAAGCACTTGTTGTTCTCTTTCTTCTCTCTTCGTCTCTCTTATGTCTAATGCATTTCTCAGATGTTTGAGCATTTCCAAGAATGTTATAATGTTTGATAGAAATATTTGAAATAAGAACTCTTGGAAATGGAGATTTCTAGAACAAAAAAAAAACTTATAAAAGCGGCTGGGCATGTCAGCAGGAAGTCAGTTATTATTCAGGTTTCAAAATGTTCGTTCTTATCGAGTGACAGTTCGTGGCACTATTGGTATAAAGAGTGTCCCATAAGTAAAGTGCCAAACTCTGGGAAAAGGTTATATGGGTCAAAACAAAGAGAAAATCACGAATAAAATTTTTTCCACAGACGCTTCTTTTACCAGATATCCGCCATTTTGTATTTTTTACAAAATAAAATTGTTATCTTCAAATTTTTCAACCGATCTTTATAAAACTCGGTAAGTATGTTTAAATAAAAGAGATCTACCGTAGAAAAAAATTCAACTTGGTACAATTTAAAATTTCAAAATGGCGGCCATTTTAAACCTTTAATCTAAAATGGCGGGAAAACGGAAAAAATTACAAAATTTACTAAGAACAATTTTTTTTTTTAGTTTTATTACCAATCTGTCATTATAGTAATCTTATTATAGTAATATTCATTTCTAGTTGAACTTATTGAACTGGTTCTTTCTTGATTTTATTGCGTGATAACAACTTATTATTGTGCTTTGTGAGTTAATTGAGTAAATAAAGTTCGAGTGTTGCCAGCATTATTTTAGAGATAGACCCCGTAACAATATATATTTCAATTAAATACTTTTGTATTAAGCTCACTTTATATAAATTTTCACTTTAAAAGCAAGTTAATAAGTTTATTTACAATTTTTTTGGTACTTTCACTTTCGTCTGATACTTTTCAATTATTAAAAAAGCTTTAAAAGCTTAATTTCTTCCTTTCTGTTCTGGGTGGAAATGATTTCACTATTCCATTGAGACCAAACATCAAGTTTTTTTAATGTGTGGACCTTTTGTCATTGAATACTGAAACTTATCTCCTTCTTTTGTAATTATTGATCAATTTCAAGCATTTATTGGTTTTAAGATATAAAAACTTCGTTATCAACTGACAACAGAGGCAGGAAACTTCTTGTGGCAACTAACAATTATATTATTAATAAACAAGACTTTTGCTGCAATAAACATTTGAAAATTAGACCCACATCGTTATAATTCAAACGTGAAAATTGAAAATTTGGAGCCTTTTCCCTGTAGATTTTTCGTTTTAAATGGTGGCCCAACCCATTAATAACACAATTTGAACTCTCAGATGCGATGAGAAAAAAGCAATGAATAAACAAACACTATTCCAATTTAGCAAAAGATATATTTTACATTATATAGGGAGTTTTTTTTAGAGGTATAGAACTTTAAGTTGGCAGCACTGCTTCCAGTGGCAAACATTTTGTCTACGAACAGCTGACTTGTGTTCAGTATTGTTTGCCATTTTATAATGAATAGAGCAGTGCTTAATTTCTAAAATTTTAGGTGTGGGAACGCTCATTTATTCTTATAATCCTCTATAGAGTTGTTTTCTATATTCCAATCATGTGCATTCCCACACCCCCACGCCACACTCCATTAACATATCGGAGACTATTCTAAATATCCTATAAACATGTTTCGATTTGCACCAAACATTTTGTATGAAGCTTACAATAACCAAAACCAATACACCTTTTTTAATGAATAGTAAAATAAAAACAAATAAAGCCTTCTTTACATTTTTATTTATATACAGTACAGTAGGAATAATACATAATATATGTAAACAGATGTTTTTGAATATTTTCTGAAAAACTAGTATCCAAGTGCTTATTGTCTATTTTTAACCGACTTCCAAAAACAACAAGGTTACTATATTCGACCTGTTTTTTTTTTTATGTTTGTACATCAATCATTCGAACAATATTGAACCGATTTTGATGAATTTTTTTAAATGAAAGAGCATCGCTCAGCGGTGGTCCCATAAAAGTTTCGCAAGGATCGGCCGAATACTTAGCCCAATATTAAACAAAAAGGAGCATTCTTCGATGTCTTCATTTCAATCAAGTTTGAATAGGATAGTTCCACACATAACCGCCAATCGGATAACCGGTGTCGTTTACCAGGCTGATCATTGTATCATATGGAGCGCTTTACATCTAGACGGTTTTCGAAATCATATGATGCAATGCAATTATGCGGGGTAAACGACATCGGTTACCCAAAGCTGGTTCAGTGTGAAAGAAGTCTTTAATGACTTCTTTTGACCAATCACATGAACTTGATTTGAATCGAGAATAAGAAGAATATAATATTTCTGTCCATATGTTCATATGAAAATTGTAAATAATTTAGTTGATGTTATTGAGTCATAGGAATAAGGTTATTTAGTTGCAATCATAACACAAATAACTCGTCCGGGAAGATGTTTACCATACTCGTATGATAATACCGCACTCAACTACATCTCCTGCGTTTACTTATCATATTTTCAGTAAGCACAATATTTTCCACACTTGTAACGTAATATAGGCCTACTATTTCAGTGTAGGTATATTCTGAAAGGGACCACATCAAAATGAATCAAAAGCCATTTCACTTTTAAGAAGCCTTTCGCTATTATAATTCTCCTAAATACAATATTCCACATTAAATAAAACGTTGTAGAATTTTCCTTAGTTTATCTTTTCTTATAAGTGGATTTTTAGTTACTTAACTATCGATGTTATAAATTAATTATTGGCTTGCTAATTTGATGAATATTTCATAATGTAGGCTTTAAGAAATTTCTCATGTTTTCAAAGTTTGAAAATTCAACTAAAAAGCTTAAAATAAAACATATTTTAAAACAAAAAAAGAAACCGACATCAGTGAAATGATAAAATACTCACGTACTAAAGAGTTTAAAATAAAGTATTTACTTTAAACTGAGAAAATTTTAAATTTCATACAAGTAATCTTTTGAAGTCGGCGCCAAATTTCCCATAAACTTCTAAAATATAACATAATTATACTCTGTGATGTTTTCCATGACGAAATAATTGAACAATCTAATATCAAAACTGACACTGTATTTCAGTAAAAGTGAGTGTAAATCACATATTTAATTGAAATACAGTGTTAGTTTTGATATTAGATAGAATTTCTTATCAATCACTTCCTGGTGGTTCGGAACCCACCTAGAACTGTAGGTTCAACTCATCAATCTCCATCATCCAATTCATTACCCACGCAAAACTCTCAGACCTATGTGTGGGCTTCATCCTCCAAAAAAATACAGTGTTAATTTTGATATTAGATACAATTTCTTATCATCTTTATAAAATATTTGGCGCCGACTTCGAAAGATTACTTGTATGAAATTTAAAATTTTCTCAGTTTAAAGTAAATACTTTATTTTAAACTTTTTAGTACGTGAGTATTTTATCATTTCACTGAAGTCGGTTTCTTTTTTTGTTTTAAAATATGTTTTATTAATGTCACAGCTTGAACTGTAATTTTTTATATTTCCCAAAAACATTTCGCCTATCTTAAAAGTTTGCAGAATAATTTTTACACCTTCAAAATAAACCCACTTCTTGAAAAAGGACATGTTTAATGCCAGCAGGCAGAAAAATAAAAAGGTTTAATAGCCTAAATATTAAATTAGAACTTTGAATTGTTGCTAAAATAGAAGTAGTAACACTGTTTTATTTTTAAAATTTAATTTAAACAATTTAAGGTTTAAGTTAGCGGACGAGGATGACAGTTAACAATCGCAAAAGTAGACCACAGAGCCCCGTTTCTTGGGTTTCGTCCGCGAGCGGCAAGCCCTATACACGCGCACAGATCTCTCTTCGTCCTACGATACAGTATTTTATTATTATTCGCAATATTTCGCATGATTATGTGAATAAATTTTGAGATGAGTCACCTTCGGAATCAGATTGGCGCCAACTGTGCGTTCCCTTGCGTTCCGGCACTCTTGGGAGGTAAGGGAACGCCGTTCCATTGCGTTCCCACTGAAATTAACCCCTGGAATAGAGTGACACCTGAAAATCTTTTTAGATTTACTTTGAAAATCATGGCTCCATTCATGAAACATATCACGCACAATGTCCATTTTATGGCCAACATAATTGTCCATCAGTGCAATAATTAATTATTAATTCGATTAACAATGGAACGGCTTGCATCATGTGTACTTTAAATGATAATACACATCCGTTCTGATGCCAATCGGTCCATTGTTAATTGAATTAATTTATTAATTGCTCTGCAGGACAATTATGTTGACCATAAAATAGTCATTGTGCGTGATATGTTTCATGAATGGAACCATGATTTTCAAAGTAAATCTGCACAATTTGCAAGCCTTAATCAGTAGTCACTCTATTCATGATAAAATGGCAAACAATACTGAACACAAATCAGCTGTTAGTAGACAAAAGGTTTGCCACTGGAAGCAGTGCTGCCAACATAAAGTTTTATACCTTTTAAAAACATCCTATACCTTTTAAAAGCAGAAACTGATTTAAATTTTGAGAAAATAAAAAAAATAATTCTTAGATTTTTTCGACCTATATACCATGTGGAAAGATTTGAGCATGATTTAAATATATGTAGAATGGAGTCTGGTGAGAATTTCAAAGGTTAAAATGTTATTCTTATGTAACAAGGTAGATTTCAAAATGAAAGAGTCTAGAAAAATTAAATATATTTTAACAGGTTTATCAGCTCATATTTTAGAAAAGATTATTATGCTGAAGAATGAATCAATAATTGAGGATGGAATCAATCATTTACAGAATTTGAATTTTCAGAGTAGGAAGTTATCTTTATTATTAACAACACCAAAAAAAAACAAATGTAATTGTACATCACAATCAGATACACAAAATTGAACTATGTGTTTGCACAGTAAGTTACATATATTACAAGAAAAATATATTCTTCAAGATTTCCATCAGCAAAGCCAAGCTTGTGCGCCGGATGAAAATCAAAAAAATAACACTTATAAACAACCTTAAATATAACTTATATCCAACATTATAAGAATACAGAGCCTATTTTAAAATATACATTTGCCTTCACCCACGTATCTATTCCAAGAGTTTTAGTTTTATTCGTGAATGGTATTAGCTGCATGGGTATCACGTTAAGAAGTTTACAGCAAATATAGAGAGTTTGATGTCTGCAAATGCGTTTATTGAGATTTGGAATCAAAACTAGATTTCTTAACGGTCTTATATTGTAATCAATCTGTCTGAATTTGAATAGTTCTCTATTGCAATTTATGTATACAATAAGTTTCTTCATAAATAATTGTCTTACAGTTAATACTTGGAATTCATCAAAGATCAGTCTACTTGTATAAAGTCTAGGTCTACCCAGTGCTGCTCGTATTATATATTTTTGAATAATGAACAACTTGTTAAAGTGTGTGTTCATTGCACCCCCCCATACCTCAATACAGTATTGCAGAATGGATTCGGCATAAGCCTTATATATCAATCTAATTATATCTAAATTATTCAACTTATTTATTCTATAGAATTGGAAAATTAAATATCTCAATCTAGAAATCAGATAATCAATATGACTCCCCCACTTGAGATGTTGATCAACAACAATTCCCAGGTATTTCAAAGCAGTTGGCCTATCCAAAGGTGCACAATTACATGTGTGAAATGCAAGACTATTAGAGTTACTGTTGAAGTTACAGGTTTCAAAATGGATTTTTAGTAATTTGTTTATAGGTGGTTGACCTTTACTATCTGGAGAAAAAGCTAGGTACTTTGTTTTCTTAGCATTAACAGTTAAAAGGTTATGTCTGAACCATAGCCCAGTTTTATGGAGAAGGACTTCAGCGTTTTGAAAAGTAGACTCCCAAGTATCACTAGAGACTGTAACAGCTGTATCATCGGCAAAAGAGATAGTAGAACTATTTTGGTGCTCCATATTAAAAATATCGTTGACATATATAATATAGAGGAGAGGTGATAGTACCGTTCCTTGAGGCAATCCAAAAGCAGACAATTTCTCCAAACTATCATCCAAAACCTGGAATCTTTCTAGGAGATAGCTTTTAAATAGATACAGAGGTGCCCCACGAATTCCATAATGTTCTAACTTAGCAATTAGTTTATGATGTGGCACAGAATCAAATGCCTTTGCAAGGTCAAGGAATATTGTAAGAGTTTTTTCATTTTTTTCAAAGCCTTTATTTACTTTATTGATAATATTAAGTATTGCATCTCTTGTGCACCTTTTTGATTGAAACCCATATTGGTTTACATTAATAAGTTTTATTTTCTCTACATAGTTAGTTAATCGTTTTTTTATTAATTTCTCCATAATTTTTGTAAAATTACTCAGTAAACTTATTGGTCTGTAGTTTTCAGGCTTTGACTTATCACCAGACTTATAAAGAGCTTTAATTTTTGCAATTTTAAAACTTTTTGGGAAGTATCCTTCTACGAAACATTTATTTATTATAGTTGCTAAAGGTTTAGAAACATATTTAGCAATTGATTTTAAAGTTATATTGTTTATTCCGTCTATCCCAGGTGCTGAATTGTTTTTCAGTTCTCTTATTGTATTTTGAATTTCAATGTGATCAGTAGGAAATAAATAGAAATTAGAGTTTTCACTTTTAGGTTTATTTATAAAATCAGGAAATGTGTCATTTGAGTTATAGTCAATTTTACTTGCGTAAAATTTACCTACGTTTGCAAAAAAATTATTAAGTCTATTGGACTCCACTTTTACTTCAGATTTTATTGCCTTAATGCTCATCATTTCTTTGACACATTCCCAAGTTTTCCTAATATTACCTTTATTCTGATTTATTTTATTTCTGAAGTAATTCAGTCTTGTATGTCTTATAATTGTATTCAGAGTATTCCTATAAGCACAGTACTCACTTTTCAATTGTGTGTTAAGAGGATTTTTTATAACTTTTTTATACATTTTATCCCTTTTCCTGATACAACTTATGAGTCCTCGGCAAATCCATGGCTTTAGAGGTTTGTACTTATGGACCGTTTTTATCGTAGTTGTGTGTTTATCAATGAGCTCTTTAATTCTATGGATGAAACTATTGGTTACATTATCAATGTCCTCGTAGGATACAATATTAGTAAAATCCCAAGTTTCTTTTTCAATTTCTTGTTTGAGTGCATTATAATTAATATTAGTTTTGTGATTCATAACAACTTTATTTATTCTATCCTTGGTATCTAAGCTGACTGCAACACAAAAGTGGTCTGTAATGGTAGTTTTCAGTACAGCGCTAATATTATTGTATTATGTGATGTCGGCCTTTTTATAAAAATATGATCGATACAAGACTTGCCACTATTATGAATTCTGGTAGGTTTGTTTATGAACGATTCAAAGCCATTCAGGTTGAGCACACCTACATATTCATGAGTCAGTCCACCACCATCAAGTAAATTAATATTCATATCACCAATAAGAATAGCATACTCAGTAGAAAGATTAGACAGACAATGATCAATTTCATTTATGAATAAATTAATATCGGTAGATGGAGATCGGTATATAGCAAGAATTGTATAATCAACATTATTAAGTTTAAAATCTAATCTAATACCATTGGACTGTTCCAACTCAAATACTATTCTATTACACTCAATATTTTCATTCATGTAAATGCTTACGCCGTCACATTTTGTTTTTTTACTAGGTTGACAAAAATGATTGTAACCGTTTACGTTATACATAAATTTTTCATCATTTGAAATCCAAGTTTCTGTTAAAATAATCACATCATATTTAACACTGCTGTTTTGAAGCCAAATAATAAATTGATCAAAGTTCTTCCTAAGGCTACGTATATTGAGCTGGATAATATTGAAAAATATACCAGATTGACAAAAATGTTTCGGATGGAAAGCAAGTGTGTCATCAATTTCCAGAGTATTATGAAAATCTATTTCTTCTACATTAATTATTCTATTATTCATATTGAATTACTATTGTAGTTGGTCCTATCTATTTCTAATTGAAGTGCACTGTTTAATGAGTTCAATATTATCAACCTAATACAAAAATTTATTTTGAATGAATGAATTGCCCTCAATTTAAGGTAGTATTTTCTAATGGTCATAATCCGTTCTATCTATCAACGTTTGAATTGCTTTAATATACGTGGGACAGCTTGAATTGTTTACTTTATGTTTGTGCTCTTTTTTCTGTTTTTTACCATTTACACATATAGGTTCTTGCAATTTGTTCGGGCAGGTTTTAAAATCATGGCCCTCCAAAGCGCAATGACCACAAATTGTTGATTTTATTTTACAAAACTTTGAAACATGACTTATACCCTGACATTTGAAACAACGAGAGATCGCAACATACCGGTAGTCTTTCACTCGACAAGAGGTCCAATCGACATAAATACGTGCTTTATTTATGATTTCTCGGCGGATGTTAGACGAGCATTCAACTACCCAATGGGTGTTCTCTTTCCCTTTTTGTCCTACTTTGAATAATAAGCTAAATTCCTTGTCAAATTTTGATTTATTCATTGTGCTCGAAAAATTTCTATTATATATATCCATAACTAGTTCACTCTCATTCAACTCTACTGGGACGTTGTATATTATTACTCTTGGTTTTTTCAAAGTGGGTACGCAAATTTCAAATTCCTTATTATTAACAATACCTTTTCCCAAAACCTTATCCTTATCTTCTGATGGGTCCATCACTAATAAAACTCCACCACCGCGCACGTTCACTGCCTTTTTTATTTTTAAAGATTTCTCTTTTGGGATGATTTTTTTCAACGCTTCCCTAATTTTCGCACTATTTTCATTATCACTTCCTGTTGTAACTGAGCTGGGTTTCACTATTACAATATTGTTTTTCTCGACGACTTTCCGCAGTAATTGTTGTCTCTTCTCAGGCTGCTTCGACCCATTTATCTTTCCTGGGAGTTGGACCGCTTCTGCGAACGATCTTGTAGGCCTCGACTGTCCTCTGGAAATCTCAGTTGTGAGCTGGCTTACGCTTTTCTCCAATTTTTCCAGTCTGCTTATTACTTCGTTCCCTGTCTTGTTTTGGGTGTTGCGCCTCGTCTCGACCCTGCTTATTATTATTCCCAGTTTATTACAGAGTAAGTTGAAGGCATCGAAATCACTCCTAGGTAGCTTCTTCTTATCGAAAGTAGTACTGCCCCAAGTTATGAGATCATTGTACAAGTCATTGAGACTTCCTACGTCCTCCAAAAGGCTGCGGTCCCCTACGTTGACCGTGAGGTTTAATGAGTCCTCTACGTTGATGAGAGAGTTCTGATTTTCCTCTTCTTCTTCGAATTCTCCAACCAGAAAAGTTGGTAACTTAACCAGCTTATCCATACTTTTAACCAGTTTTCGTAATTCAAGTTCCTATATTTTTCATAACTAGTTTCACTCAAATTAGAAAAACAAATACGAAAACGAAATATCGCTGATTGCTCGAATACTGTGAACTACTTTTCTACGACTACAATCTACTGGCACTACGATGTTAACTCTACCGCGTTCGGCTGAATACTGAATAGATAAACAGATGTGTAAAATACTGTGTAATAGTACTTAATAGATAAACAGATTGATTTCCTTAAACCTGAGAGAAAAGATGTAAATTTGGAGAAGTTATTGGATTTGAGTAGAAAAATTGATTATATGTGGAGGGGTCAGGATTATTTTGGTTTGAATGTAGAAAATTATAGTGATGAAGTTCAAATATAATAAATATATATACAATTCTATTTTTAGTACGTAAACTTTCATTTCAATCAAATTGAGCTACGCAGCCTATTAAAACCTTTAAAATGTACAAATAAATTACACGGATCTGGACTAAAATGACTAAATCGTTTCGAGTTTCCTAGAGTTTGCTGTTTCCAAATTACAATAGCCGATATAGAAGATAATATTCATGTAGGAAAGAAACTTCAATTCTCACAATTAGTAGTACATTCTAAACAATAATAGGCTACTGGGGCCTAACAGAAAAGCCAAATGTGCACAATAGCTAATTCGGTCTGTCAATCAAGAGGCATCGCCTCTGAAGAATTGTTAGCAAAACAGAACAGAAAAGGAGTGAATGGATGAGATTGGTGTGGAAGGTAGCGTCGAGATGATTTTGATAAGTCGGTTGCCTTGTTGCCATGGATACGGAGATACGTCACTTCCGGTGCTCGTACACTATTTCCGGTTTCCGCCGCTCTCTTCTAGTTAACTCTTCTCAATCAATATCCTTCAATCTGACGGCGCCAGACTTCAATTTATCCTCCTCTTCATGTCACCTTTTAACGGCCTGCTAATTTCCTCTGACCTTTCCTTCACTTGCAAAGTGATAAAATAGCTAATACTGTTAAGTTGAAGGTAAGAATTCATGCACCAGTTTACCCATTCAGAGTGCTCAATTGCAATGACACTGAATATTGAAAATTACAATAGTCCAGTTAAATTAGCGTAAATTTCGGGTGAGAAAGGAAAGAAATCCATCACGACTGAAAATCGTATCGGGATATATGACCAGAATAACAGGCTGAATAACCTACTAAAATAAAATAAAATAAAAGTCCTCAATATCCCCAGCTGTGCTTCGGCCACCATCTTGAAGAGACTGTAAAATTGACTGAAATTTAAAAAAATTTGAATAAAAAACAAAACAATTTTTTGCAGTTTTTCAAGATGGCGGCCGAACCACAGCTAGGAATCTTGGGGAATCTTGGTACCATTTGGTACAAAAGTGTTATTCGAGTAATGATTGCTAGATTACAATGCCACCAACAAAGCCAACTGAAAATGACAAATTCTTAGATCAGCTGAGTTTGAAATATGGGATAAATAAATCGTTATAAATTGAATAATGTGTATTAATCTATTCTTTATACTATTATATAGTTTGGAGAGTAAATTAGCTTTTAGAATAATTATGAAATACATGTATTAGAGATGTATTAGAATACATGTATTGGCCATTAATATAGGCTACATAATTATTATATATCCCTAAAGCCGCGTCTCCACCAACCGAACATGCTCGGCGAACAGTGTTCGCTGGAATCAGCTGATGTCGCCGAACATTTTTTGGAGTTGGTTTGGTGTGGACGCCTTCTCGAACATTATGATCGGTGTGGTGGGGTTAGTGGCGGAAACCTGCTCTTGGTCGTCAATATTCGCTCACAGACCGAACATTTCAATTGAACTCACGAACAAGTTTGGTGACCAATATGTTTAAAGTTTGACCATTTTTTGTATTCGCCAACAATGTTCGGCAGACATGTTCGGTTGGTGGAGACGCGGCTTTACCCGGGATATAGGTAAGGCTTGTTTTAGGTTATGTTAAGTTGAGATATAACAAGACGACGCATGTGTGTACATGATGGAACTAATCACCTTTATACATTTTATACTAGGTATATGTTCCATCCAAAGACATTGTAATACTATACTAGACCCACTCGTAGCCAGTGGCGTAACGTTTTCCAGTTGGGCCCCCCCGCAACCGATTTTCCGGGCCCCTCAAAATCATATAAATATCCCCCCTCACCCTTACCACCCCCACCCCTCCCTGAAAAACTTGCATAATTATTTTGTGGGCAGTTATAATTATGTAAGAACTAAACACCTTTTTATAAATTAAATTTTAAAATTCAATCATGTTTCAATTCTAATGATTTGGGCTGTAGCGTGCGGGCTTCTGAAAGATGGAAATAGTTGAGAGTTGATTATATCTTGAAACCTAGAAACCTTGAAATTGATGTCTTCCATAGGATCCACATTCACATCCTTCTTGTTAGCACCTTCGCTCCTTTTCCCAGAAAATGTGTTCTCACAGAATTCGCCTCATTTGCAGACACGGACACAGGTTCAATTTTTAATAAAAAGGCATTTTATCTAAATTACCGCGAAATTACTAAGTCAGGAAAGGAGAAAAAAATTGAGAAATTTATTATTAAGAGACAGAAGATAGAAAACGTAAACTACTTATACAGTAATTGATCCTATTATAAGAAAAAAATTCAACTGCGTTGGGAGAACTGACAATTGTTCCAAAACTATTATTTATATACTTATACAATAATCACGTAATTTATCCGATATATCAAGGGTATAAGTATTCCTTCTGAGCATATTGTTTAAAAATGTACTAGTCGATAAAAAATAGAAATAACTAAAGCATGACCGTACACCATCACAATACCATAAACGCAGCATGTTGAAAAATAGAATAGAAATGAAAAAAAAATGGCACTCCAAATAATAAAATTCACGATCACGAACTCAATAATGAATAAACATACGGTTTACTCTAGGCCAATTTACCGGACACGTGTATCCAACAGGACGATTCAAAAGAGACTAAATTCAAAATACTGTATGAAGAAAAATATTGACTTTAGTTTCTACACAACCCCCCACTTTCCATTACTTCATATATGCTAATATACATTGAGGAATTCGATGGGAAAGTAATATTAATTTCCTCTAATATTTGCACTGTGGAGACATAGCCGTCATGATTTATAACAGTCTAGATAAGTTTGTTTGAAGAGTGTTTTGTCCTTGGTATGTCTCCATTCCCGAAGTCACAACATCCTGCTTCTGAATTCCTTCACTATCTGCGAATTATCTGCTATCTGGGAATTAATTGATAAAGTAATCAATAAAGATTGGCCTGACAATATTTAGCCAGTTCATTCTTTCTTTCTTCCTTCAGTCTTTCAGTTTTATTTCTTTTGGAAAAAAATTTTTATTTTAGTCTGGGCCCGGGCCATTTCTTGAAAAAATATTTTTTCATTCCGGGCCCCCTTATAGCCCGGGCCCCCCCGCGCCGCGGGGTCTGCGGGGGTGTACGTTACGCCACTGCTCGTAGCGCTAGTGTAGCACTCCAAATTGAACGGTCTGTAGTCGGCCATATTGGCGTCAACATCGTTTGCTTATGTTTGCGATGAATATTGTATTATTAGTTCAACGACTTTTAAATTTATATAATAAATTCACATTCTTGAAGAGATTTACCTTCAAAACCATATCTTTCAAATTGCAAATAAAAGCAGTTGTGGACTTGTACCTGAAAGTTAAACTTAGCCACATAGAGAAGTCAAAGAATAGTTTATTGCATAAGGAATCTATCAGGCAGCATTGCAATAAGACAGTACTGTTCATGAATCAGTAAATTGTATTTAATACCTTTTTAGGATCAATCAAACAGTGGTTTTAGTCTCTTCAAATTCTATATTTAACAATGTTTTTTCTATTTGATCTAAATCATTAGTTATAGAACAAAATATTGAAGCATTCTAAATTAACTATTCTTGTACAGCCCATTATACACTGTTAGCCTTGTTTATTTCTATAAATTATTTATGATAAGCGATCATGGCTAAGCCAAGCACTTGAATAGTCTCTCTACTACCTTGGGTTTCATTTATTCCAAAATTGTCCAACCTATAAATAATAGAAATCACGCCTGAAATAATATTATAGATGAAAAAATTAACTTATTGTGCCTTGAGTCAGTCAAACTAGAGTCTTAGAATTGAAAGCTGTGTTCATAAAATATTATGCATTATAATAATATTATTTTGAGCTATGTTCTATTTTTAGTGTGTATACACTAAAGTTTTATATGTAGACTCAAATTTTATTTGAATTGTCAAAAGTAATCACCTCTGGTCCTTTTCAATTGAATTATTATAATTTATTAAAACTTTGCCATTTGTCACAATTTCCAAAAGAGTTATATGGAAATTTGCTAATTAGTTGCAATAAATATAGTTCTAACAGATAATAGTGCATGAATATTTTCGAGTTTCAAGTTTCATTTCTTGTAGATATTACATATTATGCATTAGTTACCAATTTTATGTTATGATTTATTGGTATTCAATTATTATCAGTCTGTTGAAGTACTTCCTTCTATTTATTTTAGAATGATTAATACACAAATATAAAATAATCTCATTTATTGAAATCTATCTTTGAAATCCCATTTACCCACAGTAATATCAATATTATATTATATAAGAGTACATTAAATTATTTGTTCAAATTGTAATTTTAGGTTTATTTACTCGGTCATAAATCTATCATCATTTTATACTTTAATTCTAGTAGGAAAATTTTATTTTAAGTTAATGTCAGTTTTACTCATAGATCTTAATGAACTGCATTGTTTTATTGCAATTTATAATCAAGTTTTCTGTATAAGTAATGGAAATGTTTTTTCCTACAGCGACCCGAAAAAGTGCCTATTTTTGCACTAACTGTAGCACGCAAAATAGTCTATTCCTGCACCAGTGCGGGAAAGTAAATTACAGTGCAGGAATGTACTTTTCCGCACTCCAAATTTGCAACCTAACAACACAAAATAGTGAGCATGTAATACGCAGGTTCCCTATTCTGCATTCAAAAATAGGTTGGCTACTCTGCTTCAGCTGTGAATAGTTGTTGTAGTTGTTGTTGATGAAATCGATTTGATTCGAAGATAGGTTATGTGAGGATTTTTAAGGTTATGTATGTCCTGTTTTGTTCTGTTCAAATTACTTTATACATTACTGTAGGAAAAATTTAATGTGTAATTCGAGTGCAAAGTATTTTTTCTGCACTCGAGAAACTTTTTTCACTCGCCTTTGGCTCATGAAAAAAACTGTTTCTCTTGATGCAGAAAAACGGTGCTTTGCACTCTAGTTACACAAATAGCTATTACTGTGTTGATTGAATTTCATAGGTTTAATATTGTGATTAAATTTTTTTTTTTTTTGAGGATGAAGCCCACATAGGTCTGAGACCTGGGCGTGGGTATTGAGTTGGATGATGGTGATTTATGAGTTGGACCTACAGTTTTAGGTGGGTTCCGAACCACCGGGAAGTGATTTTCAGCAGAGAACAGTGTATTTTTTGCTGGTTAATCTAATCGGTCACCGTTACAAACAGGACCTACGAGAACGGAGCTTATCTATCTGATTGAACAGATACCTGCTACGGCTCGCGGCTATCACTTCCCTAAACTACCCCACTTCCCTAAATTAGTAGTTCACTACATGAAAAATGTAGAACTGGTAAGCTTATTGTAAGATAATAATTATTATTATACAATCGTGTAAAACTCAACTGACTTGCAGGAATATGAGAGTAATTTATTGTTTTCTTCATCAACAAGACCAGATAACTGAAAAACGATCATACCAATTAATTTTGGAACCAATTCATTTTAATTAACATGAAGCCTAAATTTAATGTGCAAAAATCCTACAAGTACAATATTTTACAGAATCGTTTATTCCCAATTGAGTTAATTAGCATTCTGACTAAATAATTTTGTCAGGCGTCATAGTTGGCTAGATATATTCAAGCAGCTCCCACAGTTTGTGTCTCTGTTGAAAATATTACTTGGAATTCATTTAGAACATTGCAGTCATCATAATATTTACGTTTTTAATAATTTTAGACTGGTTTTCATCAAGATAATAATATAAAATGCGTTTTCTAAGAACACTTATTCACAACTCTACATAGTTGCATACACTAACTAGCCTTAAAATTCAAAAAGGGCGCGTGAAGTTGACGCCAATATGTCCGCCAATGCTCTGTTCAATTTGCATTGGGCGACGACTGAGAATCACATACAGTTGTAGGCAGTGGCGTAGCCAGGAATTATTTTCGGGGGGGGATTGGGGGGTTCGGGGGCCCTCCCCCGGAAATTTTTTTGAAATTATATATGCAAAAACGCATTTTTTTACTACTTTTTGAAAATTTCGGGGGGGATACATCCCGATATCCCCCCCCTGGCTACGCCCCTGGTTGTAGGGCCTTGGTTCCATCATTCAAGATAATTATATAGATTATACGAATGCTAGCATGTATATAGGTATGCAAATTCATAGCTTTCACATAGCATAACAGCTTGGTAAAAAATTAGAACGAATAATGAGCAATCATAATGATAAGGGCTAGTTTATTATTCAGCATGCTTGGTCATATAGATTGGTTAAAAATGCTCTGTACAATGGAGTTGTAAACTCTAACTTTGGTGCGGGTTTTTATAGTTTAGGACCAGAGCATAGAGTTGCTCTGTGTTGCCTGTCTAGCCTGCCCAATCCTATTTGTGATCACTTTTTTTGGATTGCCTTCAGAAGTTATAATGCTTCCAAGGTATTTATGTACATCAAATTTTCTAAGTGTTTGAGCACCTACACAAAAATCTCTTGCCTCACCTCCTGATACTAGGTATTTCGTCTTTTTTAAGTTTATCTTCATAACATTCTCTTCATATGCCTCAACAAGTTTTCTGAGCATATAAGTAATGTCATGCTCGTCCCCTGCCATTATTACTTGGTCATCAGCAAACAACAGAGAATAGATGTAATCATTATCGATTGGAATGCCCAGCATGTATCTACACTTTCTTTTCCAATTGAGCAATATATTTTCTATATATACTGTACTAGCTGTACCCGGCGTGCGTTGCTACGCTAGATAGAAAGGACATGTGATTTTTGTAAATTTGGAAATGAAAGAGCTTACCCGTCTGTTGCAAAATTGATGTGTTAAAAAAACATGTGTTAAACATTTGTTAGTGGTTAAAGTCAGTATAATCCCGTATGCCCAAAAAATTATCTGAGCACTGAAAAAGCATGACCATTACAGATGATGGCAAACATACGTTTACCGGTTTGATAGACAGACGTTGATTTTAGAATGATGATTTGCAAAACACACTAACAGCTTGTCAATCGAAACAGCGTGTATAGCAGATCGAAAAGTTTCAAATTATTTTCCATATGGTTAAAAGATCCCAGTAAGCTAGCTCGCCATGTACCCGTGCTTTGCATATGCAAAACTTTAACCCCCTAAAAACACCCTTAAAATTGCGAATTTTGAAAAATCCTTTCTTATTGCACGGTGAAAACCTATAAGGATTGTTCATACGAAATTTCAAGTTCATAGGCCTCATAGTTTTGGCTCTGCGTTGATGAGTGAGTCAGGGTATCATCCTTTTATAGATAGAGATTTTGAAAAGAAACGGTGGCAGACAACAACCTTGATGTATGCCTTTATCCGAGACAAATGGTGTTCATGTTTTACTGGAGATTTTTATCACATTTGTTTGGTATTTATACATTTCCTTGATCGCACATATATAATGTTAGTTGATATTTGAGTCATTTAAAATGTCAAAGAGATTTTGGATTGGCACAGTGTCAAAAGCTTTTTGGAGGTCAATAAAAATTATATGTGTTTCTAAATTTATAAGTCTTCTTTTTTCAAACAGTTGCTTTAATGAGAGCATATTGTCAAGGCATGAGCGTCCTGCAGTGAACTCACTCTTTTCTTCACCTATTTCAACCTTTCTTTCAACTCTCTTCCTCACTATGCGTCCATACAGTCTCCCCATTGTAGCCAACACTGTAATACCTGTATAATTTTATACAAATGGATGATACTGTCATTTTCCCTAAAAATGAAAATTTTCATCATTTTATACACTAAAATACATCTCAAGTTTTAACAAAAATTAAAATCGTATTTTAAAGTCACTGATATCACAATCCATGTACTCATTCAAATTATAGAATGGCTTTTTTCTTAACCATTTGTTAATTACTGATTTAAAGTTTTTTTCTGGTAACATTCTTATTTCAAGAGGAAGCTTATTAAACATTACACATTTCTGGTGTAGATGGCTTTTATGTGTCTTTGACAATCTTATATAAGGAGTAAGAAAATCAGAGTCCTTTCTAGTATTATGATTATGATTATGATTACAGTATTGAGCAAAAACATTTGAGCAAAATTGTTTAAATTATTTTTAACCTGCATCAAATTATAATATATAGGCTATACTTTATGTACTATGTAGGCACTGTCATAATCTCAAATTTAATAAAACTCTCCCTACAGGATTCTCTCTGTTGTATGTTTCCCATAATTCTAATAACCTTTTTTGAAGGATAAGTACTTTCTTTGTATTGCTACCATAGGCGTAACGAGGGGGAGGGTTTTGGGGGTCGTAACCCCCCTCCCCATTGCTTGGAAGTAATTTAAAAAAATTGTTAAAAAACAATTAGAAAAAGTAAAAATTAGAAAGATTATTTATTTAATTTGAAGCTAATGTAAAGGAACCTGTAGCTGACACCTCCTTAGTAAGTCAATTCATGAATATTTTTTATTAACTTTGGAACTATTGTCTGGATTAATAAAAAAATTCAGAATCTATTTTTTTATCTATTTTTTCTTTATAATTATATTTTTGAAGAATATATATCATTAGTTCATAGCAGTAGTATTTTAGTTCTATTTTATAATATATTGTTATTGTCTTTTCTTATTTACTGTACAATTTCTGATGTTGAGAGACAAACCATTCCTCCACACAGGCTATAGTCTAATGAGGAATACACTTAAAATTTTATTGTATTTCATGTTTTTAATATTTTTATTCAAGTAAATAAAGTACTTGAATTTGAAAAAAAAAATTATTCAAGTCATTTAAGGGCTAATTGAAATTAGAATAATTTTCGATACAAATTTAATTTTGATTTGATTTTAAAATCACTTATTGATTTGATTTTAAAATCCCCTATTTTTGTCACCTCCAGCAGTTGACATCCATATCAGGTAAGGATTGAGCTAATTTGATTTCATATTATATTGAATGGTAATCATACATTTAAAACATACTAGCCTACACATACTGGAGATATAATAATAATAATATTTATTCAGCAAGTATTATATACAATAATTTGAAATAAAATTTCAGACATGGTCCCCAGTGGCTGACATACCATGTCAGCTACTTGTGTATGTGTTGAAAAATATACTTAATACGATGACATCACCCCCCCCCCCCCCAATTAACATAAAATATGAAAATCATCCCCTAATAGGTGAACTCAGGGTATAATCAACATATATTCAAGCTCTAGCATTCTAAGCATTAGTTAATTTTAAATAATGATTATTTTGAAAGTACTTTGAGGTTTTCAAACACTCTTACTTCGATATTTCCTAAAGAATTCCACCTAGAAATAAAGGATTCTTGTCTGACAGCTTATCCTCAAAGTATTTTTCCCCATCAAAAATTATGCCTAGCACATGATTCAATGATACCACAAAATACCAGTTCAATTCTCAATGGTTTGAATTTCAAAACTACCCACTATGGCCTTAATAATAAGAAAAAATATGGAGATGTGTCAGCTGGGCGTGGCGGGGGGGGGGGGGGGTCGTCAGCTTCTGGTTCCTTTACCCTACGTGATTTTTGTATAATATATATTATATCTATATTCTGAGATTTTTTGATGAGAGTAATATGTAATAGTGGTTGACCGGCGGGGGGGGGGGGGGGGTAAACCCCCCCCCATAAGTCAACTCTAGTTACGCCACTGATTGCTACTGTAACTGTTACCTGATAACATTACTCCATAACTTAAAAGTGAGTGAAAAGGGCTAAAATAGGTCGTTATAAGTACTCCTGTGCTTACACAATTTTTAAGTTTTCTCATTAGATAGATAACTCTGGAGAGTTTCTTACAAACCATTTCAACTTGTTCTTTCCAGTTTAACTTACTATCTATGTATAAGCGGGCCCCTACAAAATAATTTTATAGGGATGAGCTAACTTGTTTGTGCATAAAAGAGATACTTGTTGACTTTATTGCATGATAGTCATATGTTAATAGTGGATTTAAGGTGATGGTTGGGGAGGGGGTGAGAGGGGTATTTCACCCATGTGTACATCCCTATTTAGGGCTCTCTAGCTATTCTTCAAGAATTATTGCTGAATTGCTGAAATCAACTGCTAAAAGTTGCTTAGGAATGCCTTGGAAAGGTGTTATAATAAAGGGGGTCGATGAGGCTGTAGAATATGAAATTGGTTTTTTGCAATTATCCCCTTCCCCCTTATGAATAATTGTGAAAACAAAGATGCAACTTGTTCAAAATTGATTGTACTTTAACATGATATAGGAGTTTCCACGATAAAATGCATTTATTTTGAGAAGGGTTCAGTGAAATCAGGTTTCGTCCATTTTGAAAAATGTCCAAAAAGTTTGGCCAAGCTCCAGCTCTAGAACCGCTAAGTGAAAAATCAGTATTGACCACTTATTTTGTAGGGAATTTTATTGGCTTTCAGTTTGATAGGAATAATTGTTTCGATCTGGAGAATAGTTTTCGAGTTATTGGCCAAAAACTGAAAATGAGCCGAATTTGGGGGGGGGGGGTTTCGCCCAATGGGGGGGACATGCTGAAATTTAAATAGGGCAAACACCTAAATTCTCAAAGTAAATGTCAATACAAACAAAAAAATGTAGTATGTGTCGGAAATTCCCCCATGGCAGAGAGGGGGGGGGGGGGGGGGGGTAAACACCAGCCTCCGCTCTAGTAGTGTTCTGGCCTGTAACCATATAACGGTAGAGAAATCCGAAATGCAATGGCATTTTTCCAACTTATTCGATAATAATGGTTCCAATAGGCAATTCGAATTCAAACAATCAATTACTAAGGGAATAACTGTATATTGCGATTCCGATCGAAATCGTCGAAAAACGCGAATTGTAAAATTATAGACTGTAAACAGTAGCCTACTTTTGAAAACTATTGCTTACACAGTTACACTATACGTGTTTCGATTACTTAGACAGACTGATTCAAATTCATGTAGGTCTATGCTATGTGAATGCGAATACTTGTAATAATTGCATGAAACTTGACATCTTCGGTTTTAAAAAATTGTCTGGAAGTTTGATTTTTTTTTTAATTATGTTTGAAAGTTAAGCATGTTTAGGGAAGGTTAATTGCCTAGATGTATATTTTCAAAATTGTCTACAATATACCACACTAAAAGGGAGTACGGTACATTGAAAAGGGAGGGGGTCATCAACGTCCTCATCTCACTTGTCGGATATTCTCGACGGATTTTCAAAAATATAAAGTGCCAATGTTCTCATTTTACAGTTGAAGCACGCAGTTTTCAGGAAACCTTGTATTAACGGAGGAAAGCTTACGCTCTCTAGCAGCTAACAATCAAACTTCTACCAACTCACACTCAATGACTTCGGCGAAGTACTGAGCACGTGTAGCCTACAATTTTCCGCTTTATTTTGAGAGTTGATGATCAAAATGATCAATAATATTTATAAAAATCATCACGTTACAAGGCCAAAGCAAAAAAAATTGTACTCTACGTCATAATGTCTCTGAGATTTTTCCAAATACTACTAACATTGCTTATTAAGCTACTCAGTAAATCTCATCTCACCTGAAAATAAACTTACAAATTTAATTTGTTTAGCCTATAGTAGGCTATATCAATTTATGTAATTTTCAGAAAGACAGTAAGCCATGCAAGTTCAACTTCCCATAACTTCGGTTTCTGTAATGCAGTAAGGTATAACTGATGTGGTTTTTATAAAAATGACTAATATATTGTGGAAATTGTCCTATTCTCAATAAATGCAAAACTTTCTTCATTGGGGTAGGCTGTGTATCACACTTGTCCACTTCTAAATTTTTGTAAACAGTAGTCCTAGGCCTAAGTACCTAATGATACCGGGTTTTATTCATCACGGCATAGAGTAGAGTACGGTAGGCTATACAAAGCAGCCTAAATCCTACATCAAATGAAACTTTGCACAAAAATACTGAGATGAGAATAAATAATCAACTTTTGCAGACTTGTTTTGAGAAAATTTTCTAAAAACTGAATGTTTGGGGCGAGATGTTGGTGCGGGAGGGGGATTAGAGATTGAGAATCGGTTTCCCCTCATAATTACTTTTTCCATTATAAGCAGTCGCACAAGCAAATCAATAATCATGGAATTGTTCTTTTAATCAGTATTTATATGTATTTTGAGTAACTGAATCTGAATTTCGAGCTTACAAGCTCGTAGAACTGTAATTTTTCTCAACTTATTATTGTAAATTCAACGACTTGCAGTAAATTTTAATTGTGAATAAATAATATTCCTTGGCCGAACGTTTTCGAGTCTTGGAAACAATCTTCAAGGCATCCTAGATCGACGATGTTGGTTTTTTGGTTAGAAAATTGTGGCTTTTGTATAATGTGATCAAAAAGTTTGTGTGGTTTAAAATTTAATTGTTCAATGAGAATGTTTTTTTTATTGTATGTAATGTATTTGTAAATTTCAAACTGTTCCAAAGGTATTGTGTTCGTGTCCTTTAGATTTTATATGTAGAATGTATAGGTTGGTAGTGATGCCAGTAAAAGTGTGTCCAGTTTTAATTATATGGTCTGCAAAAGTCGATTCAGTTTTTGTATTTAAGACTTGTAAAAGTTCTTTGTAACGTTGTTTGAATGCACGGCCTGTTTGTTCTAAGAAAAATTTGTTACAATCAGAGCAGTTCAGCTTGTAGATCCCTGGGAGATCGTATTTGTTTGTGTTCAGTGTGGTTTTGAGTGAGTGTATTTTTTGTAGTCATATCATAAGTTACCGTATATTATACTAACTTAGCATTTTACCCGGGAATCCAGTTTGGAGTTTTTCTTTTCTGATAGATAACTTATGGTAGTGGTCACAAAATTGCGAAATTGGGAAGGGTGAGTGAAATACCATACCATCAGTTTGAAAAGAGAAGGTAAACTATAAATTAAGAGAAAAGAGTTCGCCTAACATAATCAAAAATAGGCTTATTGGGATCTGTTACTCAGTTATAGCACTATATTTAATTTGCTTTATTTTTTCAGTGAAATATATTCACATGATAAATGTACTTTTAAAAGTTAGGCTATACGAATATTATTGGTTGAGTTTCTAAAAACCAAGTCATAAATTAACCCAAACATCAATATAACTTGTCAACATTATTTTAACCCTTAATCTGGCCGTGTCACTTATAAAAGATTTTAGTATGACAAGTGAAAATTTTTCTGAGTGTAGCCTATTTCATTGGTAGTATTTGTTAATGAGGTAGGGAGGAGGTTTATAACGAAGTCTATAGTATCTGAGGTATTATATCATGCATCACCTTCTTGGATTTCTTGTTCCATAACGAACTGCGTTGTTAATATTAACTTTTTGTTGTAAATTTAACGACTTGCAGTCAGTTTTATATTGTGAATATATAATAAATGTACTCAAATTCGGCCGAAAGTTTTCGAGGTATTGAATCTCATCTCAAAGCCTTTAATGTGATTCAATACCTTGAAAGCGTTCGGCCGAATTTATTATACAAGTATATTCATAATATAAAACTTACTGCTAGTCGTTAAATTTACAACAAAAAGTTAACATATGTCATCGTGTTGGTGATAGGACAGGGAGCTAGCTGACGGGAAATACGTCCCGCTTGAGAAATTTTTTGTTACGTCTATGAATTAAGACGTTTTGTAGACGCGTTCTTTAAAATAAATTATAAACGTCCAAACTATGCACTTTGACACAGAATTATTATAATTTCGGGAGTAAGTGATTGAGGCATGCAATAATTCAATACGATAGATGAGCCCATTGTAAGTTGAAGGCTCTTCTACAGGGCTACAGAGCTGTGAAGCATTCTCTAGTCTGTAGGGTTGCATAGAGAACGCAGAGACGAGCGAGTTTAACAACAAACATGAGAAATCTGCCTAATTGGGTTAGGGTCAGCTCTCAGCTCACGGCAGCCAGTATCGAGCACACACAAAGTCTGGAGACCCGAGGCGAGCACTGCCACTGTCTACCAACGCGGCCTGCTGAGAAACAAGATTAATGTGGCACTGGATGATGATGGTTTGATGAGTGATGCCTAGCCGCCAGGAAGGCCAGCAGCTAAGTCGTTTGTTTGTGGCTAAAGCGATGATCCCCTCAGGATACCCAGCCCAACTCATCTGAGTCTCTCTTTACGTTGGCAAGCCCAAGCCTTTACTTCGGCAAGCAATTTCCATGCACAATGTGCAGACAGAATGGATTTATAATTGAATTGCGCGAACCGAGGGACTTGTAATTACGTTTAGCATGATACAATCTAGCAGGCAAGCAACCCTGGACGACAATGACGAGCAAGAACGCCCGCCGGAAGACAAAAAACACTCGCAGCTCGCAGGACGCACATGATAGAGGACACGCTTTGCAAAAGCATAGATGCTTCCCATCTCTTTCACGAGGCATAATCGCATATCTGCAGAGCGCTGCGGTTAAAACCATCGGACCGTCATATCATGCCCTCGGGTGCTTCGTAGTGCCCCCTAGAGTCGGAGAAAGAAGAGAGACAGAATCAGAATGAGAGAGAGAGAGATCTTTTGAGTGCCAGACCAGATCGGGAAAGAGCTCTGCTTTGATACGAAAACGATTCTCTGAAGCGTACAGATATCACGGTCGCCGAGAAAATAATAATCTCGCAAGCCGAGATACGCAGTGCAGAATAAACAATATAGATATTGAGGGATATGTGGAACGTACAAAGGAGACTTTTTCATATTTTAATAATTTCTACTTTGAGATGAACAATCAGATGACGCGCACTCATGAACATGGACAGATGGAAGTATTATTGTTGTCTTTTTATAATTATACAAGAGGGTGCTTGCATACAATAATCGAAGATAATCAACATAGAAAAATAAAGCACTTTCTGTGGAATGGTGTTATTTACGCTGCTTCAATATATCAACCACCATTTCACAGGATAAGTTCGATTTTTTGGTGGTGATTATCCTCGAGCTTTGGATGCTCCACTGTACAAACACCCAAAGAACCTGATTAATAAAAACTTGTGAAAAGAAACTGTTTATGACATAGTATTCTCAATTAATGATAATGCTAACTGGGAATCATAAGGAGTAGACGATTTTTCGATGTTCTATTAAATTGGAAGATAAACAAATTTAGGCCTACTTTAAGGAATACATTGCAAATTTACTTTTCAATCTGTGTAATGTTTTTGGATAAGCCGAGCACATTTTTCAAAAATTGTACAGATTGGATATTTGGTGGAAAAAACTTAACAAGAATTCTAGTTCTGCTGAATATTGAATGTTTGTTCATGAGTGATGAAAAAGTTTCAATTTGCAGTTTTTGATTCCTAGCTCTTGCTTATTGATGAAGTACAATTAATCTTCATGTTGACAAAGCAATCTTCAACTTACAGAAAAATTACTATCGACAGATTATTATTTTTGGACTGTCTCATCAGACAGTCAATACGTTACAGTGAATAAATCACGTTTACAATATGTGATTGGGATGAAATGATCGTATCAATTATTTCTTAATTGAAAGATTGTACAGTATCAGTACAGAGAACATGTTTATCAAGTTCAAGTTGGATGTCGAAAGGTTACTGCCAATAGACCGTTCAGTTTTTTAGATATTAAACAGTTCAATTGATAAATGATCTATATTTGACTAATTGACTTCTATTTCAAGTTTTCTGAATCTGCTAATCTTTAAAAAAAATATAGGGAGAGGAAACAAGGAAATAATACTACAAAATTACAAATTGCAAAAAATTCAAATTTATCTAAAAACAATGTCAGATATTAAATAACAGTTATAAGATTTCAATGACATATCTCAACTGCAATCTATAAAAAGTTATTCTGATAATCTATACTCATCTAATTATAAACTCTTCTTATCAATAATATAACAAACACATATGTTTTTAACTACGATACTAATTTCCATGGCAGATAAAAATCAGTCTCAACTTAATGGCCCCAAAGTTCAACGTACAGTATCAGACTTGTAGGATTCTTCATAGGCATGCACAACTCGCGTAAATATATTTAAAATTGATTCTACTCAATACTGATCACCAATAGCAATCAATTCCCAAATTACATGAATCTATTACAGAATATTATTATCTCATGAGACGTAATTCATTATGATGTCGATTAAACATCTCAGGAACTTAATAAAAGGATGCGTGCTGTATTCTTAGAAAATCAGGAAAATATCAAATAAATTTATTACAAACACCTGTTTCATTTATTGCCGGAGACGGTTTCATTGTTGTAATATAATAATATTTTAAATGAAGAATTTGAGTAATTATAAGTTACAGAGTTAAATGTTTTTGTACTAAATTACTAAAGGCAACCACAAGCTATACTATAATTACAAGAATTCCATTCATGCATTGCTCATAAATATCCAGGAAGATTAGAATTATATGACTAAGTTTCTTCATGACTGACTAGATTAAAAATGATTTTTTTATAATTATTGAGCCAACACTGTGATGTTAAATTATTGTGAAAAAGAATACGCAATATTACATTATTGTCTAGTGGTAACAAGAACATAAACACTTCTAATCAGAGAATTTCCAACTATAGATCGTTTTCTTCCCAATAATATATTTTTATGAACAATAACACAAGGAAAACTTACGTGACTAAAAAATTGTAGAAGTGTATTTCAATCATTGACTAATGAGATAAAGAATTTTGAATATAGCAGCTCATTTTATTAGTTACATAATAAGTAACTAAGTAATTGAATACTAGATTATAAAAAAAGTAAACTTCCAGAACTACATAGTATCAGAGAGCAAGGTGCTCTGGCAGTAAAGTGAAATGTGATTATAAATTGTTAACAAGGAACTTCGATTCTTTCAAAAAATATTAGCTTCAACATGCAGAACTTAGTTCAACAAGCTAGTTTCTATGGCATTATAAAAAAACAAATATTTTGTACAGGACATTCTTCACAGAACTCACAAACAACAGTACCCGTAAAACTCGTTCCAGAAGTAGAAACATACAAATAGTATGTACCTTCTATGTAAATATTTATGAATACAACTAGAGTATTACTTGAAAGTATAACTACAGAGTATTACTTTGAGTATAACTCAAAGTTATTATTGTAATTATGATTTAGTTTTCTTCGAAAGTACAACAGACTCTCATCAAGTATCTTGTATGCTTATGCTTAAAATGTCCAAAAGATTACATGAAAAATATTTTTAAATTATATTTTCGATGACGAGAACGTTTTTTTATCCTACCCACAATTTTATTAACCTCAATAAATATATGATTGTGGAAGTAAATGTTTTGTACTATAGCAAAATGTTAGTATTCATGTTACTTTTATGAATGGAGTAATAGTTCTTACAAGGACTGAGTAAAATGTATTTTCATCTGATGAAAATTATTTTACAAATTATTATTACATTCATGATCCCATGAGCTCAAATAAATATAATTTTAAATACTACACAAACATAAAACATATAAATAAGAATCACTAAATCTGCGTTTCCACTGATGTTAAGATCCTCCAAAATTGGATACATAATGTACAAATTTTCAGCATTCATATTTACACAACTGGTTAGTAAAATAGTCTGATCAGTAAGTAGTAGGACTGAACTTGATTAGCGCGAACGGAACGGTGGATAGGGGTCTGATCACCTGGGCTTGGTAGCGGAAAATCTTCTGAAAAAATCGATATTTTTCCAGTAGCCTGCGGACAAGAGGAAAATGAGCACATCGATTTTCGATCTGTCAAGTCACGATCCGAGATAGAGAAAAATATTTATCTTTGTCAAACTAACTGCAATGGAGAATTTCGGAGTGATCAAGGAAGACTACGGGGATGCTGTCATGAGCCGCTCAACATTTTTTGTGCAATACTAGCTGTACGGGGAGGGACAAGAGCTCGTTGAAGACGACTTGCGCGTCGTTCACCCATCAACTTCAAGTATTGAGTAATGTGACCAAAGTAAAGGTGTAAAGGCCAAAGTAAAATCGGTGCACAAACATTTACCTGATAGTTGATGAGTTTAGGGACTTGGCAGATTGCGTAAAAGCAACCTCTGCGTGATGCGTTCCACCATGCTGTTTCTGGTCAACCACAGGGCTCTACCACGTTGTCTCACACATTAACCCACCTATAAAATTCAGATCTGTCACTGTCGGACTTCTTACTATTTCTTCGACTCAATGGAGCCCGATACTGCTTCTTAGAAACTGGCATAACTGAAAATGACCCCTGAAATTGAGTTCCTGAAGGCATAGCTGCAGAGGGAATCGCGTTATACTCATTGAAGTAGAAGGATGCTATTTCAAAAACTACGAAGCATTTGTTAGAAAGAAAAAAAATTAATTCAGTCCAACTACTTTTTGATCAGTATTATAAATTCTAAAAGTACTTTGTAGGTACAGAAAATATAAAATTTAAAGTACTAATAGAAAAATAACTCAAGCACTGAGCACATTTGAAATATAAAGATGTACCTACTAAAATATAGTAGTATCTTTGGTCTTAAAATTTAACCAATAATAAGTAGGATAAAATGCATCACTGGTATATTCTAGGACAAATATAACTTGACTATTTTTACAAGAACTAGAGTGGTGGGATTCTAAGTAGCAGTTTGGCCGACATATATAGCTTTCGATGTGATGTCATTTGTTCGCTTTGAGACAACATCCATCATTTGATTGCCATATTTCATTGTTGATGAGACTGCGCCAAACATACGATAAACGATACCTCCTGATGGTGCTTGAGTAACGGGTGGAGTTATGTTGCCTGTACAGGAAAAACCATTGAGGATCAGCCAAAAAATTATATTTTATAATTTTCTCATTCAATAATAGATGCTAAACCCTTGCACCCATCACCAATAATAACCACTAGCAGTAATACTTTCACACAAGGATTGATTGATTGTCTTTATTAATGGCTTTATTACAAGGATAGTAGCACAAGGAAGTTCCAGTAGCAAATTGTAAATTTGCTGAATAAGTCGATCGGTAATAGTACCACTCAATAGCCAATCACTAAAAATTAGCAGTTTGCTCCTAATAATTATGTAGAATGAAGACTTCACCACATCGTTCCTCATTCAATAAATGCCCCGTAAAAATCTCTTGATTTTTTCAAATGCATAGATTTTGTGGATGAAGCCAAGATAAGGATAAGAATGAGTAGAATAAGTTAATGAATTCTTTCAATATAATTATAGGGTTCAAGTGAATGCGCTCACATTATTCACCTGAGTATGATTCTCACAGCTCAACAAATAACATAGTGAGAAATAATTCTTTAAGAGTGTCCAACTCAATTTATACTTGAAAGCTTCTATCATTTCATAGTAGGCTAATCATTAGGTAGGTAGGCCTACTACTTCATGTAGGTAGGTTTCTTCCTATGATGAATTTTAATAAGAAATATAACATAAATATCGAGTACTGGACTCTTTGAGTCACGAACAGGCCAATGTGGGCTCATATTGATGATTGTCCTTACTCTCTGGTTGACTAATTTGGGGGTTTTTGGAGACAAAATGTTTAGTAGAATGTTTTCTAATATAATTATGTTTTTATAGATGAACGAACGCTTGATAAATGGCTAATAAATTGGTTTAGTTCAAGTGAATTGACGTGTCACATGCTGTGCGAGCCTAGATCGATAGCTGCAGCTTAACGTGACTTTCAACAAATTTATTTTATTTATACTATTTCAATAAAATGGAAAGGAAACTTGATAAATACTTGTATTTTTAAAACGATAATTAATTTCTTTTTTCATGCCTTCAACTCTTCTTTCTATTCTTTTAATGTATTAATTATATTGTAAATGTAACATTGAACTAAATTAAAAATCAATTCAATTAAATGTTCTTCAGCCTACCACAGCTAAGCTTCAGGAAAGCTTTGATGAATTTGGAAAATAAAAATAATAGAATAGAATAATAAATATTGAGACTCTTTTGACTCTTGAACAGGTCAATTAGGTCTATTTGTAATAAACTCATTTTCTTCATGGAAAATGTTCCAAGTTGTTGTGCTTGAAGATCATCGTTAGCGCGCAAGCTATGCTAGTAAGAAAAGTAAGAATTAAAGTTATGTTATGAATATCATTTTGTTAATTTTGGCAATAAAGGAATTGAATTTTGATGCCGGGCAAAATTACTTTAAGTGGAGTTCAATCAATATATTAGTAAACTTATAGATTGGAAACTGGAAAGTGTACACTTGCCTACAAGGAAGCTGAATAGAATCTTGTTGACATCTTTTGGATTCTCCTGTTGAGGAAAATGTCCAGCGCCATCAATGACTTTCAAAGAGAACTTGTCGACAAAATCAGTGGATTTGACAACACTTTCAAGATGAACGCTAGAGTCCTGATTTCCCACCATCATTAGAACTGGAACGCCCAGGTTAGCACTGCCTTCTGTAACATTTACTCTCCAGAATGGCAAGTTGCGATAGTAGTTGATTGGACCTGTCCAGTCCTCTGAAAACCGATTCAAAATATTTTACTGAATGCTATTATTAGATACACGTTATTGTGGAAAGCATTTACAATATGCACAATATGATGCAATGCCAAAAATTAGAAGATAACCACTGCAGCTTACATGTTGCATGAAATTACATTTAATACAATGTTCAATTACATGCTTTTATGTTTAATGTATATGCATAAAGCATACACAATACTCAATACAACATGCTTGATATGAAAAACAGCCACAATTATTATAGAAACAGATGCAAGTATCGACAGTTGATACTTTCTCAAAGACCAAGTTTAAGAAAAGGATAGTTCAATTGACATTGATAATGATACCAAAAATAGTATCTCATTTTGTATGATATGACTGTGCTTGTGAAGAAATCGAAAAAATGGATGTGAATACTATCAACCACAGTTTGAAAAAAGATAGTTCGTTAAACTGAGAATCTCGTTTTGTATAATAATATACTATTGGTTATTTAAATATCGAAAGTCGAGCTTAGACAGCAGAGTAATCATCAGCTTCTTGACTAATAATATGAGTATTTTGATATACGATACCAATTTTTAGTTACATGATAGACTATAAAATGCTTTCTTTGCCACCGAAATAAGTGTATCTGACAACTATGAGAGCTATTCGGGGAAGAATTTTTTTTAGATTGTGATCATTTTCATCACAAAAATCACATTAGGCATTTCAAATCGATAAACCCTTTTAAAAATGGTTGATAAAAATATTAAAGCCTATTTATGTATTTCCATAATTTAATTTCTGCAGTAAAATGCAAGCATTGATAAAAAAGTAAATTCGTATGACTTTTATTGGTGGGGAGATCCTTATGGGTAGTTCCCCCTCGTGTGGACCTAAAACTTTATGTGGATTCCGAACCACCGGGAAGTGATTTTTGCAGCAGAGAACAGCCTTTTTTGCTAGGCAATCCAATCGATCACCCTTACAAACAGGACCCAGGAGACGTTGATTATCTGATTGTACAGATGCCTGCTACGCCTCCTGGCTATCACTTCCCTCAAGCATTGATGCGTAATATTGTATGATACAAATGTGTTACCTTTTCTTGAAAATGAGTATTTATATGCATCTAAGTAGGCACTTGAAACATCCTTCCCTGATAAATGTTGAAAACATTTATTTATGATATTGAGATCATCTCTCAATGCATCCAATTCTGGTAAATGAGGTAGTTGACTGTAGTGGATCCAACTAAAATGAGAAAGATTTATACATAATATTAAATAAATATATTCATATAAATTACTAGCATATAATACTAGCAAAGACTAGGCTAGATAATGAAAATGTACAACACTTGAACTTTATTCACACAAACTACATACCACACGCACAAATCAGTTATGTTACACAAGAAAAACCAAAAAGAAAAAACAATTAATAACGTTCTGCTAATAACAAGTTTTCGCCATCACTGTACAAAATTAATTACTATGAATAAGCCGATCAATAATCCAACAAATAACTTACAAAGTACAGTGTCTGTTACAGACTTTGATAATCACAATAATAGCACAGAGTATTCTGCCACCAGGAAGGAAGTCTACTTTCAAAGAATTTACCACATTAACTGATCACGAGCAGAAAACAAAGAAGAAAACAAGTAGTGACAATTTACAATCTCTTTGAAGCACATGTCATCAATGAATGGAAGCGATGTTTACAAGAACAAGTAGTGTCGACTATTGTTTTTCTTGCATTTATAACAATATCAATCTATAACGAAATCTATGGTTTCTTCAGTTCCAAACAAATAAAAATCTAAAAATACAATATTGGTACGATAGTGCAGTGGAAGTAGTTGTAATTATTATCACAAGAGGGTCACGATACAATACATTGATGCACCGTAAACGATGACGATAACTGCAATTACAAGCAATGATTGTCTCACTTTTGTAAACAAGTATTATTTTTTACAGTAACAGAAAAGATGTGGGTTGTCACTTTGCCAATCTGATACGAGAATCAAGTTTGATACACAAACCAATTTTTTTCCTTAGAAAAATTATTATGAAAACATAATATTTTACTGCAGTTTTTCAATAAGTGAGTTCAAATTAACTGGTTAATTTGATTAGTGAGTTAACTAGTGATTACACGAAATATTTTCTAGTTGATGAATAAAATTCTAGCTTATATCACCGATCACATTCTTCATTAAAAATACTAGTCTGGAATTGAGTTGAATTTTATATAATTTCATTGGATCCTTCAATTTTATTCTTTTTCAATGCAAGTAAGTTTTGATTCAAGTAAAATAATATCATGTTTTTATTGATTCATTTTTAATAATATTAATAGGGAAAAATAATTCCCCAAATCCCAACCAACACTCGATTTAGTTGCATTACAAATATTTATCAATGTTTTAAAAAAGCTTATTTATTAAGTTATGCTGATTAGAAAGGAAATAATGGTTTCTCTTACAGAACAGAATTCAGATCAAACTATGAGAAACAAATTATACAAATTAAATAATTTCAATCAAATTGGTTTTGAAAATAAAAAACGTTTTTGGTACAGATGACTTCTGTGAACAAAAAAAAATGTTGCCCTAAAGCCGCGTCTCCACCAACCGAACATGCTCGGCGAACAGTGTTCGCTGGATTTATCTGATGTCGCCGAACATTGTTTGGTGTTGGTTTGGTGTGGACGCCTTCTCGAACATTATGATCGGTTTGGCGGGAACCTGCTGTTGGTCGTCACTGTTCGCTCACAGACCCAACAATTGAAACGATTTCAATTGAACTCACGAACATGTTTGGTGACCCATATGTTTAATGTTTGTCCATTTTTTGTATTTGCCAACAATGTTCGGCAGACATGTTCGGTTGGTAGAGACGCAGCTTAAGCGAGATTGGAACCCAAGTTCTCAAGCACGATAAACATCTGCTCTTCACACAGCGCTATGAGGGAAGATGGAAAAATTAGCTACTAAACGCTCTCTTGAAACTACGAAAGACAATAATAATAATTACTAGCTATTGTGCCCGTCCTTCGTACGGATTATGTTTAGAAATAAATATGTTTCGGCTTTTTTGATAGCAACGATCATGAAGTTGTTAGCAGCTTGTTCAGACGATACAGTTTTTTTGCGGTACGGTTTTTTTACTGTACGGCGTCAACTGTACTGTGATGTTCACACGGTCCGGCTTTGCTGCTTATTGCTGTGCTCTCCTCCTTCTTCCATTGCGCTTTCAGTTCAGTTTTATTTATTCCAGTCCAGGATTTTTTTTATTTGTGTAAGATTTTTTTAAATAAGTTTCTTACTGAAGGTTTCTCTTAAATTTTGATCAAAGTACGTAAATTCTGGTTTCAATATTCCACACATTTTTCTCTCTTTATTTTTATATTAATCTTAAGTCTTGTCCCACAAGGCGGGTCTCTCATATATTAGAGAAAATTAAATTTTCACAATTAATATCTTCCATTTCTGGACACTGGAATTCACTAATAAGAAGATCAATGCTGACGATCTGAAGAATGCTTCCAGCGTAATAAGCGTATCGTTTGAAGCTTTGAACATATCCATTACCGGTACAATACATGTGCCACCGGATACGGATACAGTTATTTTGCGGTACGGTACAGCTGATTTTAGCGATACAGTTTTCGAAGACAAAACCGAATGTAGAAATCGGCTAGAACAGCTTTTTTACTGGATCCAGTCGAAACAGTATTGTGTGAACATACAATATGAAATGTACATGCAAACGAAAGCACTGCAAAATAACTGATACAGCAAATTTACTGTACCGCACAAAAACTGTAACGTGTGAACGGGCCCTTAGTAAACAACTAAGGCTAGGCGTACACCGGTTAGTCATGACAAGACAAGACAAGATTAGTCATGTTCAGTCACAGTATGCCACTTAGTTGCTTATGAAGCAACACACACCGATTAGTCATTGTAATTAGACGTGTCTAAATGTGTCTTTTCTTCGTGTCTAATCAAATAGGGCATGCACTATTTCTATCAGTCACCATCAGACAAGTGTTGAGTTGTGAGGTTAGGTTTGTTGGTTGTCGGTCTGTCTATTATATGGACAAGCGCGGTCCATCAACTGAGATAAATAAAATAAAAATACAAACGGGTTTAATTTTCCTCCTTTTAAGGTATGCTCATACTTATCATAAACCATGTTAAAATCAAATTTCATAGGAAATTGCAAAATTCCTGTACAATTGTACAGATTACACTACCCAGATAATTTGAAACTTGGAGTAGGCCTACCTCATATTATTGAAACCTATTCCAAACAGACCAATTCAATAGCCTTCTATTTAACTGCCATAGACAGCTATCTGTTGCCTGTCTGCAGTCAGGAAGTTGAAGTCAAATTAATTTGTTGAGATAGTACTTAGTTTTTCAAAGAAGTTATAAGCTCATCATAGTGACTTGAATTGTGTCATGATTCACATCTATGAAGTTGTGAGTACTTTTGGATCTTCTCACTCCAGTTTGAAATAAAGCTTTTCAACATAATTTATTGTTGATCAGTTATCCATTTAATTTTGCTTGTTTCTTGTTTTAAACAAAATAATAAGAGCTTTGAAATTAATTTTAATTTATTCGTCTCATCCCAAAGAATCACATGTTTTTGTATTTAAATTGTAATAACTCTAGTTCTCGATCCAGGCTAGGGTCCTGTGAAGATTACTTTTATCAGTTACTCAATTCGTTGTTTGGTCAACAGTTCTCCATCTCGTTTTACCCAGTCCTTGTTTGAAATCTATTATTTTCTATCATAGGGGAAATCTTGCAAAAAAGGTCAGCTAATAAATTCATTCATGACCCCCCCTCCACCCAAAAAAAATTTGGAGCTGGGACCACCCTTGTATATGGATGAATCCAATGTCTCCTATTTCTTCTTTCTTGCATACAAATCCACTCCCAAATTATAATTGCACCAGCAACAACTCTATTGTCTGGCATCTTGTTCATGACTGATGTGACTGACTGGTGTGTGTTGCTTTCACATGACTAAACGTGTCTAGTCTATTCTTGTCTAAAGTTGTCTAGTCTAATTGTGTCTGGTCTTGTCATGACTAACCGGTGTACGCCCAGCCTTAGAACGTAAGCAATTCAGTGACAGGTATCGGAGAGAATATTTTTTGAGAACAGCTGATTGATATATCATGATAAATTACGTGATTTGTTCTTATCTTCTATCTATATAAATAAAATTAGAGTTTTGTCTGTACATTTATCAGAATTATATATTTTTTGGTTATTTTTACGTTTTATACATTAAATAAGCCGAAAATTGTCTTATCTCAATTTCTGTCTGTCTGTCTGTCACGGCCCCAAAGGCATTTTACGCGGCCTTTTTTGAAAACGAGAGCATCGATTGGGATTTTAGTTATTGAATAGTATTGAAAACATTATTGACAGTGTCTTTAGCTATAAAAAACTAAATTAACTTTTTTTTAACAGAGTAATAAACGTTTAAAAACCAAGTATTGTGCGATTTTGGATATATTTTACGCGGCCTTCTGAAAAACGAATAATATATTATTAAATACATAATAATTCCTCACTTCTTGTAATGCCAATGTTAATTAAGAAACATTTGATACTTTGTTTAAAATTCTAGATGTTCATGTTAGTTGGCAGTATATTCAAAATGTTACAGCATAAAATTGTAAGTGAACAATACATATTTCTGACCAAAGGTTGTATTTCTTCTCTCAATACACAGCTTCCTATTTCTAGCCCTTGTGTTATAAGAATGATCTAAATTTCTGGTTAATCTAGGATATATTTTGATGAAAATGAGAATCATATATATCTATAGTTGCCACACGCTAGAACTTTATACTCCTGAAATAACTGCTCAGTTGGAAAGAGTCTTGGTTTAAAGTTTATTATTCTCAATAAAAGGTTCTGAGTTTTTAAGAGTGGATCTACATGATTATAATCAGACAAGAATTCCATATTTAAAGAGCGATTCAACCAAAGAGCAATAGACTAACCTTAGTTTTTCTTTAGGCAAGATCTGGCAAAGTTTTATAATTATGAGTACAAACTTTCTTACTTTTGTAAATAACCTTATTTTTGATTTGTGTAAATAACCTTCATTTGATTTTGATTTGAATAACCTTCCTGGTATCCTTGACTCAGTTGTTGGATCCAAAGCAGTTTGTTTTGCTGATGACACAGCACTTATCTTTCAAGCAGAGTTTTGGGGAGATGTTATCAAACAAACAAAGATTGGCTACAATAAGGTTTCTCAGTGGCTAAAATATAATTATTTGAAATTGAAAATGCATGACCTTTATTCCAACAAAAAAAAGAGATCTACATTCTAATAGGCTTTGTTTGAACAATGACAATTATTCATGTAACTTGCAATGAGACTATTGACTGCGTGAATAATTATAAATACCTGGGTATTCTTGTAGACAAGCATTTGCGGTGGTCAGATCATATAAGTTATTTGTGTAAAAAATTGAGGGTTGTCAACTTGAAAATGTACATGCTTAGGAGTATTCTAAGTCAAAATGTACTTAAAGCTGTCTACTTTGCTTTGTTTCAATCTTTAGTTCAATATGGTAATTGCATTTGGGAAGGAACTTTTGATACTACTTTGAAACATTATTTATTTTACAAAAATTAGCCATAAAAAGGCTAGTATCCTAGAGACTACCCAAGTACCACATTATTTTTAAATGCTGATACGTTGGCTGTTAGACAATTGTTCATTTTAAAAGATTTTTAAAAATTTTCATTTTAAATTGATATTTTTGTTTTGGAATGAATCAGTGATTGTATTTGAAGTGAAATTCCCAGTTCAACTTGGACATAACCTAAAATTTGGATTTTTCATTAAAACGTTTAAAAACCAAGTATTGTGCGATTTTGGATACATTTCTTTCAAGTTTTATTACCACATAAGAACAAATCACGTAATTTATAATGATATAACAATTAGCTGTTCTCAAATATTCTCTCTGATAACTGTCACTGAATTGTTTACGTTCTAAGTTGTTTACTGAGCTGCTAACAACTTCATGATCGTTGCTATCAAAAAAAGCCGAAACATATTTAGTCTTATTTCTAAACATAATCCGTACGAAGGACGGGCTCAATAGCTAGTACCATATAATTATGATGAAAACTTTTATTTCCCATAAATACACACAAGCATACATAGCCACAGATAGTCGAGAAGCTAGAGTTGAGTAAATACTAAGAACTCGCTACGCTCGTTCAACTATTTGAGATGAACCTTTATTGTTTATTTATAAGTTAGTTACAATAAATTATTATTAATATTTGAATTAAATTAAGCAATCTAATAAGAAAATGTTACATTGCCAACAACCTTTCCACACTTTATGCTGCAAAAATAACTTATTGCACTACAGTTGAGAGTCTAGCTCAATAATGTGTATTTCAAGTGTATTACTGCAAGTTGAAATAGCTTTAAAAATTCTTAGGAATGTATTATTTGTACAGGATGTGTTAAACTTACTTTGTATTGAAAATACTGGTACTTGGAAGATAGTTCCAATATAGATTCGGGTGTGGACAAGAAATTGAAACAAACTTGTCAACCATCTCAGGATGCATATGAACAAAAAACCATCCAATGAGCGCTCCCAGGTCGTGACCAACAATACTGCAGCTTTCTGCACCCAGTGCCGTTATCAAATCCTTCAACTCTGACAGAATAAGATCCAATCGATAACATTTTCGAGATTCTGGTTTGTCAGAATCACCAAATCCTTTCAAGTCTAATACTATCACTCTGTAAAGAAAGAGGTAATATTAATTTGATTGAATAATAATATCTGATTCCTTGGATCACGGTGGACCGAAACAGATATAGATTACAGAGAACGTCTAAAGTTGGAGAATATTCTAATGTAGACAGATATGAGGGGGAAAACGCCTTAAATTTTATGGTCACATTATGAGGCTTCCAGACCATAGACTAACAAAATAGCTATTTGTTGTAACTAGAGTGCAAAATGGGGTTTTTCTGCACCGAGAGAAAAAGTTTTTTCACGAGCCAAAGGCAAATGAAAAAAGTTTCTCGAGTGTAGAAACAATACTTTGCACTCGAATTACACATTAAATTTTTCCTACAGTAACGTATAAAGTAATTTAAACAGGACATACATAACCTGACAATTCCTCACATAATCTATCTTCGAATCAAATCGATTTCAATAACAACAACTACAACGACTATTTCGTTGCTGAATGCAGAATAGGGAACCTGCATGCTCACTATTTTGTGTTGTTTGGTTGCAAATCTGGAGTGCAGAACTTTGTCGCACTGGAATTTACTTTCCCACACTGGTGCAGGAATAGACTATTTTTCGTTCTACAGTTAGTGCAAAAATGGGCACTTTTTCGGGTCACTGTAGGAAAAGAATTGTTAACTATGTAGCGTCACTTGTCAATGGAGGAGAATGGATACAAAATGTCAAAAAATATCAAGTACTGACCAAAATAACCAACAAAGAAATTTACAATAGGAAAAACTTCAGAATAAGACTTACTAAATGGGAAGTTATACCAGAGACAAAACCTCCATGAGTTTGAACAAAATGGAGCAAAGAGAGAAAAGCTGAATTTGCACAAAAAATGAAAAGCTGGTCGGCAAACAAGTCCAAACAATGAACCATCTTAACTCAGCGTCTTCCACTTTGGGAGCTTTACGTCTAATGATGATAATAATAATAAAATGTAAATAGGTTTTTATACGTACAAGTATTCTCATTCTATAAGTTTCAAATTCTATATATTGTAGATCATAGTTGATAGAAACAATAGGTTTAATAACCTAATAGGTTTTTAATAACCTTGTTGTAGATGAAGGCTATATTTTTGGTCTAGTGTCATTACATGTCAAATCAACACACTTTTCGTTCAGCATCTCAGATTTTGATGAAATTTGGTCAACTCATAGCGAGTGACAGGATTAACAAAAATACACAGTATTAGATTTATATTCCAATCTGTTTACGAGTTACAGCCATTCAAAATTTCAAAAATCCCAAAAATTGTTAATCCGACATTCTTAAGTTGCTCTAGCAGCTGGTGAATTCTTGCTGTAAGTGGTATCAATTTGCAGCATTTTTCTTGCTCTTAACAGTAATATGCAACATCTTTGAAACATTTCAAAAGTTTTCCATAGATACTTTGTAGCTTTGTGAAAAACATGCCAAAATATGAAGATGGGATAAGAATGTACCGGTACTGATAGTTTAAAAAAAAAAAATTTTTAGTAATAAAAGTTAGTAACTTATTAGTCCAGTTCAAAAGTAGCTTTACCAAAACAAAATTATAAAAGTGGTCTTTCTAATGGTTCTCCATGTCTATCAGGGCGCTGAATCCTAAGTTTTATTTTCTTTAGTCGTGGGAGCACCGCTTCATCCCAAAATAAGAAAAACACAAAGAACTTTGGGATTTTTCAAGTTTCCGCTATTTGATTAAGATAGAAATTTCGAGTTCACGTTTTTCAGCGCCCTGAAATACATGGAGAACCATTAATAAAACAAGTTTTATAATTTTGTTTAGGAAAAACTACCTTTAAACTGGACAAATACACAATTTTATTACTAAAAACTATTTTTTTTTTGAAACTATCAATTCATTTTTTTTTTTTTTGAGGATGAAGCCCACATAGGTCTGAGACCTGTGCGTGGGTAATGAGTTGGATGATGGTGATTGATGAGTTGGACTTACAGTTTTAGGTGGGTTCCGAACCACCGGGAAGTGATTTTCAGCAGAGAACAGTGTCTTTTTTCTGGCCAATCTAATCGATCACCGTTACAAACAGGACCTACGAGAACGCAGCTTATCTATCTGATTGAACAAATACCTGCTAGGGCTCGCGGCTATCACTTCCCCATTCTCATCCCATTTTCATATTCTGGCATGCTTTTTCACAAGGCTACAAAGTATCTACAAAAAAATGTTCAAACAAGAAGTTTTTGAGAAAATCAAAACACAAGAACATTTTTGGGTTTTGCTTAACATTTTTCAATTACAGCACATATCACTGTTAATAAGAAATTTGCTGCAAATAGATACCAGTTACAGCCCTCTAGCTTCATTTCAGCAGCAGCTAGAATAATTTTAAAAATGTAGAATTTCCAATTTGTGGAAATTTTTTGACATTTTGAATGGCTATAACTCGTGAACAGATTGGAATAAAAATCGTATATTATAAATTATTGTTGGTCTCATCACTCAGTATGAGTTCACCAAATTTCATCAAAATCTGAGATGGTGAACGAAAAAAGTGTGTTGATTTGACATGGAATGACCCTCTATTCAAATGAATAAAATATTGACTACAGTAACACTATTTTCTTTCCTTTCTTTATTTTTCTAAAGGTATATGAGTACCCAAAAATTTGTTTTATTTCATCACATACTAGTTGGTAGTAGGTTACCTTTAAGCCTCGGTTTTCAAATATGTGGATTCGGACAAACAGAGATTACAATAAGTTAATTGATGTTTTTTGTATAACAACCTACAGTAACTTAGGCCTATATCGAAAGTATCAATTGTAATGTATTCCTGCCCTGCTGGTGCTGGCTATCCGTTTCCGTTTGTCCAAATCTGCGTAGTTGGAAACTGAGGCTCCAGGCCTACACTTACTTGATTGGAGACGGGAACCAAAAATTTGCTTTTATTGTTCAACTTTTGCTGCAGCATTATTTAAAATAAAAAATAGCCAGACATTCTCTAAGTAACTAAAAACTCTTTAATTAAAGGTGGAGAGATGAGTCACACTTCAATAGCAAAAGAAGAAACATGCTGAATAAATTGTACCACGCTGACCTGTAATGTTCAGCTAACACTGGTATTTGAAATCTCCAGCTAATCCAACAATCAGGAAAACCATGTAACATCAAAAGCACTGGACCATTTTTTCGACCTGCCTCTACATAATGTAGTTTAACTCCCTGAAAAATAAGAAACAAATCCATGTTAGCTGTTATAGCTCACTATGTTATCGACTAACATACAGTCAATTGGCAAACAGTCTACAGATATTATGCAATTAACTTTTTTATTACCTTAGGCCTACCGAAATAAAAACATAGAACTACACATCCATGAGCAATCAAAATAATTTCAAGTATAAGATAGGGTATAATATTAATCATTATTATTTTCCTTGCAGGTGTACTGAAAAATATACCCTATAACGGTATTCTTAATTATCATTATTGGACCGGTCGGTCGTACCATCTCAAGTTTTCTATTTTAAGGATAATTTTTTGCATACCATCCCACACAGGCTAGGCCTCGGGATGTTTTTTCATTTATTCATATTTGGAAAAGAATCTTATTTTATGGTTATTTCGTATAATATATTTACTTTGTATTATAATAAGAGAATGTTTTTGTCTATCGTACAGTGTTCTTGTGAATGAATAAATCTATTTTATTTCTTGAAATTAAGGTGATTGATATTAATTATATGAATACCAACTTGGTTTATGGTTTTTCAATTAATTATCTTCTGTTCTTTGTCATTGCAAAAATAACAGTTAACGGTAACTTAAAAAGTTGGTTCTAAAAGGTTTCAGCCGCTTTCACCAGGCATTGCAACTTTTAATCATGTAAATGATCCTCCGCAAGATAATTGATGTGGTCTAAATTTATTATAAATTTTGTAAATTTCAGTTAATTGATTAATCTTCTAAGTAGCTTAGCAATACAAAAATATTGCTGGAAATTCTGAAACGAATTAACATTAATTATTTGTAGAACTAGATTCCTGAAAAGATCTGCTATCTATAACTAGTCAATCCTGAACTAACCTACCAAAATCGGGCATTAACAGGTGCAGCTGTACTCTGAACCATATGCCTCAAATTCGTAATCCTTAAAAACCTTTCAATTATGAACAATATTCACTGTTCTTGAACTCAATGTTCAAGCATGTAGACGAGAGGCCTGCAACATTGACAAAAACCATGTATTTCAAAGTTGGTGTTTTAAAATTAAAGGTTAACTAGGGTTAGGTGTTTGATATAAATTTTGAATAAATACAACTAACCTTGAGTTTAACGTATGAATGTTGTCCAAGGGTTGTATCAACCAGACATGTAGGAGGATTATCTCGTTTCAACTGAGGATTAGCATTGTATAAAACTTCTCTCATAAACTTCCTCAGTATACACCAAACACCCCAAAAAAATGAGAGAATGTGAATTTTCAATGCGTCAGTGGAAGAGATCGAAACTATATTATTACTTTCTATTTTTACAGCCATTTCTTTGGAAATGAATTACAACCTAGACTAAATGAATAAACTTTTCCAACAACTACAATACATTGAACTAGAGGACACGCCACTCCGAACACGAATTGAATTGGACCGATTGGACGTTATCTTGTCATGATTACAACGCTTGCCGATCAGCTGTTTGTTGAGTGCTTCGTGCTTCTCTGTCTCTGGTCTCGAGTTCTTTCTTTCTAGCAGCCCCTTCAAGAAACAAATGTGTAGAAAACAATAGTGTAGTAAACAGTGACGCATGATGATTTTTTGTGAGACCACAAAAAATGTATATCTGTGATTAAACACAGAAATAAATTTGCAAATAGAAATCAATTCAAATCCGTGTGAGATCAAATTAATTTCTGTGTTAATAAATGGTTTACCCTGCATCATGTCACAAACAAAAAGCCTTTTCAAATCCATTCAAAAATGAAGGAACAGAAGGGTAGGCCTAATGGCAAATAGCATATAAAATTAAAATTATAAAAAAAAAAAATGTATCATTGTTCTTCCGTGATAGCTGACTGCAATGTACCAACAGCAGACAGGCTTCTATGCTATCTAATGAAATATTTAGTTTGAGATAGCCCATGGTAAAAACTTATAGCCAGGCGGGGTGCCCACTCACCACCTTAAATTTAGCAACAGCCTCCCCCCTCCTAAATTAGGCACCCTCCCCCAGAAAAACTGCGAAAAATAAGCCCCCGCGCGTATTCTTTCCAAAACTTAAAGAATATTTATATAGGTATTGAAAAAATTCAAACCCATTCTTCGATAATATACAAAATTTATGTATATTTCTTGAGATTCTTTACATGGGTAACATTTTTTTGTAAAGGTGAAAAAGAAACTGCTTGAACAATAACTTCCTGCACAAATCCTAAACATAACTATTTTAGCTAATTCATATTCAATAGTATAATAATAATTATTATTAAGTTATAAATCTATTGTCATTAATTGACATTCTATCTGGTGACTTCGTACTATATTTTTGAATGTCGACACGTTAAAAATGGAACCCCACAATAATTTGATTTCGACACAACTCCCCCTCCCCCTTACCATTTCTTCATATATGCTAAGGAATTCTATGGGAAAAGGATAATTTCATTTCCTCCAAGATTTGTACAGTGGGGACATATAATAGCATAATAGCTGTACTCATGATTCATAACAATCTAGACTAGTTTGAAGAGTGTCAGTATTCTAGTGTTTTTTACTTGGTATTGTCATGAACCATAAGGTTTGACAGTCTCCCCAAACAAAAAAAAAAAAAATTAAAATTATAAATTGAAAATTATAAAGAACGCCAGAAAGCCATTTTGTGCTGACTGTGTGAAAAGACTGAGCAGCGAGAGTGGTGGAGCTATCCAGCCCCCCACCAGCCAGCAATTAATAAAGCAGATTTTTATTTTTACTTTCTTGGAGAGTCAGTCGTGTTTTGTGCATCGCCTCCTGCTGACAAGGGAAATGGTCTGGTATCGTTAGCTCATTATTTTATATTTTAATATGTTATATAATGATTTATTAAATTATGAAAAAAAGGAGTAACATTTCAAAGAGGCAAATCCTCAAATAATTTAATTGAAATATTAAAAGGGGAACATGTAAACATAATTTAATAATATATTTTAAAGACCGTTTTTATTTTTTTTTACAGTACAGATATATAATGTTCCTTGCAATTTCTTATTTAAAAATTATATTAATAAATCAAGTGTATTTTTAACTCTGTATATCACTTTATTTAATAACCAAAAAATCTTAAAAAAAAAAAAATATTTGTTTCAAATAAATATTTTTGCTCTACCATCTACAGCAACGCATCTCCCATCATTTGTACATTTTCTTCCCTTCTGGGAAGTGGTGGAGCCCCCAATTTTGAAATCAGAAATATGATAATTTAATTACTCGTACAATACGTTACAAATGATTGGAGACGCCTTTTCATAACTGCATTTCCCTACAAATGGTGGAGGCGCATTTTATATATCTGCAATTCCCTACAGTATGTTCCATTTAATTTCCTGAAGTCACAACATCCTGCTTCTGATTCCTTCACTAAAGCTATTTGTGAGTCAGTGGCGGATCCAGAAAATGTTTTTGGGGGTGGCTGGTTTGCTGTGGGGGGGGGGGGTAGAGGTGAACTGAAAACAAGTATTGTGAAAGCTTTTGAGTTTTTCATAATCAAACATACCCGAACTATAACTATTCATATGATTGGGAAATAAAAAATAGCTTTACTAGTGCTTTGAACCATATCTGCGATAAAATTAACTTAAATTTAAAGTATATTGGAAAATTTTGATTGAATTATGGCTGAATCTGGTGTGTTCAACAGTTTGTCAAGGAACGTAGACCTAGTATTATTCCGGTATTACGGTCATATTATTCAATTTTTAAGAATGAAAATCAATGTGGGAGCTTTAATAAGATACAAATTTTTCAATGAACTAATGTTTCATCTAGTTTTAATAGATAAACTTTGTGTGAATTCCACACTGTAAAAAGAGATGTTTTTCTAAAGTTTTTATCTGACGATTAGTTTTCCTCTTATAGAAATATGGGATCTAATGTTACAATTGAAGACTTAGTAGTGGAATTAGGTAATTCTTGCTATAATGAATATTTTACGAGCTTCAAACTGGAGGTTTGATTGGAAAAAATTTACACTCTGGAGATTTTTTGGGGGGGGGGGGCTTCAGCCCGAAAGCCCCCCCTTTAAATCCGCCACTGTTGTGAGTTATAACGCAGACAATAAACATTCACCAGACAATATTTAGTTTGTGCAGTCTTTCTTTCTTCTGTAAGGCCCATATTTATGAACGTGATTTACATTGATCTAAGCAGGAGTTATCCAAGACCGAGTTGGAAAGACTTTATTACATTGAACATGGTCACAAGCTAACCTAAAATTGTGTAGTATTATCAGGCACTAATAAACATAAAATAATATGCATGAAAAGATAAAGATACTGCACTGCATGTAAATTTACAGTTACTGTTACATAATAATTACCATGCCAACATTTTTCAAATCATTATTTTCTGTATCCCAAATTTGAAAAATGATGAGCATTCAACCAGTGGCGTACCGAGTGTCTTACGATTTACGATGCCCACCCCCCCCCCCCCCCCAACCAAAAAAAAATCGGTCTCACAATCAACCACCCAATTGGACTGTTTTTAATATAGTGGTCATTTAAAGAATCCCACCTCTAACTACGCCGTATTTGTCAGAGATGCAAAACTCCGATGAAGGATTTTTTGCCAGGCCAGATTCTACTTTAATTAATTTCCAAACATCTTGTTTTTGATTTTTTTCATTTTTCTATCAATTTATTTGCAATTATTTTTCTAGAATTTTGTCATTCCTATAAAAATTTTCTTTATTTTGGAAGTAGGATTCAAAAGTGAAGTATTTCAGTCCTGTTCTTGTTAATATAAAAACCATTGAACTTCTATTGGATTTATTTTTTCAGAATATATTCCGTCTTCATTCAATTACTTAAAATTGTTATACCTTTTGTCACCCAATATAAATTGTTTTGGCTTTGCTACTTTAAACTATTTACTACTTTTGATTCGACCGTTTTGCATTCTGTCTGTTAGTAAAGCATTTACGGCTAAACTCATGAACCAATTTCTTTCATTCATTGAACCGATTTCTTTCATTCAATGAACCGATTTCATTCACTTGACATGAATGTTCCTTTTAGTAATGCGCAGCAATGTAAGTTATAGGCTACATACGGTTTATTGAAATTGTGTTGCAATTTCCCCTTTTAGCCTTCATTATAGTAATACATTTTTTTTAAGTAAAAGGCAATTTTCTCTCAAGAACGGTGCGCCCCTCAGAGCCTTGCGCCCTGGAGCGACTGCTCCACTCGCTCCATTATCGGTACGCCACTGCATTCAACAGTGTTAGGTATGCTATCTGCCAGCAGACCTAAGAACTTCATCCATTCTATTTCCTAGAAAGAGAATTCTATTCTAGTGCCAAAAAATGTAAGGTTAGAACTATAAAATAAGTAGAAATAATATCAAAAAGTCAAATGTACAGTGAATTACATTGCAATGGTGCAAAAATAGAATATGATGATTTTATTTTATTATTATTATTATGAGCCGATGCTATACTAAAAAATGAAATCAAAATACGATGCAACACAACAATCTAAGAACGGCTTCAAGACAGCTCTGTACCTAGCTTGGCTAAGAACGGATTTGAGACTCCAATTATAAGCACATCTTGGCTTTTAAGTTAAGAAGATGTTTAAGAAAGGTTCAGGAATACGAACTTTATTCTAAGCTTTACTCATATTAGGTGAGTTTACTAGCTGAAAAGTGAGGTTATAAGCCAACCCAGTTGTCCCTGCAACATTTACGTACTGTAAATTCTCATATTAGTGTAAATTAGAATTGTTTAATGTAAATTATTAATGTTAAATTATTTATCAGGAGTCAGATCTTTGTTGTGGGAGCTGGATTGGCTTTTAGGGTTCCAGCTGCTCACTGGCTTGAACCAGTTAGTGTAAGAAGACTTATTGCTGCTAAGTCTGACTTAACCGATCTGACTTAAGTCGATCTTTGATAAGTCACGTTCATAAATAAAGGCCTAAGTGTTTTAGTTTCAGTTTTATTTCTTTTGAAAAAATATATATATTTCAGTCTGGGCACTGGCCATTTCTAGAAAAAAATATATTTTCAGTCCAGGGCCCCCTTACAGCCCAGGCCACCCGCGCCACGGGGTCTGCGGGGGTGTGAGTTATGCCGCTGGCTATTACAGTTGCCATCGTGCATCACAATTTAGTATAAATTACACCAGCCGGGTGATTAAAAAACCAGCTGATGACCCAAGACATTTTTATGCCTTCATGCACTTTGAAACTGTTGAGCTCGGTTTATCGCTCAGCTGATGTAAATTAGCCTAAATTGTGATGCGTGACTGATATGGCTCTGTATAATAATAGGCTCCAAGGCCCTCATTATTCAGAGCCACTTCAGTCGCGGTCGTGAGTCACAATAAAGGATAAATTACCTAAGCCGGGTACTTTTGATTTAAAAATCAGCTGATGATTTTGAACATGTTAATGCCTTCATGTATTTTGAAATTGTTGAGCTTGGTCACTTCGGTCAGATGTTCAGCTAATGTAATTTCGACTCAATTATGGCTCGCGGCCGCGACTGAAGTGGCTCTGTATAATAAGAACCTTAGAAGTAATAATAGAGTTTTAGCATACCGTACAGTATTACAATTCAAAATTTTACAAAAATATTTTGGAAGTGTTGAAATAAACCATGAAAAACGCGTTTTGAAGATTTGTTGTGCAAATGAAATATTTCAAGTTTAGCTTAGCTTAGTTCTAAATAGTTTAGCTTTCGGTGTGCAACCCGAATTACGAATAATAATTCACCACTTGTAATAGAACTTCCCCTGCAGTTACAGCATGTATAACCATCACCGACTCAATCGATTAACATTCAAGATATTAATCTCATTCTTCTAACACAAGAAAATAAATATTAAAAAGCTATTCGTTGATATGCATTTCAATTTGAGTGTGGACAAAACAACATCTCAAAAACTTCTTTCAGCGGAAATGATGTACTGGAGGAGGAGTTTAGGATTAACGTTACTGGATCAAATCAGGAATGAAATCATAAGAGAGAGAATGAGCGCAAAAAACTCAATAATGGATGTCATTGGAGAGAAGCAATTAAAATGGTATGGACATCTGCGCAGAATGAATGAAGAGAGAATACCTTTGAAGGTCTGGAATTGGATACCGGCGAACAGAAATAGGCGTGGAAGACCGCGAAAGAAATGGATCTCCAACGTCCACATCCAAATGGAAAGTGAAGGTCTTTTTGAAGGAGACTGGATCAATAAGGAGAGATGGCGATTGGGATGCGAGAAGCGACAAAACTAAAGTTGCAAAAACTCGCTATATATATATATATATATATATATATATATATATATATATATATAATCAACTAATTTCAAGCTATTGCTTTGTAGTGACAAAAATGATTCTTTATTTGAAATAATAGTGGGCTCAATCAGCAAGAACACCACAGAATCTTCGAGTTAAAAGAAGAAAATCACAGGGAAATAATAGAGCATAGCCATTTCTTTCTCAAATATCTTTTCGGAGATTTTTATCATTAATGTATCAACATGAAATTACATTTAGAATTTAAAATATAAAAACAATGTATAAAAGTATAAAATCTAACTGCATTGTTGATAGAAAAATTTATAACTATTACTATAGTAAAAACCACCAACTGCTATCTTAGAAAGCTTTACAAAAACTATAAGTTGTCTGAATAATTCATCTGAGCGCTAAAAATATCACATCAATTGGAATGTAAAGGTGAGCGCCCGCTCAAAATATAAAGGTAAATTAATTATCACAATAACATTCATTTCATACACGGCTTGGTGGAACCACAACAACGCATGCTCCTGCACGGCCAGTATTCAGGGGTGCCACCTGTAATGAAAAAATAGAATAAGTTACATTAATAGCTGAATTCAGCTTAATCAACTAGACAAGCTAGATTAGACTTTGTAGAAGAAGCTTTCTTTATATTCGAAAGTGAAATGATAAGATTTTGAGCCCTTTTGTAAGTCTTCAAACACCTTGAAAATAAATCAACAACAATAGACCGACTGGGAAATAGCTATTTATATGCCACCAGTTTTGGTATTGTTATGTAATTATTTAGATGATTCTCGATCACAAGTTCTCTGTGTTGACAAAATTTGATTTGATTTCAATAAATTAATTTTAAATACTGCAAAGACAAAATATTTGACTTTTACTTTGTCATAATCTTTTATTATGGATGACCCAAATCTTTATCATGAAAATGGTTGTAATAGTATGCATTGTAATTGTCCTGTTGTTGAGAAGTCGCAGTCAATAAGATATCTTGGGTTGGTTGTGGATGAAAGGCTGACATGGAGAGCTCATATTATTGGCCTGAAAAAGCACTCACTTTTTATACTGAGAAGATATAATCATTTGAGGTAATTCCTGCCTCTACACGTTTTGCGTCAGTTACATTTTGCTTTCTTCAACTCCAGATAAGATTATGGAATTGCATTTTGGGCATCAACATATATTTCCCATTTCAGATCGCTCATAACATTGCAAAAGGCAGCAATTCGGGTCATTTTTGGTATTCATCGACAAACTCATTCTTTCCCTCTATTTAGACAATCTAATGCAGTTCCTCTACGGCATATGTATGCTTCTAAGGTTCTTGCACTATTCTACAGGATGAGCGGAAGTTATGGTCAGTTATTACAAAATGGAATTGATCATACTCAGCAAACCCGTCAACTAACACAAGGATTAGTGCGATGCCCAAAGGTTAATTATTATTGTACTTTGATCCAAAGTGTTTTCTTTTTCTTGGACCAAAGTTTTTTAATCTACTGCCAGTTGACTTAAGAATGATCAGGACATTAAAAAAATTCAAGTCTAAAGTGAGACTGGATCCTGGAGGCTCTTCCTAATGATGTTGAAAGATGGTTTACTATGATGAGGTGAGTTGGGGGACTTGGTGGCAACATTTCAATAAAGGCCTTGCAAAATAATGGGGCTTTTGAGTATGACTTGCTCTGTATTTTAAAAAAATTGCGTGTGTGTGGTAAATTTTCTATAATCGACTCCTGCTTGCACTCAAGTGATACACTACATCACTTTACAAGCTAGTAATTTATTTCTCTTGTTCAATTATTACAAATGATAATGTGCATAGAATTCTTCTTCAGTTCTCTTTAATACTTGGTTCTCATCTTAGTTTCGAGTAGATACTTTTTTGTGCTGGTTAATTTGATTGAAAAATATGTTATAGTGTATCATTAGAAAAAATTCTGAAATAATGTATGAATGCAAAATTTTTATTCAAATTTGTTTTTATATCATTTTTGTCTTGACTGAAATATTTTATGCATGTAAATGTTCATCAATTGGAAAGGAATTACCTATACTCATTTATTAATTGTATGGTTCTTTTCCTCTAGATTATTATTTTTTCTTTCTTTCTTTATTCTCTAATATTGATATATCAATTATATAGTTACTCTTACATGTATATATTCTGTAGACTGGTATTGTATTATTTAATTTGTTTTGTAGCACTACGGGTCTCATCAGACCCAGTGGAAATCATCAACTTGTAAATAAATAAATCAACTATTTATTTTGTTATTTTGTAATCTTTGTTAATATTTTTTTTTTTTTTTTTTTTTTTGATTGTGTATGATACGAACAAGTGAAATAAAAATTATTCTATTCTATTCTATAATGATCAGCATATTCGAACTGAAATCAGGGGTCGATGGTCACTATCCCGTTTTTATTATATACCGAAATTATTAGTCACTTTAACCAGGATGATGTCACACGGTGGTCGTCGATGAATATTTGAATTATACAAAGGATTTTGCCACTATCTTGTTGCTTGTTGTTGTTTGTAACAGTTGCTTGTGCCAATGAATTACAACACAATGATCTCAAACACACAAAAAAAAACATTTTAATTCATCTCCATTTATGTTTTATGTGCGATTTTACAAGAAGTGGTTAGATGTTCACTGCTGTAAAATCAGTCCCGGTGGTTCGGAACCCACCTAAAACTGTAGGTAAAACTAATCAATCACCATCATCCAATTCATTACCCACGCACAGGTCTCAGACCTATGTGGGGTTCATCCTGAGAAAAAAAATGTGAAGGCGCTAGAGCATAACAGAGTTCTAAGAGAATTGTTTACAGATGTCCTATGCTTCTCAAGGAGCAACAAGAATAATATATTCGGGTGCGACCATTTGTTGAATAATATAATTATATATCTATCTATATCTAGCTATATATATATAATTATATATATCTATATAAATGGCATAACACAGACCTGATGCCATTCATTGGTCTGCGAGTCATAAGCTTCAACCAGTTGAAGATAGTATTGTCCATCATAGCCGCCTACTGCGAATAAGTTATCGCCAAGCAAGCTCACTCCAACCGAATCTCGACCCACACTCATATTGGCCACTAACGTCCATGTGTTCATCTTTGGATCATATCTGAAAAATATCATTGGTAATTAAAAATGTAAAAAATGAAGAATCAATGAATTTTTAAATTTTAATAAAATTTTTCTACCTATTTTACTTTAACTCTGGACATGTTCAAAGGTTAGAAGAAAACAGGTTGCCCAGAAAGTTGATGGATGGTATGCCGGCCAGGTGGGCAGAACCAAAAAGGAGGTAAAAGATTGTGGTGGTTGATTGATGTAGAGTATGAGCAGCGTCAGATGGACCTAACAAGATGGAGAACCAAGGCTAGAGATAGATCCGTTTGGAATGGAATTGTTGATGCGTTTTCCACTCAAATCACTTAGCTTCAATCAAATCATACACTTGTATTTAAAACTTCCTCAAAAACTGCTAAAAATCTATATTCCCCCTCCCCAAACCATCATAATTTATTTGGTCTATTTTACTCAGTTATTCTCACCCACACGTATTCAAACATTCCCCAAGGTTTCATTGCAATTGGGTGATTGGTTTAGGAAGGCAAAAAGGAAATACAGACAGCCTCAATACAAACATTCATTGTTATTTATGTAGGTCATCGGGATTCCATTGCAATAGTTAATTAATTTTTGAGAAACCCTATTTCTGGAAAATCCCCGTTCAAGCCTGAATTATTTGGAATTGAGTTGAATTTCATATTTAATTCATTAGATTCTTCAAGTTTATTAGCCTAATCCAATTAAATTTTAAATTAATAACTTAATGTCATTTTTTTATTAATTAATTTTCCATGATATTAATAGGGAAAAATAATTTCCTAAAATTATTCCCCGTTCAAGCCCGAACGATATAGAATTGAAAATATCTATAACAGTAATAATAAAAAAGCTACAGATTTATTTATTATGCTGATTAGAATGGAAATAATAGTTTTTCTTTGTATAATAGTTTAGTAGTATAACAGTTTCTCTTATAAAACAGAATCAAATCACACTATGAGAAAAAATTATGTGAATTGAATAATTTCACATTTATTTGAAAAATATAAAACTTATTTGAGAGTTGACTTTTGTGAACGAAAATAATGTTCGCCCTGCAGAGAATTGATCCCGGGGCCTCTGTTTGAGAAACAAGCATACAATCCACTGAGACGGCGGATCGCATTGGAAAATCTTTACTTCCTAAATCTGTTTTGAAACTATGAAAGATGATAATATGACTATCATACGATCTTTGACTGGGACAACAACAACAACATTTGGAAATTTGAAGTCTTAAACATTAGTTTTGAAAAGTCTGGAAGGAAAATAAAAAATCGGGCTTCGAGGTGCAGTGAATCGAGTTTAGAGGAAGTTATGGGCCAAATTTAGTGTTCCAAATCGTTGCCGTATTTGTGAAATCCGTAAGACAAACACACACCCCTATTCTCACTTATTATATAGATAACTGACCGTAATCAATATAAACTAATCAACTAAGATTTTTCACATCTACAATTGCTGGAACCACCTGGCAGTGGTGATGCAAATCACCAAACTAAGAGGATATAACCCAAGAAAAATTATGATCAAAATCCTGTTAAATAGCAAATTACCAACTACAGTGAACTATCCATCACTATCCGACTATCCGTCACTATCGGGACTAGGAAATCAAATCAAATCAAATCAAAAATTATGATCAAAATCCTGTTAAATAGCAAATTACCAACTACAGTGAACTATCCATCACTATCCAACTATCCGTCACTATCGGGACTAGGAAATCAAATCAAATCATCTTTATTTCTATGAAATATACACTTTCCAATATACGGAAAGAAAATAACCAATAAATTACCAGTACATACAGAGAAAAAATCATACATTAGTTCCTTTCACTATATATAAGAAATATATATATAAATTCCCGCATACGCATTGTTGCCTGTGTGCGGGAAAATGGTTGGAAGCAAAAGAGGGCTTGGATTATAAAAAAAAGAGTCATTATCTTATGCAAAACACATAAAATGCATTTTTTCAGAGAAATAATATATCACTACAGTGGTATAATAACTAATTATATGGCAAGAAAATGCAAGAAAGCTGTTGTTTGTATTTTTTTTTCTAGGGTGATCAACAGTATCAATTGCCTTTTATATAGATAGGAACAATCCAGATACCCTTTTCAATGCCTTTATTTTTGGTGTAAATACTGATCTCAGAGATGAATTTTCTTAGATTTAATTCGGTGCCTAGACCCTCTCTGAACCCAACTGACTTCTGGAGAACTGTGAGAGCTAAGAAAGTCTAGTAATCGAATTTTTACCAGCTTCTCAAAAATGTTTGAGATCACAGACAGAAGTGAAAAGAATCTGAAATTTTGAAGAGCTTAAATTATTTTTTCAGGAATTGGAATGACCCATTTGAGCCTGTCAGGAAAAACATTTTCTGCTATACACGGATTGAAAATTTAGGCTAGAACTGGAATAACTATAGATCTAATTTTCTTGAAAAGCATTGATGTATAAATATCAAAATCAAAACTTTTGGAGTTTTTCAGACCAGATATTTATCTTACTAATTTCCACAAAACAGACAGGTAGAGAGAATAAAGATCGGTCACATTGATTACTTCTGAAAGCATTGTCATGATCAATCAATGATGATTCTGGGAGTGGGGGTGGAGCACCTAAGTAAGGAGGAACAAAACAGAAGTTGTAAAATTTCACTTAACTAGTTTTGAAAACGTCTGTATTGTTTCAATTATGATCATTTTGATTATTATTCACAATATCAATATCAGTTCTACTAGTTTTAATAATTTAGGTGAATCAATAAAATAATCATTAACAAACTGGCAATCTCCTGCTCATCAACAACAATGCCATTGTCGGTTTCTATTTTGGAAACACTGTGTTTATGTGTGTTTTCTGCTCGAATACTCATTGACTAAATGCCACTTTCTTTGTAGTGGCGAAGGTGATAATGTGGAAGGTATCCATAATGAATAATAAGACGAAATTGTCACAGCCACATTCATTAAAACTCTGAGAAACTAGTTTCGGTTGTTACACAATTATCAATCTCAATCAAACTCTTGATTGAGATTGATAATGATTGAGAGTTTGATTGAGATTGATAATGGTGTAACAACCGAAACTAGTTTCTCAAAGTTTTAATAAATGTGGTTGTGACAATTTCGTCTTATTATTCACTAATTGCCACTGTCTTCTGGACCGTCGGCACCCTCAAAACAATCAAGATAGATAGTATAGCAGTATATTAGTATTTATAGTTTCTGCAAAATTTCATGAAAGTTTTTTCGAGTAGAATTCACTAGTAATTTGATTTTACAATGAAAAAAGCCATAGGTAGATAAAATATAACTGACCGTTCCACACAGCAGAACCTGAGAGCAAGAGGATTAGAGGCGGGTACATCATGACCGCCAACAGCATAGAGATATCCATTGAGTACAGCGACGCCCACTCCACCCCTCCTCTTGCTCATTGATGCGCAGGACGTCCATTTATTTGTGAATGGGTCATAGCATTCCACTGTTCTTAGACAGGAGCTTCCATCGCGTCCGCCTACTGCATACAATCTGCAACAGTGAAAATAGTAAATTAGTAACTTAGTAAAGTAATTAGTAGTAGTAAATAGTAACAGTAAATTATAACAGAGCAGATAATGTCATCTTCTTTCTGGAAATGATGTTGACGCTAGGGGATTATGAATTGTGAGCTCAGTAAACTTCGATTAAAAAGGAAAAACTTATAAAATAAGCATATAAACTAATAATCATTAAAATTAATAAGCATATTAAATAAACATATATTGACGAGACCTACGGGACTCAACGAGCAGTGCAAGAAAATTCATGCTGTGAACCTGGCCAGAGCCCACAGCTAGCCGACAGTAACAAGGAGAGGGGAACTAGGAAATAAAGATTAAAGCGATTGGGAAAAGAAGTGCTCTGCAATATTATTTATCTATGACTACGTTATAAAGTAGTTATTACAGTGTAAAAACTAATTTCATAACAACTGTCTATAATCATGTTGTCATGCCTAAACGATTCTCAACGACACATAATTACATACTGTAGTATTCATATAACTTGGCAGCGTGTAGAAGATGGGAAGACTTGCTAGATCTGAACCCAACTGCTGCCAAGTTATATGAAAACTACAGTACTTGTAAGAAGAGATACACAGATTATGTTAAATAGGAGTTATATAAAAATCAATCTAATATCAACACTTACACTATTTCTATTTAAATCATGATTTTTACTCACTTATACTGGACATACCGGAGGGATGCATTTCACTTCTAAAGAGAAGCTTCATCAGTCTCTTTTCTCTTTAAAAGTGAAATGCATCTGTTACGGCCAATCTTATCTGCTATAAGATAATAGCCACCCGCCCTAGCTCTTAGCCTCCCTCTTAGTTGGTCTCGCTCGGCCCGTGAGTGAGGTGGCTCGGTGGTACACGGTAGTTCTCGGTAAGCCATAGCAGACAGTGCAATTGTCTCTTACTCAGTGCCCAAACGCGAATACTCTCTCATCCTCTCTCACTCATACTCTCTGTCTCTCACTCTCCTCACTCACTCTCTTCCTCTCTATCACTCTCACTCTCTCACACTTCCTCTTCCACACTCATATATCATCACACTACAAATACCAGACTGGACGACTACAAGCAGCAGGAAATAAGGGGCGCCCCTCCTCATCTCTCCAACTCAGCTCAACGTCTGGTAAGTGTACATCTAACACTCATTACTCTCCCTCTTATTCTCATATGGTCCTCCACTTGCTCTCCTCTCTCCTCAATTCCTCTAAGCTACCACAGGCCTCAACATTTGGTCCCACGGGCCAGATTACGCCCTCACATTTGCTCCTCCTAGGACGTATACTCAAACGCCCTTACATTTGGTCTTCATGGGCCGGATACTCATACGTCCTTACATTTGGTCCTTCACGGCCCGGATATTGATTATCATTTGGCTACCCCTGATACTCAAAAATCCGGTGGATTTGAATCAGTTTGAACATTGAATAATAATTTATTCAAAATTACTCTTGTCAAGCCGTTTTATAATTTGCTTAATTTTGTGCATTTTGAAAGGATTATCTCTGTATCCTGCAATTGTAACTTGCTCTTATCTCTTAGCTCTTTGATAACCTACAGCAGGCTTCTTACAAAGTTGAAAAATATTATTCCGAATTCTACTTGTTATCTCACTCTGTCGAGCATTCTCTCTCACTCGACACACTCTCGGTCTCTTTCTCTCTCGCACTCGCAGCGTCGTATTACAGACAATCACTCTTTGTCTTTCTATGCTCTACTACAAAGGACGTTCTATCTTCCTATTGCGTTCTCACTCACTCTCGTGCTCTTACTTCAAAGACGTTATCTCTCTCTGGCTCTCAGTCCTTTTAATCACTTCCATTCTCTTTTGCACTTCGTTCGCCATTCATCAATTATCATAATCGGAACGTCGACCACAGCTGTTCTTTGTTTACAGTTTCGACTTAGCAGAATTTTCTCTATTACTCCTCCTGTACTCTACTCACTCTGCTCGCTAAATACTATCAAATATGACTTTATCACTGCCTGTTATAGAAGCAAAGAAGGATAATGCTTTCTCACAAATCCAAATAATTTATGATTTGACAAAGAAAACAGCAGATAAAGAAATACTTAGAAAATGTATGATTCGTTCAAAATCAGTTGACAAGCTTCGCAAAGAGTTTGCTGATGCTCTTGACTCATATCATGAACTCAAGTTACAAGAAGATAAGAAGTTTGTTCCCAATTACGCACCACTCAATAGTGCTGATGAACTAGTCGATTATATTAACTCTCATCTCGAATTTTGTGAAACCAAAATTAATGCTTCTAAAAATAAGACTGCAACCTCTACTTCTCCACAACAAGCCTCTGTTGTTCGCTTACCGAAACTCGAGTTGAAGCATTTTAAAGGCGACATGCTTGAATGGGTCTCATTTATAAATATGTTTGATTCAAGTATTCATAACAATGCATCCATGGACTCTGTAATGAAATACCAGTATCTACTTAGTGTTCTCTCAGATGAACCACTAAATTTGATTAAAGCTCTACCTATCTCAGCTGCTAATTATCAGGTAGCCTATAACCTGCTCAAAGATAGATACCATTCACCTCTACGACTCGCTTCGCTACATCTCAATCAACTACTAGATTTACCCTCAGTCAATAACACTCCTTCTCAAATGAGATATTTTCTGAACTCTTATAATGAAAATATCCAAGCGCTCCAAGGTATTGAAGTTGATATTACAACTCAAGAAAATCCTCTCTTGTCGGCTATTATCTTAAGAAAAATGGATATTAATCTCAGAAGAAAATATGAACATTATCGCTCAACAATTCACTCTAGCGAAAACAAGGACACTGTATTTATTCCAAAGGCCGATGAAATAATAAAATTCATTAATCAAGAATGCTCTGAAATTGAGGAAGCATCACCTCCGAATTACCCTCAGCTCTCGACTGTCTCGTCTCCTCTCAACACTCAATCTCGTGGTCGTGGTCGTGGAATAATAGTTGATGTCTCGAAACCTCTACAACAATTTAGATTTCAACAATCTACTCCTCGCGGTCGAGGATATTTTCGCACTATCTCACCACCGGCCTCATACGCAAATATTGTCTCGCAAAATCAGACCTCAGTTACAAATAACTCAACTCAACAGGTCTCTAAACCTCCAATGAAACAAAGAAGAGAGTCTGACACACCCTCCAAAGCGGATTGCTCTTATTGTGGCTCTGACAGACATAGAATTTATACTTGTCCAGAATTCAACAATCTTTCAGTAGAAAGGCGCTTACATTTTGTATCAGTCTCGAATAGTTGCTCGAATTGTCTTGGTCATCGCCATGAACTATCACAATGCTCTTCTCAACGCTCGTGTCAAATATGTGATAGACGTCACCACTCGCTGCTGCATATTAAGAAAACATCTGCCTCCACTCCTCGTAACAGCAGACCTACCAGTCCCTCGCAATGACTATCTACTCGAACCTCGGATTCCACTGCTCGGAACTCTCTCACTCGAAACGCCGAATCTACTCACCACTCTCAATCAAATGTTAAAATACTACCGCTCTCAAAAACTTCCGTTAATAAAATATCTCAACAACTCTTCATTGGTGCGGCTCAGGAGGAATCTCTTACCACTCTTCTTCCTACAGCTCTCGTACGTTTATCAACTCGTGATGGACATACTGTCGTCGCCAGAGCTGTATTAGATACAGCAGCTCAAGCTACATTTATTACTGAGCATATAGCAACAATATTAAAGATCTCTCGAACTTACTGTTCAAAACTAACAATTAGTGGCATCTCAGGCACTAGTACTCGCTCTCGTGGTGTGACTAATGTGACTCTGAAAACTCTCAAAGGTGATATTATTGCACCAGATCACAAAGTGATGATATTATCCAGCATCACTGGAGACATGCCTCAGAAAAATCTCTCTCCTGCTGTACTAAAGGCCACAGAATTTCTCACGCTAGCCGATCCTCAGTTTCATAAAAGAGCTCCCATTGACGTACTCCTCGGAGCTGATATCTTCTCACAACTCATAACAGGCGCAACTCTAGATCTCGGCTCGGACATGCCTCAAGCATGGCACACATCTCTCGGATATGTATTAATTGGTTCTACAGTAGCTATAGACCTTCCTGCTCATGAAATTACGTCTCATACTCTTCTCTCTACTAGCGATCTCTCAGAAGTTGAATCTCAACCTCTCAACGCTCTCACGGTCTCTGCAGACTCTCCAGCTCTTGAGCTTCTCAACCGCTTCTCCTCATGGACGACTCTAGTCCGTGTAGTAGCGCTTCTCTTGCGCTTTCAACACAACTCTCTGTGTAAGAATCATCTTCAGAAAAATGTGAATTCTCTCTCCTCAACACTCTCTTGGCGACTGGGTCGCATTGTCAAAACTCACCCTGGTAAAGATAATACTGTGAGAGTAGTGGATGTCAGAACAGCAAACGGCATACTCTCTCGTCCAGCTGTCAAGGTGTCACCTCTCCCCCTCGAATAATCTCTTAGTCTCACTTCTCATGTCTCAGTGGTGGATCGAGTAACTATTGTAGACATGAGAAATCTCGCTCTTAATCTCTTCTCGTTTGTCTCTCCTCTCTGGACACTCTTGTCTCTCCTCTCTGGACACTCTCTTGTCTCTTCTCTCTGGTCTCTACCTTTCATACCTCATATGTTGAACCATTGGTTCAAGGCGGGGGGTATGTTACGGCCAATCTTATCTGCTATAAGATAATAGCCACCCGCCCTAGCTCTTAGCCTCCCTCTTAGTTGGTCTCGCTCGGCCCGTGAGTGAGGTGGCTCGGTGGTACACGGTAGTTCTCGGTAAGCCATAGCAGACAGTGCAATTGTCTCTTACTCAGTGCCCAAACGCGAATACTCTCTCATCCTCTCTCACTCATACTCTCTGTCTCTCACTCTCCTCACTCACTCTCTTCCTCTCTATCACTCTCACTCTCTCACACTTCCTCTTCCACACTCATATATCATCACACTACAAATACCAGACTGGACGACTACAAGCAGCAGGAAATAAGGGGCGCCCCTCCTCATCTCTCCAACTCAGCTCAACGTCTGGTAAGTGTACATCTAACACTCATTACTCTCCCTCTTATTCTCATATGGTCCTCCACTTGCTCTCCTCTCTCCTCAATTCCTCTAAGCTACCACAGGCCTCAACATTTGGTCCCACGGGCCAGATTACGCCCTCACATTTGCTCCTCCTAGGACGTATACTCAAACGCCCTTACAGCATCCCTCCAGTATCTCCAGTATAAGTGAGTAAAAAACATAATTTAAATGCAAATACAGAGTCAGTTTTGACATCAGATTGTTCATCAATCAAGTATTTCGTCATGGAAAACATCACAGTATATAAAAAATATCTACTGTAGTTAAATCAGCATATATATAGATGGTGTGCCAGGTTGTGGAAAAACTCATGCAATGCTATATCAGCACAAACCAGGTTCTGTGCCAAACAAGAGCAGGAATCAATGAAATCAGAAAGAAATCAATAGAAAATATGATGATATAATTAAAACAAACTGCAGGACAGTATCATCATTCATAACAAATTGCTCAGAAAAAATATGATAGAGTTTTCATAGATGAAGCAATCTCAATGCATGCTGGTTATATAGGATTTGTCTCGGCATTATCAGGTTGATCAAAAATATTTCTGTTAGGCAACTCTAACCAAATTCCATATATTGAAAGAAACAAACTTCGAACTAAATGATCTCACCCTTCTTTCTTTTGCGAATACATAAGAAAGTTATCTGTAATGCATAGATGCCCAATTGATGTGTGCTTCACACTTTCGAAATTCTTCAATAATATAAAGACAACTAATATGAAGTCAATACAAAGAACAATCTCGTGTGATGAATTTTTACTATTGAAGATAGATAAACTTCTTTTGACCTACACGGTAGCTGAGAAGATGACGCTGCAAGAAGTTCTGTATAATAAATTAGATAATACTACGAAGATTCACACCATTCACAAAAGAACAGGGACTGGCTAATAAAAAGTCGTACAAGTGCGCATCGATATTAAGCATTGGGAAATTTATAACAGCGTCCACTATACAATTGGCGCCCTGAATAGACATACACACAAATTCAGATACATACCGACAGGAGAGGATGATCTAATGCTAACATTTCTTAAAAGAATTCAAAATTATGAAGATGCTTATCTAATAAATTGGCATAAAGAAAGGGCCGGAGTAGCTGGCCTTTAATCAACAATAAAAAATGAATAGTAACATATTACGTTTCATAATTAATTAGATTTATTTGATCAGATAAATTACTTGGTTACGAAAATTAAGACCCTTCTTTTTATTGGACCGAAGATTTTCAAAGGACTTCTGGCACACATTAAAGATGAAATTTCTTATAGCGTTTTAAAAAGAATCTGAAAACTTGGTTAATTGCTTGTGAAGTAAGTCTCTGTGAGGAATTAATGATGGGCTAATGATTAAATTAAAATTATTGACTAAAGCAGTACTTCTATAGCATGCATATATAATGTACTACATTTTTATAATATAACATTACTTCTATAGCGTGCATATATACCACATCTTTATAATATACTATAATAATTTAATAATATAGATTACTTATAATATTCACATTATTAATACACTAATTAACATTTTATTTGAGCAGATTTATAACAATTATTAATTTAGAATTATAGTAACTTCAAAATGATATGCCAAATTGAATGGCTCTCCAGCCTAATACATACATTTTTATAGTGGGGTTATAAATAATATATAAAACTTTTTGATATTCATTATTATTATTGTACTTGTTGTTAATGTGCTCCTTTTATTAAAGTAAATGAACTCCTCCATTATATTGGTTAGATTTCCAGAGAAAAATTGAAAAAAAAAACCGTTGCATAATGAAGTTATACAGCTGGAGTCACTTTTCCATACAGGCTCCAGAGTCTAGACCAATGGGAAGTTATCATTTCTCCCTATTTGAATTAGATTTCAAACATACAACCGATTGTCAACAATTCAGGATTCTAGGTTATGCTGATTTATAGACAAGCAAAAGTAAGTTATTGGTAGTCGTAGATAAAATCGTATTCAACCTGTAAACCTGATGTCTGTGGATTATTAATGAGATTAGAGTTAGCCATAAGAAAGTAGAGAGATTGAGTAATGCAATTCAAAAGTGACGAATAAGCATTTTATATAATGAACAAAGAATAATCATGTTCATTAGGGACTCCATTCATCAAGGTTATTGGTATAAGTCTAACATAATCATTTAAATTTTTCCAGAAACCCCATTTGAATAGCGTCATCCAGTTGAGATGGAGGTAGCAGTGGTACTGTGCATACGTTGTCTGAACAGGCTCTGCGAATTTTGAAGCATAGAATTTTAATTCGAACGGATAAGTAGTATTTTTGTTTATTATTATTAGTATTTATAATATCTTAATAATTTACATCATTAACTTGTCTAATATAAGTTAAAGTATTTAAATAAAAAGTCAAATTCTATTTTCGAGGTTAGGTGTACCGATATTGATAAATTTTCTTGTAATTAAATAGTCTCAAGTTGACAATTGTAATAAATTAAGTAATATTTCATTAAACATTTAACTAAAATCAATTGAAAACAATTTTTAGCTAGGAAAATGAGTCCAAACAAGGCATCTAAATCTAATTGTTCAACTAAAACTCAAGTAGCTACGCGATCTCAGCAATTATTAACGAAAAAATCTCCAACAGCTCTTAAAGCTACTGTAGATGTAGAAGAAAAGGTTGCTAAACTATTGAGTGATCACACCAAATTGAAAACAAAATTAGAAACATCACTAAAAAATTCTGAGGAAGAACGAATAGGGTTAGTGGATCACATAAAATCTCTGGAAGTTATTATAAAATTGCAGCAGGAAGACCATAAAACTGAAATACTAAATCTCACGAGTCAATGTAGGTCTATGTCAGAGGAAATCGAAATATTAAAATCAAAAATAAACTTGGCTAATGTAAGATCTGAACCTCTGATCAATACAAAAAAAGTAGAACCTAAATCAAATGGGGAAAAAATAAATAGAAATGGTCAAACAAAAACGTATAGTCAGGTTTTGCAAACAGCAACCAAAACTAAAGTAAGGGCAAATAACGATAGGAAAGGTAGAGTACTGCTCTTGACATCCAGTCATGGACGAGACTGTAGTGACCTACTAAATAAAAGATTAAAAAATAAGTATGAAGTTCAGAGCTTTTTCAAACCAAGTGCCCCTATAAACGCTATCGTAGAGTCAGCACAGGAACAAACTAAAGATTTTGGTAAAAACGATTTTCTAATAGTACTGGGTGGCTCAAACAATATAAATGAACCTAATCTAAAACATCTTCCTGAAATAAATGAAAAAATTAAAGAGATTGTGCCACTCAGCCAAAAAACTAATGTAATAATAAGTACAATTCCGTATAGGTTTGATAGGCCAGAGCTAAATGAAGCCATTAAGTCAACAAATAAATCAATTCATAATACAATCAACAGCCTAAAAAATAAGAATTCTAAGCAGTTGGGGATTTGTTTTCTAAATGAAAGGCTGAAAAAACAAAACTTCACTAATCATGGTCTACATCTAAATCAATCTGGCAAAGTAATATTTTGTAATAGGCTGGCAGAGCTGATTGAAAGTCGTTTGCAATCTACTGTCAATAATTCTCCTAAACAATCATCTAACGAACCTTTTTTAGTAAAGTGGCTCAAAACCGGGAAGGGAAACTAGTTTCAGATGATAAATTCATATCTTCAATTGTATTAAAAGACGTTAATCGATCAAAAAATCAGGATAGCATTAGTGGAAGGAACTCTTGTAGCAATCTGATAGGCTCTCAAGATTCTAAGAGATTAAGTAAATCTACTTCAATATGCAAAAGCAACGATAAAGTAATAAGGGATGATAGGGAAGTACCGGTACTCACTGTGTTTCATCAGAATATTCAATACATTCGTAACAAAATAGATAGAATCGAAGTATTTTTTAAAGAAGAGGCTCCTGATATAGCTATTTTCACAGAGCATGGTTTAAAAGAAGATGAATTGTCACAACTTAATATTCCAAACTATTCATTGAAAACGTCGTATTGCAGGACATCTCATCGAAGTGGGGGAGTAGCTATCTTCACTAAAAATGCTAAGAATATGCAAACATTTAATTTAGAATATGCAGAGAAATTTGCTGTTGAAATGGATTTAGAAGTTACTGGTTTGAGAGTAAAAATCGACAATAATTTCGAAGTAGCGGTGTTAGGTATTTACAGGTCACCAAATGGGGAATGGAACAATTTTTGTGAACTATTCAATAGGCTTTTAGAGATTACTACTACTCGTTTTACAAACGTTATTGTAGCGGGAGATTTCAATACAGACTTTGCAACACAGAATAAAATGACAGAAGATTTAAAGGATATTATATGCATGAATAACTTGGAAATAAAAGTTCATGAATATACCAGAGTCACAAGAACATCACAAACTATAATTGATAACATCCTTACTAATATAGATTACTCTAAAACAAGATTAGGCGGCTCGGAACTATCTGATCATGACTATCAAATCTTAGAGGTGGGGTTGCAAGGTCATAAATCAATTAAAAAGAGTAGAGTAATGAAAGAAATTCAACAATGTGAACAGGGGAATATCGATTGTTTGAAGCAGAATCTGCTACAAGAAAACTGGAGTAGGGTTTACAATAGCAATAGTTTAAATGACAAATATGATAGTTTCATTAATATTTTAAGGTTTCATATTACTATGAGTTGTCCAGTTAAAAAAGTCCCTGTAAAGAACAAATTAGACAAGATTGAAGAGTGGATAACTGATGATATCCTTGCAGAAAGAAATAGGGTTAAAGATGCATATGATGAATTCAAACTATCTAGAAATATGTTAAGTGAAGATAATTACAAAGCTCTAAAGAAAAACTATATGAAAAAAGTGAAAAGAGCGAAATGTAAGAAAACAGCTGAAATTTTGAATAATAGTGTGTACTTTAACACAGCAGTGTGGGATGTAATAAACAAAAATAGGCAAGTAGCTCATGTAGATGCTTATACTAGTGTCCCCAGAATAATTAACGAAAATAACAAATATATTGATGATAGTGTAGACATTTGTAATTTCTTTAACAGATATTATCAACTGGTTGCTAAGGATCTTCAAAAATCTCTTAATACAGATATTAGTGATGCAAACATGAGGAATACTGAGGGGATTCAGAACGAATTAAAATTCCACCCAGTATGCCAAGACGAGTTGTCAAATATCATTGATAGTTTAAATAATAAAAAAACTGTAGGAATGGATGGGGTATCCAGTAAAATTCTGAAAGAATGTAAAGATCAATTGTTAGACCCTTTGATTCATCTGATCAATCATTCATTAGAACAAGGTGTTTTTCCAGATAATTTAAAAGAGGGGAAGATCTTGCCAATCTTCAAAAGTGGCGATAGAGAAAAGGTAGAAAACTATAGGCCCATTAGTATTTTAAATGTAATAAGTAAAATTTTTGAAAGAGTAGTTCTAAATAGGTTACTTCTGCACCTTCAAGAAGCTAACTTTATCTGTGATGAACAGCATGGCTTCCAGAAAGGGAGATCAACAAAAACAGCCATAGTTTCTCTAGTTGAAAAACTAATAGATATATTAGATTCAGGTGATAAAGCTACTGCAATCTTCTTAGATCTGTCAAAGGCATTTGATTGTGTTAATCATAGAACTTTATTGGAAATACTGCAAAATGTAGGTGTAAATGGGGTTGAACTGAAATGGTTTGAATCATATCTTATTGGGAGAAAACAATGTGTAGAACTAACTACAGTAGTTGGTAATAGTATAGTAAAGAATAAATCTAATAAATTAGAGGTGCAAGCTGGAGTGCCTCAGGGGTCAATACTAGGTCCATTGCTTTTTTTGTTATATGTCAACCGTTTACCTAAAGAATTAATTAGTGGTAGAGCCCTCTTATTTGCTGATGATACATCACTCATTTTCAGCAATTCCATTCTAGATAATTTAGAAATAAGTGCCCATATAGGTGTGCAGTCCATTGTCCAATTTTTAAACCAGTTGAAATTAACTATAAATAGTAAAAAATGCCAATACCTTCAATTCAAAAACAAACATAATTTAAATGAAGATAGGGCTATAAACATGTTTGTAAACGATAATCAATTAGACCAGGAAGAAAAAATTGCATTTCTAGGAGTTATGTTGGATAGACGATTGACCTGGACTCCATACATTGAGAAAATATGTAGTAAAATTTCATCTGGGGTATTTGTCCTGCGACAGCTCGCTAGATTGAATGAAAAAAAGTTACTTTTTACAGCTTACCATGGGCTCTTACTGTCACATATTAGGTATGCTATCTTAGTATGGGGTAATTCATCAAAACAAAATCTTGATAGGGTGTTTAAGATCCAAAAGAAAGCGGTTAGGTGTATAGAAAGAGTAAATAGATTAGATTCATGTAGGCCGTTGTTCAAGAGACTTGGTCTCCTAACTGTACCCTGCTTATATGTGTATGAAGCTACTTTATATGTAAAAACGAATGATATTAACCAAAATCTTGATGTACATGATTATAATACAAGAAGCCGAGGAGATTATCACTTGGTGAGTCACAATAGTAGCCTATTCAAACAAAAACCTAGTTATATTGGTAGGAAATTCTACAACAAGCTACCGCAGTTTTTGAAAAGTCTTGAAAATATAGAAATATTTAAAAATCAATTGAAGAAATATTTAGTTGATAAAGCTTTTTATAGTGTACAAGAGTTCCTTTCACATCAAAATTAAGCCTCACCTCAACTAATTGAAGTAATTATGGTATCTAGTGTATAATATTGTTGATCTGACTTGTCTTATACTCCTTAACTGGAGTCTCCAAGACGTAATCTACAAAAAAAAAAAAAAAAAAAAAAAAAAAAAGTTCCGTATTATATTGATTTCTACCTTTGAATATTGTCTATAAGTATATACAGTATGACAAAATTATCTTTAAAATTCGTTGATATTATTACTACAACACTAGGCTACTATGATTCACAGAGTTTGTATTATTATTATTAATTGCACTATATTATAATGTAATTATTTAGTATAATTATTAATTAAACATCAACTATTGAACTTGAAGAGATGCTTGAAGAAAAGAAAGCTTAAAACTTGGCTTCTGTCTCTTATCCCTGAATTTGTAGAAGGCTTGTTCCAAGTCAGTGCTTGAAGCTTATGCTCAGGGATTACCTTGTAAGCAGATTTATTTATGTTTTTTTCATTTTTTTCTCTTTGATTTGTGTTGCAATTCACACACTCACTCAGGTTTCCCATATGTTTTCCTTCTTTATTGCTTGTTCCTTGAAATTATAATCTACCCCTTCATTTTTCAATATATAATTTAAAATTCAATCTATCCTTTTCCTTTTTTTTAATCATCCTTTTTTGTATTTTGCAACAGCAAAATTGTATTAGTATTGTAAAATAGTATTTCGACTCCCTCCAGCGATCCACAAGTGTGCCTTGTGTACTGGGATGTATGTTGTCAAAAATTCTATCTTTCTTTCAGTAACTTAATTAGTGTGTTTTGTTTTATATGTGCTATTTTTTGCACTAATGTGTTATTAGTTGAGGAACTGTGTACAATAATGTGTTATTAGCAGGTAATTGTATGCGTCTGTGTTATTAGCAGGTAATTGTGATATAAGCAATGAGCTTACATAATCACAGATTCATGAATAATGCAACTTTAATACTGGAACATCAAGTTTCAGAAATATGAAATTACATTTCATGATTTAGAAGCGCATTTTTGTGGAATTACCTATTATTTAGAACGGCCACACCAACAGTTGATCTAGCTGAAGACATTGAAGCCACAAACGTCCACTGCCTCACTTGGGGATCCCATCTTTCGACAGTGTTCAAGTAGCTCCAGCCATCATGACCACCAACTGCGTACAACGGACCACCAAGAACTCCAACGCCTGGTCAGACAGGTACACATTTAAAACTTTTGAGGCATTTCAATTCAAATTCCAATAGAATAACTGGCAACATAGTAATTATTAGTAATAGTAATAATGAATAATTAATAATAAACATAGTTAAACTCTACACCGGGTTACGCAAGTACAAATTTAAAACTTTTGAGGCTCTGAAGTTGAGAAAGTAATGAATGCTAATAATAATCTTCCGAATTATTAAAAATATTTCTATAAGCGTATTTGTAGGTGTAATTATCATAGCATCATCATCATCATCATCCTTGAACACTTTCGCTTGATTGCGCTTGCCAATTTTATAAGTAGGTCAGAAATATTTATTAAAATTAAATTCCTTAAAAACATTAGCTATTCATGATATTTTTTCTATTCCTACTTCTAACATTATAATTATTTTTCAACTTCATACTTCATTCATTCATTTATTTCTCCATTTTTTTAAATAATCATCATTCACAATTTATTTTTATTAATATTATTATTATTTATTTATTATTATTATTATTATCATCATAATTATTGTTTATTAGAAAAATAAATGAATAGCAATCTGGAGTTTTCAGAATGATTTATTTAGCAAATTAATTATTAGTCCAGATTGTAAAAATTCCACTGTAATAGATGAATAATTGAGAAAAATAATTTCTGAAATCCCTGAGAAAGCCCAAACTATTGTTTGTTAAATGAGGTAAATTTCAAATTTATTAGATTCTACAATTTTATCAAAGTGCATTTTAATTTTTATTCAATAACTTTATTTTATGTAGTGGTGTTATAGTATAAATTTTTATTCAAATTAATAGATAAAAAAATATCCATAAAATCCCAGTTTACACCCAAGTTACTTGAGTTTAAAGTATTTCTTGATGATAAACTGTTCAATTTTTAATTTATTATTTATCCATTTTTATTCATTATTCATGTATAAATTTTTTTAAAAAATGCCTGTTTAAGCCCAAACTATTGTAAAATGAGCTAAATTTCAAATTTAATTCATTAGATTCTCCAATTTTATCTATCAATCAATCATTATACATCATTAATTATTCAATATCCATAATTTATGATTTATTATTGATTATTTATCATTTGATGAAATTATTTATAATTAAATTAATAAATTCTACTCGATTTTCTATTAAAAATGAATAACTAAATATTCCTTAGAATTTAGATTTGTGAACAAAAACGATTTGTGAAAAAAATCCCATGAGCTGGGAGCGAACCCAGAGCTCGATAGCATATTACTCAAGCAATGAGGCTATGGCTTATTTTTTATTTAATCTGATGCAATTAGAACCATTTCAATAATGAAGCATTTCAGGAAACAGTTGCAAGTTACAAAAATGACATTTTTAATAGTGATAAGCTTAATGTGGCTGCTGATTTTGTTGCTAGATGGCACAATACTGTTATGGGTTCTAATGTCTAAAATAAGGCTAGCAACACTAAAGTTCACACTTGCACTTTATTTACACAAATTAGTCTGATTACACAAATTAATTGTAAGTTCAATTAATTAAATAAAAACAGATCATCAAATGACCAGCTAATACTTATTTTGAGTAATTATTTACAAGAATTAATGAATAAGTTATTACAGACTGATCAATAATAAAAGAAACAAGAGTCCAATAAACTGTACAATAATGCAGAAAGAAATTATGATGTTGAAGATCCATCTTGTTTCCACTAATATGTAATATAAACTTAATAAAACAACTTTTGAATGGAAATTAACTCACGTTATGGCGTGACGGCCGTTTCGCTCTGTTGTCTAGAGCATCGTCAGACGACCCACAGTACACTGACTTAAGGTATGAGTTTGAGGGTTATGTATGTTGGAATGGTGGTGGGGTGGGGGGATGAGTAGGCGGGAGGTATGAAATTGGGATTATTTTGTCAAATAGAGTATGTGAGAAGAAGTTAAGTTGATCATTTAAAATGTTGTCAGGTTCCTGCTTTGCATGTTTGTAAATCTCATATTGTTCTAGAACATTGAGTTTCTGGCTTTTGTGAGTGAAGTGTAGTGTGTCTAAATTAGTGTCAATGTCTGTATAACTGTGGCCTGTTGAAATGATGTGTTCAGCAAAAGTGGAATGTGTGTTTGGGTGTGAGATGGCTCTTGTGTGTTCTTTGAATCTAGTGGTGAATGTCCTGCCAGTTTGTCCTATATAGAACTTGTTGCAGTCATCACATTTCAATTTGTAAATTCCAGATCTGTTGTACTTGTTTTGAGATGTTGTCTGAGAATGCAGGTGTTTTTTGAGTGAATTAGTTGTTCTGTAAGCTATTTCATATTTGAGTTTCCTTAATGAAGCTGCTATTTTATGAGTTTTGTTGTTGAGGTAGGTAAGTGTGATGAATGTATGGGGGTTGTCATTCTGTTTGTTGCTGGTGTGAGTGATTGGTTTTGTTGATATTCTGTGCAGTAGTTTGTCTATTAGTGTGTGTTTGTAACCATTCTGTTGTGCTATGTTTTTTATAGTATTCAATTCTATATTGTAATCTTCTTGTGACATAGGAATGTTTGTTAGTCGGTGGAGCATGTGATTGAAATCACCCAACCCAACATAAACACGCCGCTTTCTGAAATGATAAAAAGAGCAACTAATCACTTACAAAAACACAGTCCAATTTGTTATTTGACAGTCCCAAATAATATCATTTTACACAACGTCTTTAAACTATTAGTAAGCTGCATAAACAGTAAACACTTGTCTCTGCACTTGACACTGTCTAAAGACTGAATAAAGCACTGTTTACTCCACTGGCACTGGATTGTCTCTGTCACGAGATCTGTAATACAATCTGTCACACAGGGTTGTAAAACTAACTGTCACACAAGCTTTTGTAAGACTCAAGCACTCAACTCAATGGTTCACATGAACTCCTTTATATACGAGATAGTTGTCATAATTCCAAGAACTGGAGCCTACCAGACGCTTCGAGAAGGCCACAGAACATGACCTTGATTGTTCAAGAAGTCTAGAAATCTCGAGAAGTATAACTGAGTGCGAGAGTTGCACACTTGAAGAATAAGAGTGACAAAGACATGTGAAGAGCAAGAGAATGAAGATCGGATGTCGAAGTCACGTCCAACCATGAAAACAATAGAATGATATAAATAGAACAAGTGCGTGAATAATTGCTTGTTTGCTTTCGTAACAATACGTTTTCCAGTTTATGAAAATAATAATAATATTAATAAAAATAAATTGTGAATGATGATTATTTTAAAAAATGGAGAAATAAATGAATGAATGAAGTATGAAGTTGAAAAATAATTATAATGTTAGAAGTAGGAATAGAAAAAATATCATGAATAGCTAATGTTTTTAAGGAATTTAATTTTAATAAATATTTCTGACCTACTTATAAAATTGGCAAGCGCAATCAAGCGAAAGTGTTCAAGGATGATGATGATGATGATGATGATGCTATGATAATTACACCTACAAATACGCTTATAGAAATATTTTTAATAATTAGGAAGATTATTATTAGCATTCATTACTTCCTCAACTTCAGAGCAAAGCCTGGCTTTTTCTAGTTATCTATATAATTAGTATTATTTTCTTATGGTAAATTCAACGACTTGAAGTTGTTGAATTTACAATGAAAAGTTAATATTAACAACTCAGATCGTTATGGAACAAGAAATCCATGAATAATTAGTATATCTGTAGAAACTGTATGAAGCTGAAATGCGTCAAGTTGACAATCGATGATATTAATTTGAATAGTTTGGTGCTAGTTAATTTTTGTGTAACATGATCACATAATATGAAAATCATATTTCCATACATAGGCCTATATATAAATCTCAAAGTTTGACATATTAATTTTAAATTGTAGACACTTGAATTGGGCAAATTAGGCTAGATTAGCTGAGAAATTCTTTTGAATTTCAAGTACAGTAGAAGCTTGGTTATCGGACCCCGTTCATCCGAATCTTCGGATCATCCGAATCAAGTGTTGGACGAAAAACTAATATTGCCATAAGTTTAGGGTGTATTTGTAATTGAAGATAATTTAAGTAGTTTGTGTGTTTTAAAATGTTATATTTTTTACTATTTAGTGTTTGTGAAGATCTATTTAGTGTTTGTGAATGTCAATGGGTAAGTTTAATTTTGGTTTTTATTACAATTTCGTTCATTTCTTAAATACTCTCCGGATTTTCGATCATCCGGATTGCTTCCGGTCCCAGTTAGTAAACAAGGTTCTACTGTAATATGATCATTAATTATTTATTATTTGTGATACTTTCTTGGGAATGTTATCTAAATCAATATCCTCAAAACGGCTGTTTCTTGTTATATTTTCCTAGTATAAGCTAGAAATAAGTTGCTTTTTGCCCCTTGGCAAAATTAGTTATTTGCAAGAAAGTTCTCCAGCATGGGGAGCTCACTAGAATTTATTTATATTTATTTTCATAATAGTTTGATAATATTTTTTTTTAATAGAAAATCCATTTATCTATGAAAAGACAATACTTCCAAAATACAAAACAAATTTTCCATGTATTTTTAATTAATCGTATTTTTGAGTCAGGTTGCATTCAATCAGTACGTACCAAGGCCATGCCTGTGCGTTGCCATTGGTGGCAATGAAGCCCAGGACTTGGTCTGAATGTCAAAGCACTCGACTGAATTGAGAGTCTTGAGTCCATCACGACCGCCGACAACATATAGCTTTCCCTCGACAACTGCAGCACCAAATTGCAGGCGTCTGCCCAGGAGATTGGCCACATGACTCCACCGATTTGACCACAGATCGTATTGCTCTATGCTTGTTGCACCAGCTGAAACAAATTCAATTGAATTAAGCAAAGAATCGGTCAAATCTGATCACCATTGCGACATCCAAAAGCTCACACGAAAAATAAATATTTGACATTACGCCATTAATATAAGTCAATAGAAATATAATAATTATAATATAATTATTATGTATGTAACATATTCAAAATTTGTGAAGGGAGCTTGAGTCTGCTGCGCCTTCACATTCGTAGTAAATTTGTCACAATAAATAAATAAACCATTCTACCGACTCAATAGCAACATTCTTCTTTATTATGCGAAAAGAGGTATGAACTCAATCTATTATTAATTTATCTAGAAATAATTGGGAAAAGAATCAACATGAGTGTAGAAATGTTATATTTTTTTAAATTAAAATTCATTATTGACAAATACTACGCTTTGTCACATTCAGTAAACGCAGGACTACTTAATAAATCAATTATTATTCATTTTGTACAAGAAGAAATAGTATCGGAAAGCAATACACAGATGTGAGAAACTGCTATTTTTTGCATTATTCATACTGTATCTCATTATTATAGTAATTTAGCCATAGAACAAGCAAGGTAAAATAAAGTATTCTCTAGCAACAAGGAACCGTTATTTTTCCCATACATGGTTCCTTGCCCCATGGAAATTAATTAACTACTAACTGGAAATTAATTGGAATTATGAGCATAGAAAGCTGATTCCTGGTTAGAATAGAGCATTGAGTACAACGGACCATTATAGGCTTGTTATTTGGATGTTATCTCCCTTCAACGTTTCTAAATTGTTTAATACGTTTATTACATAATCACGTTCATTACGTTTCGGGTACTAGTAACTCAGAGCGAATTTTCAACAAACTACTAGTTGTGTAATGAATAATAAGACGAAGTTGTCACAACCACATTTATTGAAAATAGGGAGATACTAGTTTCGGATGTTACTCCATTATCAATCTCAAACAAACTAAATCTAAAGTACAGAGTAGCTTAATATATACCAAACACGGAATGATATTATTGGCTAAGGGATAGGCTGACTTCATTGACGGTATGTGATTGGCTCAAGGCCATAACAAGTCACGCCCTCTGGTGGGAGGAGCAACAAGCAAAAATATGAATCAAAGCAAGAACTAAAAACCAAGAACATCTAGAAAGTAACAAAGAAGAACAATAAACAAGTAAATTGGGCTAGAATTGAATCATTTTAACTTTGATTCTTATTTTTGCTTGTTTCTCCTTCCACCAGAGGGCGTGGCTTGTTATGGCCTTCAGCCAATCACATACCGTCAATGAAGTCAGCCTATCCCTTAGCCAATAGTATCATTCCGTGTTTAGTATATACATTAAGCTACTCTGTACTTTAGATTTAGTTTGTTTGAGATTGATAATGGAGTAACATCCGAAACTAGTATCTCACTATTTTTAATAAATGTGGTTGTGACAAATTATTATTCATTATGGATATCTTCCACAATACCACCTTCACCATTACGAAGAAAGCTACTAGTTGTAGCTGATTTCATTGAAATTTCGAACTAATTCAATTTTCGATTGAGATTTCATCAGTCTGAAAAGATGGAGTCAACAAAAATAACTTCTTTAGTTATCTTTATATGGTGCTAGTTATTAGCTGGAATAGCACCTTTGTTAGCATCCATTCCACCAACTGCATAGATAATTCCAACAGTCGATTTGCGAGGACGCGTTCTCACTGATTGCAGCATGGGTCTTCGCTCAGGCAACAGATGATAATTGAGCGCTTCCATAATTAGTTCTTGACAAATTGCGTCATCTTTGAACAGATCTTCAGTCTGTACTTGGTCAGCAATGAACTGAAAAAATAAACAATATTTATAGAACTAAAATACAAATACAACTTTAAAAGGATTGAATATTAAATTCTACATTACCGAATTGATCAATCGAATGACTTAACTTGGAAAAATCAGAAGGATATATTGTAAGGGAAAGAAAAATTCTACAATAAATTAATCTCACCTTACAAAGTAACCAAATTAATTATAATTTGTCTCTAAGAGTGCTTCCACAGTGGAGCAGCAAGATTCGAGGATAATCACCATCGCAAAATCAAGCAAATGCTATATAAAGGTAGTTAGTATTCACACAGCTCCCAACTATAATACACAGCAAGACATTGATTTTTCGATGGTGACTATCCATTGGATGCTCCCATGTCCAAACATTCTGGTAAATTTTATAATAATATTAAAACAGAATCTACACATACGAAGAAAGATGAGATACTGTGGATTCTATATCATAGAAATTCTCTAGAAGCAATATAGAATCTGCGTATCTCCATCTACGAAAATTCCGTTTTACAAGCGCTTTTACAAAAGAATAACACTTAATTGAAAAATAATGTTACAAAAGTAAACAAAGCAGTTATTTACGCACTTGATCTACATACATCGTTCCATTCATGGTCAAACGTGACTTGAAATCTGAACCTTCTCATTCTCTCCCGTTAAATGTCTTTCTCACTCCTGTTCTTTATATTTGCGTCCGTTGCACTCAATTGAATTTCTCGAGTATTCTACAATCTTCCTGAACAATCGAGGTCGTGTTCTACTATATTCTATCACCGTCCATGGCATTCTTGAAGCATCTAGAAGCCGCCAGTTCTTGGAATTATACAGCTATAACAGCTATATAAAGAAGTCGACGTGAGCAAGCTAGTTGAGTCTCACAAAAGCTTGCGTGACAGTTAGTCTTAAAAGCTGGCGTGTCAGATTGTGTTACAGTTCTCGTGCTATTGGAGTAAACAGTGATCGATTCCAGTGTAAAGTGAAGAGATAAGAGTTTACTATTTGTGCAGCTTACTAATAGTTTAAAGACGTTGTGTCAAGTGATATTATTTGGGACTGTCAAATAATGAATTGGACTGTGTTTTGTAAGTTATTAGTTGCTCTTTATAATTTATTTCGATATTATTGTATAGTTTATTGGACTCTTGATTCTTTTATTATTGATCAGCCTGTAATTAATTATTCATTAATTCTAGTAAATAATTACTGAAAATAAGTATTAGCTTGTCATTTGTTGATCTGTTTTTCTTTATTAATTGAACTTGCAATTAGTGTGTGTAAATAGAATTAGTTGTGTAAATAAGGTGCAAGTGTGAACTTTGGTGTTGCCAGCCTTATTTTAGCCATTAGAACCCGTAACAATAAGTTTGAGATAAAAAATGCCGCATTATAAACTAACAAAGATTTAGAAAGATCAAAGAAAATATTTAATTTAGAATAAATTAAAGCCTTGATAACAACTTGAAGTTGAGCATGAAGAGGTAATCTCGAAAATATCGAATAAATACCTGTCAATGCCTGTAAATATCAGATTAAAACCGATTGACAAGCAGCTGTAGTTTAATTTGTTAGAGCGCTCAACTCTGGCGGCTTCTGTGGCTGTCGCCGGTTCGATTCCCATTCAGCCTCGCTTCTTCATATTATCAGATTCAGCTCATTACCCCAGCAAACGTCTAAGTCTCATGTGAGCATTATCAGCAAAATGAAAAATATAAATATCTAGCTTTTAACATAAAACATAATGATGAAGAATGTCATCAAATGCTATGATGGGGTAAGAGATGTGAATATTATCATATAAGTGAATTAATAAAATTAGTTCTACAAATATAGAATCTAAATTAAAACTTACAGATGCGGGAAGAAGAGGCAGTTTTATGAGTGACAAAAGTTTTCCAACATAGTTCTGTCGATTTGGAATATCATGCTTTATCCACAATTTCAATGCCTGTGAAAATAAAAATAAAACATTGATTTTTCATTGACTGTGAACATAAAACAATAATTTGAACAACGTTGCCAAAAATTACACAAAAATTGAAATTTGTTAAGCTTAAGAAATAACCTAAAAATTCATCGTAGTTGCAGTCATTAATTCATCTAAAATTAGACATAGTCCAATGAATTACGTAAAATTTTGGCACGTCTAAATAATATTTTATTGATGTTACTGTTATGTTATTGAAGCAATAAAGATCTACAATAGAAAAAAAACAATTAGGGCTACAGATGTAACTCAGCCGCCTACTAGAGTATATAAATGGAATTGATCACATGAACGTCTCCAACTTGATAATCTATTTACAAAGGAGAATCTTCTTTGAAATTAAAATGACAATATGTGGAACATTTATCTTAATAGGTTTTTTGTGTGAATCTTTTTATTGATATTTATACTCGAAGAATTGATAATTTGTATGACACAAAAGTTATGATAAGAAAATGATGCACATTTGTGATTCCATTTGATTTTATGAATCACAGCGAATTTGTAATACAAATAATTCTCCAACAATGCGAATATAATGTTCAAAGGAAAGTAATATTCCTGGATTTCTTGCTCCATGACAGATTAGAAAGCAATTTATTTGTTTTCAACACAATAAATAAATTTGGTATGACCCTACTTTTCATTAAATAATGAAGCATAATATTCCTACAGTTATCTAACAATGCGACTATTTATACACTCATTATAGTTCGTGAACCCGTTAATATTTGCACTCTTTTAATTTTCCGCACTCCAGCTCAAACTCGTTTTACTTTGTTTCACCCAGGTGTGACAACTGTAGGTAAAATTTATGTGCAACTCATGCTCAAAGTATCTTTGCAGCACTCGCCTGTGGCTCATGCCTAATGCATTTCCCTCGAGCAGCAAAGTGCTACTTTGCGCACTAATTACAAAAAAAATAACTATTGCTGCACGAGGAAGAAACTACGTTCATCTGAATATTGAGGGTCTGGGACTATCTCCCATAAATCATGCTTGGGGTAGTAAACAAGACGTATCTATCATATAGACGTTCTCTATCAATCATATAGAAAATTGTCATGAGGACTGCACTTGATTTCCTTGGAAATATCCTACAAATAACCTTTCCAATGCGTTTGAAGTTATTAAAAATCCGCAAGATATTTGATATTTATTTATTACATCTTACGTTGCCAGGTCTAGTAAGACCTATGGCAAACACTAATAAATATAAACAGACGGATATATTACATAAAATTAAAAGTAAAGAGGCAAGAATCTAATCTTTTACATTTACAAACACACAGATTCATTATTTTCCAATGTTCGCCACAACTATCAAGCCAGGATTGCCTTAAATACCGGTATTACTATACCCCAGTTACTGAAATCTTTCACCACTACTTCTTCAAATTGTCAAGTTAATTTCCTCTTTCTAAAATGACCAGAGAACACAACTAATAAGATATTAAGATATAGTAAATAAATGTATTTCAAGTGTTAATCGTGAGGAACTGGAAGAGTATATAGCTTCAAAGTATTCAGATTAAAAACACTGATTTGTTGGGTGTGTGTGCTGTGTGTTCAAGTCCTGTATTGATAATGCTGTTCTTCTCAGAGAAGGATTAGAACACTTTCAGTCTTCATTAATATATAAAGATATTTGTTAAACATATTACTTGAATATTTGCTCATTCTGTATTAAGTGAAATGTTTAATAGCTCTGCCACATGAATTTTTTTTAAATTAGTAATTTATAATCTGATGAGAACTTGTTTCTAACCCACAGGCATTAGCCCATTCATTAGCGCTTTCTTTTCATGCATTGTGCAATTTTTATATATGTTTCATATCTATGAAGAAATGAATAAAATTTCAATGTCCAATCGGCAACGAATTTTTGGAAACATTCAATTCAATATACCTTTTATTATGATTTGATGATTGCTCAGAACACAGAAAGTAAGTGCATTAACACAAGTTTCTTCTTCCAACCTTAGATCTCAGAAAATGTTTTCTGAGACTAAGCGAATCGAAGAGTGTAGTGAGCTCTGGTGCCTCGAACAGTGAGTAGAAAAGTGAAAAAAGTGGAATTCCCTAAATATAACCAAAATAAAGCGTTGTGGTGAATTCAATCAATAACATTCTCAGAAGTTCCTACTTTACAGGTGCTTTAGACATGGAAAAACTCTTACCTTCAGCATTTCTTCCTCAGAAGGTATTTTAACATCCTCTGATGCCAGAAGTTTGGTCACTTCTTCAACGGGAAGAAGAAGAAACTCTTGATTGCAGATAACATTCATAAAATTTTCCTGTAACCAGAAACGATAAATAATTGAGATTTCCTAGGCTGAATTAATTACTTGAAAGTAATGTATACTTCAAAGTACAATAGCAAGACATGGTATTTCATAGCTAATTTTGTTGCCGATTCAAAATTAATAAAACACTACGTTGCATTAAAACCCAAATTGTGTGTTTATGTGAAAAGCAGCAAAATTAACAATATTCAGCTATCTAATTTTTCCAATTTTTCAAGGTGGCGGCTTAGTTGCTTCAATAATTATTGCAATACATTTTAAATATTATTTAAACTTGTCATTTATCTCACACAATTTATCTCATGCTATAAAATTATCACACAGTCGTACATTTTCATCAGACTAAGTTACTTGATTTGATTTATTCTCTTCTCTTTTTGCTAAAAGAGATAAATACTACATTCTAAAGAAAATAACATTTATTCCTAAATCAAAACAACAGCCCAATAATAACAAAAGATAAAGGAATTCCAGGAATACATTTTTCAGGTGTTGTCCCCCACCAAGACGTATTTGGGAGATGAAGAATTATGATTTGCTCAATTATTCATTTCATGTATTTATTAATTCAAATTAATTTTGGATTTAACTGTACCTTATAATATGTTGGGATAGTAATGTTGTATTGAATATTTATAATGGTTTAAACTCAATGTTTTTAAAACCACTTTTATAAAAGGAAAACAAGATAGGTGCCATACTTTCATCAGTTATACCATTCTCAACACTATCAAACCTAAACTTAAATATTTAGCCGTTGAATTAATTTATAGCCTACATGAAAATTCCTACTTAATTTTAAATGAACAACGTTTTGAATTATAATGAATAATTACCGACTGGTATGGTCCTTATTATCATAATTTTTAATGTGTTTTATTTGTATAATTTTTATTTTAAATTAGTTATTCTGTGACCTTAAATTTTTCATTACATTGTCGATTGTTCTTAATTTTTTAGTCTTTAACATTTGGTGGCTATTTCTTTAACTCTCCCCTTGCTTCAAGTAAGATCTTGGAGCGTAGTCAATCCCATTTCTTCAACCTGAATGAGAAGCTTTGTTCGGATTCATTCAATTCATACATACAAGATACTGTTACGAGAGCAAACAAGCAGTTAATCACGCACTTGTTCTATTTATGTCATTCTATTGTTTTCATGGTTGGACGTGACTTCGACATCCAATCTGCGTTCTCTTGCTCTTCACATGTCTTTGACACTCCAATTCTTCAAGTCTGCAACTCTCTCACTCAATTGATCTCGTCAATTCTACTTTCTACATTCGTCTAGAACAATCGAGGTCTAGTCCAAGCTTTCGTGAAAATTCTCAAAGTGTCTGGTGAGCTCCAATTCTTGGAATTATACAACTACAACAGCTATATAAAGGAGTCCACGTGAACCAGTGAGTCAGTTTTCTACAAACCCGCGTGACAGATTGTATTACAGATCTCGTGCCAGTGGAGTAAACAGTGCTTTATTCAGTCTTTAGACAGTGTCAAGTGCAGAGACAAGTGTTTACTGTTTATGCAGCTTACTAATAGTTTAAAGACGTTGTGTTAAGTGATATTATTTAGGACTGTCAAATAACGAATTGTACTGTGTTTTTGTAAGTGATTAGTTGCTCTTTTTTTATCATTTCTTTCTCCATTATTGTACAGTTAATTGGATTCTTGTTTCTCTTATTATTGATCAGCCTGTAATTGATTATTCATTTGTACAGTTTATTGGATTCTTGTTTCTCTTATTATTGATCAGCCTGTAATTAATTATTCATTTGTACAGTTTATTGGATTCTTGTTTCTCTTATTATTGATCAGCCTGTAATTAATTATTCATTTGTACAGTTTATTGGAATCTTGTTTCTCTTATTATTGATCAGCCTGTAATTAATTATTCATTTGTACAGTTTATTGGATTCTTGTTTCTCTTATTATTGATCAGCCTGTAATTAATTATTCATTTGTACAGTTTATTGGATTCTTGTTTCTCTTATTATTGATCAGCCTGTAATTAATTATTCATTTGTACAGTTTATTGGATTCTTGTTTCTCTTATTATTGATCAGCCTGTAATTAATTATTCATTTGTACAGTTTATTGGATTCTTGTTTCTCTTATTATTGATCAGCCTGTAATTGATTATTCATTTGTACAGTTTATTGGATTCTTGTTTCTCTTATTATTGATCAGCCTGTAATTAATTATTCATTTGTACAGTTTATTGGATTCTTGTTTCTCTTATTATTGATCAGCCTGTAATTAATTATTCATTTGTACAGTTTATTGGATTCTTGTTTCTCTTATTATTGATCAGCCTGTAATTAATTATTCATTTGTACAGTTTATTGGATTCTTGTTTCTCTTATTATTGATCAGCCTGTAATTAATTATTAATTTGTACAGTTTATTGGATTCTTGTTTCTCTTATTATCGATCAGCCTGTAATTAATTATTCATTTGTACAGTTTATTGGATTCTTGTTTCTCTTATTATTGATCAGCCTGTAATTAATTATTCATTTGTACAGTTTATTGGATTCTTGTTTCTCTTATTATTGATCAGCCTGTAATTAATTATTCATTTGTACAGTTTATTGGAATCTTGTTTCTCTTATTATTGATCAGCCTGTAATTAATTATTCATTTGTACAGTTTATTGGATTCTTGTTTCTCTTATTATTGATCAGCCTGTAATTAGTTATTCATTTGTACAGTTTATTGGATTCTTGTTTCTCTTATTATTGATCAGCCTGTAATTAATTATTAATTTGTACAGTTTATTGGATTCTTGTTTCTTTTATTATTGATCAGGCTGTAATTTCTTATTCATTAAATCTTGTAAATAATTACTGAAAATAAGTATTAGCTTGTCATTTGTTGCTTTGTTTTTCGTTATTGAACTTACAATTAATTTGTGTAAATAGACTAATTTTGTATAAATAAAGTGCAAGTGTGAACTTTAGTGTTGCCAGCCTTATTTTAGCTATTAGAACCCGTAACAATACAAATAAAATTGTTTAATATTCTAGTTTGGTTGAGATGACTATCTCAACTATTTGTTTGTAAGCACAATAGTAACGCTTGCCAACTCATTTTTAGTAGTTGTATGAGTTTGCCTCACGCATGTCCGCTCTACTACTACTCCTCTACTCCTCTACGTTACTGGAAGGCTCATATTCTTCTGCATATGGAGATCAAAATACCCATTTGCGACCTCCCCCCCCCCCCCCTCAATCAGATAGAGATAAGCTGCGTTCTCGTAGGTCCTGTTTGTAACGGTGACCGATTAAATTGGCCAGCAAAAAAGACTGTTCTCTGCTGTAAAATCACTTCCCGGTGGTTCGGAACACCCCTAAAACTATGGGCCCAATCCAATCTTATTCATAATCGTTGAAATGTCAAGACGACAGAGTTATTCTATAAATTAAAATATTATTTCATCATTTGAAGTTTTTTCTTCATAAAAAAAATAGTTGATAGAAATACGGGAAGTGATAGCGGAGTGCCGTAGCAGGTCTGTTCAATCAAAGATAAGATACGAAACTCCTGGGCGCTCATTGTAAGGGTGACCGATTGGATTGGCCAGCAAAATACTCTGTTCTCTGCTGTAAAATCACTTCTCGGTGGTTCGGAACCCACCTGAAACTGTAGGTTCAACTCATCAATCGCCATCATCCAATTCATTACCCACGCACAGATCTCAATACCTATCCTCAGAAAAAAAAAAATATTTCCAGCGTACATCCTACATTGAGCATATTCATACAAAATCCTATGGTGTGACTCCAGTAAAAGCAATTACATATACGAATAAATGAGCCGTAGCAGTTATCTGTTCAGACAGATGAAGATAAGCTACGAACTCCTAGGACTTCTTTGTAAGGGTGACCGATAGGATTGGCCAGCACAATAGACTCTTCTCTGCTGTAAAATCACTTCCCGGTGGTTCGGAACCCACTTAAAACTAGGAGTTAATTTCAGTGGGAACGCAAGGGAACGGCGTTCCCTTACCTCCCAAGAGTGCCGGAACGCAAGGGAACGCACAGTTTGCGCCAATCTGATTCCAAAGGTGTCTCATCTCGCTATTTATTCAGCCTTAAAGGCTGCGTTCACACTATCCTCACTTTCTACTGTTCAGACTGTCCTCACGCAGACGAGCTGAACGATTTTGTGGGCAGCAAGCGCTCTGAAAGAATCCATCTGCAGTGATAGAATGTATGACTCATACTCTCCACTGAAACGTAAATCATGTAAAAATGGAGCTTGAGAACTTGTGATTGAAATCAGATTCGAATTCAGTGCTCTAATTTAATAATAAATTAGGCTATCAAACTTTTTTATTTTTCTGCCTGTTGTTCTTTCTTTTTCAAAAAGTGGGTTTATTTTGAAGGTGTAAAAATTGTTCTGCAATTTTTAAGAAAGGCAAAATGTTTTTGTATAATATAAAAAATTACAGTTCAAGCTGTGACATTAAAAATAGACAATAAGCACTTGGACTTACTTGTTTTTCAGAAAATATTCAAAAACATCAGTCTGTTTACGTATTGATATGTATTATTACTACTTTACTGTATATAAATAAAAATGTAAATATGACTTAATTTATTATTACTTTACCATTCATTAAAAGAAGTATATTGGTTTTGGTTATTGTAAGTTTCATACAAAATGGTTGGTGCAAATCGAAACAAGTTTATACGAAATTTAGAGTTGGCACCGAGATGTTAATGTGGTGTGGCGGGGGATGAAGGAATGTTTAACTCTCATTAGAAAATAGAGAAGGTGGTTTATAAGAATAAATAAGCGTTCCCATATCTAAAATTTTAGAAATTAAGCACTGCCTAAAACTGTAGGTCAAACTCATTAATCATCATCATCCAATTCATTACCCACGCACAGATCTGAAGACCAATGTGGGCTTCATCTTCCAAAGAAAAAAAATATTTCACTGACTATAATGTAATTATGTGCAGAGGCTTGAAGACCGGTGCAGCCTTGGTTCTCAGCAAATATGCAAATACCAATGCAGTTGGAGGGGTGAAGCTGTTTTCTCAAGAAAGAGCAGCAGGCAGCTACTACTTCGTGCAGTTGCAAAAGGCTGGCGGTGCTTAGAAGGACCTCAACTGTCTCTTCCCGTAGCTCTATTTTACCTAAAAGAAAAATTAAATAATTTGCAAAGCGGTTCGACAATAGGAATTTAATACACACTGAAAAAATAATCTGTGATTAGTTTACTTCTCATTTGAATAAATTGTGAAGAGAATTATGAATTGAGTTATTTTTGAAAATATTGTTATGAAAGCAAACAAAGCAGTTATTTACGCACTTGTTCAACGTACATCGTTCCATTCATGGACAAACATGACTTGCAATCTGAATCTTCTCGTTCTCCCTCGTTAGATGTCTTTCTCACTCCTATTCTTTATATCTGCGTCCCTTGCTCTCAATTGAGCTTCTCGACGATTATACATTCTTCCTGAACAATCGATGTGGTATTCTACTATATTATATTCCATGGCCTTCTCGAAGCATCTAGTGGCCTCCAGTTCTTGGAACGACAACAATATAAAGGAGTTCACGTGAACCAGTGAGTTTAGTTTTATAAAGCTCGCGTGACAGATTGTGTTACAGATCTCGTGTGAGAGACAATCCAGTGTTGTTGGAGTGAACAGCGCTCGATTTCAGTGTAAAGTGCAGAGACAAGTGTTTACTATTTGTGCAGCTTACTAACAGTTTAAAGACGTTGTGTCAGTATTATTTGGGACTGTCAAATAACGAATTGAACTGTGTTTTGTAAGTGACTAGTTGCTCTTTTTATCTTTTCTTTCTACAGTTTATTGGACTCTTGTTTCTTTTATTATTGATCGGCCTATAATTAATTATTTATTAATTCTTGTAAATAATTACTGAAAATAAGTATTAGCTTGTCATTTGTTGATCTGTTTTCTTTATTAATTGAACTTGCAATTAGTGTGTGTGAATAGAATAATTTGTGTAAATAAAGTGCAAGTGTGAACTTTAGTGTTGCCAGCCTTATTTTAGCCATTAGAACACGTAACAATATTATCTTGATGTTTTGATTTATCAAAATGTTTACCCAATAAAAATGAAGAGACAATGAGCCTTATGAATAAGAAGAATTGAAACCATGAAGACATCTTTTTATTGGTGAGACTCATTGAGTAAAGAGAAAATGAGATTGAAAGCATTCAAAAGATACAATTAATAAATTATTGTAAAAGGCACAGTATATTATGTTCATTAAATGAGCGATACTGCAATCATGGCAGAAGTAGAAACAGATGAAGAAAGTGCTCCCAAATTTCAAAATTCTAGAAACAGAATATCTGACTGGATTAGGAAATGGAAAATCAAATTGAACGAGTTGAAGTCTGTCCATGTCAACTTCATCAACAAAAATATTAACATATATTACAGAATCATTTCGGGTAATATTGAAGAATAGAACAAACCTGTATAGCAGTAATGCACTAGTTCCCATAATGCATCACCATTAACTTCATGCATAACAACCTCACTTTGATTGGCCTCTCTTAGGTCACTTGTGAACATAGCATTGAAATACTCTGAGCCAGCACTCAATACCAGCCTGTGTGCTGGTATCATCCGTTTTCCTGCAAAACAGAGAATTTCATCATCGTAAATGAAGCTTAAGAAGAAAGAGAGCCTTAGAGTGAGCCCTATCTTCCAATGAAATAGTTCTAAGTTCCAATTCACTATGTGAAATATAAATAAACTATACTATAAATAAGGGAAGTGATAGCCGTGAGCGGTAGCATGTATCTGTTCAATAAGAAAGAGATATGCTGCGTTCTCCTGGGCACTCTTTGTAAGGGTGACCGATTAGATTGACCAGCAAAAAAGACACGGTTTTCTGCTGTAAAATCACTTCTCGGTAGTTCGGAACCCACCTAAAACTGCAGGTCCAGCTCATCAATCACAATCATCCAACTCATTACCCATGCACAGGTCTCAGACCTATGTGGGCTTCATCCTCCAAAAAAAATATGATCAGCAATAGAAGGGGATGAAAAGCAGATTGGAAAGTTTGCAAGACCTGTGAGCCCAAAGATTTGAAATAATCTTTCACTCATCTACACAATTTTAAATTTGAATGCAAAGAAAAATAAACCGTATAATAAATTAGCAAAGCAAAAAGTATCGCTGAAATATCTCAGAGCCACAATTCATCATTTTTCAACGACGAAAATTTGTCAACTTTGTTCCCTGCTGTAAAATCACTTCCCGGTGGTTCGGAACCCACCTGAAATTCCAACTTATCATTTTTGGTCCATTTTTGTTGGACCTACATTCCAACTCATCAATCACCATCATCCAATGCATTACCCACGCACAGGCCTGAGACCTATGTGGGCTTTATCCTCAAAAAATCTAAAAATTTGAGGTTAATTCAAGTAGCATTATTTAGGAAAAATCGAGTAACATCTTAATTACCAGCAATAAGCTTAACATCTGTAAGTTGTTGGTTGATGAAATATGATTCCATATTTCCCAGACTTGTCTCGGCATGTCTTCTTGAACGGAAGAACTCGTCATGTGAGGTGATACTTGAAATACTGTACTCAGAAATACTTCCACTAGTCGATGCTAACTGTTCATCTCTGCAATAATAACAAACAATTGACCAAGTTAAAGTCATTCAATTCACAACTGACTAAGGCTGTAACCGAAGTTTGTCGGGCGTGCGTTAACCGATATAGGAAAAAATGTTCATGCGTCTATCCAGCATCACGTAATGCCAAAAAATGTGTTTATGAGCACTCAATGTGCATGTTGGGCGCGTACCCAAAGTCCATCATTCGAGCATCATCTAACTCATTCTTGGAATGAGTTACAACATTCAACGCGTTTTATAAAGAGGCCTGAACTGACTAACTGAATTACATACTAATTGAAAATCTAATCTAGGTAGATAAGAGACAAAATCAGGACTATTTTTCTACAGGATGAAGCCCTCACAGGTGTAAGACCTAATTACTAAAATTCAAAATTCTTCATGAATGGGATTAGAAATCTGTAACAGAATAAACTAATTATCTTATCTCATTTTTACAATATATGTGTGTTTTATGGTCTTACAGTAATGTATCAATTATACATATATTTAGTTTAAGAAGTTAATTACAAAGATGAGAAATAGAAACATATTGTAACAAATTTTCATACTATTTTGTGTTTGGGAATATCAGGTTGTTAGCACTGGATGAAACGAATCATATCAGAGATCCAATGGTACAATGCAGAATAAAGATTCAAACCCACCGATTACCAGATTAAATAATCGAAAGTCATCACTCAAACAAAACAAATCAACTTGTAAAGGATAATGATGTTTTTTTCTAATTAAATCGGATACAATAGCGATGACTCAAAAACGACGATACAACACTTACAACATGCAATAAAAACTTAAAAACCCTTTTCATGTGAAATTTAACGACTTGCAGTCAAATATTTGTTAAGAATAAGTATAACTCACTTGATCTGGCCGAGCGCTTTCGAATCTATGAGATCCATCTTCAGGCCTCTGATCAAGTGAGTTATACTTATTCTTAACAAATATTTGACTGCAAGTCGTTAAATTTCACATGAAAAGTTAATATTAACAACGCAGTTTGTCATGGAACAAGAAATCCAGGAATTTAAAAACCCTTTTAAGTGTAAATTATGACTCACGTTATGGCATGACGGCCGATTCACTCTGTTGTCAAGAGCATCGTCAGACGACCCACAGTACACAGTACAAGTGTACTGTGGATCGTCTGACGATGCTCGTGTACTGTGGGTCGTCTGACGATGCTCTTGACAACAGAGTGAAACGGCCATCACTCCATAACGTGAGTAACGAGTCATAATTTCGACTTAAGAGTTTTTTAAGATTTTATTATATATTAGTGGAAACAAGATGTATCTTCAACATCATACTTACAACATACGTTTTTTGCCACGGCTTGGAAATCTTTGGGTTTGATAGAAGATTTCATTCAGGGATATAACAGAACAACGTAGAGTGAAATTGAAATATTATTGATTTGTTTACTCTAGATTTTCATTTTTACTGCTGTCATTATGTTCAATTTTGAATTTGAGACTCGTCTGTAATCAGTATAGCTTACCTTATATTACTATCTTCAGTCAACACAGAATCCCTCTTTTCCTTGTTGATTTTGGCCATTACAAGTCTGTGAAAAATATTTCATGAAAAAAATCAATGAAGTGAATTACATATAGGCTACTTTAGGCAATGATTAATTTTCCTGAAATTGTTTTTTGTCATATTTTAACTCTGGAACTTATTTAGATAATTGCACTAATCAAATGGGTAAAATTGAATAGTCATCACGTCACTTAAAACTAAGTTATTGCTACTGTGCAGAGAAGAATTACATTTCTCAACTACAAGCATGTCGATAGATGGCTCCCATACTCCTACATTTTGGTCTTCTCTACTTACTCATATTTTGAGATTTATTCAGGATTTCAATTTTTTCCTCATCATAATGGTCTGCTATTCTGACCCCCCGTCTAAACTATTGGATTATGCATTGCACCCTATCGAGTGATGGCTCATTCTACTCAGCTCATTAAGGCAGACCAGTTTCATTTATTGCATGGAATACGACCTATTATTTGAAATTTCACATGGAAGAACATTTGTCCTGTTGACCTCTATACTTGAAAATACGATTTTTAAACATTCAAATGTCCTTCCATGTGAAATTTTCTAACATTCGCCGTGTTATTTCCCCCAAATGCTGCAAAAGGTTATCAGAAATTGGACCTCCCGATTGGACCACACACGAGCCAGCGTGGCGGCCATATGTCAGAAATCGTATTTAAATAAAATGGCATAAAATTATGTTCCAATTAAAGCCAATTTCACGGCAATTAATGCAATTCATTAGCGTTTTAATTTATTTTAAAGTCTAAAAAACACCCTTTACTATGTAAAATCTTAACCTGGGAAGCCTTAACGCGCTTGCGGTTGGTTCTACCAAAAATTCATGGATTATTTTTGTAGAGAATTTTGTCAGCTTTAACTTTGATGAGAACAAAAAAATCGATTTGACTTATCGTTACTGATTTATAAGCAAACATTTTAAAATTTGTACCTTTACATCCTCACCCCCCCCCCCCTCATCGAGCTACTCCGCACCCTTGGAAACTTATGGCATGCTATTATCCAAGATTAAAGGAAGCAATTGGCGAGAAAACCATTTCTCTATCAATTGTTTCTCTCGATGGTCATATTTTTGTCTAATTTGACTTGGATATAATTATTGTGAACTAGTAGACAGAAAATTAAATTAGTTTTTAATTCTACTTCATTTTTAATTTATATTTTTATACATAATCTATTACTTTCGGGTCGCACACCGACTTGAGCCAATTTTGTTTTATTTTTATTTTTTCTCTTTCAACTTTCCTTAAAATAATTAATACTCTGTATTTTTAACTTCTAAATAATTGAATCATGAACCATGAATATCAATGTAATTACATTTTATTAATTGAGAAATATAATCAATATTTTTCCATTGATATGGGTATATTCCAATATTACGTTTGTGAAAATAATAAATGTGGAGGCGCAGTGTTATTTCACAAGAAATAGCTCTCATTTACCTTGGAACAGAGTGCTGTCGATGGAGCTGACTCCCTGGTTTTAGACTGTACTTATAAAGATATAGCTCTTACAATTGTGGGAATATATAGAAGGCACAAAATTCCAGTTGACAGGATTCTTGATAGCTTTTGTAATTTACTGAGTGAAATGAGAAGCAATACTCTGGTTTGCCTGGGTGATTTCAACATTGATGTAAACAAGTCTGACAGATTTACTGATAAGTACTTGAAAATAATTTCATTGTTTGGAATTGAGAACGTGATCAATGTTGATACACGTGTAACAGGTCGCTCATCTACTTTTATAGATTATATTCATTTTAGAAGCAGAGCTCCTTCTTCCATACTATCAGCAGTTTGCGAGGTTTCTTTAACAGATCACAGGGCGATTTGCTTATCCATCCCCCTTAATAAGCCAAAAACAATGTTGGACTAAAAGAAATTGAGAAAATTAATTGGGATAAGTTAATAAATACCCTCAGGTAGGAAGATTGGTCTCTGGTTTATACTTCTCTAAATAGCAATTCATCTATTGAAAATTTCTGCAAAATTTTAATTCTAATATTCAAATTGCCAAACATAAAATTGAAATATACATAAATCACAAACAGAAGCTATTAAAACCATGGATGACGGGAGACCTATGTGAAGCAATCATTTTAGGAGACCAGTTGAACAAAAACTGAAAAATGTACATAAAAAAATTGAAGCAAGACTTCTGAGGATTCTAGAAAAGTATTATAGTACTTGGAGCACTTGGATATCTTCTGGTTCTCCCCATTCAAATTCCGTAGGATTGCGTATGATTCAGTTGTGTAGCATGTGGTCATCATTTCGTGATTTTGTGCTTGCATTTAATTATTCCTTTTGTAAGTATTACACAGACATTTCATTCTTCTCATCCATCATATTATTTTAGTAGTTTAAATTTTTATAATTAAAATTTTGTTAATTTTATTATTTTTCATACTCTTGATCTATTATTGTATTCATTGTGTTATTTATTATTGTCATCATAATGACTTTACTTGCTTGTTTTCTTTATTATTGATTGAATTTTCTTTTGTTTTCATTTTCATTTATAATTATTTCAAATTGTATAGTGTTGAAATTATTGTATTGTGTGAAGGAGGCAAAATGGGGTTACACCTGTTGTCTCCATTAATAAAATTATTATGGTATTATTATTATTAATTATCTTGATTGTTTTGAGGGTGCCAAAGGTAATTCCAAAAGTCAGTGGCAATTAATGAATGAGTAGACAGGCAGAAAACCCAGTGTTTCCAAAATAGAAACCGACAATGACATTGTTGTTGATGAGCAGGAGATTGCCAGTTGGTTCAATGACTATTTTATCAATACTCTTAAGTTAGCTGCTCCACCCCCATTCCCAGAATCATCATTGATTGATCATGACAATGCTTTCAGGAGTAATCACTGTGAACGAACGTTACTCTTTCTACCTGTCTGTTGTGTGGAAATTAGAAAGATAATATCTGGTCTGAAAAACTCCAAAACTCCTGATTTGACACTTATGCATCAATGCTATTCAAGAAAATTAGTTCTATAGTTAGTACAGTTCTAGCATGCATTTTCAATCAGAGTCTAGCAGAAAATGTTTTTCCTGACTGGCTCAAAATAGCTATGTTCATTTCAATTCCTGAAAAAGGTAAATCCAAGGCTCTTAAAAATTTCAGATCTATTTCCCTTCTGTTTGTAATCTCAATTATTTTTGAGAAGCTGGTAAAAATTCGATTACTAGACTTTCTCTCTCACAGTTTATTCTCAGTTTGGGTTCAGAGAGTCTAGGCACCGTGTGTTAGGAAAAATATATATTATTTTTAAAAGAAGAATGATGGTGTTTGTGCTGGTTCGTGAGATAGAAGGGATTGAGAGTTGGTTCATGTCCGTCTTTGTACTGAAAACTTATAATCAGAGAAGCATCATAGGGCTCTTTTTTCGAATGTTCATTTGAAATAATTAATTTTTGTATGTTAGAAAAAATATATAAATATATATTTCTTCATTTTTTGTGTGCTAGAAAATTATGTAGGCTAAATATCATTTCTTTATTTTTCTTCCCTTTTTTTCATGTAGCCAAGTGCATTGATTTTTAATAATTGATTATAACTCCTGGGCATAAACGAAAATTTATTTTTGCGCAGAGTATTTTTGCCTACAATTTTTGTGTTACTTGTAAGATCAATCTATTATTTTTGGTAAATCATATTCTATTCTTATTGTATTGTTGTTCATAAAACAGATCAGGATCAAAACAAATTCTTAACAGATCACAGTTATTTGTAAATTTCATATGGCAATAAGCATCTCTCTATATAACTGTGCAATTTAAACGATTGCTAAATAAAACCGTTCAAGTGCAAATAGGAATCCTTCACCCTTTCTTGAGGGATTGATAGTGTCAATACACATTCAAAAAACTTCAATTTCACTCATTAAAGCGCCGATAACAAGATGGACAAGTCATCAATCAGAAATTTTTCAACACTACGCCCTACTTCTCATGAACCTAGAAATTACCCTCTCAATTATGCCCAAATCCAGCTGCGCCACCCTTTCGAACAATTTGTTGAAATATCGCAAGCCTGAAATTCTATAACTTGCCCATGATTTGTAAAGGTGCTCTCTGGGTATATCTAACAGTTCTCAATGCATAGTGCTGTAGCGATTTATGTCATTCCGGGTGATCAGATCACTCTGGTTCTTCTTTTTATAAAATCAGGTAGAGTACATTATTTTTGTACTTTCGTGTTCAAGAGATGGGGTAAAATGATTGATTGGCTATTAGAAAAGCGCGAGTCTTGATCAAGTTTAACTTGGCGTGACAAAGACTGACTCAGTCTCTAACGGTGCTTGCACAGTGGAGCATCCAATGATGATCCATGATGATCACCATCGCGAAATCAAACACATGCTTAGGAAATATTCCGATCTATCATTTTTTATGCAATTACACAGCATGTGTACGATACTTATAAATTTTAGAAGCTCCACTGGACAAGCCCTCATGAAATCATTCTGTAGGCTAGCAGTCGTGTTCCCAATTTCCGATTTAAACAAGAAATATTAACTTATGGATGAGCATATGAAAAAGATTGTTGAAATATTGTTTTCTTATCAACTGCCTTGGCTATTTACAGTTTCTGGTACAGAGATCATGAATATTGAAATTGAGATTTACAATTTGGTGGATGGAAAGATTGGAATGCCATTTTTTACTAATCATCAATCTTTCAAAAGTTTTCATTTGAGAATTAACCCAAAGTTATTTTCTTGAAGAGTCAAATAGGCAAGGTGATATCAGTACAAAAATTTTCTACATAAAAACTGCTGGGAAACTAGTCAATAAAAAATATGCACAATAGCATAAAAAAATCTGCATTTGAATAGTGGAACTGCAGCCAATTTTTCTTTTCCGAAATTATGAGCAATCATGATGTAATTTACTGTTTGTATTACTCGGCTTTTATTAATAAACATAACCTCAAAAAAATAAGATTTGAGAAAGGAAATAATTGACAAAAGAATGAATATTTTCCGCTTACCTTTTAATAATTCATGTAGAAATATATGAACATCAATGGTGAACAAGAATTGAAGAAACAAAGGAACCGAGCGTGTCTAGTACTACAAGTTTGCTATTTTACTTTGTCTCTCAGCTTGCAGCAGCTGACCAACTAGCCAAAGCCAACAAGTAGTGCCGGATCTTTTGTTTATCTTTTTAGCAGTCGACGGGTCGACACCAGTCAATAAGGAGCGAAGCTACCAATCTCTACCGGCGAAAATTATAACTACACTTCTTGGCGCCAATTTTTGAATTATAATAGATAATTTCAACATTTCAATTATTATCAACTTTTTATGGTAAATTCAACGACTTAAGGTAAATTCTAGTTCAATTCTATTCAAATTCAATTTTCGCAGATCGTTATATGGAACAAGACATCCAGGAATATTATTATTATCAGTTTGTGCTTGAACTAACATCAGATGCTTTACAATTAACAAAAATATGTACATTTGCTATTGGCAGTTCTTGAGAGTTGTGTTTCATCTTTTCTTGTTCAACAGATCTCATGTCTCATTATTTTCTCTCTGACGATTAAAAATAAATCAAGAAAAGATTTCAACACAATCAAAAATGAAAACGTTGACGTCAAATTTGTGACTGAGTGGCAGGCATCTTATATAATACGTTGTAACTTTGTCGCCACTCATCGGACATTCAAAATTGACCCTTCATTTTGTAGAAAATGTTTTGATCTTGAAGTTAGTTAATAAGGTTTATAGTTTTTGAGGTATAATTTATTACAAAAAACTTGAAACGCACAATTCTCATTATGAAATTTCAAGGCTTTCCCAATTTCCCAAGGTACGGTACGGAAAAGTAAACCGTGATGGATGTGGTACAGTATTTGAATTCAGCGTTTCAAAATACATGCATAATCGTTGAGAAAAAGTTGTTTTGTGGAAAAATGTAGAAATATATGAGGTTTAATTGATTGAGCGATCGCCATATTTGATTTCGTTATTGTGGGAAAGCGTACCGGATTCCGAATTAACACCGGAGCGAAAATTACTTCCTAAGACCCCCATTTCAGCAAAGTAATCCACCATAAGCGAAATTCCTAGATACCCTCTTAGATCCCGGACTAAAATTAATACCAAAATCAATAGCAATCTCACTTGGATTATGCGGAAGCTATATATATATATACATAACAAGTTTCAAGAATCTAGAATCTTCCTTTCAAGCGCTCTAAACTAGAGCACAGAAAGTCGGACGGACGGACCACGGCACGATTTCAATAAGGTCCTTAATAAAACATGGGTAAATAATAGTACAAACAGAATTTTAATTTATCTGTGAAAATAGTACCTATACAATTTAAAACCGCCAGAAATGAATGAGAATTGCACACTTTTGCTCCATATAAAAACAAATAACGTAAAAAATGTAAGTTATTTATAATTTATTACAGTACTGTAACGAGAAGAGCTCATAACTCATTATTTTTCCAAAGCTTTATGGTTCGATGCTTTCAAGGTACTTAACCTTGTAAAAAGGGTTTGCATTTACTCTTTCGAATTACTGATACTGCTTAATAAAATTAAATAAATAGCCTACTATACTTTTATATCTATAAGAAATTTTGTAGTGGCAGTTTTACCCAATATTATATTTCCATTTCTTTCTTTTTCCATTCCAATTATTTTGCTTTCCCAGACATATTATTACACCTTTAAAAATTTCACCTTTTACGGTATCAGATGCAATTGAATGCATTAAATTCACCTTACTTCACCTAAATAAGAAGAAAAACAACACGTAAGTAGTACCCCTGTAAAATGATTAAATATAATTTTTTTGAAGAATTCACTCCAACTAATTATAACTTAATATTATGTTGAATGTCATCAACTTCATTTTCTTGACCTACATCTATATTATGATGAAATTATGTTATTAGTATACCATACGCTGTCAAGTATACCAATTTTCAACATATACAAAACCTGTAAGTTGGACTTTTCCCAACGACTTGGTAATTTTTCCTTCAAATAGTCCACCCTCCAACTAATACAATAATGTTGTATAATTCAAAAACTTTTTAAAAATAATTCCACCAATAATTTTTTTTTTTTTTTGTAATAAGTAATCAGTATAATGATGTCAATATAACTTACTCAGCCCAATATTTACAGAGAAATACATTATACTAATTACTTCAGATTTAATTTAATATTTCCTCATTAATATTTTCAATCACTCTCAAACATTGATAAATAACTTTTATCAAGGTTAGTTGTAAATAATGACCCACGGTATCAATTAACAATGTTACTGGAAGTAAGATACAAAAAAATTTTTCCTTTTTAAAAAGTACCTTTTAGTCATCAATGAGTATTCTGGAGTTATTTCCAATTCATTCAATATTCCCAATACCAATAGAGAGCTGTTTCAACCTTTCAACATTTGCATTTTATCATTCTAAAATAAATTGGTTTGAGGCAGTGTAGTGTGTGCTACCTGCCAGCAGTCCAACGAACTTCATCCATTCTATTTCATAGAAAGAGAATTCTATCCTAGTGCAAAAAAATGTATAGGTTAGAACTAGATTTATATAAAATAAGTAGAAATAATTTCAAAAAGTCAAATATACAGTGAATTACATTGCAATGGTGCAAAAATAGAATATGATGATTTTATTTTATTATTATGAGCCAATGCTATACTAAAAAATGAAATCAAAATATGATGCAACACAACAATCTAAGAACAGCTTCAAGTCAGCTCTGTACCTAGCTTGGCTAAGAACAGATTTGAGACATCAATTAGAATGGATATTCTAAATATATGGATATTCTAATGGAAATAGAATGGATGAAGTTTGTTGGTCTGCTGGCAGGTAGCGCACACTACACTGCCTCAAATGCTTTTTATAAAAATCAAAAAACAGAAGATTATAACTTAAAATATATTAGTGTGGTTATAATTACTTAACAGTTCCTGTAAATTTACATGTAGAGCAGTATCTTCATCTTTTCATGTATGTTATTTTATGTTTATTAGTGCCTGATAATATGACACAATTTTAGGTTAGCTTGTGACCACATTCAATGTAATAGAGCCTTTCCAACTCGGTCTTGGATAACTCGTGCTTAGATCAACGTAAGTCATGTTCATAAATACGGGCCTCAATAGCAGTTGCCGGTTGCTGTTCACACGCTTGCTACTGCAAAGCTGAAGCACAATGGATGCGCGGCTATGCGCAACTGATGCCTATCTCAACCAAAATCTAAATTTGGTTAAATTTTGGATATTTGAATTTTTCTAATTGCCATCGTGTTCTACATGTTCAACACAGTTCATATCTTTTCAATTTTTTTTCTATCAGCAAAATTACACTTTTTATCAGGTATAAAGATTTCATTCTATAAAGACATTCAGAAAGCAATAATTCAGTTAAGAAATTATAGTTTTGGGTGGGTTTATAATGTGAACAACTTCACGAATTGTGAATGATATGGATAATAAATAATTTATTAGTATAAACATACTTCAAATGTTATTCAGGGTGACTAGCAAAGTAAGCTACAAAAATTCCCTGACCAATATAAGGTACTAGCCGGCAGAGTCCCCCCTGGACCCCAGGGGGTGGTTTAAAATTCATACAAAATCGTGAATCGAACCAGCATTTTTGTTTGTTGATCATCTGTTGTCATGGTTCGGGTACAGTTATTCAATTCACAACTTCATTTATTTAATTTTTTTTAATTTTCACTTTCGACTGTATTTTTTGGATTTTTTTTAAATTCTTTCTTAGCATAAATCTAGAGACATGGAACAATGGGACATGTGTACCAAATTTTAACTTAATTAGCCATGTGTTTTTCGAGAAACGCTGATGAATGAGTCAGTGAATCAGGGGTATTTGGCTTTTATATAGATGAAAAACAAAAAGACCTTAGCGAATAATCAAAACAATTTTATGTTTGTTAACCTACCTAGCTTATTTGTCTGGTTGCCCATTTAAAAACGCATTTCAATTTCGATATTGGAGCATTTCATGTAAGGGTTTCTATAACTGAACGAGCGTCGCGAGTTCTTAGTTTTGAATTGTGACTCATGACTGGAGGCTCGCGGCTTTTTCTGTATATTTGTGGGTTTGTGTGTATGTTCGACGATAACTTTCGAACGCTTTGACCAATCAACTTCAAATTTTAAGCACATATTTTTGGAACCTTAATAAAGATCAAGTTCGTTTGCCAATGAAATTGACCCATTCCTTCATCGTTTTTTGAAGTGAAACAAAAGGATAGATTCTCAGCCCTTCATTAATATATCTATATATTACTATATATAGAAAATAGTTGTTTTCACCAAATAATTTTGAGTTATCATCAACTGTGGGTGAATAAATGCAATCAGGCTTTTTATAGAATCTTTATCAGCTGATATACTAATTTCATTGCCCTGATAAATGAATATATAAACATAAAAATATAAAAAAATAATATAATATAACAGCTGTTTTTTATGTGGTAAATATATCTACTCTATAGATACACTAATTCCATTGCCCTGATATACAGGTTGTCCCATGTAAGGTGTAAAAGCCGGTTACCAAGGATTCTACATCAAATTTAAGACAATAAATGTTCAGTAACGTTTTTGAAATGAGGCCTTTCTTTTCGAGATATCTCCATATTATGACTTTCCATACAATAATTCAAAAACTACTGATCAAATGGAATTATGAATACACTGTTGGAAAGAGCACAACATTTCGTTGAAGATACGCGTATTTTCAATATGTAACCCAATCATTTAGTGTGCTTTTTTAGGGGTCAAAGTACAAAAATGTGGATTTTTCGAAATCTCGCTGAAATTTTCAAGTTGAAATTCCTTAATTAAGTTGAACATTTCGAAGATTGCTCCATTGTATGAGATTGAAAATCAGGATTAACTGAAGAAAAATGAGTGTGTAACATATTCATTTCTGATGACTAAAACACGCTGATATCAGTTTTTTCAAGTGCTATGGTGTACCAGGGGCGGATCCAGCAGCAGATTTTTTTTGGGGGGGGGGGGAGTACCTGAGTGGGTATGGGTATCACCAGTGGAAGGGGGGTGTGGCCCGGGGCGTTTAAGAGGCCTACAATCGTGAATTTTGAAGCAATTTAAGGTTATTTTCAATTGAAACTTTCCAAATTTAATTGTTCACCTATTTGTCTGTGATGATGTAATATTATACTGTTAATACGAAATGATTCATAATTAAATGCTAAATTTGATGAAATTATTTTTTGTTTGTATCTCACATACACATCAAGTGGGAATATCACATAATATGAACTCAACTACAAAAAATATGTTTTTAACAATCTAATATTAAAACTGACACTGTATTTCACTTTTAAATAATGATTTACTCACATATATTGGAGATGCTTGAGGAATGCATTTCACTTCTGAAAAGAAGCTTCGTCAGCCTGCCGCCAGGGGTCATGCTCTGTTTGGGTTAGGATGAGCGGCCATTATGTATTTGAAAATTGCGTTTGATTTGAATTGTGTTTGGTCATTGAGTAAGTTTGTTCTATCTTGTTTATGGTGTTTGAATATTTCATATTGTTCCAGTGTATTTAGTTTGTGGCTTTTTTGGAATGTGTGTAGAATTTCCAAGTCAGTTTGGATGTTATTGTGTGAGTGCCCAGTGTTGATTAAGTGATCTGCAAATGTTGAGTCAGAGTTGGAATAAGCTATTCTGAGATGAAGTTTGTAGAGTTCTTGATTGATTTTGTCTTTTTTGTTATCACTTAATCAACACTGGGCACTCACACAATAACATCCAAACTGACTTGGAAATTCTACACACATTCCAAAAAAGCCACAAACTAAATACACTGGAACAATATGAAATATTCAAACACCATAAACAAGATAGAACAAACTTACTCAATGACCAAACACAATTCAAATCAAACGCAATTTTCAAATACATAATGGCCGCTCATCCTAACCCAAACAGAGCATGACCCCTGGCGGCAGGCTGACGAAGCTTCTTTTCAGAAGTGAAATGCATTCCTCAAGCATCTCCAATATATGTGAGTAAATCATTATTTAAAAGTGAAATACAGTGTCAGTTTTAATATTAGATTGTTCATTAAGTATTTCGTCATGGAAAACATCACAGATTTCAACACTGCAGGACCAGCAGACTTCCAACTATTCAGGAAACTTGTTTTGAAGGTTAGGACAGTGGCCTCACACATTAGCTTTAACAAAACTTGCTTAAAACTAAACTTAATTCCTACTTATGCTAGAATACAAGTGAAATTACCTAACAAAGCTGCCAAAATTACACAGAAAAAAGTACAAACAATTTACATGAAAGAATCAGTAAGACAGTTACATAACAAAAAAGACAAAATCAATCAAGAACTCTACAAACTTCATCTCAGAATAGCTTATTCCAACTCTGACTCAACATTTGCATATCACTTAATCAACACTGGGCACTCACACAATAACATCCAAACTGACTTGGAAATTCTACACACATTCCAAAAAAGCCACAAACTAAATACACTGGAACAATATGAAATATTCAAACACCATAAACAAGATAGAACAAACTTACTCAATGACCAAACACAATTCAAATCAAACGCAATTTTCAAATACATAATGGCCGCTCATCCTAACCCAAACAGAGCATGACCCCTGGCGGCAGGCTGACGAAGCTTCTTTTCAGAAGTGAAATGCATTCCTCAAGCATCTCCAATATATGTGAGTAAATCATTATTTAAAAGTGAAATACAGTGTCAGTTTTAATATTAGATTGTTCATTAAGTATTTCGTCATGGAAAACATCACAGATATGTTTTTAGTTAAGAAAGAACAGCTATCCATCAATTTAATTAAAATATATTTTTCAAATAGATAATGTGAATCCTGGGAGCTGACTAGATTTCACACAGAATTATTTCTAAAAAAATCCCCTCATCCTCTTTTTAAACTTATCTTTGGACAGAGTTCTTGTTTCCAGGGACAACCATTGTAGCCTTGCTCACCCAGATATCACAATCATTGATCACCCTAAATCCTTAGTCCAAAAATGTTGGACTATTGACTATCTACTGTCGGCTATAAAACCATTGTTTGTTACATAAAAATAGAGATTTATTAGAAAAATAATTACATTATGAGGTACTTGTTTCTAGAAAGTATAAAAATAATTCTACACACATTTTAATTCCCTTTTAATGTGTATCGTTACATCACACAAAGCAGTGCCATAGCTACAGGGTCAGTCTAAGCCCCCCCACCCCCCAGATGAGAATGATGTTGCTGGGAGGGTTACACTCTCGGCATAATAATTACAATAATAATTTGTAATTTAGAGTAGTAGACCTCTAACGATAAATTGAAGCAATATATTGAAGCGATAATTGAAGCTCGGAGATACGGACCTTACTTTAAACTTCCACTTTAAAATATATTTGATCCCTCACTGTTCCTGATTGGGGCACAATACAGTACCGCAGGCTACTTGAAAATTTATTTCAATAAAATTGAGGGGTACTCCTAAAATAAAATTCCTAAAAAACCACATTTTTAACAAGTCTTTTAATCTTGCCAAAAATTGTCTCACAATGGCCTGCTAAAATTCCAAATTTCCTTTGTCTATGGGGGTGGCATCCCCCTGATTCCTCCCCATAGTTACACCATTGGCATAAACTGTTAATTAAAAATGAAATTTACCAGAAAAATTACATACATTATTTGCAGTTGAAAAACTATTCATTCAGCCAAAATATCCCAACAATTTTTAGAAGATTCAGGGTCTAGACTCTAGGGTGATTATCTGAGTGAATGTAAAGCATTGCTAGTAAAACCAGTCAGCTTTTTCTGCCATAGTAGTTCTCAGCCAAAAAAACAGAAAATAGGAATCCAGAAAACCTTTTCAGAACTGGCATCATTTTCAGACCAAGTACTGTGGTACACAATATTTTCAATAGAAAATTAATTGTTGGTCAGGCATTGCTGTCTCAATTTTCTCCCTTGTCAGCAACTTTGAAAATTCTCATTTTCTTCTACTTCTTATTTCCCCCTCTTTTTTACCCTTTTTCGTCTTTTTTTCATTTTCATCTCTCTCCTACCAATTTCTATTCTTTTACTTCTTGTCATCACTTTTTCACTGTTTCTTATCATTTCAATTTGTTCCTCTTTTCTTCTTCTTCTCTCTTTTCCTTCCTCTTCTCTGCGTTTGGAGGGGGATATTTCCCCTTTCCCTCCGTGGATCCGCCACTGTACTGTATAGTTAATTTATTTATCTATTCATGTATAGAATAAGTACCATTTCACAATAGATTGAAAATTTTAGTCTCATTTTAAAGCTTGAGAAATGATAGTGAAGTGATAGAAGTCTTTCATATAAAATTTACATTATGTCAGCCTAAAAACAAATCAAGAAAAATCGCTAAGATTTCGAAAAATCCACTTCTTTGTTCTTTGACCCCTAAATGATTGGGTTACATATAGAAAATACATGTATCTTCAGCGAAATGTTGTGCTCTTTCCAACAATGTCATCATAGTTCCAATCCGATCAGTAGTTTCTGAGTTATTGAGCATTTAATGGCGGGAAGTGAGCGTATCTCGAAAAAGTCATATTATGGAGATATTTCGAAAACAAAAGCCTCATTTCAAAAACGACACTGAACATTTTTTGTCAGAAATTTGATGCAGAATCCTTGGTAACCGACTTTTACTCTGTGTATCAGAGCAACGATAAACTTGAACTTCAACTGATAGATGTCTTGTGAATTTAATCTAAATCAGTATCTTCAAAACAGCCGTTTTTCGTTTCCTCTTTCCCCTACGATAAGCTTCACAAAATTAGTTGTTTGCAAGCGATTTCTCTAGTCCTTCTCTAGGCCCACTAGTATAATTATTCTTAGGTACATAATTACTACAAAGTTTTCCCGATATTTTTTCATATTCCCTGATTTTTACAGAATTTAAAAATTCCCTGACTTTTCTCGGTTTTCCCGGTCGCTAGTCACCCTGTTGTTCCAATCCAAAAAGAAGAGATGCATGAGAATGTTTATTTTTTTCAGTGCAACAGAATTATTTTTGATAAGTCTGGTACCTTTCAACTTCAATGAGCTCTACTAACTTATATTAATGGAGTCTAAGTAGCAGACAAAGAAAATATTTCACATAATAATAACAACAACACAGTAGCTTCCATTCTTGAGTGACCTTCACACTAGTCAAGACTATTCTAGTTCTAGTTACTTTATTGTTTCTTGAGAGAGTATGTGAGTGTGGACTATATTGACACTTGTTCTCTAGAATTCCTGTAGTTGAATAAGGAGATAACGACATGTTATAGCATCGTATAAAATTGCAACATCATCAAACTAGTCAATAATAATCATATAAATAGTTATGATTCAAGAAGAGATATACAATAAACTGATAAAATATCAGTCCTGCCAAAGTCCAGTTAAAAAAAAAATATAACTTATGGTTAATGTCACTCCCTCATCTTCTTGACCTGATCTTAGCTATAGCCAAGAAAAATTCTCTTTATCAAGATACAAAACTGCTTTAACAAACAATTAAACAAAATAAAAAGAGAAAAAAATAAAGCAGAAATGGAAAACTAGTTATTAAATAATAGCTATTAATCAGTGAAGGAGTACAATGAAAGCAAAATTGTCTCTTAATTTCGAGGGTAACCCAAGATTTATCACATTTTTAAAACAACTATAGTTTTATACATTTGCGTTATGATAGGCCTATTTGTTTTTTGTTTCTTAATGAAGTAATACTACTTATGTTAATACAATTTATTTTGTGACAATATACTTCTGATGTACTGTATTTTTATTTTTAATTTGATGTATTTTTAATTTCAATTTGAGTTTGCTATGATTGTAATTTACATTATTCTTGCTATAGAACAGACTTGCATGAAACCTAAAAATGGAATGAGCAAAAAAAAAATCTATAATAAAAAATCCATCACTCCTACGGTCCAGAGGGTGCAACCCCTGTCTGGACGGGTGAGGCGAGCTTGCCGGCTAATACTCATAAAACTATCATGAAAATGGTTTTGGTTGCAAGCTGCAGCGCGTTAGTCGCGCGTAGTGGAGCAACAGACATGCTGCTGCTGAGCTACCGTCGCGCTACAGCTGCTCCACAACGCGCGTTAACGCCGCAAAAAGTTGCTCATGTGAACAGGGCCGGTTCTGGCTACGCGCCAAGAAAGTTTGGCCCATCTGTACTGTAGTAGCTGTTCTTACACTCAAAAACATTGCAGTAATTCTAGGATTAGCAAGGAACGGATTATAAATGGTTGTACAGTTTCCAACAGTTTGTAAAAATTATCTCTAGAAAACAACCATGTAAGCTAATGTGTATTATTTTGAGGTATATACAGGTAAATAAGAAATTGGTTGGTTTTGTTCTATATTTTTATATGGTACCTACCTTATTTCTGCAACTCACAGATTGTTTTATAGTATCTGAAGCTACAGTATTAAATTTTAATGGTGGAATTACATCCTTTTGATATTGCAATTAATTGCTAAGCACAGACGGCAATCATTTACAAATTTTCATCAAATTTTAACAACTGAGTAATACTTCCTAAAGTATAGGCTATTGTAGATTTCCGAATTATGGTAAATGACAATAGTTTTGCAAAAAATGAAATTAGTAGCATTCATCAAGTGTGATTAAAACTATTAATTTGTTACTGTTAGTTGCCAATAATTGTAATTTGGAAGTCTCCAGTACAATTAATGTTCAATATTCCTATAAACTCTACAAATCACACTCCACTCTGCAAAAATTGCTGATTATATAATACAGTATATACAGACTATATATACAGTATAAAAATAGCTATATGAAAACAATGAATAATTTTTGTGCTAATCATTCACTCCGCCATTATTAATGCATTAAATTGCATTAGTGTTATATTTTCCAAATGCAGAATCAACTTCTTCAGGTAGGTTTATTGAAAAAATTAAAAAGCTTGTCAATATAATAAAAAATTTATTAATCACAGATAATAATAAACATTGCATCTTCCCCACCCTTCTAGAGTGCATTCATTAAGTTGCGCATATCCAAATGAACAAGCCTGTAAATAGTAGGTTTTTTTTTATATTAGTTCTAGTGGCTACCGCAAGACAGCACCACTAGTAATATAAACAGCAGATGTAAAGCACGTTTTTGTGTGTACAGGCTACAACAGGCTATTTTTTATTACAATAAGGTAAACATGTCTTTTTCCCAAGAGCAACAAGTGTTCCTTCTTGAACAGTATTTTACCAGTATTTAACACCTGCAGATTTTTTCCTGTGGGGTTATATTTAAGGAAGGGTTTATAAAAATAGGCCTCGTACACTAAATGAACTGAAAATTAACATTACAACAGAGATTAACAATATTAGTGTAGGCGTACTCCACAAAGTGTCAACAAATGTGGTAAAACGAATTCATGCATGCATTAATGAACAAGGCAGCCATTTTGAAAATATGTCATAAGATATAAAACATTGGAAATAAGTTTATATGTTAGTATATAAGTATATATGTTTATAAAATTTATAACAATAATAAAAAATTAATACCAAATAAAATACATTACTTTACAACCTTTTTGATGTGTGTGACATAATGAACACATTGTATAATAATGCAGTATTCAATACCATTAAAATAGAAAAACATAATACAACTTACTGTTACAAAAGCAAGCAAAGCAGTTATTTACGCACATAGAACTACATTATTCTACAAAGATCATTCCATTCATGATCGTACGTGACTTGAAGCGCAAAATGCATTCTCTTGCTATCAAGTGTTCTCTTTTCACATGTCTTTGTCACTCTTATTCTCCAAGTCTGCAACTCTCTCACTCAATTGATTTCTTGAGAAATCTATTGATTTCTGGAACGATCGAGATCATGTCTCTTGAAGTTTCTTGATGCATCTAGTGAGCTCCAATTCTTGGAATTGTACAACTGCATACAACTGCAACAGCTATATAAAGGAAGTCCATGTGAACCAGTGGATCAGTTTTTCTACAAAAGCTTGCGTGACAGTTACGTTCTCAAACCTGACAGATTGTATTACGGATCTCAGGAGAGAGACAATCCAGTGCCAGTGAAGAAAACAGTGCTTTATTCAGTCTTTAGACAGTGTCAAGTGCAGAGACAAGTGTTTACTGTTTATGCAGCTTACTAATAGTTTAAAGACGTTGTGTTACGTGATATTATTTGGGACTGTCAAATAACGAATTGGACTGTGTTTTTGTAAGTGATTAGTTGCTCTTTTTATAATTTTTTTCTGCATTATTGTACAGTTTATTGGACTCTTGTTTCTCTTATTATTGATCAGCCTGCAATTAATTATTCATTTGTACAGTTTATTGGATTCTTGTTTCTTTTATATTTGATCAGCCTGTAATTACTTATTCATTAATTATTCTTGTAAATAATTACTGAAAATAGCTATTAGCTTGTCATTCGATGATCTGTTCTTTATTTATTTCTATTAATTGAACTTACAATTAATTTGTGTAAATAAAGTGCAAGTGTGAACTTTAGTGTTGCCAGCCTTATTTTAGCTATTAGAACCCGTAACATTACTTAAGCACTGTACATAGAAAATACTAAATCTAATACATGTAGAGCATAAAATCTATACAATATTCAAAATTGGTGTACAGTTTTAGAAACTGAGTAAGCAATTGATAACATTTTATGAAAATCAAGTAGATGCAGTATCACATCGGTCTAGCAATTAAACTACAAAAAATAACAATTTGCTACTCATATTTCTAAGCTAACAAATAAATGGATAAAATAAGACTGATTTTCTAGTACAAATGAACACTCATGTTCTATTGTGGGATCTCCAAACTGTCCAGGGCCAAAATTATTATACCCCAGTAAGTTCTGAGGGCCAGAACCGTTTTCATTCTACTACTATTAATAGTGCAGCTCAAAGTTGTCTTGTGGGGGGGGGGGGGGGGTGTCATATAGTGCAGTGTGCAGGGTAGACTTCAGGTGCTATAATTTGTAAAAGGTAGGTAAATTAAATAAAACTATCTGAGGGAACTCACCCAGAAAGCTTTAAAAATAATTTATAATGGCACTTTCATGTTTTTCTTGGTTGACCTTGACTGCATTCAAGTGAGCTACAATTTTTTAATTCTAGCCTACTTGTGTGTTGCTCTTGTTTGTTGCTTTCTATGTGTTCACGGTTTTTGGTTCTTGATTTTGACACTTATTGTCACTTGTTGCTCCTCCCACCTGTGGGTGTGACTTGTTTTGGCCTTCATCCAATCACAGACATTCAAAGAAGGCCACTTTCTCCCTCAGCCAATAGTATCATTCCGTGTTTAGTAGATATTAAGCTACTCTGTACTTTAGTTTTAGTCTGATAATGGTGTTACAACCAAAACTATTATCTCACTGTTTTTAATAAATGTGGTTGTGACAACTTCAAGTCTTATTATTCATATGGATATCTTCCACAATATCACCTTCGCCACTACAAATAAAGTTAAAAATAATCCTCCTAAACCCACATTTTGGAATGGGATGTATAGTCTTTGTGGTTGAACCTATTTGGCACAGAGGGTGTGGTGCGAGAGAGACAGCGATAGCCATACACGGCCAGCTGGGTCTGGTTGTCTTGTCAGCCACACGGTCAGTGACACCATGTCAGTACAACTACCACCCACATGTGTGTTTTATTGTGATGTTCTAACCTAAAAGAGTATACCAGTACCGGTATTTTCATCACTTACAAAGTTGAAATAATCAGGGTGTGTTGTGTTCTGATTATAGTTTGACTAAGAACTTGTTCATGTTAATGGTACTACATAGGCTAATGCAACATGTGTGATTTTAAAGTTTGTGTGTTAAAAATTAAACATTCTGGAAAAACTTTGTTTGATTTCTTCCCTGCTAAGAAACAGAACTTGGGTAATACACCGACTCAGAACAATGTGATTCCATCTCTCAAACTTCAATGAATGAGGCAGAGAAATTTGTTTCACCTGAAGTTGAAGAACCACTGACCTGCATGACTAGTTTGTCTCCTGTTTCTGTAGTTGATCAACATCAACTGCAACCTAGAGATCCTCTCAATGGTAAGCAAGCTGCTTTGGATTTTATCAACAATGGCCCATTCCAATGTAGCCTAAGCAAATATCCAGAAACAAAGGGAAGAAAATTCTGAAATGTTTGGTTTACAGAGTATGGCTTGAATACCAGTGTTGCAGGAGATAAAGCTTTCTGTTTTGCATGTCAATTATTTGGTAGCACAGGTTGCTATGATGAGACATTTATTTCAAGTGGTTTTAAGAACTGGAAAAAAGCAGCCCAACGTTCCAAAGAACATGAGAAAACTTACTCTCATCTTAAGATTCAACTGCACCTGTACTGAGCAAGCTAGAAAATGAGCATTTTGCCCAGTTTATTTTCATTAAAATCTCAAGAATGGAACCACAAATTGCCTTGAAAATTTACATGATTTATCTTCATACTTTTACAAAGATCTCTTGCTTTTAAAAATTCGTTTTTTCTTTCAGTTATTCTTATTTTGAGAATTTAACATGATTATGTCATTTTTTAAAAGCATCAATCAGTGTAATTAAAAGGCAAGAGATATAGAGATTAACAACATGAATCTAAATCCATTGAGGTTTTTTTTAAATTCCTTATACTTTTGTAATAAACTGTGAAATAAAAACGTATGATGTCATGAAATTGGAACAAGAAATAAACGGTTTCATTTGAAAAATAGCTGAATTGGTCACTCACCAAAAAGCGCCACCAGTCTCTATTACCCCCACCACCAGAGCATAGAATAAAATAGAGTCACGGGCCACAGAGCATTCTTCAAAGTGAAGCCTAAGAGTGGGGGAATTGGCTTGTCACCAAGCATCAGAAATCAAAGTAATAAAGTTGTGCTGAATTTTCATCTGTACAAATTCATTCCCAATGCCATTTCACTATGGTATCTGAATATTGATAGAATATTTTGAAATTTGGTACCGTAGATTTAAGAAACGGTATTTTGTGATTTGAGCAATGCAAAAAAACATCAATTTCCTGTACATGTTCAGTTTTTTATGAGAATTTATCCAATGATGTTTCAAAAACTTTGTGATGTAACATTGATGCAGACCCTAATCGAGAATTTTTTTTATTTCTAGGGTAGGAAAGTTTTGAAAGTTTCAGATAAAGATCTGATCTAAATTTTTTATTTGAAACCTTCTTCTCTAAGAGAGACAGGTCTCTTTGTATTGATGTGCAAGGAAGAGAGACAAGTACTTGAAATTGAGCACATGCTGTTGGAGAATTGATTTTTGTAAATGAAAGAGGAAAAATGGGGTTTGGTGTCAAAATTATGTTTTTTCCTCAAGTTGTAGAATAATTAGATTTCAGAAGGGTGTTCAACATCAATTGTGTTTTTCCACCTCTCTGGCTGTGCACAGGTCTACATTACCCCCACCATGGCACATTACTCCTGTTTTGTAACAGGACTCTGTACATTCCATAGGCTTCACTTCCACCTCATACTACATAACTGCACAGCAAATCAAAATGGACCTTACATTCGACTTACATTCTTTACATTTTGAGTTTAGTTTATATTTTAAGTTGAGTTTAATTTTCTGAAGTTGTAAACATATGTTGTGAGAAATCATTTTTGATTTGAATAAATTTGAATTTTAGATCTTTTCATGCTGAAGTTTGTACAATTTTTTCAATTTGCTAATAATTTAATGACGTGGACTTTTTTGTTATGTTTTTCAGTGCCACAGAAAGAAATACACACAGCCATCTCAAAGTAGCTTCTCCAAATTATCTCCCTTTTACAAAACTTTAGAGCTGGTTGCTTCTACTGCTGAATGCATTTCATCACATCAAGCAACTTGCACATCTCCTATTCCAGTTACATCATCTTCATTGATTTTAGAAGGTAGACAAATAGTGGAAGTACATTCATTCATTGCTCAAATTCAGCAAATTGATGACCACTTACCATTTAATTGCACTTTTAAGGATATGACTGTAATAAAAGAATTTAGAAAAGGTTTGAATTCTTGTATCATGTGCAAATGTAAGATGTGCAATGAAGAAAAATCCCTTTGGACAAATGTCTTAAACAAGACAGCCATGGATGTGAATACATCAGCGGTTTCTGGTACTATCAGCACAGGAGGAGGTCATGCCCAGCTGGAAGAGGTTTTGTCATCCTTAGACATTCCTTGCATGACTTACCATACCTTTTGCAAATATCATGACCGAGTAGCTGATGCCTGGAAGGAAACAGCCAAAAATCAATGGAGATAGCAGCAGAAGAAGAAAAACACAAGGCAATCAAAAGGGGAGACATTGATGCTGATGGAGTACCTCTATTGATGGTAGGCGACAGGCTGGTAAGGCTAAGATATGCAGTTACTAAAGCAGTGATCCACAACAAAGAAAATGTCATCAAACTCAAGTGTGTAGAGAAGTTAAAAGAGGACATTTTGAATTGACCAAACCATGTTTTTGGGGACCATTCCAAATGTAAAAATTATTTTTGCACTGGTAGTGACCAATGAAACCTTCCAAATTTAGTTACAGAGTTGGAAACTGTTGGGCTTTTCCAGCAACTGAAAGATGCAGCTCACTTTTTGAGCTTGTATGCTTCTAGTCTATTAGAAGATGTTGACAGCAATTATGCTGAACATTATAATCATGCCATAGCTAAATTCGTTGGTGGAAAAACAATCAATTTCACAGCTCGTGGAAGCTACCAGGCTAGATGTGAGGGTGCTGTTGTACAAAACAACACCGGAATGGCACTCTACAACCTTCACAAAACAATATTCAACTCTAGTCCTGGAACTTTCTGCAAATCTATGCAGTTGAAATGCAAAAGAAAGGTTGAACAGGACAGGGAAAGAAGAAAGACAAATTTGAGAACACATAAGTCACTTTTCACATGCCAGAAATCAACAGATTATGATTATGGTCCAAATGCTCAATGCCCTGATCTAGATGAAACAGAATTTAATATTGAAAAGAAGAAATTCTTGGCATTGCTTGTGAGATCAAAAAAGAGATCATCAGTTGGAAAGAAGAACAGTTTTACAACATCAATCTGCTGAATGGCTTGAAGAGAGGCGTAAATGAATAACAGCATCAAATTTTGGAAGGATTAGTAAGAGGAGGCCACACACCAGTTGTCAAAATCTTGTTCATGAACTTTTGTATAGAGGCGGTAAAAGTTCTTTAGCCATGGAATATTTGGAAAGATAAATGAGGAGACTGCACTTAAAAAAGTTGTTGAAATGACCAGGAAAAAAAATAATGAAATGTGATCTGTTTATTGATTCCAATTCTCCATTCCTAGCTGCATCTCCAGATGGAATTCTAGAAGATGGGCAAGGCATTGTGGATGTTAAATGTCCTCAGACAATAAGTGATCAGCACCCAAGAGTAGTGGCAAAAAATAACATACTAAAATTCTGCAAACTGAATTACTCTGAAATCAAAATGAACATGAGCCATAACTATTATTATCAAATACAGGGGCAACTTCATAAATCAAAATGTGAGTACTGCTTATTTTGTATATGGTCGCCAAAGGGCATAGAAATTCTAACAGTGCACAAAGTTGAGCAATTCTGGAAACCGAAGATCTTCCAACAAGTGTCAAAGTTTTACATGGATTGTCTTTTACCAGAACTTGTGGATCCTTGACATACTCATTCCATGACATTAAAAATGAAATGATTGAAATTATGGGAACCCAAATAAAAAGCAGCATTCTTAAAAGTGCTGAGGAAAGCAAACATTTGTCTATCTTAGTTGATGACACTCCAGACGTTTCACATCATGAACAGGAGACCCTTGTTATAAGATATGTTACTGAAGATCTAGAAACCAAAGAGCGCTTTCTTTGATTTTTACAAAACTGACTTGACTGATGGTAAAACTTTTTACAAGTTGCTACTTTCAATTTTTGAAATTTAAACAGTTTTGTGGCCTATTAGATGTAAAAGTGTCTCAGACATTTGTAAGTCATTGCAAATGTCTGAGACATTTTACAAAAATGATACAATGTTATTGCAAATTATATCCTAAGTATTAACAAAAATATTAGCATTTGCAGTACAACATGATATGTTAATATTGTGTTCTAGACAGTGTAAAAACTCATTTACAGCCTTGCCATGATTAAAAAATTTCCAGGGGGTGACCCCCCAGACTCCTTGCCTAGGGGTATTCCATACCCCCCAGTTCTCCCCCCCCCCCCCCCACTTGTCATTGCCAAGTGCCACCACTGCTTGGCCTATTTGATGGAACAAACAACTAAGGTATTGAATTATATTTGGAATATCTAAATGATTATTCAAGAGCTTATATAAAACAATCAGTGAAATGTAATCTTGTCTATTTTTCAATGACATGATTTGAAATCTAAATCTTAAACTCCTCATAGAATAGTAATACAAGCATGAATATCACAACTTTTTATACAATAAAAATCTGAGGAATTTATTTTGTTTGCACTCAATACTACTGATATACACACCCTGATACAGACTCCAAATCACTGTATGAATCAGAGTGCAGTGAGATAGATGACTCTGTGGTTGAAGAACTTTCAAGTGAAAATATCCAGCCTCCAACAAGAACAAACATATCAAAAATCATCCAAGCTGCTGATGAGGAAAAAATTATATTTCAAGTTCCAGAGGACTATAGCAATCTTCAGCCAGATCATCCCACATCTAGTTCCTAGTTTGAGGTGAGTTACTCAATCCACTGTATTGATTGATGAACTGCATGTTCATTGAAAAGTTTATCAATGTGGATTTTTACATATTATTTTCTTCTTTGATTTGAGGCATATAGAACCAAAAGGAGGTAAGTCCACTTTTTAACAAAATTTAGTTGGCAGTTGCTTATTATACATACATTGGAGTTGGATCTACACATCTGTCAGAACTGTTTGAACCAGAAAAAATTATTTCCTTATTTATTTCAGTATTGAAAGCAGCTATTAGGATCAAATCAGGGTAAATCCATGAAGTGTTTGGGACCAGCATCAGGTATCTTCATAACAGCCAATCAGAAGGCAGTTGGCGGTTGGTGCCAAGTTTCAGATGTCGACAAAACATTGAGGTTATGTGAATGGATTCTGCCAAACTACTCTTGTTGTCTCATTGATTTTTATCAGTTTTATCACAATAAAAAATAAGTGAAAATGAATAGCAGCATGTCATTGAATGCTTCTGTTGTTAGTTCCAAGAAGGCATGAAAAAGACCATGCCAAGAGGAGAAATGGAAGAAGAATGTAGCAAAAAGGAAAAGGTAAGATTAGCCTAGTCTCAACTTGGTTCATTAATAGATTTATTAAGGTTTACCTATGTTCTCATACTGATTATAAGCTCAGATTTGAATTTATAACTGGAAATTATATTTTATATTCAAGCACTGTTCTATGAAAGCACTGCCTCAGTATTCAACCATTAATCACAGACTCTAATAAGAGTTTTTTGTGATTGCAGGTACTCGCCTCACAACATGCCAGCATATCCTACCTGCAATCACAATTCCAAGACATACAAGTGCCAAACCCTACGAATGTCACAATTAAATCATTTTCATGCTGCTTTCTATAAATCAAAAGACAAATATGTTCAGGATAATTACATTTTATCACATTGTATCTCACAGCCTGTGAAAAGACATAGAAGGAAAACAGATTAAAATTAACCAAGAATGTTTTCTACCAAGTATTTTGTGAGAGACATGCAAAATCAGACAAAAATTCCAGTTTGCAAGAAGGCTTTTGTGAATATATTAGGTGTGAGCTATACTAGAGTGGATAATATCAACAAAGCTGGTTTCAAAACAGGACAGGTGAATAGAGAGACAAACGTGGTGGTGACACAAAATCAAAAAAATATCTTAAAAAAATGAAGCTGTTGTAAAGTTTATTTCATCACTTCAATGTACAGAATCTCATTATTGCAGGGGCAAGAGCTTGAGAAAGTATCTTTCATCAGATTTATCAATCAATAAGCTTTTCAGGATCTATGATACTCAATCAGTGGAGGCTCTGAAGGTGAAGAAATCTTATTTTCGGCACATCTTCAACACCAAATTCAATCTAGAATTCGGCCATCCCAGGACAGATATGTGCTCTGTGTGCCTTGAGCTTGGTGAAAGGATTAAGACAGAGAAGGACATGGCTAAAAAGTCAGATTTGTTTATTGAAAAGAGGGTTCACAAACTTTGTGCTAAGGCATTTTACAATTTTTTACAAGACAAAACTCAAAATGTAGTAATAATTTATCTTTTGATGGTCAAAAAATTTTGAGTCTTCCCAAAGTGCAGGACTAAGAAGCTTATTACTTGAGACAGTCATATTTATATAATTGCACCATTGTCAAAGGTCATTCCAAATCTGAGCTCAGCAAAGAAAGCTGCTTCAGTTATTGCTGGACTGAAGATCAGTTTGAGAAGAGCTCAAATGAAATTGCAAGTTTTGTATTCTATTTTCTGTTGCAAACTGACCTCCCAAGCACTGCAAATACAGTTCATCTGGTTGCTGATGGCTGTGGAGGCCAAAATAAAAATCGAATGATCTTAGTAATGCCCTGCATTTGGCTACTGAAGAATGTACCAGAACATATCAAGTTTGTTGAAATTGTATTTCCTGTAAGAGGACACTCCTTTATACCATCGGACCGTGTTTTTGGCAATATAGAGAAGGATTTGCGACAACATGAAGTTATAGACAACCCTGAACAGTATTTAGATGTAATAAAAAATCATGCTATGGTTGTGGATGTAGCTAATGACTGCCCTATCTATGATTGGAGACAAGAAGTAAAGAGTAAGATAAAGGACACAAGTAAACTGCACTTCAAAATCTCAAAATGTAAGAGATTCATTTTGAAATGGTCTGCTAAGAACAAAGCAGATGTTATATTGGTCAAAGGCAAAGAACTGTCGTTGACTGCAAGTCGTTGAATTCACTTGAAAAGTTAATTTTTGAAGTCTTTGCAGATGATTGGTTCACTTCTTTGTCTCTCTCAATTGCTCTGAGAGAGGAATTTTGTTTGTTGACACTGTCCAAATAGGTTAGGCAAGTTTCAATTAAAAAGTGAGCAGGATTTGAAGAAAACTGGCGGAAACTCCTTTGATTGGAAGATTGAAACTAACCACAACATTGCTGTTGTGCATTGGCTAGATTGGAAGCCAGTGAGTCTTCTGTCCTCCTACAAACATGTAGAAATGTTAGGCAAATGCCAAAGATTCTCTTCTTCTAAGAAAAAGTTTATCAATATCCAAAGACCAAAAATAGTGGAAGAGGCCCAGTGAAATAGTGATGTGGCCCAGGAAACCATGCCACATGTCACTGGAGTTAATTGTTCAGGAAGGCATATTCGAGTGACTGGGGTCAAAAAATGGCATTTTCAAATTTTTGCGCTTTCTGTTAGCTAAGTTCATGTACTACAGTTCCAGCTGTGAATCAGGGCTGCCACACTAATCCATTATTGTTTAAAATGTAAAAGAAAAAATCTCTACAAGTGTAGAAAACCATGCCAGATGTCAGCCATGTTAAATTCCGTATGATGTATTTATGTTTTCAAACAATGAATATTATTGTTTTTGGTAATAATTGATTAAACTGTATTTTCTACATACATTTCTTTCGACTTTCAATTATTTTTAAACCAAAAAATTATTTTTCCTGAATCCAGAAACATTCTTTTCTAATAACTTTACTCTACCAACATTGGTAACCTACTTCCATCAGGTGTTTTGGTCTGCATAAACAGTTCACAGCTGGCAAATGTTTAAAAAAATTTCTCTCTGTTATCGTAAATAAATTATTAATCATGAAATAATAGCAGCTATAATGGAAGAAAGTCATAGATTGGAAAAAACTGTTTTAGATATTGTAAATTATTGTCCTTTTGTGGAATTAAATGATGAGTGGCAAGGCGTTTTTAATGAGTATTTCAATAGAAAATCTGTATCCTCTGATAGTGAAATCATCAACAATGAAGAGTAAGAAGATGCAGATATTGTGGAACTAGATTCAATACCTTTGTTTGATGTGACATATGCTGTAAGTATTATTATTACTATAGATTATAAACTATTATTCACTACTAATATATTGTTATGGGTTCTAATGTCTAAAATAAGGCTGGCAACACTAAAGTTTACACTTGCACTTTATTTACACAAATTAGTCTATCTACACACAGTGTAAGTTCAATTAATAAATGAAAACAGATCAACAAATGACAGGCTAATACTTATTTTTTAGTAATTATTTACAAGAATTAAGGAATAATTAATGACAGGCTGATCGATAACAAAAGAAACTAGAGTCCAATAAACTGTACAATGATGTAGAAAGAAATGATAAAGAGAGCAACTAATCACTTACAAAAAACAGTCCAATTCGTTATTTGACAGTCCCAAATAGTATCACTTAACACAACGTCTTTAAACTATTAGTAAACTGCACAAACAGTAAACACTTGTCTCTGCAATTGACACTGGAATCAAGCAATGTTTACTCCACTGGCACTGGATTGTCTCTCTCACGTGATCTGTAATACAATCTGTCACGCAGGTTTGTAAACTAACTGTCATGCAAGCTTTTGTAAGACTCAACTCACTGGTTCACATGGAATCCTTTATATAGCTGTTGTAGTTCTATAATTCCACGAATTGGCTTCTCAAAGCTTCAAGAATGCTTGGAATATAGACCTCGATTGTTCAGGAAGTCTGAAGAAATCCAATTGAGTGAAAGAGTTGCAGACTTGAAGAATAAGGGTGACAAAGACATGTGAAAAGCAAGAGAACACGGATTGGGTTTCAAGTCACATTCGATCATGAATGGAATGATCTATGTAGAACAACGTAGTTCTATGTGCATAAATAACTGCTTTGCTTGCTTTTGTAACAATATTCACTACTGAAGAAATAAATTCTAATATTACTTCTGACAGGTTATGATAGTTGAATATTCTTACACCATCTGAAAAAAGCAACAAACTGGGCATTAAGTATTGTCGATTTGATTTGTCAATCTAATGACCTTGTTTGTTTTTTAGGGAGAGCTACCTACCAGAAGAGTAGAGAACATAGAAATAATCTTTGACACCGACACACATGGAACAACATTGCATGATAATGATGCTACAGGGAGTATTATAGAAGCCATTGAAGATGTACAATTATGTGAAAGTGAAGCCCCTAACACTGATAATATTTGCAAAATTCTAGAAGGTTGTGGACGTAAATATGGACCAGGGGGAACTCAGTGTTGTTTTATGTTTAGTTAAAAACAATATTTAGAATTTAGAGAGGAAAGTAGAAATTTAAATTATTATTAAGATCATGTAAATAAATTAGATTTAGTTGTTTTAGCACAATTATGTGCTTTTTGACCATAAGTAATCACAGACATCATTTATGATCGATGGGAAAAAGGTTTTGAGATAGTCTATCTCTTTTCCCAAGGTTTCTCAAGAGGAAGATTTAAAAGATTGAAAAAAAAATTCTTAATGAAGGAGTAGTTGCTAAAGTGCATGGCAATACAGGTCGCAACCCAAAGAGTCATTCCTTGGGCTATGAGGCAATAAATAAGGTGGTCACCTTCATACGAAATTACACATTTCAAAATGCAGTTTTCCTACCTGGGCGCCAGTCCACTCAATACGAAGGTGCTGCTGTGAAATTACTTTCAACATCTGACAGCAAAATTTCCATTTATTTGAAATACAAAGCATGTTGTGAGGCAGATGAGGCTAGTGTTCATATCTGACAGATCATTTCGGAGGATGCGGTTGCATTTCTGTCTGGAAAATATCATTCAGAAGCCCAAAAATGATATTGTAAAAAAATGCCAAGCCAATTACACTACATTAAAAAACAAACAGTTTTTAATGATGAGGCCAAAATACAAACAGTGAGAGAAATGACACAACACTTGAACAAAGTGACAAGTGAAAGGAATTTTTATAAAAACTCCATAAAAATAACTAAATCTAAAATTGAAAATAGAGAATTTCTATCTACACCTCGCCCACCATGCTCTTTTGAAGGTGCAGTGCATTATTCCTTTGATATGGCACAGCAAGCATTCATTCCTTTAAATCCTTTGCGAGCAGGCCCTATCTATTTCCTTGTGCCTTATAAAGTGGGAATATTTGGGGTAATGAGCAACACAGTTGGGCAGCAACACAATCATCTCATTCCTGGGTCAGTTGTTGTCTCTAAAGAAGCTAATGGGATAGTGAGCATGCTACACCATTATTTTGAAAATATGGGTTATGGTGAGACAGATATGCTCCTACATGCTGACAACTGTATAGCACAAAATAAAAATAATGTTTTTGATGTGCTATTTGAACTGGAAAATACAAAAAAATTAAATGAATCAATTTCATTATCATTTCTTCCTGTTGGTCACACCAAATTCTCCTGTGACTGGGCCATTGGATTATTTAAGAAAAATATATAGAATTTCTCAGTTTCATCACTGGATTAACTTGCTGTTGTTGAAGTAAGCACACCAACATCTAAGTTGAACAAAGCAGTGAAAACAGGATCAGAGACTGGAGAAATATACATAAAGCTTTTTGACTGGCAAAAATTCTTCAGCTCCCTAAATTGGAAAAGGATCCCTCAAATTACAAAATCATTTTCAGCTTGATTGCAGCTATGATGGAGACATCAGATGCAAGTTTGATGTTGATGGGGAAGCAACAACACATAGAATAGGTGCATTAAATGAGGATAATGTTAACTGCTTCCCAGAACAGCTCATGCCTGAGGGATTGAGTTCACAACAAAAAAATATCTATTTGATAGAATTAGAGAGTATTGTACTCCAGACAGCAGATCTTTTCTGTCCTTTGCCTACAGAAACAGATTTGGCTGATGATCCTGCAATTGATGGACCTGATCCTATGCCAGATACTAGCACTGAACCTCCACAAAAGAAAAAATGTGATCAGCCTAAGAAATTAGTATAGCTTGATAAATAATAAAATACATTAACAAACAGGAATAAATCAATAATAATAATAATAATAATAATAATATTATTATTAACATGCCAACTTTTTATCAGGATAGTTATTATTCATGATCTGTGTACATAATATCTCAATGTTTTTATTGTTAGTTATTAGTCCTAGCTATTAGTTTATTTTGTGTGTTGTCTATTACTTTTCTCAATATTTACAAATTTGCACTAAATATAATATTGTCAGTTTTGTGTATTACTCTCCAGAATTTCCTAAATCGAGAAGCAATATTGTTAATATTCCACAAAACAATATACTAGTTGACCTCAACTTGTGAGAACTGTTTCATTTTGCTGCATTATTAATTTGTTATTAGGAGTTTAATTAGCTTGAATTTCCAGTATTTAAAGTTTGAATGGGGTAACATGTGAGTTTGCAGATGTATGGAACTATTGCATTGGTGTTCAATTACCTGGATTGTGACTGTGGTTTTCAAAATCAGATTCGTGATCTTTAACCTACAAACTTTCTGACCAGCTCTTGAGCAGTGAGTTGATTGAAATATTTGATTATCGTTTCAACAACTCAAGACACGTTCTGTTGTTTGTGAAGTTGCCAACCGTCAATGGTTGTCTGGTACTGCTGGTGTTTGGAAATCACATGTTTTGAGTGGGAAACTACATCAGCTGTTTTATGCTTCATAACCTGGATGCTGTTGTTGTCATGGCAACAATACAACAGTACTACTGAATGAACTGACTGACTGAGTGACCCACTGAGCGCTTATCTGCAGAGGCTTGAAGATAAGACAAGCGGTGCATTATCTTCAGTTTGAATCCATTCTTGTACCTTCTTTTATCATTCTGTGGTAGTGGTGACATTGCTACAGGCGCTTAATTCAAAATTCAAAATTTATAATGAGCAAGCCGATGATGTGCCAGCAAGGGCAGAAGAATTTAATTTGTGAAGTGGATTTTGAGCTCAGTAACTTAAAAGATGATCTTTCTAATGATGCGGTTGTAGACTTGGCCATACATATGAGAGGAACGCTTTCAGTGATAGCAGATAAATTCTCAAACGATGCCATCATTGATATAATTCCAGAAATAATCAGAGTTTTGAATAGATTGGATAGTTTGATTTCAGATAACAACAGGTTACGGAATGCAATGATGGAGATGTCGGGAGAGAATAAACTTCTGACTAAGCTTTTGGAGGAAGAAAAAAATAAGAGAAAGGAAAGTTTTGAAGATTCTTTATTCTTTGAGGAAAAAGCAGAGGAAGAAATAAAATTATTAAAATCAAGGATCGAAGGTCTAGAGGCAGCTGAAATGCATTTGAATGAAGAATTAGGAAATAAAGAAGCTATAATCAGCATTATCCAGGCAGAACACAATAATTATTTATATGACAGTGTCACAAAGTGATTGTGATGGGGGGGGGGGGGAGGGGGAAATTACGCTTGCCCTCCAACATCCCCAGGCGATCATGGAGATTATGGAGGAAATGACTGTGCATCTGGTTCACGCCACCCCTGCTTGGGGCACATCATTGCCACTCCCCCCCTCCCTGCTAACCGCAGAGGGGAGCTATTTAAGCGGCGGAGTGGTGACTACTACTCACTTCTTCCCGGGACCTCTTCCAAAAGTGAACAGTGAGTTCACTCTTGAGTTGAGCTCCTGGTAGGGTCACCCTGGGGAACCTCCCTTCCCCGACCTCGGCAAGCCGTTTCAGACAGCTTGTCTCCTATGTTCGCCATTTCAGACAGCGGGCGTCCTTCCTTGACCTCAAGTAAGCAGTTTCAGACTGCTTACGTCCATCCATTCCTCGCAGTTCCAGACTGCAAGTCCTTACCTACCCTGACACCCTCGGGCTAGCCGTTTCAGATGGCCAGCCATCATCCGCAGTTACAGACTGCGTACCCAACTCTAACGGCAAGCCGTTGCAGACAGCTTGTTTCCTCCTCGCAGTTCCAGACTGCGAGTCCTTCCCTCCCTGTCACCCTGTACCTAGCCGTTTCAGACAGCCAGCCATCAATCGCAGTTACAGACTGCGTACCCACCCTCCACAGGGGAACTGTTTCCAAGGGAGGAATTGCCCTACCCTCAGGATGACTTTGGACTGACCTCCTCCGCCCCGACCTACACCGACTGAGTTCAGTCTCTCAGGAGAACCCCTGAGAAGTCGTCACTCTCTCTCAAGGAGACTTCGAGAGAGTTTGTGACAACTTTGGTGCCCAACATGGGGCCTGAGGTGGTCCAACCCAGAAGCACAATGAGTAATTGTGAAGAAGAATCCCAAGACCCACAGATTGACTCTGATGATTTATCTGGGGTCCGTACGGATTTCATACTTCATAACCGAATACGAATATTCACATGAATCATGCTAAGCGGGTTGCCTATAACGCCAATAAGGGGCGATTATAGGGGCTACAAGCAAGCAGCACAGAGCAGGCAGTTGGGTAACTCACCACTAGATGCCTTGGGCATGCCCGATCCTCGGCCCAGCTATCCAACGACCTATACAACTGTATAGCACAAAATAAAAATAATGTTTTTGATGTGCTATTTGAACTGGAAAATACAAAAAAATTAAATGAATCAATTTCATTATCATTTCTTCCTGTTGGTCACACCAAATTCTCCTGTGACTGGGCCATTGGATTATTTAAGAAAAATATATAGAATTTCTCAGTTTCATCACTGGATTAACTTGCTGTTGTTGAAGTAAGCACACCAACATCTAAGTTGAACAAAGCAGTGAAAACAGGATCAGAGACTGGAGAAATATACATAAAGCTTTTTGACTGGCAAAAATTCTTCAGCTCCCTAAATTGGAAAAGGATCCCTCAAATTACAAAATCATTTTCAGCTTGATTGCAGCTATGATGGAGACATCAGATGCAAGTTTGATGTTGATGGGGAAGCAACAACACATAGAATAGGTGCATTAAATGAGGATAATGTTAACTGCTTCCCAGAACAGCTCATGCCTGAGGGATTGAGTTCACAACAAAAAAATATCTATTTGATAGAATTAGAGAGTATTGTACTCCAGACAGCAGATCTTTTCTGTCCTTTGCCTACAGAAACAGATTTGGCTGATGATCCTGCAATTGATGGACCTGATCCTATGCCAGATACTAGCACTGAACCTCCACAAAAGAAAAAATGTGATCAGCCTAAGAAATTAGTATAGCTTGATAAATAATAAAATACATTAACAAACAGGAATAAATCAATAATAATAATAATAATAATAATATTATTATTAACATGCCAACTTTTTATCAGGATAGTTATTATTCATGATCTGTGTACATAATATCTCAATGTTTTTATTGTTAGTTATTAGTCCTAGCTATTAGTTTATTTTGTGTGTTGTCTATTACTTTTCTCAATATTTACAAATTTGCACTAAATATAATATTGTCAGTTTTGTGTATTACTCTCCAGAATTTCCTAAATCGAGAAGCAATATTGTTAATATTCCACAAAACAATATACTAGTTGACCTCAACTTGTGAGAACTGTTTCATTTTGCTGCATTATTAATTTGTTATTAGGAGTTTAATTAGCTTGAATTTCCAGTATTTAAAGTTTGAATGGGGTAACATGTGAGTTTGCAGATGTATGGAACTATTGCATTGGTGTTCAATTACCTGGATTGTGACTGTGGTTTTCAAAATCAGATTCGTGATCTTTAACCTACAAACTTTCTGACCAGCTCTTGAGCAGTGAGTTGATTGAAATATTTGATTATCGTTTCAACAACTCAAGACACGTTCTGTTGTTTGTGAAGTTGCCAACCATCAATGGTTGTCTGGTACTGCTGGTGTTTGGAAATCACATGTTTTGAGTGGGAAACTACATCAGCTGTTTTATGCTTCATAACCTGGATGCTGTTGTTGTCATGGCAACAATACAACAGTACTACTGAATGAACTGACTGACTGAGTGACCCACTGAGCGCTTATCTGCAGAGGCTTGAAGATAAGACAAGCTGTGCATTATCTTCAATTTGAATCCATTCTTGTACCTTCTTTTATCATTCTGTGGTAGTGGTGACATTGCTACAGGCGCTTAATTCAAAATTCAAAATTTATAATGAGCAAGCCGATGATGTGCCAGCAAGGGCAGAAGAATTTAATTTGTGAAGTGGATTTTGAGCTCAGTAACTTAAAAGATGATCTTTCTAATGATGCGGTTGTAGACTTGGCCATACATATGAGAGGAACGCTTTCAGTGATAGCAGATAAATTCTCAAACGATGCCATCATTGATATAATTCCAGAAATAATCAGAGTTTTGAATAGATTGGATAGTTTGATTTCAGATAACAACAGGTTACGGAATGCAATGATGGAGATGTCGGGAGAGAATAAACTTCTGACTAAGCTTTTGGAGGAAGAAAAAAATAAGAGAAAGGAAAGTTTTGAAGATTCTTTATTCTTTGAGGAAAAAGCAGAGGAAGAAATAAAATTATTAAAATCAAGGATCGAAGGTCTAGAGGCAGCTGAAATGCATTTGAATGAAGAATTAGGAAATAAAGAAGCTATAATCAGCATTATCCAGGCAGAACACAATAATTATTTATATGACAGTGTCACAAAGTGATTGTGATGGGGGGGGGGGGGGAGGGGGAAATTACGCTTGCCCTCCAACATCCCCAGGCGATCATGGAGATTATGGAGGAAATGACTGTGCATCTGGTTCACGCCACCCCTGCTTGGGGCACATCATTGCCACTCCCCCCCTCCCTGCTAACCGCAGAGGGGAGCTATTTAAGCGGCGGAGTGGTGACTACTACTCACTTCTTCCCGGGACCTCTTCCAAAAGTGAACAGTGAGTTCACTCTTGAGTTGAGCTCCTGGTAGGGTCACCCTGGGGAACCTCCCTTCCCCGACCTCGGCAAGCCGTTTCAGACAGCTTGTCTCCTATGTTCGCCATTTCAGACAGCGGGCGTCCTTCCTTGACCTCAAGTAAGCAGTTTCAGACTGCTTACATCCATCCATTCCTCGCAGTTCCAGACTGCGAGTCCTTACCTACCCTGACACCCTCGGGCTAGCCGTTTCAGATGGCCAGCCGTCATCCGCAGTTACAGACTGCGTACCCAACTCTAACGGCAAGCCGTTGCAGACAGCTTGTTTCCTCCTCGCAGTTCCAGACTGCGAGTCCTTCCCTCCCTGTCACCCTGTACCTAGCCGTTTCAGACAGCCAGCCATCAATCGCAGTTACAGACTGCGTACCCACCCTCCACAGGGGAACTGTTTCCAAGGGAGGAATTGCCCTACCCTCAGGATGACTTTGGACTGACCTCCTCTGCCCCGACCTACACCGACTGAGTTCAGTCTCTCAGGAGAACCCCTGAGAAGTCGTCACTCTCTCTCAAGGAGACTTCGAGAGAGTTTGTGACAACTTTGGTGCCCAACATGGGGCCTGAGGTGGTCCAACCCAGAAGCACAATGAGTAATTGTGAAGAAGAATCCCAAGACCCACAGATTGACTCTGATGATTTATCTGGGGTCCGTACGGATTTCATACTTCATAACCGAATACGAATATTCACATGAATCATGCTAAGCGGGTTGCCTATAACGCCAATAAGGGGCGATTATAGGGGCTACAAGCAAGCAGCACAGAGCAGGCAGTTGGGTAACTCACCACTAGATGCCTTGGGCATGCCCGATACTCGGCCCAGCTATCCAACGACCTATTGCTAGCTCTGATAGCACTGAATGATAAGGGCAACTGATAAGAGCTAAGATAAGCACTCAACGAAAAGTGAGGTAAACAAGGTTTAATTACTCCTGTTGCCCCCTTTGTCAATCAGTCTCTTCCGAAATGCCGAACCACTGCCTGGGATTTCTGGATCTCTTCCTCGCTTTGGCTGAGAAGCGCGCACGGGTAAGTCCCGGTAAGTATCAGCCCTTCATGAGCCTCAAGATGAGGCACTGGGGGTTAGACCCTGACCTCCAGCATGGCCTGCTCTCCCGGCTAGGCAGGGAGACATACTGGGCCATGCCTATTATTGACCAGAGGGGAGTGGTGGTCATCCTGGTTGATCAGTTCAAACAGCGAATACATTTATTTGATCCGACTCGGGCCGTAAACCAGGACCTATACAGAAAAATTTTGAAGGTAGTTCAAGACTACCTTGATATTAAAAAAATAGCGTGCACCCATCCATATTGGTTTATCTCACACCCTGCCCACCATCCGGGCATATCACGGTGGCAAGCTGAGATGGTCATAACCTACAACCTCGACCGCCACCTGCAAGGCCGGCCAGACAATCCCGGATTGTTGGTGGATCAGATAGTGGAGGCCATACATGAGACCTACCCTGAGCTTGTCCGGACTCAGAAAAAAGGGGCGACCTCAACCCCGATATGTCTGGGACCCCCTCGACCGTGGAGCCTGATTCTCCAGTGAGGATCACTGTTCCACCCCCCTTCCTCTCACCCATCCCAACGGATGAAGAGGATGCCTTCCTGGAAGGAGGGGGTGGTGATTTTTCTCTCTCTCCATCATACGCGACAGAGGAAGACACCTTGGACCCGCCCAGACCAGATTGGGTCGATATGGCTGAGTGATGGGAGGAGATGTCACTCGATGAAAGGACTAGGGCCCTCCATCCGGCACCCGAGCCAGAGGAGAGGAAGGCCCCAGCGCCTGAACAACATCAACATGCCCTCCGTCCGGCAACCGAGCCGGAGGAGCGGAAGGCCCCAGCGCCGGAACCACATCAACAAGCCCTCCACCCAGCACCCGAACCGGAGGGGAGGAAGGCCCCAGCGCCAGAACACCGACAAAAAGCCCTCCATCCGGCAACCAAGCCAGAGGAGGAGAGGAAGGCCCCAACTCCAACGGACCCTCCCAAACCAAGGCAAGTTGGTCTAGTACAGGCGATGGAGGTGGAGGATGGCCTGCCAGGGTCAGCAAGCGAGTTCCAACAATCGCGAATTATTTACAAGCCCTACAACCGCCCAGGAAAGCAGAAAAAGGTGGGATGACTGCGGGTGAAGATTGTGGGCCCCGACAGAAAATTCATATGGTAAAAGTTTGCCGGCTGAACCTCCAGGAAAATTCCCTTTTCTCCTTCCCCCCCCCCCCCTCCTTAGTAGGAGTGGGCTGTCACAAAGTGATTGTGACTGGGGGGAAAAGGGGGAAATTACGCTTGCCCTCCAACACCCCCAGGTGATCGTGGAGATTACGGAGGAACTGACTGCGCATCCGGTTCGCGCCACCCCTGCTTGGGGCACATCATTGCCACTCCCCCCCTCCCTGCTACCCGCAGAGGGGAGCTATTTAAGCGGCGGAGCGGCAACTACTACTCACTTCTTCCCGGGACCTCTTCCAAAAGTGAACAGTGAGTTCACTCTTGAGTTGAGCTCCTGGTAGGGTCACCCTGGGGAACCTCCCTTCCCCGACCTCGGCAAGCTGTTTCAGACAGCTTGTCTCCTATGTTCGCCATTTCAGACAGCGAGCGTCCTTCCTCGACCTCAAGTAAGCAGTTTCAGACTGCTTACATCCATTCCTCGCAGTTCCAGACTGCAAGTTCTTACCTACCCTGACACCCTTGGGCTAGCCGTTTCAGACAGCCAGCTGTCATCCGCAGTTACAGACTGCGTACCCAACCCTAACAGCAAGCCATTGCAGACAGCTTGTTTCCTCCTCGCAGTTCCAGACTGCGAGTCCTTCCCTCCCCTGTCACCCTGTACCCTTGGGCTAGCTGTTTCAGACAGCCAGCCGTCAATTGCAGTTACAGACTGTGTACCCACCCTCCACAGGGGAACTGTTTCCAAGGGAGGAATCGCCCTACCCTCGGGACGACTTTGGACCGACCTCTTCCACCCCAACCTACACCAACTGAGTTCAGTCCCTCAGGAGCAACCCCTGAGAAGTCGTCACCCTCTCTCGAGGAGACTTCGAGAGAGTTTGTGACAATAGAGATGATATTTATCTACAACAACAAAATGCTTTGGAAAATTCAAATTTTATTATGCCTAAAAAAACAATCAAATGTAGAACAAAAAAAAAAAGAGAATCACTGTACTGTGGAAATAAATAATAATAGATTCTCGGTGCTTTCTGCAAACATGCCAGCAGCATCTACATTGAAGCCCGTCTCACACAAGTTTCTGGTAGTGGCACAGATTCATGGTGGTGCTACACCACATGAACACCAGACTCAACATCCCAAATACAAAGAGGCAATACAAACTTTATCTCCAACCTTCACCCTTCAACATTCACTTGTACCACTAGTCAGCCACATCTATCTGACCACTTGGGGCTGGCATTGGATGTTGCTATTCTGACACCCTCCACTACTTGCAATGAAGATTGTAAATCATCCTATAGTTATAGAGTATTGAACAAGACCAGTATTAATAAATTAAAGTATTGTCTGGATAAAGTGGATTGGTCCACAACAATCTTGGCTGATAATGTGAATTTAGCATTTGATAACTTATGCAAGCTCTGGCTGACAATTTCAATGAATGTTGTCCTCTGAAAACTAAAAAACCGAGACTTAATAATAAATTTCGTAGCTCTAAGAAATGGTACACACCGCTATTAGGTAAAATTAAAACACTATTGGATCTAAGTCATGAAAGATGTAAGACTGATACTGATCTATTGGAAAACCATAGGAGACTGAAGCGTTTGTACAGAGATCAGATGGATCTAGCTAAAAGAAAGGCAAATGATGATTTTATATTGAAATCTAATAATATGTGCAAAGCCGCATGGAGAGTTATTAATGCAGAAACAAGGAGACAGCCCAAGAAGCAGTCTCAATGGGGACCACCATTATCAGCTGAAGAGTTTAATGATTTTTTCACTAGCATTTCTAATAAGATCTATGCTAATAATGGTAATTTTAATGGAGCTAGTTCTATTGATATGTTGAATACATCCAGATTGATGAATCCTCATATTGATCAACATTCTTTTAAATGGTGTAAAGTAAAACCTGAGGTTGTTTGTAACATTGTTTCTAGGCTTATTAGTTCCAAAGCAGAAGATATTTTTGGATTATCAAATTTTGTCCTGAAAAAAATTATAAACATTATAATTGACCCCTTAACATTTCTTATTAATTGGGCACTTAGTGATGGAGTGTACCCAAAGTGTTAATAGTCATGGTAATGGTGCCAGTATACAAAAAAGGAGATAGGTCTAATATCAATAATTAAAGACCTATTGCTCTGGTGCCTGTCATATCCAAGATAATGGAAAGTGCAATCAAGATCCAAATTGAAAAATGTTTTGAGAAAAATAAATTGTTTCAGTCATCCCAATTTGGCTTCAGAAGTAATCTGAACACTACTAAAGCAGTTGAAAGTGTAGTATCCTTTATCATTAATGGCTTAGAGAATAGAGAAGAAGTTAGTGCCCTGCTTTTAGATATTAGCAAAGCCTTTGATATTGTCCCTCACAAGCAACTTATTGAGAAACTGCGCTACTATGGACTGAATAATAGTGAGTTGTCATTATTCACATCTTATCTCTCTGATAGGTTTCAGTGTGTGAAAGTTGGTGAGCTAAAGTCTAGATGTAGGCAAGTATCAGGTGGGGTCCCTCAGGGATCTGTCCTGGGCCCCCTCTTATTTATAGTGTACATCAATGGCCTTCCTGAGTACATTCCTAACAAGTCTGTCCTATATGCTGATGACACAACACTATTGTGTTCCAATAAGTCTTCTGTGATAAATGAAATTATTACAAACCATATGAAATACAGAGCTAATGTTTGGTTCTCTGCAAATAAGCTGGTTGTAAATGAAAATAAAACAGAATCTATTGTATTTAGTTTGAGCACAAATTGTGAAAAGAAATCAGTGAAGTTATTAGGAATAAATCTGGACTCCAAACTCACTTGGAGTGCCCATACTGAGACTCTTTGTAGTCGTCTTTCCAGAGTGATATTTTTGTTGAGGAAACTGAAATCATGTTCTAGCTTGAGTTTAACTTTAATGGCATTGAAATAATAATTAACTCTTGTCAACCAAACTAAGAGCTTTAATCAAATCAAAATTCGTGTATATCACATAACAGAATAGGCCTACTGAAATAAGGCTAATAACATGTAAACTGTTTATTATTATAGCTTGTCTCCATAGAGACCAATTGGTCATGTGATATCATATCATTCTTCCCCGCTAATTATGAAGTCTTGGGGGCAAGATGGCGGAGGGATACTGTTGATTCTTGTCCATCAACATGACATATGTGGGCATACTCTGGATTAGCTTCGATCAATTGAACTTCTTCAACTAATGCGTCTTGTTTCGAATTCCGAACTGTTTTTTTAAGCCATACTGTTCCTGGGGTAGTCAACCAAGATGGTAGGGATGGTCCATTCGTTGAGGTTCTCGTATGTAAGAACATGCGCTCATGAGGAGTGCAATTCGTCGCTGTACAGAGAAGAGACCGAATAGAGTGAAGAACATCGGGTACTACTTCTTCCCATTTCTTAGAATCCAATCCTCGTGATTTCAGGGCCAGTGTTACAGCTTTCCATATGACCCCATTGTATCGCTCTACCTGCCCATTCCCTTTTGGATTGTATGGTGTTGATCTGCTTGTTGCTATGCCTTTGGAGAGGAGAAAACTTTTCATTTCAGCAGACATAAATGTTGATCCTCTGTCTGAGTGGATGTACGATGGAACACCGAACATTGAAATCAATGAGATGAGGCATTTTATCACTGTTCGTGTTGTCATGTCTGGGATAGGAAATACGAAAGGGAATTTCGAATACTCATCAATCATATCTAATATATATTTATTCCTTGTTGTTGACTGTAGTGGTCCCTTAAAATCCATATTGATTCGCTCAAATGGTTTGGTGGCCTTGATTAGAGTCCCTTCCATTTTCATGTATCTTGGTTTCACTTCAGAGCAAATTTTGCAATTTGAGCAGGTCTTTCTTACATCATCTACTGTGAATGGGAGATTTTTCATCTTCACCCAGTGGTAAAGGCGAGTGAAACCTGGGTGACATAGTTCTTCGTGGTATTTTTCTAGACTTGACTTTGATGTTGAACAACCAGCAGCTACACAAACCCTAGATAGTGCATCTGCTGGTGCGTTTTCTTTCCCGGGTCTGTAAACAATGGTAAACTTGTACTCAGATAATGTGAGTCACCACCATTGTATTTTTTCATTTTTTATTTTCTGGCTGTGCTTAATATCAAACATGAATGCTACCGATCGTTGGTCAGTGATCAGTGTAAATTGATGTCGCAGTAAATAGTGTCTCCATTTCCGTATTGACTCTACTATTGCATATGCTTCTTTCTCAACGGATGAGTGTTTCCTTTCATTTGAGGACAATGTTCGTGAGAAGTAGGCTACCGGGCGGGAGTTCTGAGACAGAGTTGCACCAATAGCAAAATCTGATGCATCTGTTTCGATTGTGAATGAGGTATTTTCATCAACAAAGTCTAGTGCTGCTGAAGCAACTTCATCCTTCAATGATTTTAAGATATCCAAATGTTCTTGTGGTAGAGGAAATGTTTGTGAGTGGACAATAGGGTGAATCTTTTGTGAAAAATTTTTAATCCATCATGAATAATGGGCCAGTAATCCCGTAAGTCGTTTCAATTCTTTTGTATTCTGTGGCAGAGGAAAATTTATGAGAGGTGAAAGGCGTTCTGGATTGGGTTTGATTTCGCCTTGTTTAATTTCATAACCAAGGAATTTCAGCGAATTCTTCGAAAATTTACATTTCTCTTTGTTTAAGGTCAATCCATATGATTCAAATATGCATTGGAAGTTCTTCAGATTTGTGTCATGTTCTTCTTGGCTATAGCCACAAATGACAACATCGTCCAAATACGCATAACAGTCTTTCAAATTTTCTTTTTGTATGAGATTATCTATGGTGTGTTGGAAGACTGATACTCCATTGGTGACTCTGAATGGAATTCGTTTGAATTGGTAAAGTTTTCGGTTTACTTCAAAAGCTGTATAATGACGTTCGTTGTCAAGAATTGGTATCTGGTGATAAGCTGACTTGAAGTCTTCTGTACTAAAAACTTTATATTTGGCAACAGTGTTGACTAGGTCTTCAATCAAAGGAAGAGGGTAGGCATTCAAATTTGTAAATTTATTTATTGTCTGTGAGTAATCTAAGACCATTCGTTTCTTTCCATTATTAGAGACGATGAATGGTTGTGCACACCAACTAGAGTTACTTTCCTCGATTATTCCTTCTCCAAGGAGGCATTCGACTTCATTTTTCATAAACATGTGGTCATCGTGTGGATGTCTCCTTGATCGGGTGGCTATTGGGCGACAATCTGGAGTTAAGTCATTGAAGAGGGAGCATGGATTTAAAGATGCTTGCGCCAATGAGCAATTCTTTGTAGGAATATCAACTCGGTTACTATCAATCACAAGAGGTTGTTCATCACCTCCAAGTTCTAGACTTATTGTTTTGTGATGTTTCAAAAAATTATGACCAAGAATCACATTGCAACAACAATCTTTCAATACTAATAGTTGAACATTACTGTATTCCTTTCCTTCAAATGTAATATTGCCATTGTGACAGTACGAAATTTCTGTTAATTAACAATAGGACACTTAGTACTGTTATGACTGTTCAATGGTAGCAGAGATAAATAAAAATTGTATTATTATCACACAGCTGACCTGATAAGTCGATTCGTTGATTAGATGTTTGAAGCGGCTCCTTAATTATTGTTAAGATTTATTTATGTAAGCCACTAGATGGATTTAAATTGCAAATATATTCATAGAGATTGTATTGTTTACATTGCTGCTATGAGGAACATAACCTCTTAATGTGCCGGCTTTTTCATGCCATGCTCAGCCAGATGCTCACAGCAAAGAGAATTTGAGAAATGCAAAAAATATATTGCCTTAATTATTTATAATATGCGAAAATGCAATAAAATATTCTTAAATAGCATAGTCATGCTTTATAATACTAGAATCTTGGTAAAAATAAGATGTTACTCACCAAATTATCCACTCGAAAAGCAGTATTATGCAGCCAGCAGTATTATTACCATGTTTGTAGTATTTTATTAGTGTTATTTATGGTGATTGGTGTTATTTATGGTGATTCGTGTTATTTAAATCAAATTTATTTATATTCTATTAGGGGTGTTACAGTTAGTCATGTAGGCCCATATTTCATTTACATATTATGCAAATTAATTCAGCTCATATTCCATTGAAAATGTTTAATAATTTATATTTTTGAGAGCCTACACCAAATATCACTGAAAATAACAATGATAAAGTAACTGCTCCTAAATTAATTGTAATTTTTGAAGTACATTATAATGTTTTTCAACCTATATGTCAGGGACTACTTTTCATATTTAGGCAGCTCATTATGTATTCAAAGCAATTAGCCAATCAGAGGAAACCACCAAAAAAAAAAAAAATTACTGAAACTCGGGTGTTTCCCTCAACCAAGACACTCTCTCCTGGACTTCTGACTGAAGTGGTTCAAGTACCGACTTTTTTGTCTTTATTGTTTGAAACAAGTGTTAAATTAAATGTAAAGTCGGGTATTTGTGACGAGCAGAGCAGACCACTGATTCCTGAGCCAGAGACCTGATCTAAAAATATTCAGGAGAATATTTTCTGCCACAATACCAGGGTTGAGGGGCCACAGTTCCAGTCCTTGAAGGGCATCGCCACACCACTACTTCACACCGGCAGAAGAGAAAATTCGCGTAAGTGCATCAAATTTATTTAAAGTGGATCCACTAGTGCACAGAAAAGCTATATATCACTACGATAAATACCGATCGAATATTTAAAGTGTTAAAAGGCCTAGCTTCGTTAAAAAAAAAAAAAAATCTGAGCTCATAGAAATAAGTAATTTGATATAGTATATGGAGGTATGCTACATTTGAGCCAAGCCTCGAGCCCACGACCTGCTCTATTGTAATTTTAATTATAATTTAAATAAATTTTGGAATAATTGTTCGAGGTGAAATTTCCTAATATTTTAACTACTCACCTGTATATGCATTTTTCCATTAATGTATTGATCTTAAGAAAGTTGTTCAATATAGTCGGCAATTTTATACCAACCTTTTTTGATATTTTCTTACACCTTGTTTGGCTATCTTAATTGGTCAAACCAATTTAAAGATTTTATAGAGTAGAGTTTCACACTCTATTTTCCAAGCTAACATTATTCAAATATCTCTTTAAATTTACATTGAATGACTGATAGCGATATTTATTTGATGAGTGGCCTGCTTGCCGAAGACCCACATGAGGCGCCATCCTCATCAATTAACTAATCGTTCCTAGTCTAATTTCAATTGTTGGTGTATTTATTGAGATTAGTCTCATTTCGACTGATGAACTTCGAGACCTTCAATACTGTTACTACTTGTCGAGACGTGTGGCTAAGGTGTCTAGTGGACTGTGTGGAGTATTCTCATTATTCTCTGGGCTCTGAAGAACCTATTCCAACCCATGACTTGTGCTCATCATCCTTGACGTTATAAAAAATGGTGAGATATTTTACACACTCCACTTAATTTCACCTGCCTTTCGCCTCACAAGAGTGATACATCAGCATACAGTGAAGGGAGTGATTACCCTCCAGGGAGCTTCACTAAATAGCATTTCATGCTTACCTCATATTATTCCTGGCGCCCACTATTTTCAGCAGGTAAGAGGCAGCTATACATGCTCATAGCTGAATATTTGGGGCCAATTACCAAATAACAGGAACACATACTGTTACACATGACGATACATGTGAGGCTATTTACCTCATCCATAAGAGAACTGTTACACCATACACACATGTTTTTGTAAACATTGCATGTTGAACAGATGCAAATTTTATAAGACTTGAATTTGGTTTAGTTTGAAAATTATATCTTTTTGTAAAGCCTTCATCTATAAAGCTTGCAACGCTACCTGTATCGATAAGAGCTTGTGTTTTGATACCATTAAGTGTAACAGTTATGATAGCTCTGGATAAGTCACCTGTTATGCCAGCTGCAATTATTGTAGATGCAGTGAGTTCTTTAGGTTTCCTACTTCTACATACATTGGAAAAGTGTCCAACTCGAGAACATTTATAACACAGTTTTTCAATTGCAGGACAGACTTGCGGATTTTGATGTCTTTTGTAGCCACAACGTTGACAGGTAGCAGGAATACCTTTTGTTTCTGGTCGTTTCTGTGCGACTGCATTCAAGTGAGAGCTTGGAATTTCATCAATATTATCCTCGGTTATAGAGTTTATGTGGATGGAGGCATTTTTAAAAGAATTTGTATAAGTTTTGGCAGTTTCAAGAATACGTGCTTGAGTAACTACTTCTTGTAGACTAATATTTCCTTGCTGAAAAAGTTTTTCTTGAATTTCAACTGAATATAATCCTGAAACGAAAGCTTCTCTTATGTGTTCGTTCTTGTTCACTTCTGCTGACACAGAAGTAAAGTTGCATTCTGAACTTAACCTTTTTAATTCTAGGTAAAAATGATCAATCGACTCACCTTCTGACTGTTTTGCATGAGCTAGGCAGTAACGTGCATAAACTTCGTTTTTAGGCTTGACGAACGTCTCTTCTAATTTCGAAATTGCTTCATCATAAGTCAAATTATCTTCAATCACTGAGTATAACTTTGGTGACACAAAATTTATCAGCACTCTCATTTTGTCTCTTGTAGTTGTCTCAATGCCTTCCAACAGGTTTTCAAAGGTAATTTTCCAATGTTTCCATTCTCTTTCTGCTGTAGGAGAATCCGGGTCAATCACTAGCTCTTTTGGCTTCAGCAATTTCTCAATGTGAGGATTAATTTCACTTCCTCCAGTATCTTCCATGACTACTGTTCTCCTCTTTTGTTTGGGCATCGTTTTTGATTTGATTAAATTGAAATAATAATTAACTCTTGTCAACCAAACTAAGAGCTTTAATCAAATCAAAATTCGTGTACATCACATAACAGAATAGGCCTACTGAAATAAGGCTAATAACATGTAAACTGTTTATTATTATAGCTTGTCTCCATAGAGACCAATTGGTCATGTGATATTTATCATATCAGGCATATTTTGCTTTGTTCCATTCTCACCTGCAATATGGCACTCTGCTATGGGGCCATTCTAGTGGCACCAATGACGTTTTTTATGTAAAAAAAAAGATTTGTGCACAGTTTTTAATCTGGGCAGGAGAGATTCTGGAAAGCCATTTTTTAGTGAAAATGGCATATTGACTCTGCCTTGCATCTTTATGCTACAGGCCTTAACATTTATTAAAGAAAATATTAGTATGTTGAGATTAAGAAGCAACTTTCATGAACACAATACCAGGTCATGCAATCACGTCAATCATGGGCAAGTAAGACTCTCCAAAACTCAAAAAATGTATTTGTATACTGGGATAAAATTATTCAATAAGTTGCTGGTAGCTATACATGACAAAGAATGTAAAAATTTCAAGGACACAACTACTAAATGGTTCAAAGAGAAGGCTTTCTACTCTGTTGATGAGATGTTATCATGTAACATTTAATTTCAATGTTTTATTTGTAACAAATGACTTAGCCTATTACTGATTGTATATTGGCTGCAAATAAATGAATTATGAACTTACACTCAGTTCTGAAAAAATTTCAAAAAGTCAATTCCAAAATTTCCCTTCCCACATCCTTGGAGCACAAAAAGCTCTATCAATCAGAAAAAATCTCAAATTACAAATTTTTTGAAATTTTTACCTCCCCCACCACTCTAAAAATGATTATATTCTCCTGGAAAAATGAAACTAAAATTTTTTTAGATCACCTATCATTCTTCAGATGTTTCTGAATCATAGGGTAATTATTTTTGATTACACAGATTGACTCATAACCACATTTATTTATTTTTTTGTACTTCAAACTTTGAACCTGTTTTTCACAAAATATACAAGAAACTAATGCCAGAGTTGAAAATTCATAAAAAAATACAGTTTTTATCAAATCAAGATAAATTAAAAAAAAAAATGATTCAGTAGATTTTTCTCCATTAGAATCAATCATAAACAAGAAATGAATGAAGAGCAACATGTGGCATGATTTCCTGGGCCACATCAATTATTGATCTTGATTATATTATAATAAATATATGGGTGGGGTAGACTTGATATACATGCTCATAGAGCTGAATAGAATTGAATTATGAAGCCAGAAGTGGTACATGAGAATTGCAACAAACTAGCAGCTATGATCATGTTAGCATTGATCCTCATCCTCGATCCATTCTTGAGGCAGTTTCCCAGTGATGGATATTAAGTCTCCAAATCCCTACAAGCTATTAGTGTCAACAAGAAATGTTCTATCTCTCATTGGACCTGCTACTCAAACAAATAGCAATAGCATGGCCAACAATTGGTTTAGCTCAATTGAGCTAATAGATGACTATGCCATCATGGACTCACATATGTCAGAACTCTAAAGAATAATAAACAAGAAATTCCTCCTGATATGAGATACACCAACCAAGAAAATGAACGAAACACCAACCAAGAAAATGAAGGAAACACCAAATTTTGTTTTACTAAAGACAAAACCTTGGTTTCCTATGTGCCAAAAAAAAGAGATATGTACTGTTAGCATCATCAATGCATCAAACTGCAAAAATTGAAGAGACTGGAAACCAGAAATAATCGAGTTCTACAATTCAACCAAGGGAGGTGTAGATGGACTGGACCAGAAATTGGCCAACTACTCAGTTCACCAGCAAACTTGGTGATTGCCCATAGCAATATTTTATATGATTATTGACATTGTGATTCTAGAGTACCTAAGGCCCTAAGATCAATGATGGAAAATGCTATTGGTATACCAGAACATGCAAATCCAGGTCCTGAGGAAGTACAGAACCAACCAAAGAAGAGGAAAAGATGTTACATGTGTCCTTCCACCAATGACTATAAGCATATTCTAGTTTGTGATGGTTACAAAGCTACAATCTGCAAAAATCAAAGAATTAAAAACATTGTTTGCAATCAGTGCTTGAATAATTAGTGTAATAGATTTTATTGATGATGATTTATTCTTATAAAAAGTCATATTGAACTTTCCTGAACTTTCCCACTTATTATACAAGGTGACCACAAGAAACATTTTCATTTTGGATGGGACAGTACTCAGGAATGGCGAGTCATTGCATGGGGGGGGGGGGGAGGACATTCATTCATATTCCAAAGGACAGCCATTTCATCCATACAAGATTGTGTGGGTGCAGGAAATGATTTTGCTACAAAAATGCAAGTTCTTATTTTTGACAAACTGCATGCTCTCATTTTTATTAGTGATGAAGCCCATTTTTACATAAGCATGACTTTGAATCAACAAAACTGCAGGTACTGGGCAATAGAAAATCTGAGAGAGCTCCATGAGACACTGCTGCATTCACCCTGTGTAACCATATGGTGTATGATATTGAAAAAGCATGTTATTGGTCCCTTCTTTATTGAAGAGGATGGAGTAATGGTAACAGTGACCTCAAACTGGTACATTGATATGATCAACACATTTTTTCTCCCACAACTGCACAGGCTAAAATTTCAAGACAACATATGGTTTCAGCAAGATGGAGCTACTGCTCACACTGCCAGAATTTCAATGAACCTGCTGCAGAATGTGTTTCTAGTTTGCCTGACTTCAAGATTTATGGATGGCCTCCTTGATCACCTTAACACTTTGACTGCCGTGTGCATCGTTTCTGATTCACAATAATATTTCTCATTAGGCCATGTGCATCATATGCGATCACACGTTGAGCTCTAGTATTTGCCTTCGTGCATCATACTCAATCACAACAGAGTAGAAATGATGCCTGGAGAGCAAAGTAGTGGCCTGTTATGAAAGTTTTCTGCACTTGGCTTCAGGTTGGCACCACTGAATAATTTTATACCAGCTGTTCAAAATGCTTGTTTACAGCTGCATAGCCACAGATGACAGTTCATGCTCAGTGTTGTTGCCGTAACCTCAACTTTATTACGAATGTTTTGAAGTATGGATGAAAAGTTTATAACAGATTTTTTTGACGAAAGTGATTCGTCTATTGACATAGACAATACAGACAGTGATTCTGACTACGAAAATGAAAGTGACTCAAGTGATAGCTCATCGAGTGATGATAGTATTGCTCCACCTAAACGACCTAGACTTTTTGATATTGATACAATTGCAGTGAACAAGATTGAATATAACTGTCCTGTTGCTTCCACTTCCACTTCAGGTACAAATTTTGCTACAGAGAATAACTCTAATGACAATTTAGTACTTATGGTTGATGAAAGTGATTCTGATAAGAGTTTGAACATTGAAATTGAAACAGTAAATGATGGTGCTCTTGAAGATAACTTTCCTGTTGCTTCTCCTTCCACTTCAGGTACAAATTTTGCTACAGTGAATAACTCTAATAACAATTCAGAACCTATGACCGATGAAAGTGATTCTGATAATGCTTTGACTATTGAAACAGTAGATAATGTTCTTGCAACGCCTGCTGCACCTACCTCCAATGTAATTTGGTCTGATGTGACTGGCAATCTGAATAACTTGTGTTTTACTGAAGATTGTGGCATTTCAGACAATTTTATAAATAATTTAGAAAAAAATGAGCCTATAGATTTTTTTCGTTCTCTTGTTGACAATGAAGTCCTACAACTCATTGTTGACCATACAAATATAAATGCTAATCAGAAAATAATTTCTAGAATAGTGAAAGAAACAATGACAGCCTCTTGTAGATTAGCATTATGGCAAGACATAGATATAAAAGACATAGAAATATTTCTGGGGTTCATCTTTTGGATGGGGTTGGATAAAAAACCAACCCTACAGGATTATTGGAGTAAAAATTTGTTATACAAAAATTCAATTTCTAAAACAAAATCCCGAAACATTTTTGAATTGATTTTGTCAAACGTTCATTTTTGTGACAATGAAAATAGGGACCCTGATGACAAGCTTTATAAAGTAAGTAAACTTATAGAACTAATGAATAGGAAATTCCAAGAGGCATATTCACCTGGGGAAAATATATGTATTGACGAAACAATGGTGCCATTTCGTGGGAGGTTGGGGTTTCGTCAATACATTCCTGGGAAACGGTTCAAGTATGGGGTAAAGGTATACAAAGTGTGTTCTGAGGGGGGCTATACATGGAGAACCAAAGTTTACAGAGGAAAAGAATTCTCTGGTGGAGATGTAACATTCTGTACTGTTATTGAATTGATGGAAGACCTCCTCAATGCCAATAGAACACTTTTCACTGATAATTTTTATACAAGTGTCAATTTGGCCAACCATTTGTTAGAGAAAAAAACTCACCTTGTTGGCACTTTGCGTAGTAGACGTAAAAATAACCCCACAACTGTCATAAATAAGAAACTTGGCAAGGGTGAGATGTTTGCACTACAAAGTAACAGTAAAGTTATAGTGGGCAAATGGAGAGATAAAAGAGATGTTTTATTCCTTACAACCAAACATGATCCTCAGCTTATTGAAATAAATACAAGACGGGGACCAGTTTTGAAACCAAATGCCATTGTTGACTATAACAAAGCCAAGACATACATCGATTTATCCGATCAAAGAAAGTCTTATTCAAGCCCAATTAGAAAAAGCATTAGGTGGTATAGGAAGGTAGGAATAGAACTACTGTGCAATACTGCTTTGGTCAATGCTCATTATCTATATGAAAAAGTAACGGGAAAGAAAATGAAGATAATAAAGTTTAGGGAATCTGTAACACTTGCTTTACTCCACATGGACAAAACTGCACCTACTCTACCAATATCAGAGCATAGGATTGTTGAAACAGAACATAGACGTCGTTGTAATTCATGTTACACAAAATTGTCCAAAGCTTATGGACGCGAAAATGCTATAAAGAATAGCAAACAGGTGTCTCTGAAATGCTTTGCATGTCCTCAAAATTATATGTGTATCAATTGCTTCTTTGAACTTCACAAAAGTACACCAATGAAATAATACGTACACATGAACTATATCTTTTACGTATGAACTGTGACTAATTTTCAATTATTTTTACATTTTGACAAGACATTTCTTATGTATTTTTTCGCTTTCAATTTTTTTACTGTTACATTATATTTCATATGACCACTAAAACTGTATTTTATTGTCTATCACCTAGATGCATGTGTGAATTGAAATAAATTAGAATATCATTTTGGAGTTGTGCATCACATTCAATGCACATGGCCTTTGATGAAAATTTCACTTTTTTTTTCAACAAGCCATGTGCATCATATAAGATCACTGCTTTAAAATGAAAGAAAATGGTGAAGTATGAATAATGATGAATTACATAGTAATATTAGCATATTTTGAGGGTACTAAGCCAAAAAAATGACCCCGGCCAATATCAAGATTCTTCAGAAACATGCATGGCAGTCAAAGTGTTAACATGTGTGATTTTTATTTGTGGGGACATTTGAAAGAGCAACTTTATCGACAGTAGTTACAAAAGGCAAGTTCTGGTGCACATTGCGCCAGAGCTGGCACACCTTGACCTTAAAAAAAAAAATAGTGGGAAATTGTAGACTATTTGGGCCAGAATGGGGGGTGGGGGCGGGTGTTGAGGGATGGGGCGGTGGGAGGTACTGGCTAGAGTATATAACCTAGGTCTTCTGTTGGAGTTATCATACACTGCTCTCACACCAGACAGCCAACTACTGTGCTTGTGCTCCAGTCTTGTGCTTCTTGTGCTCCAGTCTTGTGCTTCTTGTGCCTACCAGTCTTGTGCTTCTTGTGCTCCAGCTTCATCAACTTTCAAAGTAAGTACTCTTTGCAATTAATGCTTGTAAATGTTTTCCACTATCTAATGCATATTGTTCCATTTCAGGAAACTATCTAACAATGTCTAATGCATATTATTCCATTTCAGGAAACTATCTTACAATTGTCAATGTCTAATACATATTGTTCAGGAAACTATCTTACAATGTCTAATGCATATTGTTCCATTCCAGGTCACTTAGCCTGTTCAATTGAGCTTAACAGTCCTGTTACTGCAGCCTTCTTTCAAAGTGAGTGTTGAAAACTAGCATATTAATGCATGATCACTTGCACTTGTAAACTAATGATTGAAATTGTGATTGTTCCATTTCAGAAAACTATCTTACAATGCAAATTGTTTCATTCCCGGAAACCTACAACTAACTTACAATTTTATTTTGTCAATGTCTAATGCATATTGTTTCATTCCAGGTCACTTTGCCTGTTCACTTGTGAAACTAATGATTGAAATTGTGATTGAACAATTCACTTGTTACTAACAATGCATATTTTTTTTCAGGTCAGTCAACTTCAGTCCTCAGCTGTTTCATCCACATCAATTCAATGTGAGTTCAAAGAAAATATATTTATTCAACTTTATTCTTGTTGTTACAGACATATGCATAACATGTTATTCTTTTTTCTGTTCCAAAGATGATTTTCCATGGAGGCAGCAGGAGGCATGGAAGCCGTGGAGGATGCCAAGCAAATGCCAACCCACTGCAGGGACTGAATGATGCTCTAAACATCATTCTAACCTTACAGTCTGGGCAGCAGCAGTGGCATGCAGCTCAGCAGTGGTAACTAGCTCAGGAAGTCAGCGTCAGGCCAATGCTTGAGGAGGCATGCAGCCAGGCGAAGTCATCCCCCATTTGACTGTACCGATTTTTCCCAAATCTGTACAATTTTTGGTATTATTTTAATTTAGATGTTTTATTTGTAGCCTACTGTTGTTTTATCTCAGACTTTTAGTGATTATCTTTTTAAGGTGTAGTAATATGAAGTAATGAGGTTGGTTTTATTATTATTTTACTTAGGAACAGGTCCTAATTTAGAAGAAGAATTGGTTATTTTGGATCGTTTTTGCTGTCTTCAAGCGATTTTGTATTGTTCTGTATAACTATATATTAGATACATATAGGTCGGTTTCATGTTGCAATGTGTATTCTGCGATAAACTAATAAAGGGAGAAAGCTTATTGTGATCTTGATATCTGTGTCTCTCTTCCACCGTTCGTATCTAAACAGGTTGATCAGTCAATGAACCTTGTCCTTGATAGCTTGGTCTTATTACGCATGTGTCAAGTAAATTGATCAATGACATAAGTTTGATTTTATTAATGAGATGACCTCCTCCTTACTTTTTCTTGGCGGAGAGCATCCAGCTTGCTTGAGATCTGAAAGTTTACCAGCCATTCTTAGTATGATTATCAACGTAGAATCTGCGCTCCTCTATTGTCTTAAAAATCCTTTTTGTTGAAAAGTATGTGAAACCTAAGTAAGGTTATGTTTGGTTTTTACTTTTCCTCTTCAGAGGATAACTTTTTTTAATAATCATTCTTTTAATGTAGAGAAATTTAATTATTAGTGAGTGTACTCAGGAAGGCACATATAATTATGATTTTATTATTTCATAATAAATGTGATTACTGGCGATTTTATTAAACTTGTGATGTTATCTCACCACTGATTAAGGTAATAGATTTGTTTACATATTGTTATTTACATAGTTATTTTTCTATGGAATTGAAATGGTATTATAGATCTCTTAGCTTAAATGTAATATAAATAAACAAATTATTAAAATTGTCTTGAAAACTTAATGTTCAGTGCTGATTGTATTCTATTTCTTGTTGATTAATTGTTTCTGCAGTTACTGAAAGCAATAATAAATTTGTGAGCTCATGTAGTATTGTGGGGAATTAAAGGTTTTCTCATTATTTTCTTTGGGGAATCTTAACCTAGAAAATTGTTGTAATTTTAAAGATTGAGAACATGATGATGGTTTAGGTTAGATCAGGTTATTCAAGAATCTGAATCAGTAACTTTGGATAATGTTTTTTTTTTAAATATTTTAACTGAAGACTAGTGTGATTGTTTGTTTACTAATCTTTCTTTCTTTTAGCTATTGTTGTTACTTTTACTAAGATCAGATTAGGGTTATACTTTGGTTTACCAGAAATTTATTGTTCACTGAATCTCATTCAACTTTCAACATGTAACTTAATTTAGAGAATTAGGTAAATTGAGGCTAACTATTATTTGACTGATCTTAGAATTCTGCTAGTTGGAACAACTATACAAATATTTTGTTATGCTTTTTAGAGATTAGTTATTATTGTATTTTGGTACTTTTCTTTATAGTGGTTCAATGTTCCGGGGATCAATTCAATGTTCCGGGGACCAATTCCTTGTTTGGAGCATGTATTACATTTTGGGGACGCAAATTCCACAAGGTCTATATTGAGAACCAGACTTCCAGGGTGTTGACCCAAATTCAATAATGAGATCCAGTCAAGTGAACCCGTGCTGGACTACGGGATTTTCTACAAAGCTCAGGTACCAAAATGACAAAAGATTTGGCAGTAAACGGTTTGTGTAAAAAGGAAATTTAAGGTATGAAGTTTTGTTTGTTATTTCATCGTATCTTCGAAAAGTGAAATTAGTGGGCGTCGTGTATCATTGGCCAATGTGTGGGTTATGAACAATCTTAGATTAATTCAATGAAAGACTCAATCGCCCAATCTTGTGATTGTAGTTTATTTTTCTCTTAGACTGAGATGCATTTTGTATTGTGATAATTTTTTGGATTTTATTATATGCGTCATCCTGAAGAACTATTGAGTACTTATCTAAATAACCTGGCCTATGTTATTTATTTGAGAAGAGTTGTTTTTTGTTGATTGTATAACGTTTAGAAATGAACAACTTCATTTCTCAACGTTTGATATCTCGCTTTATTATAGCACATCTTTCGTTTTATTTCTAGTTAATGCCTACAGTTCAAAATTCTCCTTTTTTTATTCTTATTTAATACTGTAGCGTTACATGACAACTACCTAACAAATCCTCCACTTGAGGCCTACTATGCCGAGCTGGAGGAATCGCTGCAGGAAGCAGTGCACCAGGAGGCAGCACCAGCCCCAGCACCAGCTCCAGCTCCAGCACCAGAACCAGCTCCAGCACCAGAACCAGCTCCAGCACCAGAACCAGCTCTGGCCCCTCCAGCCAACTCATTGAACTGTGCATTGGAAGAGGAGTTGGACATTCTGCGCTTGGTGCAGGCTCACCTACAGGTGCACCGGGTGGGATGGAGAATGGAGGATGAGCGATACTGGGATGCTGATGCTGACATCTCATTTGCAAGCTGTGGGAGGTGTGCAAACTACCATGTGAATAGGGTGCTCCTCCCATGCTTCCACATGATGTGCAATAGATGCACAGATACAGCCATCACCTGCAATAGGTGTGTTGAGCCCATACAATGGGTTCTTTGCACAAATCTGTAAGATGAAGCAAAGAAGTTGCTAACTCCTCCAAGCAGCAAAGAAGTTGCTGCCTCCAAACTCAGGCAACTGATCCACACCTATCACAGACAATCAAACAGTGGTTGGACCTACAAAGCAAACCCACCAATAAACAGACTGATGCTGATCAATGATTTCTCTCATGCTATAGGGTCCACAATCAACTACTGAAGAAAAATGTACAGTCACATAACTTTTTCTGGCATATGGTTGTGCCACCTGCCCTCCAGGAACACATCATGTTTCTCTCTTATGACTTGGCTGGACACCAAGGAGCTGCTAACCAGACTCACAATCTGAGACCTGACCCAGATGCTGTCACCACCACCTCCTACCAACTGGGTGACCTTGTGTCGATCCGGAACCATGCTCTTTCAAACAAGGCAAGGAACTTCAATGCTGGCCTAGCTCATAGATGGAAAGGTCCATACACCATCACCCGAATCCAAGGAGCCGTTCACTGGGTCAAGGATAACAGTGAAACCATCAAGGTGCACCAAGACAACATGCAGCCAGCACCTACTACTTAGTTTTAAGATTTATTGTTTTTCTAACCTGCTAATTGTTTTCAACTCATGCCACTTGTAATTTCAAACTTATGCCATTTACTTTGTTAGTATTTTTATTTATTTATTTTTTTTTTATTTTCATGCCACTCTGTATTGCTCATCAACTTATCAAATCACTCAAACTCTGTATCTTGCTCAATAAAAAACCTAGAATAAGGCTCTCAGAAGCAGGGGGGAATTGACACCAGCCCCATTTTCACTTTTCACCTTATTCTAGTCACAGTACTGTGTTTGGCCACATCTGGCCACAGTACTCTGTTTAACCAACCAGCTGCTAGATAATGCCAAGTATCATCATTCTTTTTCACTACAACTCAAGCATAATCTCTCACACATGTTATCTAAAGTGACTAACTATATAAGCTGGTCACTTACTCTTATTTGTATGTGGATCATCTGTTTATCAAACTACTGTATCATTGAATTACCAGATCAAGTTGGATGGAATCAATTTCAATTTCAATATTTAAAAACTTGCTGCTCAGGGCTTCACAAGGTGCTAGATGTGCTTCTGAGATCCTAATTTTGTGAATACTAACCAGGCATTGTATTCTTTTTCCCACCCTACAGCAAGCACCTAACCAGGGCTTGATATATCCAGAGCTTAAGCGGGGTCTCGCTTCCAACAGCAGACCTAACTGGGGCTCTGATATACTCAAGCTTAAGCGGGGTCTTGCATTCTCCCACTGACAAACACCAAACATTCTGGATGCCACGGTCAGCTGACCAGAGGGACCAACGCCACCTTCAACACCAGCTTCAGCAGAGCCTCATTCCAGCCACCAAGGGACTAAGCCAGCCAATGCCACCTCCAGGGCAGTCCAGCCAGTACAGCCACATTGAACAACAGCAAGTCTACACCCAAGGGCCACCTTCACTCCAAGCTATCTACTCCTCTGCTTCTTCCACTCACCCAGCTACTTCCACAACACCACCTCCATGGGAAGCTCCCCCTAGGCTGATTTCTCCGATTCCTTCCTCACCATCAAACACCCAGTATACCTTAATACTGATTGACCTTCTGTATGTCGCACTTCCATCTGATGCAAACTCCATCCATCCTCTAGACCCCCGCAACCCGAAGAGACGAGCTCTGGCTGCATAAATTCTCTTCTCTCCTACCTTAGCCTCTTTCTTCATCATTACTTTTTAACCCCTTCAGGATCAACTAAGCTGCTTGCAAGGGCACCCTAGCTCTACCTACGGCCGAGGCAATATCAATATCCATGGACATAGATTGTGTGAGCTGGTCCTGCAATCCTCTGCCATTTTTCCAGTATTCTTCTCACAATTGGTCATAGGTTGGAGAAGTGCTCCCCCACATCACTATTGTCCATCCATCTCAAGCCATGTTTAGCACTATGTGAATCATTCTCCATATGCTCACTAGTAGCCAGTACAGAGTCGGAGTAGGGAGCTTTGAAGAAATAGTGCATGGTTGACACACATGAGTCTATAACATGTTCAAGAATTGCCATTTCCTTGACAACAAATTTTGTTCTGTGAATCCTTGAAAGTCTATCAGGAAGTATGGTCCGAAAGCTCCCACAGATTCATGCCATGTCCCATTGCTGCTACTACTGCTGCTGCTGCTGCTGCTGATGCTGCTGCTGCTGCTGATATCCTCCTCTTCAAAGTTGATGATCTCCATGATGATGTTGCTGCTGTCCTCAAGATTCATGCTGCAATGTTCACACTGTTGTGATGTCTCTGTACCTCATCCACCACCTTTTTATAGTCCAGCTATCAGGCAATTTGAACTGTGCCTGTCATTAGTGGATTGAAATTCTAGGCAGTGGTTGATATATCAGTAGTATTTGAAAATCACTCATATCAGAAATGCTACCATGCCACCCGAAAATGTGGTCAGGAATAGAAGAAGCACAACACAACATTCGAAAGTTGCCTGTTCATGGGAAATTTGATATTCTCGGTACCATACAAAATTTTGAATCTAATGTTACACATAACTTTCAGAAGATAGATACTTATAATTAGTCTTAAATTGAAGAAAAAATTAAGCTGTTCAAATCGTATTGATCAATCTTTTTGCGTGACTATCCTCAAAATACGATCAATGAAACGATTGCAAAATTTATTTTTTTCACCATTTTCCATAACTTGGCGACTTTTAAAATTTTATTAACTCTGTACTGCTACAGGATACAGAAATGCAATTAGTATTTAATTCGAGGGAATTGAATTTCCTTGAAAAAATGTATGCACTAATAATCCAGACTGACTTGTAGTTTCGTTGCAATATCGGAAAATCTTGATGAAGTCCGATAATCGTGATAATTTCTCAACATCCAAACAGGATTTTACACCCTCCAAAGAATGATTTGTTGTAAAACGATCAATAATTTGTGGAGAATGAGATAGTCTTCTACATTTTAAGATCAATTTCAGCTTTTTATGTTGAGTAGTTTTTGAGCAAGAGCAATTTCAACATAAAAAATAATTTTTCTGGTATAGGGGAACATGTCCGAAAGTGCTCGCGGTTAAAATTTCTATATTTCATATAATATATGAAAGAAAACCTTGAAGTGTTGAGAAGAATGTGCTACAGCTGGTTACGATGCGATAATACGTTCAAAAGTTAGGAGACTCGAAACTCTGTGTCAAATTGGGACCCCGTCCTATCATGTTTCCTCCACCCATGACTACATTTTGGGGGGGGGGGGGGTATGATGTCATTTATGATAGCTTGGAGTCTAAAGAAGAAGAATTCAGATGAAAATTACAATTACCGTATTCCCAGGTAATTATTTGAGGGGTCCCAACCGGAAATTTAGAAAAATTGATACTTCCCTTCTTGTGGTCGCCCCTCCCCTATCCATCGTGTTGATGCCAAAAAATGTCCAAGTGTGATTCTTAAAGGCAACTAATATATCAACGACTGCCTGGAATTTCAATCCACTCGAGTCAGTTTTTACTATTTCTAATGGCGAAAATTTGAAAATTTCTCATGAGCACGATTTAACAGGATTTTTAAAGCCCTGTAACTCTTTTGTTATTGGTTGCACAGCAAAAATGTAGGAATCGTAATTGTATCTACAACAAAGTAAATAACTCAAAGTTCGATATAATGCACCATTATAGAGATGTAAGCGAAAGACTGGAAAATGTGCCGAATTTCTATCGTTTTTCAAGATGGCGGAAAACGCAGAGGGTTGGGGATGACGAAAGCTTGGGGTTCTTACCTTCTAACCATCCTTAACAACATTTCAAAAAATCAGAGCAACCTGATTTAATTTCCACTAAAATCCTCTGTCGACTTGACTATATTCTTGTGTGTATAGTCTGTGTATAGTGTGTGTCAAGTGTGTACAATAAACCCCGACTTGGAGTGCATTTTTGGCTATTGGGCCATTTCACATTTTATCTTTAAAATTTAATCTTCTACAAGTTCTATGAAAAGAAATTATCGGTTCATTGACAATTATTCTTGTTAACAAGAGCGGTCCCAGCTCAAAATTTTGGCGGGGTGGTCATAGATATTTTTTCTGACCTTTTTTGTGAGATTTCCTCCTCCCACTACCCTTTCTCTTACCACCCAAAAGCGTGGCCAGACATTTCTCAAGGGGGGTCCCATCAGGCAAACCTCCCTTCCCCCCAACATTGATATTTTACTACCTCAGATACTATATTTTACTACATTCCAAAACCCACCACTGGAATTCACTCCAAACGTTTTTACTTGATGAATTAAAATGCTTTATCAACATAATATTATAGCCGTAAATTATCATGTGGATGTATGTTACAAAGAAAAATGGAGAAAATTTGAATACCACACTATAACATAGTGGAAGGCTCTGATAAGCTCACCCTATATTGTGACAGACAAACTCTAGTCTACCTTTACAGCAGGCTTATATCTCAAAGCTGTCCTCTTCAAATTTTTTGACAAAATTTGTAAGTCTCATGCTCAAAAGCAAAAGTACTTCCTCAGAAAAAATCAGAAAATAACCTCTCTAAAACCATATTTTGAGCGTTCCTAGACATAAATCCTTCGACTTTAGCCCAGTTCATGGGTTGAAGTGAGTTCTATCTAGTGCTTGAGTCATCAAAATTCCATATTGACAAAATAAAATAAGGTCATATCGACATTTTTTGGGTTGGTGATCAATAGGTTATTGCCTTGAGGAGAATGTTTTTCGTTAATTATTTTATAGGCTATTGAATCTGAGTTGAAATTTGACTACCTTCCGAGGGTTATGAACTATTGGTATTCTCCTACTAGTGAGCCCAACGAGCTGGCAAACAACTCATTTTGGATGCTTATCGTAGGGGAAGGCAGTAACGAAAAACGGCTGTTTTGAAGATACTGCTTCAGATAAAATTCACAAGACATCTATCACTTGAAGTTCGAGTTCATCGTTGCTCTAATACACAGATTTATTTTCCACAAAAAAGACCTACTGTACTCATATACCTATATATCAGGGCATTGGAATTAGTGTATCTGTAGAGTAGATATATTCACAACATGAAAAACGCTGTTTATCTTCTTCTATATAAATAAAATTAGAGTTTTGTCTGTAAATTTATCAGAATAATATATTTTTTGGTTATTTTCACGTTTTATACATTAAAGAAACCGAAACAAGTCTTATCTCAATTTCTGTCTGTCTGTCACGGTCCCGAAGGCATTTTACGCGGCCTTTTCCTGAAAAACGAGAGCATCGATCGGGATTAAAGTTATTTATCAGTATTTAAAACCTTTTTGACAATGTCTTTAGCTATGAAAAACTACATTAACTTTTTTTAACCGAATAATAAACGTTTAAAAACCAAGTATTGTGCGATTTTGGATACATTTCTTCTAAGTTTTATTACCACATAAGAACAAATCACGTAATTTATCATGATATATCAATCAGCTGTTCTCAAATATTCTCTCTGATAACTGTCACTGAATTGTTTACGTTCTAAGTTGTTTACTAAGCTGCTAACAACTTCATGATCGTTGCTATCAAAAAAGCCGAAACATATTTAGTCTTATTTCTAAACATAATCCGCACGAAGGACGGATATAATAGCTAGTAATATAATATTATATTCATATATCAGGGCAATGGAATTAGTATATCAGCTGATAGAGATTCTATAAAAAGCGTGATCGCATTTATTCACCTACAGCTGATGAAACTCAAAATATATTAATTTTGAAATCTATTGCGAATTCCATAATTATGGTGAAAACAATTATTTTCTATATATAGTTTATTTTCTATAAAGTGGTTTGGTCTGTTCTTAATAATATAAGGTACTCCAAGTCTCAATTCATCTTGTTTAGTGTAGGCTGTACGATTGTACAGGAATTCTATAATTTCTTATGAAATTTGACTTCAACATGGTTTTTTTTATATACTATGAGCATACTTAATACAATAAAAATTGATAACAATTAAAGTAGTCAGTAAATTAATTGTATTTATACCGGTGGATTTTTTAATGAGGCTCGGATTTGGGGGATCATGACCCCTCCCCTCCTGCGACCACCCTTGCTTGCTTGTTAGTCGACTTGGTACATGTATTTGGTGTCATTTATTCGTCTCATATTTGACTAATTACGGTATTTAAGACTTACTTGTGTTATTCGATTTTTCAGCTCATTTTTCGTAACACTAATTACATTTACCACCTGAATAGAGGCCCTAGAGATTTCAGTATGAATAAGCTTGTGGGATCAGCTCGAGGCGAGAAAAGTAGAAATTCATTATCAGTTGAGGCCCTAGACGCACTAAGACGTACTAAGGGAACAATCCCTTAGGGAAGTGATAGCCGCGAGCCGTAGTAGGTATCTGTTCAATCAGATAGATAAGCTGCGTTCTCGTAGGTCCTGTTTGTAACGGTGACCGATTAGATTGGCCAGCAAAAAAGACACTGTTCTCTGCTGAAAATCACTTCCCGGTGGTTCGGAACCCACCTAAAACTGAGGGTCCAACTCATAAATCACCATCATCCAACTCATTACCCACGCACAGGTCTCAGACCTATGTGGGCTTCATCCTCAAAAAAAAAAAAAAAATCCAAAACTTCTTTAAAATACGCCCGAGATCACATTTTTTGAAAAATCAGGTGAACACCGTTTCTCAAGAACGAAGTGGCCTAAATTGGTTGGAATTTGGTGCACAGTCATGTTATATTCAGGCGCTAGAGGCTAGACACATAAAAATGGAATTTGAAAAATTTTCAAAAATACGCCTCAATTTGACGAGTTTTTAAAATTTTCAATTTGGGCGTATATTTGAAAATTTAGTTAATCACCGTTTCTCAAGTACTACGTGACCAAAAAGTTGAAATTTGGCATACATCAATTGGATTAAGCTGATTAATAAGAATCATTTATTAAAAACTCTGTATAACTAATTAACCTCTTCCCCACCATGGTTGAAAGTGCGCTGTCCCAGTTGCGCTAGACGGTCAAGGGTGATGAGCTTGTATATTATAAATTACAGGATGATACAGGGGAAAGATATGTATTCCAAATGATCAGAACTATGTCAATTTTGTATGTAGAATTTATTCGAATATACAATGCTTTAAGACAGAGTAGCGTAGCGAAAAGGTTTTTAAGGGAGGGGGGGGGTTATCGAGATTTGGGGCCCCCCAGGGGGTATGGAGGGTATGGAATACCCCCAAGGCGAGGACGGTCCGGGAGTTCTCCCCGTGGAAAAATTGATAAATAGTCTCTCTAAAATCGGATTCCAAGAGTTTCAAGACTCGTGTCTAGAAAAGCGTAGATCCATTCAGTTTAGTCCACATTACAGGACAATTTTTGAATTTTCGATGTTGAGAGCTTGATTTGAAGCTCAAAGACAATAATTTTATACGGGTATTTATTAAAATGAAGTTTATACATTGCGAAAAGTGAAAGCTTAAATTGAATAAATCATTGCTTTTATGAATCGTTTGTGTAAGAACTTGAACCCACTTTTCGTATATTGTTAGTTGTGAACAAACTTCAATGTACTTTTATTGTGCCAATTTAACAAGTTATAGTGGTTTCAAATTGTTATTACAATCAGGGCCTCCCAGAGACATTTTAGTGACCCGGAGCAGATTTGTGGCTGGAGGCTCCCTTACACCTTCACCTTAAACACCAATTTTCAAGTAATGACTCGATTTCCCAACTAGCACTGAATAAGTCTTCCAGCTATGCCTGATTTAAATTATTAAAATTAGTCTTTTTTTATAGGTGTAACATCATTTACTCTTCACGTATGAAAACTTTTTTTACCTCCGGTAACTGATATCATCATATTATTATTGATGCCTCCCTACTCGTTTTTGGAGCCTTTACTACAGGATCAAGGAGAGCTGTAACACACACCCCCCCCCCCCCACGATAAGGAGGAACCTGCCAAATTGCTTTCAGCCGTGTCATTCTCATCCTACCTAATAGTGAAAAAGGTTCATATAAACATAGACCCCAAAACGCTTATTACAGAAATGTAGGTAGCGTATGATTCAAACCATCCCTATTAATTTTCTCTTATAGAAACCTTAAAAGGGCTTCTGTGAGAAACTGAGCTAATGAGAATTTTTAAATCACTCTCAAAAATTTGTTTTTTTTTTAAGAACGAGTAAGCAATCTTATGAATCTGCTTTAGAACCATAGAACCATTGTTTCCCATAACATAGGACAAACGACCAGGTGGGACTATCCTGTAAGGAATGAACAATAAATTAATGTCATTCGTTTATTTATCACTTAATGCACAAAGATTATCAACATGAGCAGCATTTGATCGGGCAGGATGATAGTGTTCATGTAAGTGACAGAGGTGTTCTGAGGTGACTGGAATGAATCGGCAACGCTGCTTTCATTCATTGAACTTGCATTGTCAGACTTGGCGGGAAATAATTGGAGGGAAGTACAGTAATAGCTTGTTCTTGATATTAGTTGATCGTACAGTATTGACAAAAATATCCATTGGCTCGGCTGACATAACTCATTCTCTCTCCTTCACACGCGCTCACTCACTCTCTCTCTACTCACTCTCACACCAGCTCACATACACTCTCTTTCTCTCCCGCTCACTCGTACCATTAATCAGGGACAGTAAGTCGATGGTTCGTCTATGCTCGTACTCTCTCTCACACAGACTCTCGCACAATCACTCTCACTCTCTCTCTCTCTCTCTCTATTTAATAGATATCTGCTGTTTCCAGCTCAACATTATGACTCATTGAAAAGCCTGCGCTCAAGCCTGTCGAGTTGACAAGTCTGGAGTTAAAACTGCGGTGTAGACAAGTCTCATATCATCACACTATTTGCATCTTCTTCAACATTCGACCTTCTACAGTAAAGGGGCCCACACACTAGCGAGTTTGGCTCGCGAGTAAGACTCGGCCAGCCGGACTCGGGAGAAAATCACTAGTTAGTGGGCTCTTTTCTCCCGAGCCGAGCCGAGCCCAGCCAGACTCGCGCAGGGCTACAAGCGCAGCTGGGCTCGGCTGGGATTCGCTAGTTAGTGGACGTTTTCCGAGCCGAGCCAGGCTCGGCAACTCATTATAACATAGCAGAACGTCAGAAAGCTATTATTTGCACTGTTCACAAGACGTAAAAATAAGTTGATTGAGTTATCTATTCAAGTTTGTATATTTACTGTTACTATGACAATACTATGACTGAAATAGTTACCAAGTTAAACTAATGTATAAACAGAAAAATAAAAAAGAAACCGTATATTAAAACTTGAATATTCAAGAGAAAATAAAAATGATAATATTGCAGTGCAGAGCTTATTTTTAATACAATACAAATAAATATTCGAATGTTGTTTTTTCAACAAAAAATACCTACAGTAACATAAAAACAAAATTCTAAAAAATAATTTCAATAATAATAGCTGCTAACAGATAAATTGTGTATAAAATAAATGAATAATTATTGAATGATAATGATGATGATGATAATAATAATAATAATACATCCCTTTGCATGTAAGCCCAATGCCTATTTTATATTTATTATTATAATATAACATTATCATTATAAATATAACAGTATTTAATAAATTGCAATATAACAATTATTACTTCGATACAACTGGAAAAAATGGAAGTAATTGAAAAATAAAAATTGAGTAAAAAGTAGATGAAATTAATCCTATATTTCATCTGACCTTTTGAATTCTATGGGCCCCCTATTACACTTTTGCATATTTTATTGTAGACGTTCTTCTTCTTCTGAGGATGAAGCCCACATTGGTCTGAGACCTGTGCGTGGGTCATGAGTTGGATGATGATGATTGATGAGTTGGACCTAAAGTTTTAGGTGGGTTCCGAACCACCAGGAAGTGATTTTACAGCAGAGAACAGTCTCTTTTTTGCTGGCGAATCTAATCGGTCACCGTTACAAACAGGACCTATGAGAACGCAGCTTAGCTTATCTCTATCTGATTGAACAGATACCTGCTACGCCTCGCGGCTATCACTTCCCTAATTATAGATCTATTTATCTATATCTATAATTATGTTATAGATCTATAAGAAAGATACTTAGAGGTGGGAAAATAATTGTTATAAAAAACATAAATCGTGCCTATAAACGCTCTGACATCTCTTTCTCTTATGTCAGAAAAAAATTAGAAGAAATAAAACATTTCTTAATAATAATAATAATAATAATCAAATTTCAAGAATTATGAAATTTTAGCAAAACCAATACTCTCTCTAGAGCATAAAATGACCTTCCAAATCAGATATTGATTGTAATTTAAAGATTTTGAGATTAGATGAGCTATATGGATCAGAATTAACACGGGCGCACTCCAGCCGACCTTGAAAAGTAGCCGAGCCGGACTCGGGAAGTTCACAACACGTTAGTGGTGATTTTCTTCCGAGTCTTACTCGCCGAGCCAGACTCGCGAGTCTTACTCGCGATCCATACTCGCTAGTGTGTGGGCCCCTTAAGAGTTGACGAAAATTGAATTGAATTGGTCATTCAATATTATTGCTGTTATTCTGTAAGGAGAGAGGAGAGTATAGAATGATTGCAAAAAGATTGCAAATAAAAAAAACTTAATAAGAAATGAAAATAATTGGAGTTAAAGTTTTGAAAATATGAACTTCAGTATTATATTTCCATTTGCCCATGACTATTTTACTTACTGATATGAAAGATTAACATAATGCCGATTCCTATTTAAGAGGATTTCTATTGCAGATTTTTAGGAGCTCAAATCTCAAACCTCAAAATTCCAAAGAAAGAGCCCACCCATTTTTATATGGAGCCCATTTTACCCGTGTTTTCAAACTGTTCAATTTGACGAGAGGAGGTTTCAAATGAAAAGTAGGGTAATTAAAACGGTCTATCCGTTAGCGGAAATTTGATAAACATAACTGGAAATATTTTCCAGTGACCTGGGGTCAGTTTTGAATAGCACTAATAATAGTATTTTGTAACTTTTTATTTTTATATTGTAGAACGTTTTGAGCCGAGTAGAATGATTATGATAAATTGCCGAAAACTTTACTGTTTGTGTGTAAGGGGCGGGGGAAAAGTAAGGAACTAAAGTTTGAAAAAAACTTTCTCAAAGAAAATGAATGTTTTTTCTTTGGAAGTGTGAGTAAATTTAAAAAAAAAACTCTTGTTATCAGATAGAGCACTGAAAACTGTATGAACGATTGTGTAGGCCCTTCAGAACGATACAGAGTGGACTTTAAATACGGAATTGCCATTGTAAATAACAAACTATTCGAGTTGAAATTCTACAACTCTCAGGATTAGTTTTTGGTCAACTAAACTATCTTTTGTCACACAAATAATTCTCAGCCCCTTCCTGGGTGCACCCAAAATTTGAGCGCTCCAAAATTACAATCTATAAAACACCCATGCTGTGATATTTTATAAGTGCAATTAGCCTTGATTCAAAGAGAGCTTCAAAATAATGTATCACAAGATTGGTATTTCCATTTGAAATACTTTACGTTTCATTCGAAATAGAGGTGTTCCATTGATTGTAACTGAAACATTTCAGATGAAAATACCTATAATGTGGTACATTGTTTGAAAGGTATCTTCAAAACAAAAATAATGGCGTCAAAGAAAAATATCTATGACACTTGTATAAAAAATGGCAGCCGATTGAAAATAGCAAACCAAAAGTTTTAATCGGCCACCATTTTGTATACTATTAATCTAGAAATTTCTAACTAAAACCATCACTTTTGTTTCAAAGAGACCTCTATAATGATGTATCACAATATGTATGTTCTCATTCAAAATTCCCGAGTTACCACCCCTGGACCACCCCCAGAGAGGAGAAAAAAATTTATTTGTGGGGCAAAAAATAATTAAGTTGGCCAACATCTTGTTCTGTGAGTTACAGTCCCATCTCGGATTTTTTTATGATTTAAGAGGTGATTCCATATATTAATGGTTTACTCTGTATCGCTTTTGACAGTGGAGGGGTTACGGAGCATGGGAAAATTTTTAGAAAAATTTAAGAATATCTCTGTTTATACCATTAACCTTCCCATGAAAATTCAGAGTAATACATTAAGAGGTAAACGAATTATAAGCATTTTTTGACTTTGCTCAGATTTCATGGCCAAAATGATACTGTACTATACTTTTATACATAGAGTTTGAGTCAAATTTGAAAGTTTTGGCTGAAATAAATTTTTTATTTATTGAACATGATCATTTGGTCATTCGACGTCATTTTAGGTTGAGAAGGCATGTTTTAGATCAACTCCATACTATCGACCCTCTTTGGGAATTCTGTTTTTGGCTCCTCACTTCCGGAGAAGTGATTTTAAAAAAAATTCTCACATAATTTTATTCAGCTTGAAACGCTTTATCAATTCAGGTGAATGATTTTTCAAAAAACTCCAATTCAAATTATTTTGAAAATTTTAACCCCCCCTAAAACTCTATCTATTGGTCTTACCAAATTTTTTTCAAGGGTAAGACCACCCTTAAAATGTTCTTAAATATCATTTGAAACCACTTCCACTCAAGTTAGATACTCACAAGAACCTGGGTGAATTTGGCCCTTTAAAAAAAATAAGGAGCATTTTTTGGAAATGCTGATGTTTTCCCCAGGACATAACACAACATCCAAAAACCTCCAATTGTAATTTCCCCCAGACATTGATGCATAAGGCACTAGACAAGATGAAACGCAAATTTAAGTTTTTGAATAAAATGCTGTTTGAATTTCGCGCCTCAATTGGTTTTGCGCGCTCATTGCTCCTTTACGATATTGCATGCAAGTTATCGTACATGATGATTGTATTCAAGCAATAGGATGCCAACGTCAGCATTTGAATAATTTGTAAGCTCATACTACATTATTCTACAACAATATCGTACTACATTCGTACATATCGTACATTGACTGGGATGTAATAAAGCAGCACGCAGGAGCAATTTGTATTGTATGTATACTAAATCAACAATAGAAATCAATATTATAAACGACATTGACATTATAATAAAGTTTTCGAGGAGTAGGCAGATATCATTGGAAGTACCTCTCACCACTTGCGTGTGTGGGCTGGAGTACCCTTCAGTGACATCAGTATCTGGTTTTAAGGCAAGGTTTTCAGTTGAGTTTACTGCATTTGACCTAATTGAGGTGTCCCACAGCATATACAACACTGAAGAATCTTTCGAGAATTATTTTGTTTCATTATCAAATGCGTTGGGTGTGAATGCACCGTCCAAACTTAACCACACAGTACGTAACGCATTAAGGCTAGTGTCCGACTCAACAGGGGTAATTTTTAACTACCCTCCTCACGCATAATTTGCAGAATGTCTGAACAGGCATCAGTGGTGATTGGTGGTAACCCTGTGCAAGCAATTCATATGCCAGGTGATACGCCAAAAGAACTACTGACCCACTCAAGAGAAAATTTTGAGCTACAAATGCTTTCTCCAATTGAGTTCAGTTCCATTCACACCAGTTCTACACTAGATTTGGCTGCTCTGATCTCTAAGTTCCAAAAGATCTGTAGAGATCTACTTACTGAAGTGCATTTAGAGACTAAACAGTACTCGATTTCATTCTGCTCGAAAGTGCTGTATGAAATCAGGCCGGAAAGCCGAAAAGTAAAAAAGGTCAGTGACCGCACATGGAAACTATCATTTAAATATGAGGATGGAGTGAAATATGCTTTTGTTTCAACTCACAAGCTGTCTGGTAATAATATACCAGACATCGCCAATGACAATGAGATTACACTTACGATAAAGCAGGCCAGCTTGCTTGCTGTGTCCATTCTGAAGAAGGTCACAGACTGTCTCATAGCTCATGGGAAAACTGATTATATTTTAACCCCCTTAGCTGGGGCAGTCTTCTCAAGGGACGATATTGACCAAATTTCAGGTGCAATTGGGACTGATCAGTCCCGTGTTGTGTCTTTAATTAATACCAGTTGTCAGTCTGGAAGCCAATACTTCGAAGTAGGCTTAGTATTGGCAGAAATAGCTTTCATCGCTGCCTGTGTTGCAACTTCCAATTTTGGAAATGATAAGAAGAAGGAGAGGCATTCAATCTTATCCAAGACCTTGCGACAGTAAAACTCAAGAGGGCATACCTTTGACGAAAAAGCGTATGACATCCTCTTATGTTTCTCTAATTCAGGTCTACCATCCCACCTAAACCCAAGCAAGCTTTTGGAGAGCTTCGAGAATGCCAAAATTAGTCCAAGGGATTATGGCAAGCTGTCTAAAGACTCTACGGGAAAAACCAGAACTGACAAAACCAGTCTAGGTAAAAATGACGACGACAATGATGATGATGACAGGCCTAGTGGCTTTGGCGGTGCTAAGCCAGGCAGCGGAGGAAATATCGGTCCAATTTTCAAAAAGTCCTTTGGTCCCACTCACTCACCTCAACATGATGCCAACAGCAGCCTGCCTAGGAGCTTTCCAAGCATCCATGGAAGCAGCGGTGCCCTTTCTAAAGATGAAGTAATAAAGACCCAAGAAGCTCTTCTGGCAGATATGGTAAAAAAGCTTGAAATCTCAGGCAAAAAGGAGAAAGCCATGGAAGAAAAGGAAAAGGCCTCATCAGCCAAATATAAAGATTTGGTGACTCAGCTGAAGGGCCAGCATGCTGAATCATTGAACAATGCAAGAATGAGCCTTTTATCAGCAGTCCAATCCAGCCCAGGCACAGAAACATCCAAACTAGGAGGATCTTCATTCACTACTTTTCGCAAACCCCCTAGACCCAAATCTTCCAGTACAGATGAATCTGGTGCAGTTGGTCGGTCACCATCTGAAGACGAATACAACTCACCGGACTCTGACGAATATGCAGACACTGCATCACTGGCAAGTGGGTCTAGTAGTTCAACAGTAGTCAAGAAAGTAGACACCACTAATCCTGATCTTGAAAGACTGCTCAGAACTGCTGAAGAACGCACGAAAGAGAAACCAGAAGAAGTTGAAAAGAATCCTCTGTTTAAAGTAGCTCTAAAGTCAGTAAGCACCATGCACACCAACATTGACAAACAAAAAATTGCTGCAGACCTACTATCTTTGTGGTACATGGGGTTCACTGTTGGTAATTCTGTAACCAGGAAAAGGGAGCTAGACCTAATGGAACGTGGTAGAAGAAATGAAATCATGGCTAAGTTCAGCCCATACTTTAAATAGAATATTGGAGGGCTATGGAGTGGTCATGTATGAAGCACTTGACATATTTCTTCAACTTGTAAAAACTATTTCATGTCAAGTTATATGCATTATTTTTTAATTTTAATACATAATTCCGATGTTACCGGATTTCATTCCCGGAAAGGTCTGGTATTCTTTCGTTTTGATTCGACAGTACCTTCTCACTCACCACAAATTTCAAACATATTTTATAGGAAAATCTTTCGTTATTCAAACATTCCCGTTAGTACCGGGTTTGATTTCACATTTTTCAACTTACTTTATTCTCGATCAGCAAGCTTGAAATCTAATTAGAAAAATTAAGTCCGAATTTCGTTAAAAATTCTTAAAAAGTCTATTAAACTTAAACTTTTTTCTCATTTGTTTGAATTGTTTAAGCTACTTACTCTATAATTAAAAAAAAATTGGTATTAATAGTGATGTAGACATAGGCCTACATTTTGCAAAGTGGAAACGCACTTTTTGTCATCATTGAGAGAGAAAAAAGAAGAAGGGGAAGAAGAAAGAGAAGGAAGAGGAGAAGATGAAGAAGACGAAGGAGAAGAAGAAAGAGGAGAAAAAGAAGAAGAAGAAGAAGAAGAAGAAGAAGGGGAAGAAGGAGAAGTCGGAGAAGAAGTAGAAGAAGAAGAAGAAGAAGGGGAAGAAGAAGAAGTAGAGAAAGAGGAAGAAGAAGAAAAAGAAGAAGAAGAAGAGGAAGAAGAAAAAGAGGAAGAAAAGAAGAAGAAGAAGAAAAAAAAAGAAGAAGAAAAAGAAAAAGAAGAAGATAAAGATGAAGAAGAAGAAAAAGAAGAAGAGGGAGAAAGAGAATAAGAAGAAGAAGAAAAAGAAGAAGGAGAAAAAGAAGAACAAAAATAAGAAGAAAAAAAGAAGAAAAATAAGAAGAAGAAGAAGAAGAAGAAGAAGAAGAAGAAGAAGAAGAAGAAGAAGAAGAAGAAGAAGAGGAACAGGAAGAAAAAGAAGAAGAAATAGGGAACGAAAAAGAAGGAAAAGAAGAAAAATGAGAAGAAAAAGAAGAAGTGGAAGAAGAAGAAAAAGAAGATTAAGAAGTAGAAAAAGATGAGGAAGAAGAAAAAGAAGAAGAGGGAGAAAGAGAATAAGAAGAAGAAGAAAAAGAAGAAGGAGAAAAAGAAGAACAAAAATAAGAAGAAAAAAAGAAGAAAAAGAAGAAAAATAAGAAGAAGAAGAAGAAGAAGAAGAAGAAGAAGAAGAAGAAGAAGAAGAAGAAGAAGAAGAAGAAGAGGAACAGGAAGAAAAAGAAGAAGAAATAGGGAACGAAAAAGAAGGAAAAGAAGAAAAATGAGAAGAAAAAGAAGAAGTGGAAGAAGAAGAAAAAGAAGATTAAGAAGTAGAAAAAGAAGATGAAGAAGAAAAAGGTGAAAAAGAAGGAAAAGAAGAAAAACGAGAAAAAGAAGAAAATTAAGAAGAAGAAAGAGAAGAAATGGAAGAAGAAGAAGAAGAGGAAGAAAAAGAAGAGGAAGAAAAAGAAGAGGAAGAAGCAGAAGAAAAAGAAAAAGAGGAAGAAGATGTGGAAGAAGAAGAAAAAGAAGATTAAGAAGTAGAAAAAGAAGATGAAGAAAGAAGAAATAGGAGAAAAAGAAGAAAAAGGAGAAAAAGAAGAAATGGAAGAAGAAGAAGAGGAAGAAAAAGAAGAAGAAATAGGGAACGAAAAAGAAGAAGAAGAAAAAGAAGATTAAGAAGAAGAAGAAGAAGAAGAAGAAAAAGAAGATGGAGAAGAAGAAAAAGAAGAAGTAGAAGAAGTTGTGAAAAAGAAGGAGGAGGAGAAGGAGAAGAAGGAGGAGGAGAAGGAGAAGAAGAAGAAGAATTAAAAAATTTCTTTAGCACAGGTGTGTTAAGAGAATTTTATATCTATCGGCTGATAAAGAATTGAAAAATGAAATTTTTGCCAGCACAGGTATGTTAGAAAAATATGATATTGATCGGCTGTTCAACAATACTGCAAAATATATTATATATATATATATATATATATATATAATATTATATATACTGCAAAGTTTAATAAAGTCGCACATTCGTGCGACCCGGGATAACCTAGTAAAGTAAGTACCTAGTATATAAAAAAAAATGATTCATGTCGTTAGCTCAACATAAGTTTCAAGCACATTAATGCACTGTAATGAGAAAATCCTTCCTAATGTAAAAACGAATTCCGAGTTTAATTCCTGATGAGTGAAAATTTCACGTTTTGAAACAATGGTATGTTTCTAACAAACATTATAATAGGTGTGGCTATTAAAAAACTATATCCTCGGCAAAAATCTAATTTCAGCGAGTCATAAGCTGAGAAGAATATTCCCGTTGGTAACAAGAGTGATTCCTGACAAGGTCTGGCATTCTTAAAATTTGAATTTTCTCATTTCTGCTGCAGTTAGTTACCCACAAGTTTCAAACAAACTAAATTCGTTCGTTATTAAAAAAATAAGAGATTATGAAACATTAATGTGATGACAAAGTTCGATTCCCAGCGAAGTGTGGCCTAATGTCAATGAGCAAGTTTGTAATGCAATAGTAAAAAGATGAAGTTTTGATCTAGCTGCTTCTAATTATTCCAAGAAAACTTCAAAAGGCTTCTCCATTTCCAGAACCAGATCAATTTATATTTTCTTATTAATTTCATGAACTCCTTTAATTTTCTAAAAATATTTCATTCCTGTTCTTTTAATAAGCTTTCATTGCTTCCTCTATCCATCATAATTATCAAAGAACTAATACATAATTATATCAAGTTTGTGCTGCAGCTTGAAAAATATTTCTTTTTCTACGTTTGCTATTCAATGTACATGAGTTTAAAAAAAAAGCAATAGCATTTGTTTAATCTCGTAAACAGTCTCCTCTTTTAGTTATAGAGTTTGAGAGGCACGTCCTCGCTTCTACCGCATGGAGTTTGTGCAGCGAGTCCTCGCTTGTCTGTCCAGGGTTTGTATGAAATAGGTCCACGGAAGTATGTAAATATACATAAACTTTTCAAATTGAATTTAAAGTTTCGAAAAAAATTGAGCCGACGACATAAGTTAAACATTTTCTCAAACCCACGTTTTCATAGAAATCCATAAAGGGCAAGATGCTTCAAAAGTTTTAAAAATAAAGAGGGTCTGGGAATTTCAAGGAAGAAGGTGTTTGATGAAGGACTGGCCAGACAAATTTGGAAATACGATTTCGTGCAGGTGTGCATTTGTATTGATGCTTTATTATTGTGATGTGGAACTGGCATCAAAAATAACTTTTTCCTGAAATCCCAATACAGCTGAGACTCCAAACAATAGACGTTACCTATAGTGGCCTAAAATGGAATTCCCATAACTGATTGAATGTCTTAGTACTAACTGCATGTATATATAGTTGAGTAGAAATAGATAATGTAGAACTAACCGTGTAATATAGATATAGTATTAACTTTACTAATATATAGATATGTTGGAATGTTGCATGCTTATTAATAATTAACCACTAATGATAAATCTAATAAAAAAAGCGCTTATTGACAAAGATTAAAGTTAAATTGAAATTTCAATTGGATAAATAAACTATAGAGATTTTTCAACCTGACACTTGATAAATTTATTGTATCCATATTCATAAATTTATATATATTTGTATTGATAAATTTTATTATTTTGGCATGTGATAGGTAATATAGGCATACCTAAGATTGATAAACTGCATCAAGTTTTCCTTAAAAAGGTGATCACCGAAAATTTCTGTTATATTATTCAAACAAATTAAATAATATTTCTGAAGCCATGAATGAATTTTAAATATAATTAATGCCGGTTTTATTGAAATCTAGCCTCAATCATTAAAACTATTGAATATTTATTGTTCTAGATAATAATGCTCTTTTATGTATTTACTAATATATTTCATGTAATTAAATTAAACACATAGATTTTAATATACAGATGAAAATGTGAGAATAAGTTAAGATTCAAAGCTACTGTTATTATTATTAATTTTCATTTAATTATTCATTAGGTGTTAAATATTACTTGATTACTTCAAATTCTGATAAATATTTTCCAGAGGTATTTTTTTTATATTATTGATTGTTAATAAACTTCGCTATTGAAAATAATTATTGAAATTAATTGTACTTCAGATTTTTTCATGGGAGCCATAATTTTAAAATTTTGTAAAAAAAAAAACACAAATACAAACAGAACAATGACTCAACAGTAATTTTAAATTAACAGTTAAATTCTATCTTCCATTATTATTTGTAAGCTGGACCTGACTGTGGGCGAGGCACAGGAGTGATGGTAGGGGGAGGTATGGTGGTGGCAAGAGTAATATATAAGAGGGAGCAACCCTTGGCTCGCTCTCTTTTTGGAATCGTGAGTGAGTAGTGACAAGGAGGTGAAGTGACACCAGAGGCACCATAATTCAATATCTCATAGGGAGTTGAATGGTAAAGCATATATCATAATTATTATTTTAACATATTATTTTCAACTTATAACAAATTTTTCTGCCACACCACCTCTATAGCCCCAAATAGCCATCAAATTTACAATCAGCTCAGTTTCCAGCCGTTTTTCTTTTATTTGCCAACAATTATTAATGTAGACACAGATTCAATTCTTTCTTTTTTTTCAAAGTTCTTCTATTCTGTTTTAAATACTATCTCTTCTATTAATTCCAAACACAAAACACATTTATTTTTGTGAGGCTACCCATTTTAATTTCCTGTAAGTTTATTTATAATTCAAAGATTCAAAGTAAAGCTTTATATCACTTTAATTTGTATAAAGTCGGTAGTAATTTTATTTCTAAGTATTAACTATTAATCTGATTATTTTTTCAAGATTTCAATTTATGTTCACATTTGCATTTTATTATTGTAAATAAATTTAAAGTTAAAAGGTCCTGTTTTCTTTCACTTATCTCCCCTATCTACGCCCCTGAGACCCCTGCTCTTTCTTTAAGTTTATTTATTTACCTTAATTGATTTATTTTTGTGAGACAGTGTGGTTACTGGTTTGTGTTCAAGTGGACAAGAGGAGTTCTGAGCCTTTGCTAGCTTCTCCCCATTTGAATACAAAACAGTGTCATTACTGATAGTGTTTGGTTGCTGACACAGGTCGTTGCCAGTAACTGATCACTTAGGCTTAAGGTTTATTTTGTAGGTTATTATATTTATTATATGTGTTATAGTTGTATAATTATTCTTTTATCAATCTAAAAGATTGATTGGCGCCGGGCAAAACATAAAAAAAATATATATATATAGAGTAGGGAACTGGGAAAATCACCCAGTGCACATAAATAGCAACAAAGATAAATAGGGAATTAGTTCAAAATGGCGCCCATTTGCCACAGCACGCAAGGGTAATACAACTATTGAAACCAACTTACCGGTTCTTTAGCTTAACTTAATAAATACGAAATCAAAATGAATCAGAGCAAAATGAAGACTTACTTGGGGAGAAGGGATAGAGATCTGAGAGACTTACGAGAACAGTCGAAAATAGAAATGGCACCAGTCACACAATTAGAGAAAAGTATCTCTTTAAGCCATGCAAAATATGTTCAATTGGAAGAAGAAGGAACAAAAATAGATGTTGACACTGCAGTCAATGATTATTTGAACTTGAGGGAAAACAGACATGATTTGTGGGCGGAAGCATTGAGTGCTATGTCTATTGATAAGAAGCAGTTCAATGACATCAAGCTTAAGACATTCTGTGCTGAATTGAGAGAAGGGGGAAAAGTGATCAAAGAACCACCAGGTTCAATAATGAATCAAACTCCAGATATTTTGATGTATTCAAAAGATATGAACTGTGTCGTACTGGGTGATATAGCCATTGCTGACAATGTAGAACTCAGGAACAAACAGAAATATGTCAAATATAAGAAAATAATGGACTTTTTTGAAGAAAATGGTTTTCAAGTGATGTGGCTGCCATTGATAATAGATAGTAGGCTAAACAATGTTGAAGCTGCATTGAACAGGTTTTTTGAGTATGACATATGCAATAGATCATATCCAATAATCATGAAAGCAAGGAGGTTTTTTATTACCTGCATGAACACGATGAAAAGGACTAAGCAATCAGTGGAAGATGCTTCTTTATTTGAATATTATCTTTCAAAAAAGGACTCAAAATCGGAGACAGATGCTGTGTTTGAAATGCCGTCATTGGATGATCCACCAGAAATCAAGATCCAAGTCCCCACTTTATCGGAAAATATGTTAGGAAAGTGGATTAAAGAGGAGACAGAAAAAAAGTATGCTGAGGGGTACTTTGATAGTGATTACACTAAAACCGAAGAGGCATTCGAAGAACTCATTAATAACTATAAAGATAAAAGTCACACTAATAAGAAGTCAACATTGAAAACAATCCAGAAGTAGTAGAAACCAAGATAGTTAGGACAGCTATGACCCTGTCAATTTCACAAAATCAAGGTGTCAAGTTTGAAAACAAAGAAATGTTCAAAGGTCTAGAGAAAAGAAAGAAATATATAAATGTAGAAACGACAATGGAGGAGATAATGGATAAGTTTAAAGACACTGACTACAGTGTTTGCAGCATTGCTCATAGAGGGGACATATTCACAGCTATCAGACACATAATGCCCAAAAGCAAAAAAACTTCAAAAACCATTGAAAAGCTAGAAGAGCTGCCGTTCGAACCTGATAGATTGGAGATGGTTATAACCAGACCCAAGACACTGGACCAGTCACTTGGGCATCTAAAAGCACAGACTAGCACTTCAATATACAAATTGGCTGCCGATCATTATACACAATCAACTAGGAGACTAGCAATTAGTCAATCAATACAATCAAGCGGAAAAATTATCAAAGTTTCTGGGTTTCCTGCAACCACAATCAATGGAATGCTGGAACTGTTGAATGACATAGATAAACCAATTCTATTGAATGTGGAACACTTGAAAGTTGCATTTGTTGATGACTGCAATATCTCAGGTATATGCAAATCGATAGTTGACTCAGGGATTTTAATCCCAATCAACCCAGACAAAAGAAAGCTAATTAACAGAATGCCAAGGGTAGAAGACAAATTTACTACAATTTGCAAAATACAAAACGTCCTATTACAAATAGTTGATGAAGTTGAAAACACCAATCTAGTCAAACAACATGTTCTTTACCCTGAACCTATCGAAATTCTAAAAACTGATGCAGAATTGATTAAAAAAGATTTCATGCTTATTTCTCAAACTATGATGTGCGTTATGCTTGCAACTTAATCATGCAACAATATTTATACAGCATCAAATCTAGACTATGGATGCAACCTTATCTACGTTCAGACTCTGACCTCAACTTCCTATGTGACCTGTATGGCAAGACTGTAAATAGTACCGAATGTTATTGAGTGGACGTAGATTACACTACTACCAACAATAAAACTAAGGATTCTGAAATAGTTAATACTGTATACACAATCCAAGTACTAAATCAGCTGTACCCGGGATGCTTCAAAATTCAAAATATCAATGACTGCTCAGTCTTTGAAGTGTTGCAAGGTGTAGATTTTGCTACACTTGGCCTAGATGATCTATTAAAATATGGATTGATAATGCATGACTTATTTGGCATAAGAACTTACTTGGATCAATATGACAATAATAGGAAGTACAATCAAGAATACTTAGTCAGACAAGTCCGAAACAAGTCAACTGGTGTGTATGAAGGACCTTTTATATGTAGAGCCCAATATGGGAAGGCACTCATCCAGATACAAAGTGATGGGAAGAATGTATCCATAATGTCAAAGAACAATGATGTCAAAGACATATTAAATATTATGCAAATTTTTGTCAAACGCAATTTTAGTAGATTTCAGTATGCAGTGCCTCAAATGTGGGGAAATAGCGACTTTTGGCACTCTAACAATCAGAACACTGAATTGTATCTATCTAGCTATTCAGGACAATGCACATATATATCTAAAGCTAGAAATGACTATTCTATACCTTTTGTTATTGACTCTAATCTAACTATGCCTGACATTTGCAGCATAAGTCCTGCAAATGAATATTATACTGATGAAGGTTATAGAGTGGTATACAAAAAAGTTGATGAGCTAGAAGTCAAAGTTGGAACAATTAAGCAGCATTTAGATTGCCCATTGATAAACAATGTAACGGTGGAAGATAATCTCTGTGATGGCATGAATTCTAATGCTCTGCTTAAGAACAAATTAATAGTCAATGTGACCATGAAAAGATATTACTCAAACTACAAAGATGAATACAGGCAAGCCCTAAAATCGAAAGAAGGTGGGTTTGATAGTAAACCATTAGTGGATTTTTACCTAAACGTGCTCAAAGAACTTAAAGTAGAAATTGATGATTATGATTACAATCTAGAAGAAATCAAACCAGATATAGAATTCATCACTATAGATGGTGGAACAGCAGAAGCATTTAGAATAGAAAGAGAATACACTACTCCAGAAGACATCTCTGCATATGAGGTAGACCATGAAATGTCAGAAGACACTAGAGTTGGCATTCTAACAGTTCACTCAAACCTAATTAGTTTGTTTTGTAAGATTGTGTCAGGAAACATTACAAAGAACATGATAAGTGAAGTTATATACTTGTTTCTTAAAAATTATGAGATAGCACAACAGTTAAAATGCGCATTTACTCCTGAGCATTGGGAAGATGACACACCTATCCATGATGAATTGGTAGTAATAGCTGAAAATCCCATGCCTATCAATGATTTTGAAGTGTACACATTTATTACAGGCAATGGCCTTGACAGATTGCCGGTAGTTTCAAGTTTTGACTGCAGAAATCTACTAATGCAAAAAAATTATCTAATTAAGAATGAGTCATCCCACATATTGTGCGAGAAGATAGTAAGAGAAGTGATGACTATGGTACATGGCAATGAATATGAAGATGTGAACCAACAAGTGATGCAGCTCTTCATGAACAGAGTATAAACACTAACTTTTAAAGCTGCATTATGTGTTATATTTAGTATATATTGATATTTTGTAAAATATGTTATTAAGTATAACACATAGTTTAAACCCTAGCATGCTGCTACGAAAAAAAAAAAAAAAAAAAAAAAAAAAAAAAAGAACTTCAATCATTTCTTGGCTTATGTAATTTTTATCGACGTTTCCAAAAGAACTATGCAGAGGCAACGGTGACATTTAAGCATAATTTAAGTAGCAAAAATAAGTGGAGATGGGGACCAGAAGAAGAACAAGCTTTTCAGGAGATTAAAGAAAAATTCTTGCAGAATGTCATGTTGGCACACCCGGATTTTAAGAAACCTTTCATTATAACATGTGATGCCAGTGGGTATGCGCTTGGAAGTGTATTGTCACAAATTAATGATGAAGGTGATGATGAGGTGCTAAGTTTTGCTAGTAAGACTCTCAACAAACAAGAAGTTAATTACAGTACGACGGAAAAGGAACTACTCAGTGTTATTTTTTCATGTATAAAATTTCGTGAATATATACTTGGAAAGGAACTGATTGTGAGAACCGATCACAGAGCTATAACGTTTCTCAGGTCATGTAAATTGCCGGCTGGAAGATTGACACGTTGGTCATTATTATTAGCAGCCTATGATATAAAATGGGAATACATAAAAGGCACAGAGAACAAAGTGGCTGATTGCTTGTCAAGAGAAAATGCAGAAATTGCACAACAACTAGTAGAGCATAGAACCTATGAGGTATATCAGTTGAAATTTGACAATACAGACTTGAGAAAGAAACTAAAGAACATAAAAGAGTTTCAGTCCAACGATGAAATGTGCAAATCAATTATCCAATCCATTCAACAGGGAGAAGAGTCTGTTGGAAGACATCACACTCTTAATAACGGAATTTTGTTCAGCAGAATAGACTACAAACAAGAAAATTGGAAGTTATGTATTCCTGCTAGTCTAGAAGAAGAACTTATTATCGAATATCACAAGATTTTAGGACACACAGGTGTGAACAAAATTTATCAAGCATTAAAAGAGTCTTGTTACTTCAAGAAAATGTATAAAAAAATCTACACATTAGTAACAACATGTGATTTGTGTCAGAAGGCAAAACCTACAAATAAGAAAGAGGCTGGACTTATGAAGTGTATAATACCAGATAGAAAATTACATCAAGTGTTTGCCGACGTTTGTGGACCTTTACCAAAAGCAAGATTTGGAAATGAATATATATTCATTATGCATGATGCTTTCACCAAGTATACTAAGCTATACACAGTGAGGCGATCTACAGCAAAGCAACTACTAGTTAAAGTACGACAATTTGTTGAAGACGTTGGTGTTCCAGAGTATCTGATCACTGATCATGGCACATATTTTGTGGGACGAGTGTGGACAGAAGAAATGAAACGTCTGAACATAAAAAATCGTTTAACTTCGGTGTGGCATCCAAAAAGTAATGTTAGCGAGAGAGGACTGAAAGAAATGGTGACGCTTCTCAGAATAATGTGTCATGAAAAACACAGCAGGTGGTATGATAATTTAAGTAGAGTAGAGGAGATCATGAACAATATCTATCATGAGAGTATAGGAATGACTCCAATTGAAGCTATGTTTGGAAGGAAACCCAATCGTCCATTGGAAGAAATGATACAGTATCCAGAAAATGATTCAACAGAGACGTCAGAGTCGCAACGAACCGTCATTATAAGAAGTAGATTAGAAGAGATGGCACAAAAACGTAAGAGACGGCATGACAAGAACATAATCAAGCCAGTCGAATACCAAGAGGGAGACCTCGTCCTTCTAAAGAAGACAAATTTATCAAATAAGGAAGACAAAATAATTTCGAAATTATATTTGAAATATGAGGGTCCGTATTGTGTAGCTTTCAAGAAAGCAGAAAACTGTTACACTATTCACACTAGAGCCGGCGAGTTAGTTGGATCTTATAATGTGGAGCGACTGAAACGGTACAAGGAGAGACTACCAGTCAATGAAATTCTGTGTAAATAGTGATGATCATGTGTAGATTTAGTGTTGAGAGGGATTTGCACAAATGGTGGATTGAGTAGCTATTTGTGTATTGAACTTTTCAACACAACATAAAATATCATGTTAATAAAAAAAAAAAAAAAAAAAAAAAAAAAACATTATTAGAAGACGTAGTCAAGCGGCTACCTCTATGACCTACATAAAGAAGGAGATGAAGGGGAAAAGTTGTGTGAGGTGACTGGGTTCCCTGTAATATAAATGCTGTATAAATTATAATTATATATATATATATATATATATATATATATATATCAATGTAGCTAGGAATTCCATTAGAATAAGTTTCGATTTTAAGGGACTATCAAGGTTATTATTCACTGTAAACTCAAATGCAAAATCATACTCCAAATAATTTTATTATATTTCCTCACTTTTTAGGATATGCAGAGTGCCAACCTTTATTTTTTTGTATCGCAAAACTAAACTCATACTTCTTTTAGTATTTGCTCTTGAAGGGGGGGTTTTGAGCCGACGACATAAGTTAAACATTTTCTCAAACCCACGTTTTCATAGAAATCCATAAAGGGCAAGATGCTTCAAAAGTTTTAAAAATAAAGAGGGTCTGGGAATTTCAAGGAAGAAGGTGTTTGATGAAGGACTGGCCAGACAAATTTGGAAATACGATTTCGTGCAGGTGTGCATTTGTATTGATGCTTTATTATTGTGATGTGGAACTGGCATCAAAAATAACTTTTTCCTGAAATCCCAATACAGCTGAGACTCCAAACAATAGACGTTTCCTATAGTGGCCTAAAATGGAATTCCCATAACTGATTGAATGTCTTAGTACTAACTGCATGTATATATAGTTGAGTAGAAATAGATAATGTAGAACTAACCGTGTAATATAGATATAGTATTAACTTTACTAATATATAGATATGTTGGAATGTTGCATGCTTATTAATAATTAACCACTAATGATAAATCTAATAAAAAAAGCGCTTATTGACAAAGATTAAAGTTAAATTGAAATTTCAATTGGATAAATAAACTATAGAGATTTTTCAACCTGACACTTGATAAATTTATTGTATCCATATTCATAAATTTATATATATTTGTATTGATAAATTTTATTATTTTGGCATGTGATAGGTAATATAGGCATACCTAAGATTGATAAACTGCATCAAGTTTTCCTTAAAAAGGTGATCACCGAAAATTTCTGTTATATTATTCAAACAAATTAAATAATATTTCTGAAGCCATGAATGAATTTTAAATATAATTAATGCCGGTTTTATTGAAATCTAGCCTCAATCATTAAAACTATTGAATATTTATTGTTCTAGATAATAATGCTCTTTTATGTATTTACTAATATATTTCATGTAATTAAATTAAACACATAGATTTTAATATACAGATGAAAATGTGAGAATAAGTTAAGATTCAAAGCTACTGTTATTATTATTAATTTTCATTTAATTATTCATTAGGTGTTAAATATTACTTGATTACTTCAAATTCTGATAAATATTTTCCAGAGGTATTTTTTTTATATTATTGATTGTTAATAAACTTCGCTATTGAAAATAATTATTGAAATTAATTGTACTTCAGATTTTTTCATGGGAGCCATAATTTTAAAATTTTGTAAAAAAAAAAACACAAATACAAACAGAACAATGACTCAACAGTAATTTTAAATTAACAGTTAAATTCTATCTTCCATTATTATTTGTAAGCTGGACCTGACTGTGGGCGAGGCACAGGAGTGATGGTAGGGGGAGGTATGGTGGTGGCAAGAGTAATATATAAGAGGGAGCAACCCTTGGCTCGCTCTCTTTTTGGAATCGTGAGTGAGTAGTGACAAGGAGGTGAAGTGACACCAGAGGCACCATAATTCAATATCTCATAGGGAGTTGAATGGTAAAGCATATATCATAATTATTATTTTAACATATTATTTTCAACTTATAACAAATTTTTCTGCCACACCACCTCTATAGCCCCAAATAGCCATCAAATTTACAATCAGCTCAGTTTCCAGCCGTTTTTCTTTTATTTGACAACAATTATTAATGTAGACACAGATTCAATTCTTTCTTTTTTTTTCAAAGTTCTTCTATTCTGTTTTAAATACTATCTCTTCTATTAATTCCAAACACAAAACACATTTATTTTTGTGAGGCTACCCATTTTAATTTCCTGTAAGTTTATTTATAATTCAAAGATTCAAAGTAAAGCTTTATATCACTTTAATTTGTATAAAGTCGGTAGTAATTTTATTTCTAAGTATTAACTATTAATCTGATTATTTTTTCAAGATTTCAATTTATGTTCACATTTGCATTTTATTATTGTAAATAAATTTAAAGTTAAAAGGTCCTGTTTTCTTTCACTTATCTCCCCTATCTACGCCCCTGAGACCCCTGCTCTTTCTTTAAGTTTATTTATTTACCTTAATTGATTTATTTTTGTGAGACAGTGTGATTACTGGTTTGTGTTCAAGTGGACAAGAGGAGTTCTGAGCCTTTGCTAGCTTCTCCCCATTTGAATACAAAACAGTGTCATTACTGATAGTGTTTGGTTGCTGACACAGGTCGTTGCCAGTAACTGATCACTTAGGCTTAAGGTTTATTTTGTAGGTTATTATATTTATTATATGTGTTATAGTTGTATAATTATTCTTTTATCAATCTAAAAGATTGATTGGCGCCGGGCAAAACATAAAAAAAATATACATATATAGAGTAGGGAACTGGGAAAATCACCCAGTGCACATAAATAGCAACAAAGATAAATAGGGAATTAGTTCAAAATGGCGCCCATTTGCCGCAGCACGCAAGGGTAATACAACTATTGAAACCAACTTACCGGTTCTTTAGCTTAACTTAATAAATACGAAATCAAAATGAATCAGAGCAAAATGAAGACTTACTTGGGGAGAAGGGATAGAGATCTGAGAGACTTACGAGAACAGTCGAAAATAGAAATGGCACCAGTCACACAATTAGAGAAAAGTATCTCTTTAAGCCACGCAAAATATGTTCAATTGGAAGAAGAAGGAACAAAAATAGATGTTGACACTGCAGTCAATGATTATTTGAACTTGAGGGAAAACAGACATGATTTGTGGGCGGAAGCATTGAGTGCTATGTCTATTGATAAGAAGCAGTTCAATGACATCAAGCTTAAGACATTCTGTGCTGAATTGAGAGAAGGGGGAAAAGTGATCAAAGAACCACCAGGTTCAATAATGAATCAAACTCCAGATATTTTGATGTATTCAAAAGATATGAACTGTGTCGTACTGGGTGATATAGCCATTGCTGACAATGTAGAACTCAGGAACAAACAGAAATATGTCAAATATAAGAAAATAATGGACTTTTTTGAAGAAAATGGTTTTCAAGTGATGTGGCTGCCATTGATAATAGATAGTAGGCTAAACAATGTTGAAGCTGCATTGAACAGGTTTTTTGAGTATGACATATGCAATAGATCATATCCAATAATCATGAAAGCAAGGAGGTTTTTTATTACCTGCATGAACACGATGAAAAGGACTAAGCAATCAGTGGAAGATGCTTCTTTATTTGAATATTATCTTTCAAAAAAGGACTCAAAATCGGAGACAGATGCTGTGTTTGAAATGCCGTCATTGGATGATCCACCAGAAATCAAGATCCAAGTCCCCACTTTATCGGAAAATATGTTAGGAAAGTGGATTAAAGAGGAGACAGAAAAAAAGTATGCTGAGGGGTACTTTGATAGTGATTACACTAAAACCGAAGAGGCATTCGAAGAACTCATTAATAACTATAAAGATAAAAGTCACACTAATAAGAAGTCAACATTGAAAACAATCCAGAAGTAGTAGAAACCAAGATAGTTAGGACAGCTATGACCCTGTCAATTTCACAAAATCAAGGTGTCAAGTTTGAAAACAAAGAAATGTTCAAAGGTCTAGAGAAAAGAAAGAAATATATAAATGTAGAAACGACAATGGAGGAGATAATGGATAAGTTTAAAGACACTGACTACAGTGTTTGCAGCATTGCTCATAGAGGGGACATATTCACAGCTATCAGACACATAATGCCCAAAAGCAAAAAAACTTCAAAAACCATTGAAAAGCTAGAAGAGCTGCCGTTCGAACCTGATAGATTGGAGATGGTTATAACCAGACCCAAGACACTGGACCAGTCACTTGGGCATCTAAAAGCACAGACTAGCACTTCAATATACAAATTGGCTGCCGATCATTATACACAATCAACTAGGAGACTAGCAATTAGTCAATCAATACAATCAAGCGGAAAAATTATCAAAGTTTCTGGGTTTCCTGCAACCACAATCAATGGAATGCTGGAACTGTTGAATGACATAGATAAACCAATTCTATTGAATGTGGAACACTTGAAAGTTGCATTTGTTGATGACTGCAATATCTCAGGTATATGCAAATCGATAGTTGACTCAGGGATTTTAATCCCAATCAACCCAGACAAAAGAAAGCTAATTAACAGAATGCCAAGGGTAGAAGACAAATTTACTACAATTTGCAAAATACAAAACGTCCTATTACAAATAGTTGATGAAGTTGAAAACACCAATCTAGTCAAACAACATGTTCTTTACCCTGAACCTATCGAAATTCTAAAAACTGATGCAGAATTGATTAAAAAAGATTTCATGCTTATTTCTCAAACTATGATGTGCGTTATGCTTGCAACTTAATCATGCAACAATATTTATACAGCATCAAATCTAGACTATGGATGCAACCTTATCTACGTTCAGACTCTGACCTCAACTTCCTATGTGACCTGTATGGCAAGACTGTAAATAGTACCGAATGTTATCGAGTGGACGTAGATTACACTACTACCAACAATAAAACTAAGGATTCTGAAATAGTTAATACTGTATACACAATCCAAGTACTAAATCAGCTGTACCCGGGATGCTTCAAAATTCAAAATATCAATGACTGCTCAGTCTTTGAAGTGTTGCAAGGTGTAGATTTTGCTACACTTGGCCTAGATGATCTATTAAAATATGGATTGATAATGCATGACTTATTTGGCATAAGAACTTACTTGGATCAATATGACAATAATAGGAAGTACAATCAAGAATACTTAGTCAGACAAGTCCGAAACAAGTCAACTGGTGTGTATGAAGGACCTTTTATATGTAGAGCCCAATATGGGAAGGCACTCATCCAGATACAAAGTGATGGGAAGAATGTATCTATAATGTCAAAGAACAATGATGTCAAAGACATATTAAATATTATGCAAATTTTTGTCAAACGCAATTTTAGTAGATTTCAGTATGCAGTGCCTCAAATGTGGGGAAATAGCGACTTTTGGCACTCTAACAATCAGAACACTGAATTGTATCTATCTAGCTATTCAGGACAATGCACATATATATCTAAAGCTAGAAATGACTATTCTATACCTTTTGTTATTGACTCTAATCTAACTATGCCTGACATTTGCAGCATAAGTCCTGCAAATGAATATTATACTGATGAAGGTTATAGAGTGGTATACAAAAAAGTTGATGAGCTAGAAGTCAAAGTTGGAACAATTAAGCAGCATTTAGATTGCCCATTGATAAACAACGTAACGGTGGAAGATAATCTCTGTGATGGCATGAATTCTAATGCTCTGCTTAAGAACAAATTAATAGTCAATGTGACCATGAAAAGATATTACTCAAACTACAAAGATGAATACAGGCAAGCCCTAAAATCGAAAGAAGGTGGGTTTGATAGTAAACCATTAGTGGATTTTTACCTAAACGTGCTCAAAGAACTTAAAGTAGAAATTGATGATTATGATTACAATCTAGAAGAAATCAAACCAGATATAGAATTCATCACTATAGATGGTGGAACAGCAGAAGCATTTAGAATAGAAAGAGAATACACTACTCCAGAAGACATCTCTGCATAAGAGGTAGACCATGAAATGTCAGAAGACACTAGAGTTGGCATTCTAACAGTTCACTCAAACCTAATTAGTTTGTTTTGTAAGATTGTGTCAGGAAACATTACAAAGAACATGATAAGTGAAGTTATATACTTGTTTCTTAAAAATTATGAGATAGCACAACAGTTAAAATGCGCATTTACTCCTGAGCATTGGGAAGATGACACACCTATCCATGATGAATTGGTAGTAATAGCTGAAAATCCCATGCCTATCAATGATTTTGAAGTGTACACATTTATTACAGGCAATGGCCTTGACAGATTGCCGGTAGTTTCAAGTTTTGACTGCAGAAATCTACTAATGCAAAAAAATTATCTAATTAAGAATGAGTCATCCCACATATTGTGCGAGAAGATAGTAAGAGAAGTGATGACTATGGTACATGGCAATGAATATGAAGATGTGAACCAACAAGTGATGCAGCTCTTCATGAACAGAGTATAAACACTAACTTTTAAAGCTGCATTATGTGTTATATTTAGTATATATTGATATTTTGTAAAATATGTTATTAAGTATAACACATAGTTTAAACCCTAGCATGCTGCTACGAAAAAAAAAAAAAAAAAAAAAAAAAAAAAAAAGAACTTCAATCATTTCTTGGCTTATGTAATTTTTATCGACGTTTCCAAAAGAACTATGCAGAGGCAACGGTGACATTTAAGCATAATTTAAGTAGCAAAAATAAGTGGAGATGGGGACCAGAAGAAGAACAAGCTTTTCAGGAGATTAAAGAAAAATTCTTGCAGAATGTCATGTTGGCACACCCGGATTTTAAGAAACCTTTCATTATAACATGTGATGCCAGTGGGTATGCGCTTGGAAGTGTATTGTCACAAATTAATGATGAAGGTGAAGATGAGGTGCTAAGTTTTGCTAGTAAGACTCTCAACAAACAAGAAGTTAATTACAGTACGACGGAAAAGGAACTACTCAGTGTTATTTTTTCATGTATAAAATTTCGTGAATATATACTTGGAAAGGAACTGATTGTGAGAACCGATCACAGAGCTATAACGTTTCTCAGGTCATGTAAATTGCCGGCTGGAAGATTGACACGTTGGTCATTATTATTAGCAGCCTATGATATAAAATGGGAATACATAAAAGGCACAGAGAACAAAGTGGCTGATTGCTTGTCAAGAGAAAATGCAGAAATTGCACAACAACTAGTAGAGCATAGAACCTATGAGGTATATCAGTTGAAATTTGACAATACAGACTTGAGAAAGAAACTAAAGAACATAAAAGAGTTTCAGTCCAACGATGAAATGTGCAAATCAATTATCCAATCCATTCAACAGGGAGAAGAGTCTGTTGGAAGACATCACACTCTTAATAACGGAATTTTGTTCAGCAGAATAGACTACAAACAAGAAAATTGGAAGTTATGTATTCCTGCTAGTCTAGAAGAAGAACTTATTATCGAATATCACAAGATTTTAGGACACACAGGTGTGAACAAAATTTATCAAGCATTAAAAGAGTCTTGTTACTTCAAGAAAATGTATAAAAAAATCTACACATTAGTAACAACATGTGATTTGTGTCAGAAGGCAAAACCTACAAATAAGAAAGAGGCTGGACTTATGAAGTGTATAATACCAGATAGAAAATTACATCAAGTGTTTGCCGACGTTTGTGGACCTTTACCAAAAGCAAGATTTGGAAATGAATATATATTCATTATGCATGATGCTTTCACCAAGTATACTAAGCTATACACAGTGAGGCGATCTACAGCAAAGCAACTACTAGTTAAAGTACGACAATTTGTTGAAGACGTTGGTGTTCCAGAGTATCTGATCACTGATCATGGCACATATTTTGTGGGACGAGTGTGGACAGAAGAAATGAAACGTCTGAACATAAAAAATCGTTTAACTTCGGTGTGGCATCCAAAAAGTAATGTTAGCGAGAGAGGACTGAAAGAAATGGTGACGCTTCTCAGAATAATGTGTCATGAAAAACACAGCAGGTGGTATGATAATTTAAGTAGAGTAGAGGAGATCATGAACAATATCTATCATGAGAGTATAGGAATGACTCCAATTGAAGCTATGTTTGGAAGGAAACCCAATCGTCCATTGGAAGAAATGATACAGTATCCAGAAAATGATTCAACAGAGACGTCAGAGTCGCAACGAACCGTCATTATAAGAAGTAGATTAGAAGAGATGGCACAAAAACGTAAGAGACGGCATGACAAGAACATAATCAAGCCAGTCGAATACCAAGAGGGAGACCTCGTCCTTCTAAAGAAGACAAATTTATCAAATAAGGAAGACAAAATAATTTCGAAATTATGTTTGAAATATGAGGGTCCGTATTGTGTAGCTTTCAAGAAAGCAGAAAACTGTTACACTATTCACACTAGAGCCGGCGAGTTAGTTGGATCTTATAATGTGGAGCGACTGAAACGGTACAAGGAGAGACTACCAGTCAATGAAATTCTGTGTAAATAGTGATGATCATGTGTAGATTTAGTGTTGAGAGGGATTTGCACAAATGGTGGATTGAGTAGCTATTTGTGTATTGAACTTTTCAACACAACATAAAATATCATGTTAATAAAAAAAAAAAAAAAAAAAAAAAAAAAAAAACATTATTAGAAGACGTAGTCAAGCGGCTACCTCTATGACCTACATAAAGAAGGAGATGAAGGGGAAAAGTTGTGTGAGGTGACTGGGTTCCCTGTAATATAAATGCTGTATAAATTATAATTATATATATATATATATATATATATATATATATATATATCAATGTAGCTAGGAATTCCATTAGAATAAGTTTCGATTTTAAGGGACTATCAAGGTTATTATTCACTGTAAACTCAAATGCAAAATCATACTCCAAATAATTTTATTATATTTCCTCACTTTTTAGGATATGCAGAGTGCCAACCTTTATTTTTTTGTATCGCAAAACTAAACTCATACTTCTTTTAGTATTTGCTCTTGAAGGGGGGGTTTTGAGCCGACGACATAAGTTAAACATTTTCTCAAACCCACGTTTTCATAGAAATCCATAAAGGGCAAGATGCTTCAAAAGTTTTAAAAATAAAGAGGGTCTGGGAATTTCAAGGAAGAAGGTGTTTGATGAAGGACTGGCCAGACAAATTTGGAAATACGATTTCGTGCAGGTGTGCATTTGTATTGATGCTTTATTATTGTGATGTGGAACTGGCATCAAAAATAACTTTTTCCTGAAATCCCAATACAGCTGAGACTCCAAACAATAGACGTTACCTATAGTGGCCTAAAATGGAATTCCCATAACTGATTGAATGTCTTAGTACTAACTGCATGTATATATAGTTGAGTAGAAATAGATAATGTAGAACTAACCGTGTAATATAGATATAGTATTAACTTTACTAATATATAGATATGTTGGAATGTTGCATGCTTATTAATAATTAACCACTAATGATAAATCTAATAAAAAAAGCGCTTATTGACAAAGATTAAAGTTAAATTGAAATTTCAATTGGATAAATAAACTATAGAGATTTTTCAACCTGACACTTGATAAATTTATTGTATCCATATTCATAAATTTATATATATTTGTATTGATAAATTTTATTATTTTGGCATGTGATAGGTAATATAGGCATACCTAAGATTGATAAACTGTATCACGTTTTCCTTAAAAAGGTGATCACCGAAAATTTCTGTTATATTATTCAAACAAATTAAATAATATTTCTGAAGCCATGAATGAATTTTAAATATAATTAATGCCGGTTTTATTGAAATCTAGTCTCAATCATTAAAACTATTGAATATTTATTGTTCTAGATAATAATGCTCTTTTATGTATTTACTAATATATTTCATGTAATTAAATTAAACACATAGATTTTAATATACAGATGAAAATGTGAGAATATGTTAAGATTCAAAGCTACTGTTATTATTATTAATTTTCATTTAATTATTCATTAGGTGTTAAATATTACTTGATTACTTCAAATTCTGATAAATATTTTCCAGAGGTATTTTTTTTATATTATTGATTGTTAATAAACTTCGCTATTGAAAATAATTATTGAAATTAATTGTACTTCAGATTTTTTCATGGGAGCCATAATTTTAAAATTTTGTAAAAAAAAAAACACAAATACAAACAGAACAATGACTCAACAGTAATTTTAAATTAACAGTTAAATTCTATCTTCCATTATTATTTGTAAGCTGGACCTGACTGTGGGCGAGGCACAGGAGTGATGGTAGGGGGAGGTATGGTGGTGGCAAGAGTAATATATAAGAGGGAGCAACCCTTGGCTCGCTCTCTTTTTGGAATCGTGAGTGAGTAGTGACAAGGAGGTGAAGTGACACCAGAGGCACCATAATTCAATATCTCATAGGGAGTTGAATGGTAAAGCATATATCATAATTATTATTTTAACATATTATTTTCAACTTATAACAAATTTTTCTGCCACACCACCTCTATAGCCCCAAATAGCCATCAAATTTACAATCAGCTCAGTTTCCAGCCGTTTTTCTTTTATTTGCCAACAATTATTAATGTAGACACAGATTCAATTCTTTCTTTTTTTTCAAAGTTCTTCTATTCTGTTTTAAATACTATCTCTTCTATTAATTCCAAACACAAAACACATTTATTTTTGTGAGGCTACCCATTTTAATTTCCTGTAAGTTTATTTATAATTCAAAGATTCAAAGTAAAGCTTTATATCACTTTAATTTGTATAAAGTCGGTAGTAATTTTATTTCTAAGTATTAACTATTAATCTGATTATTTTTTCAAGATTTCAATTTATGTTCACATTTGCATTTTATTATTGTAAATAAATTTAAAGTTAAAAGGTCCTGTTTTCTTTCACTTATCTCCCCTATCTACGCCCCTGAGACCCCTGCTCTTTCTTTAAGTTTATTTATTTACCTTAATTGATTTATTTTTGTGAGACAGTGTGATTACTGGTTTGTGTTCAAGTGGACAAGAGGAGTTCTGAGCCTTTGCTAGCTTCTCCCCATTTGAATACAAAACAGTGTCATTACTGATAGTGTTTGGTTGCTGACACAGGTCGTTGCCAGTAACTGATCACTTAGGCTTAAGGTTTATTTTGTAGGTTATTATATTTATTATATGTGTTATAGTTGTATAATTATTCTTTTATCAATCTAAAAGATTGATTGGCGCCGGGCAAAACATAAAAAAAATATACATATATAGAGTAGGGAACTGGGAAAATCACCCAGTGCACATAAATAGCAACAAAGATAAATAGGGAATTAGTTCAAAATGGCGCCCATTTGCCGCAGCACGCAAGGGTAATACAACTATTGAAACCAACTTACCAGTTCTTTAGCTTAACTTAATAAATACGAAATCAAAATGAATCAGAGCAAAATGAAGACTTACTTGGGGAGAAGGGATAGAGATCTGAGAGACTTACGAGAACAGTCGAAAATAGAAATGGCACCAGTCACACAATTAGAGAAAAGTATCTCTTTAAGCCACGCAAAATATGTTCAATTGGAAGAAGAAGGAACAAAAATAGATGTTGACACTGCAGTCAATGATTATTTGAACTTGAGGGAAAACAGACATGATTTGTGGGCGGAAGCATTGAGTGCTATGTCTATTGATAAGAAGCAGTTCAATGACATCAAGCTTAAGACATTCTGTGCTGAATTGAGAGAAGGGGGAAAAGTGATCAAAGAACCACCAGGTTCAATAATGAATCAAACTCCAGATATTTTGATGTATTCAAAAGATATGAACTGTGTCGTACTGGGTGATATAGCCATTGCTGACAATGTAGAACTCAGGAACAAACAGAAATATGTCAAATATAAGAAAATAATGGACTTTTTTGAAGAAAATGGTTTTCAAGTGATGTGGCTGCCATTGATAATAGATAGTAGGCTAAACAATGTTGAAGCTGCATTGAACAGGTTTTTTGAGTATGACATATGCAATAGATCATATCCAATAATCATGAAAGCAAGGAGGTTTTTTATTACCTGCATGAACACGATGAAAAGGACTAAGCAATCAGTGGAAGATGCTTCTTTATTTGAATATTATCTTTCAAAAAAGGACTCAAAATCGGAGACAGATGCTGTGTTTGAAATGCCGTCATTGGATGATCCACCAGAAATCAAGATCCAAGTCCCCACTTTATCGGAAAATATGTTAGGAAAGTGGATTAAAGAGGAGACAGAAAAAAAGTATGCTGAGGGGTACTTTGATAGTGATTACACTAAAACCGAAGAGGCATTCGAAGAACTCATTAATAACTATAAAGATAAAAGTCACACTAATAAGAAGTCAACATTGAAAACAATCCAGAAGTAGTAGAAACCAAGATAGTTAGGACAGCTATGACCCTGTCAATTTCACAAAATCAAGGTGTCAAGTTTGAAAACAAAGAAATGTTCAAAGGTCTAGAGAAAAGAAAGAAATATATAAATGTAGAAACGACAATGGAGGAGATAATGGATAAGTTTAAAGACACTGACTACAGTGTTTGCAGCATTGCTCATAGAGGGGACATATTCACAGCTATCAGACACATAATGCCCAAAAGCAAAAAAACTTCAAAAACCATTGAAAAGCTAGAAGAGCTGCCGTTCGAACCTGATAGATTGGAGATGGTTATAACCAGACCCAAGACACTGGACCAGTCACTTGGGCATCTAAAAGCACAGACTAGCACTTCAATATACAAATTGGCTGCCGATCATTATACACAATCAACTAGGAGACTAGCAATTAGTCAATCAATACAATCAAGCGGAAAAATTATCAAAGTTTCTGGGTTTCCTGCAACCACAATCAATGGAATGCTGGAACTGTTGAATGACATAGATAAACCAATTCTATTGAATGTGGAACACTTGAAAGTTGCATTTGTTGATGACTGCAATATCTCAGGTATATGCAAATCGATAGTTGACTCAGGGATTTTAATCCCAATCAACCCAGACAAAAGAAAGCTAATTAACAGAATGCCAAGGGTAGAAGACAAATTTACTACAATTTGCAAAATACAAAACGTCCTATTACAAATAGTTGATGAAGTTGAAAACACCAATCTAGTCAAACAACATGTTCTTTACCCTGAACCTATCGAAATTCTAAAAACTGATGCAGAATTGATTAAAAAAGATTTCATGCTTATTTCTCAAACTATGATGTGCGTTATGCTTGCAACTTAATCATGCAACAATATTTATACAGCATCAAATCTAGACTATGGATGCAACCTTATCTACGTTCAGACTCTGACCTCAACTTCCTATGTGACCTGTATGGCAAGACTGTAAATAGTACCGAATGTTATCGAGTGGACGTAGATTACACTACTACCAACAATAAAACTAAGGATTCTGAAATAGTTAATACTGTATACACAATCCAAGTACTAAATCAGCTGTACCCGGGATGCTTCAAAATTCAAAATATCAATGACTGCTCAGTCTTTGAAGTGTTGCAAGGTGTAGATTTTGCTACACTTGGCCTAGATGATCTATTAAAATATGGATTGATAATGCATGACTTATTTGGCATAAGAACTTACTTGGATCAATATGACAATAATAGGAAGTACAATCAAGAATACTTAGTCAGACAAGTCCGAAACAAGTCAACTGGTGTGTATGAAGGACCTTTTATATGTAGAGCCCAATATGGGAAGGCACTCATCCAGATACAAAGTGATGGGAAGAATGTATCCATAATGTCAAAGAACAATGATGTCAAAGACATATTAAATATTATGCAAATTTTTGTCAAACGCAATTTTAGTAGATTTCAGTATGCAGTGCCTCAAATGTGGGGAAATAGCGACTTTTGGCACTCTAACAATCAGAACACTGAATTGTATCTATCTAGCTATTCAGGACAATGCACATATATATCTAAAGCTAGAAATGACTATTCTATACCTTTTGTTATTGACTCTAATCTAACTATGCCTGACATTTGCAGCATAAGTCCTGCAAATGAATATTATACTGATGAAGGTTATAGAGTGGTATACAAAAAAGTTGATGAGCTAGAAGTCAAAGTTGGAACAATTAAGCAGCATTTAGATTGCCCATTGATAAACAACGTAACGGTGGAAGATAATCTCTGTGATGGCATGAATTCTAATGCTCTGCTTAAGAACAAATTAATAGTCAATGTGACCATGAAAAGATATTACTCAAACTACAAAGATGAATACAGGCAAGCCCTAAAATCGAAAGAAGGTGGGTTTGATAGTAAACCATTAGTGGATTTTTACCTAAACGTGCTCAAAGAACTTAAAGTAGAAATTGATGATTATGATTACAATCTAGAAGAAATCAAACCAGATATAGAATTCATCACTATAGATGGTGGAACAGCAGAAGCATTTAGAATAGAAAGAGAATACACTACTCCAGAAGACATCTCTGCATATGAGGTAGACCATGAAATGTCAGAAGACACTAGAGTTGGCATTCTAACAGTTCACTCAAACCTAATTAGTTTGTTTTGTAAGATTGTGTCAGGAAACATTACAAAGAACATGATAAGTGAAGTTATATACTTGTTTCTTAAAAATTATGAGATAGCACAACAGTTAAAATGCGCATTTACTCCTGAGCATTGGGAAGATGACACACCTATCCATGATGAATTGGTAGTAATAGCTGAAAATCCCATGCCTATCAATGATTTTGAAGTGTACACATTTATTACAGGCAATGGCCTTGACAGATTGCCGGTAGTTTCAAGTTTTGACTGCAGAAATCTACTAATGCAAAAAAATTATCTAATTAAGAATGAGTCATCCCACATATTGTGCGAGAAGATAGTAAGAGAAGTGATGACTATGGTACATGGCAATGAATATGAAGATGTGAACCAACAAGTGATGCAGCTCTTCATGAACAGAGTATAAACACTAACTTTTAAAGCTGCATTATGTGTTATATTTAGTATATATTGATATTTTGTAAAATATGTTATTAAGTATAACACATAGTTTAAACCCTAGCATGCTGCTACGAAAAAAAAAAAAAAAAAAAAAAAAAAAAAAAGAACTTCAATCATTTCTTGGCTTATGTAATTTTTATCGACGTTTCCAAAAGAACTATGCAGAGGCAACGGTGACATTTAAGCATAATTTAAGTAGCAAAAATAAGTGGAGATGGGGACCAGAAGAAGAACAAGCTTTTCAGGAGATTAAAGAAAAATTCTTGCAGAATGTCATGTTGGCACACCCGGATTTTAAGAAACCTTTCATTAAATAAATAAATAAATAAATGAAATTTTATTGTCATTAAGCAACATTGGCAATAGACAAAGTCAACCTTATACTAGAGATTTTTACAAGTAAGCATGATATAGATAGAATTATACATGTAACTAACTTAAAGTAAACCTAAAAGGAGTTCACATATTAAATTAGTATATAAATACAAGGCCCGGTATATATTTTTAAAGAATATCATTATCTAAGGGATTAAATATCAATAGTTATTTCAGAATCTAAGAATTCTTGTATAGAATACATTGGTGTTTTTACTAACCAGTTGAAAAGTTTTATTTTGAATTTATCTGCAGTTTCATTTATTAAACTTTGTGGTAACTTATTGTACAGTTTCAGTCCTATTATATTGTAACTACTCATTGACTTTGTAAGCCTTTGGAAAGGTATATTTAAACTATTTTTATTTCTTGTTGCATGGGAATGTATCGTATGACGTGGTATTTTGTGTACCTTCGTTTTTACATGTATCAGAACAGTATATATATAAAGATTTATAACTGTTAAGATTCTTAAATTTAGGAACAGAGGTCTACAATGTTCAGTTTTGTATGCATCTGCTAATATCCTGATAGCTTTTTTCTGAAGTAAAAGCACATTGTTAACATGGCAACAGTTACCCCAGAACAAAATACCATATAAAAGTATACTTTGAAAAAATGAAAAATAAGCTGACCTTACATAGCTATCAGGAACATAATTTTTCAATTGTTTTAATAAGTATACAACCCTAGACAGTTTACTATTTACATACTCAATATGGGGCTTCCATGTCAGTTTCTCATCAATATATATACCTAGGAACTTAACACTATTCACACTATTATCTATTGGAATATCTCTTAAACTAAAAATCATTTGTTGAGTTTTGTTGTCATTTAATAGAAACCTGTTTGCCCTGAACCAAATGTTTGCTTGGTTTAATGTGTGCTCCATTGTACAAGTAAGTTTTTGAATATCTGAGTCTGTGTTAAAAAAAGTGGTATCATCCGCATAAAGCATTGATTGAGATGCTTTCACTGTTAATGGAAGATCATTTATCATCAGAGTGAATAGTACTGGTCCAAGGACCGAACCTTGAGGAACACCAAACTTGATCATTTTTACCTTAGATTTATTTTGACCTACACAGACTATTTGCTTACGGTTAAATAAATATGACTCAATTAACTTGAGGTTTATACTGTTCATGCCATAGAAACTGAGTTTATTCAGCAGGATTGTGTGGTCGACACAATCAAACGCTTTACTCAGATCACAAAAGGTGGCCTGAGCAAATTGACAACTTTCAAAAGCATGAAACACATTTTTAATCAGAGAGTCTAGTGCAGATGAGGTAGATCTACCTTTTATAAAACCAAACTGAGCGTCACTTATGATATGATGTTCACTTAGATAATTTGAGATCTGGATTTTTATTACTGATTCGAAGATTTTTGAAAATACAGGGACTAAAGATATTGGGCGAAAACTAGAGGGACAATTTTTTTGCCCCTTTTTATAAACTGGTACTACTCTGGATAGTTTGAGTATGGTTGGGAACACTCCATCAGTTATACAACTATTAATACAATAAGTCAGAGGATCAACAATACAGTCTATGACCTTTTTTATGAGATTGCTAGATAAATTGTATATGTCTACACTATTAGATGACTTAAAGCTATTAACTATATCTAGTATTACATTAGGTGTTACTTTAGAAAAACAGAAGGAAGGCCCCCTTGTTGTGGCACTACTTTCAATAAGTTGTGCAGCAGTAGTGTTAGGCTGGACAATTTTATCATGCACTCCTTCAACTGATTTTACAAAAAAATCATTAAAATCATCTGGAGGAATACATACACTATCAATTTGACTCCCTTTTTTTACATGATTGATCATTTTCCAGGCTGATTTACACTTATTGCTTGAGAGCTCAATCTGAGATGAGTTATACTGTTTTTTAGCTGTATCAATAGCATTCTTATACTCTCTCCTGATATTACAATAAGCTAATCTAGTTATGTTAGTTTTATCTCTTTTATAGAAGTAATGATATATCAACAATTTGTTTTTCATTTCTGCTAACTGTGGGGTATACCAGGTGGAAGGATTACTCTTTACTTTGGCTTTAGATGAGTTAGGTGTGACTTTAACAGATTTCTGAGGTATGCACAGATCAAAATAGTACAAAAATACCTCCATAAAACGGTTAAAAATGGATTCACCACCCACTTGGTTAGATAATTTGGTTACCCAATCTATATTTGATAGTGCAGATCTAAAATTTTGCAGCTTCTCATCTGTTATAGGTCTAGTAAATACCATCTTTGGTCTGACACTACCTTCCCCATGAACTATATTCAATAGGCTGAGCAATACACAATCATGATCTGAAAAATGAAATACTTTTACATCTGTGAGTATTTGGTGTGGGCCTAAGTTGGTAAAGATATTGTCAAGACAAGCAGATCCCCTAGTGGGCTTAAAATTAATGCAATAAAGGTTGAACTGCCTTAAGAGATTTTTTAATTCATGAACTGTTGCCTTATCTTGTAATATGTTAAACTCAGCATTAAGGTCACCTCCTAATACAATGTGATATTTTTTCCATCTGGGTCTACTAAGGAAATTTAAAACATTTTCAAGTCCTTCTAAAAAAAGAGCAGGATTTCCCAAAGGTGACCTATAAAGAGAAACTAAAACTAACTTAAATTTATCAATAGCTATACCTGTTACTTCAATATTCTTTTCACTGTTGAAGCAACCCAAATCTAATTTATAACTTTCTTGTGCAAGCTCAGGTCTAACATAAATTGATACCCCCCCATGTAAAAATTGTTTTCTACAATAACTATTGACTAATACATAATCATCTAATTTATGAAAAGCGATATCTTCTTCCTTGCACCAGTGCTCGCTTAGGCATAGAGCATGAAAATTGTTTTCATTCCCAAACTCATTTAAAACTACATTTTTGTTATTTATACCTTGGACATTTAGATAGCCTACTTTAAATTCTGAGGTTATTTTAGACTTTTCAACAGGCTTATCAGAGTTGATTGACTTAAGCCTATTACTATTACTATTGTAGCTTGTAGACCAAGTGCTTTTATTTTTGTTACACTTGGTCTCATTTACACGTTTCCCTGGAGCACACTCATGTCTTCCATAACTATAGGTTTGCTGTTTAAACTGCGTAATTGCACAGCTGGGTCAGGGCTAAAGCCACGGAAGGGTGAGCCAGGATTGGAATTAAAAGTGTCATTCAGCTGTGAGTCCTCCTCTAGGAGCATTAAGTGGGTGTTAGAGTAGCTGTTGTCATCTATCACTGGGCCAATAGCAATTTTTTCTTTTGATTTACCCACCAATTCTATTATTTCGACAATTTCATAACTTAACCTATTCTTACCCCTATAGTTCAAATGCATTCCATGCTTAGTATGAAACTCCTTACCCAACCTGCCAATATCAATCAAATGGCAGTTCTTATAATTGGAACATAACTTTTTCATTTTGATATTTGTTCTTCTAATTTCTTTGTTAACACAAGAACTAGTTATCAAGTCATATCGGTGAGGTAGATTCACAGTGATCACATTTTTTTCACTATTCCTATCAAGAAATAACTTCAAATTTTCAAGACCCACATCTGCTTCGTTTCGTGAGACGTCATTGGAACCGGCAATACAGACAACAAAACTGTCTGAAGATATATTTTCCTGAGCCCTTGATTCTTGAGTGATTTGTGCAGTTCTGGCTCCCGGTTTCACAAATCCTAGAACAGCAAGTTATTATAACATGTGATGCCAGTGGGTATGCGCTTGGAAGTGTATTGTCACAAATTAATGATGAAGGTGAAGATGAGGTGCTAAGTTTTGCTAGTAAGACTCTCAACAAACAAGAAGTTAATTACAGTACGACGGAAAAGGAACTACTCAGTGTTATTTTTTCATGTATAAAATTTCGTGAATATATACTTGGAAAGGAACTGATTGTGAGAACCGATCACAGAGCTATAACGTTTCTCAGGTCATGTAAATTGCCGGCTGGAAGATTGACACGTTGGTCATTATTATTAGCAGCCTATGATATAAAATGGGAATACATAAAAGGCACAGAGAACAAAGTGGCTGATTGCTTGTCAAGAGAAAATGCAGAAATTGCACAACAACTAGTAGAGCATAGAACCTATGAGGTATATCAGTTGAAATTTGACAATACAGACTTGAGAAAGAAACTAAAGAACATAAAAGAGTTTCAGTCCAACGATGAAATGTGCAAATCAATTATCCAATCCATTCAACAGGGAGAAGAGTCTGTTGGAAGACATCACACTCTTAATAACGGAATTTTGTTCAGCAGAATAGACTACAAACAAGAAAATTGGAAGTTATGTATTCCTGCTAGTCTAGAAGAAGAACTTATTATCGAATATCACAAGATTTTAGGACACACAGGTGTGAACAAAATTTATCAAGCATTAAAAGAGTCTTGTTACTTCAAGAAAATGTATAAAAAAATCTACACATTAGTAACAACATGTGATTTGTGTCAGAAGGCAAAACCTACAAATAAGAAAGAGGCTGGACTTATGAAGTGTATAATACCAGATAGAAAATTACATCAAGTGTTTGCCGACGTTTGTGGACCTTTACCAAAAGCAAGATTTGGAAATGAATATATATTCATTATGCATGATGCTTTCACCAAGTATACTAAGCTATACACAGTGAGGCGATCTACAGCAAAGCAACTACTAGTTAAAGTACGACAATTTGTTGAAGACGTTGGTGTTCCAGAGTATCTGATCACTGATCATGGCACATATTTTGTGGGACGAGTGTGGACAGAAGAAATGAAACGTCTGAACATAAAAAATCGTTTAACTTCGGTGTGGCATCCAAAAAGTAATGTTAGCGAGAGAGGACTGAAAGAAATGGTGACGCTTCTCAGAATAATGTGTCATGAAAAACACAGCAGGTGGTATGATAATTTAAGTAGAGTAGAGGAGATCATGAACAATATCTATCATGAGAGTATAGGAATGACTCCAATTGAAGCTATGTTTGGAAGGAAACCCAATCGTCCATTGGAAGAAATGATACAGTATCCAGAAAATGATTCAACAGAGACGTCAGAGTCGCAACGAACCGTCATTATAAGAAGTAGATTAGAAGAGATGGCACAAAAACGTAAGAGACGGCATGACAAGAACATAATCAAGCCAGTCGAATACCAAGAGGGAGACCTCGTCCTTCTAAAGAAGACAAATTTATCAAATAAGGAAGACAAAATAATTTCGAAATTATGTTTGAAATATGAGGGTCCGTATTGTGTAGCTTTCAAGAAAGCAGAAAACTGTTACACTATTCACACTAGAGCCGGCGAGTTAGTTGGATCTTATAATGTGGAGCGACTGAAACGGTACAAGGAGAGACTACCAGTCAATGAAATTCTGTGTAAATAGTGATGATCATGTGTAGATTTAGTGTTGAGAGGGATTTGCACAAATGGTGGATTGAGTAGCTATTTGTGTATTGAACTTTTCAACACAACATAAAATATCATGTTAATAAAAAAAAAAAAAAAAAAAAAAAAAAAAAAACATTATTAGAAGACGTAGTCAAGCGGCTACCTCTATGACCTACATAAAGAAGGAGATGAAGGGGAAAAGTTGTGTGAGGTGACTGGGTTCCCTGTAATATAAATGCTGTATAAATTATAATTATATATATATATATATATATATATATATCAATGTAGCTAGGAATTCCATTAGAATAAGTTTCGATTTTAAGGGACTATCAAGGTTATTATTCACTGTAAACTCAAATGCAAAATCATACTCCAAATAATTTTATTATATTTCCTCACTTTTTAGGATATGCAGAGTGCCAACCTTTATTTTTTTGTATCGAAAAACTAAACTCATACTTCTTTTAGTATTTGCTCTTGAAGGGGGGGTTTTGAGCCGACGACATAAGTTAAACATTTTCTCAAACCCACGTTTTCATAGAAATCCATAAAGGGCAAGATGCTTCAAAAGTTTTAAAAATAAAGAGGGTCTGGGAATTTCAAGGAAGAAGGTGTTTGATGAAGGACTGGCCAGACAAATTTGGAAATACGATTTCGTGCAGGTGTGCATTTGTATTGATGCTTTATTATTGTGATGTGGAACTGGCATCAAAAATAACTTTTTCCTGAAATCCCAATACAGCTGAGACTCCAAACAATAGACGTTACCTATAGTGGCCTAAAATGGAATTCCCATAACTGATTGAATGTCTTAGTACTAACTGCATGTATATATAGTTGAGTAGAAATAGATAATGTAGAACTAGCCGTGTAATATAGATATAGTATTAACTTTACTAATATATAGATATGTTGGAATGTTGCATGCTTATTAATAATTAACCACTAATGATAAATCTAATAAAAAAAGCGCTTATTGACAAAGATTAAAGTTAAATTGAAATTTCAATTGGATAAATAAACTATAGAGATTTTTCAACCTGACACTTGATAAATTTATTGTATCCATATTCATAAATTTATATATATTTGTATTGATAAATTTTATTATTTTGGCATGTGATAGGTAATATAGGCATACCTAAGATTGATAAACTGTATCACGTTTTCCTTAAAAAGGTGATCACCGAAAATTTCTGTTATATTATTCAAACAAATTAAATAATATTTCTGAAGCCATGAATGAATTTTAAATATAATTAATGCCGGTTTTATTGAAATCTAGCCTCAATCATTAAAACTATTGAATATTTATTGTTCTAGATAATAATGCTCTTTTATGTATTTACTAATATATTTCATGTAATTAAATTAAACACATAGATTTTAATATACAGATGAAAATGTGAGAATATGTTAAGATTCAAAGCTACTGTTATTATTATTAATTTTCATTTAATTATTCATTAGGTGTTAAATATTACTTGATTACTTCAAATTCTGATAAATATTTTCCAGAGGTATTTTTTTTATATTATTGATTGTTAATAAACTTCGCTATTGAAAATAATTATTGAAATTAATTGTACTTCAGATTTTTTCATGGGAGCCATAATTTTAAAATTTTGTAAAAAAAAAAAAACACAAATACAAACAGAACAATGACTCAACAGTAATTTTAAATTAACAGTTAAATTCTATCTTCCATTATTATTTGTAAGCTGGACCTGACTGTGGGCGAGGCACAGGAGTGATGGTAGGGGGAGGTATGGTGGTGGCAAGAGTAATATATAAGAGGGAGCAACCCTTGGCTCGCTCTCTTTTTGGAATCGTGAGTGAGTAGTGACAAGGAGGTGAAGTGACACCAGAGGCACCATAATTCAATATCTCATAGGGAGTTGAATGGTAAAGCATATATCATAATTATTATTTTAACATATTATTTTCAACTTATAACAAATTTTTCTGCCACACCACCTCTATAGCCCCAAATAGCCATCAAATTTACAATCAGCTCAGTTTCCAGCCGTTTTTCTTTTATTTGCCAACAATTATTAATGTAGACACAGATTCAATTCTTTCTTTTTTTTCAAAGTTCTTCTATTCTGTTTTAAATACTATCTCTTCTATTAATTCCAAACACAAAACACATTTATTTTTGTGAGGCTACCCATTTTAATTTCCTGTAAGTTTATTTATAATTCAAAGATTCAAAGTAAAGCTTTATATCACTTTAATTTGTATAAAGTCAGTAGTAATTTTATTTCTAAGTATTAACTATTAATCTGATTATTTTTTCAAGATTTCAATTTATGTTCACATTTGCATTTTATTATTGTAAATAAATTTAAAGTTAAAAGGTCCTGTTTTCTTTCACTTATCTCCCCTATCTACGCCCCTGAGACCCCTGCTCTTTCTTTAAGTTTATTTATTTACCTTAATTGATTTATTTTTGTGAGACAGTGTGATTACTGGTTTGTATTCAAGTGGACAAGAGGAGTTCTGAGCCTTTGCTAGCTTCTCCCCATTTGAATACAAAACAGTGTCATTACTGATAGTGTTTGGTTGCTGACACAGGTCGTTGCCAGTAACTGATCACTTAGGCTTAAGGTTTATTTTGTAGGTTATTATATTTATTATATGTGTTATAGTTGTATAATTATTCTTTTATCAATCTAAAAGATTGATTGGCGCCGGGCAAAACATAAAAAAAATATACATATATAGAGTAGGGAACTGGGAAAATCACCCAGTGCACATAAATAGCAACAAAGATAAATAGGGAATTAGTTCAAAATGGCGCCCATTTGCCGCAGCACGCAAGGGTAATACAACTATTGAAACCAACTTACCGGTTCTTTAGCTTAACTTAATAAATATGAAATCAAAATGAATCAGAGCAAAATGAAGACTTACTTGGGGAGAAGGGATAGAGATCTGAGAGACTTACGAGAACAGTCGAAAATAGAAATGGCACCAGTCACACAATTAGAGAAAAGTATCTCTTTAAGCCACGCAAAATATGTTCAATTGGAAGAAGAAGGAACAAAAATAGATGTTGACACTGCAGTCAATGATTATTTGAACTTGAGGGAAAACAGACATGATTTGTGGGCGGAAGCATTGAGTGCTATGTCTATTGATAAGAAGCAGTTCAATGACATCAAGCTTAAGACATTCTGTGCTGAATTGAGAGAAGGGGGAAAAGTGATCAAAGAACCACCAGGTTCAATAATGAATCAAACTCCAGATATTTTGATGTATTCAAAAGATATGAACTGTGTCGTACTGGGTGATATAGCCATTGCTGACAATGTAGAACTCAGGAACAAACAGAAATATGTCAAATATAAGAAAATAATGGACTTTTTTGAAGAAAATGGTTTTCAAGTGATGTGGCTGCCATTGATAATAGATAGTAGGCTAAACAATGTTGAAGCTGCATTGAACAGGTTTTTTGAGTATGACATATGCAATAGATCATATCCAATAATCATGAAAGCAAGGAGGTTTTTTATTACCTGCATGAACACGATGAAAAGGACTAAGCAATCAGTGGAAGATGCTTCTTTATTTGAATATTATCTTTCAAAAAAGGACTCAAAATCGGAGACAGATGCTGTGTTTGAAATGCCGTCATTGGATGATCCACCAGAAATCAAGATCCAAGTCCCCACTTTATCGGAAAATATGTTAGGAAAGTGGATTAAAGAGGAGACAGAAAAAAAGTATGCTGAGGGGTACTTTGATAGTGATTACACTAAAACCGAAGAGGCATTCGAAGAACTCATTAATAACTATAAAGATAAAAGTCACACTAATAAGAAGTCAACATTGAAAACAATCCAGAAGTAGTAGAAACCAAGATAGTTAGGACAGCTATGACCCTGTCAATTTCACAAAATCAAGGTGTCAAGTTTGAAAACAAAGAAATGTTCAAAGGTCTAGAGAAAAGAAAGAAATATATAAATGTAGAAACGACAATGGAGGAGATAATGGATAAGTTTAAAGACACTGACTACAGTGTTTGCAGCATTGCTCATAGAGGGGACATATTCACAGCTATCAGACACATAATGCCCAAAAGCAAAAAAACTTCAAAAACCATTGAAAAGCTAGAAGAGCTGCCGTTCGAACCTGATAAGATTGGAGATGGTTATAACCAGACCCAAGACACTGGACCAGTCACTTGGGCATCTAAAAGCACAGACTAGCACTTCAATATACAAATTGGCTGCCGATCATTATACACAATCAACTAGGAGACTAGCAATTAGTCAATCAATACAATCAAGCGGAAAAATTATCAAAGTTTCTGGGTTTCCTGCAACCACAATCAATGGAATGCTGGAACTGTTGAATGACATAGATAAACCAATTCTATTGAATGTGGAACACTTGAAAGTTGCATTTGTTGATGACTGCAATATCTCAGGTATATGCAAATCGATAGTTGACTCAGGGATTTTAATCCCAATCAACCCAGACAAAAGAAAGCTAATTAACAGAATGCCAAGGGTAGAAGACAAATTTACTACAATTTGCAAAATACAAAACGTCCTATTACAAATAGTTGATGAAGTTGAAAACACCAATCTAGTCAAACAACATGTTCTTTACCCTGAACCTATCGAAATTCTAAAAACTGATGCAGAATTGATTAAAAAAGATTTCATGCTTATTTCTCAAACTATGATGTGCGTTATGCTTGCAACTTAATCATGCAACAATATTTATACAGCATCAAATCTAGACTATGGATGCAACCTTATCTACGTTCAGACTCTGACCTCAACTTCCTATGTGACCTGTATGGCAAGACTGTAAATAGTACCGAATGTTATCGAGTGGACGTAGATTACACTACTACCAACAATAAAACTAAGGATTCTGAAATAGTTAATACTGTATACACAATCCAAGTACTAAATCAGCTGTACCCGGGATGCTTCAAAATTCAAAATATCAATGACTGCTCAGTCTTTGAAGTGTTGCAAGGTGTAGATTTTGCTACACTTGGCCTAGATGATCTATTAAAATATGGATTGATAATGCATGACTTATTTGGCATAAGAACTTACTTGGATCAATATGACAATAATAGGAAGTACAATCAAGAATACTTAGTCAGACAAGTCCGAAACAAGTCAACTGGTGTGTATGAAGGACCTTTTATATGTAGAGCCCAATATGGGAAGGCACTCATCCAGATACAAAGTGATGGGAAGAATGTATCCATAATGTCAAAGAACAATGATGTCAAAGACATATTAAATATTATGCAAATTTTTGTCAAACGCAATTTTAGTAGATTTCAGTATGCAGTGCCTCAAATGTGGGGAAATAGCGACTTTTGGCACTCTAACAATCAGAACACTGAATTGTATCTATCTAGCTATTCAGGACAATGCACATATATATCTAAAGCTAGAAATGACTATTCTATACCTTTTGTTATTGACTCTAATCTAACTATGCCTGACATTTGCAGCATAAGTCCTGCAAATGAATATTATACTGATGAAGGTTATAGAGTGGTATACAAAAAAGTTGATGAGCTAGAAGTCAAAGTTGGAACAATTAAGCAGCATTTAGATTGCCCATTGATAAACAACGTAACGGTGGAAGATAATCTCTGTGATGGCATGAATTCTAATGCTCTGCTTAAGAACAAATTAATAGTCAATGTGACCATGAAAAGATATTACTCAAACTACAAAGATGAATACAGGCAAGCCCTAAAATCGAAAGAAGGTGGGTTTGATAGTAAACCATTAGTGGATTTTTACCTAAACGTGCTCAAAGAACTTAAAGTAGAAATTGATGATTATGATTACAATCTAGAAGAAATCAAACCAGATATAGAATTCATCACTATAGATGGTGGAACAGCAGAAGCATTTAGAATAGAAAGAGAATACACTACTCCAGAAGACATCTCTGCATATGAGGTAGACCATGAAATGTCAGAAGACACTAGAGTTGGCATTCTAACAGTTCACTCAAACCTAATTAGTTTGTTTTGTAAGATTGTGTCAGGAAACATTACAAAGAACATGATAAGTGAAGTTATATACTTGTTTCTTAAAAATTATGAGATAGCACAACAGTTAAAATGCGCATTTACTCCTGAGCATTGGGAAGATGACACACCTATCCATGATGAATTGGTAGTAATAGCTGAAAATCCCATGCCTATCAATGATTTTGAAGTGTACACATTTATTACAGGCAATGGCCTTGACAGATTGCCGGTAGTTTCAAGTTTTGACTGCAGAAATCTACTAATGCAAAAAAATTATCTAATTAAGAATGAGTCATCCCACATATTGTGCGAGAAGATAGTAAGAGAAGTGATGACTATGGTACATGGCAATGAATATGAAGATGTGAACCAACAAGTGATGCAGCTCTTCATGAACAGAGTATAAACACTAACTTTTAAAGCTGCATTATGTGTTATATTTAGTATATATTGATATTTTGTAAAATATGTTATTAAGTATAACACATAGTTTAAACCCTAGCATGCTGCTACGAAAAAAAAAAAAAAAAAAAAAAAAAAAAAGAACTTCAATCATTTCTTGGCTTATGTAATTTTTATCGACGTTTCCAAAAGAACTATGCAGAGGCAACGGTGACATTTAAGCATAATTTAAGTAGCAAAAATAAGTGGAGATGGGGACCAGAAGAAGAACAAGCTTTTCAGGAGATTAAAGAAAAATTCTTGCAGAATGTCATGTTGGCACACCCGGATTTTAAGAAACCTTTCATTATAACATGTGATGCCAGTGGGTATGCGCTTGGAAGTGTATTGTCACAAATTAATGATGAAGGTGAAGATGAGGTGCTAAGTTTTGCTAGTAAGACTCTCAACAAACAAGAAGTTAATTACAGTACGATGGAAAAGGAACTACTCAGTGTTATTTTTTCATGTATAAAATTTCGTGAATATATACTTGGAAAGGAACTGATTGTGAGAACCGATCACAGAGCTATAACGTTTCTCAGGTCATGTAAATTGCCGGCTGGAAGATTGACACGTTGGTCATTATTATTAGCAGCCTATGATATAAAATGGGAATACATAAAAGGCACAGAGAACAAAGTGGCTGATTGCTTGTCAAGAGAAAATGCAGAAATTGCACAACAACTAGTAGAGCATAGAACCTATGAGGTATATCAGTTGAAATTTGACAATACAGACTTGAGAAAGAAACTAAAGAACATAAAAGAGTTTCAGTCCAACGATGAAATGTGCAAATCAATTATCCAATCCATTCAACAGGGAGAAGAGTCTGTTGGAAGACATCACACTCTTAATAACGGAATTTTGTTCAGCAGAATAGACTACAAACAAGAAAATTGGAAGTTATGTATTCCTGCTAGTCTAGAAGAAGAACTTATTATCGAATATCACAAGATTTTAGGACACACAGGTGTGAACAAAATTTATCAAGCATTAAAAGAGTCTTGTTACTTCAAGAAAATGTATAAAAAAATCTACACATTAGTAACAACATGTGATTTGTGTCAGAAGGCAAAACCTACAAATAAGAAAGAGGCTGGACTTATGAAGTGTATAATACCAGATAGAAAATTACATCAAGTGTTTGCCGACGTTTGTGGACCTTTACCAAAAGCAAGATTTGGAAATGAATATATATTCATTATGCATGATGCTTTCACCAAGTATACTAAGCTATACACAGTGAGGCGATCTACAGCAAAGCAACTACTAGTTAAAGTACGACAATTTGTTGAAGACGTTGGTGTTCCAGAGTATCTGATCACTGATCATGGCACATATTTTGTGGGACGAGTGTGGACAGAAGAAATGAAACGTCTGAACATAAAAAATCGTTTAACTTCGGTGTGGCATCCAAAAAGTAATGTTAGCGAGAGAGGACTGAAAGAAATGGTGACGCTTCTCAGAATAATGTGTCATGAAAAACACAGCAGGTGGTATGATAATTTAAGTAGAGTAGAGGAGATCATGAACAATATCTATCATGAGAGTATAGGAATGACTCCAATTGAAGCTATGTTTGGAAGGAAACCCAATCGTCCATTGGAAGAAATGATACAGTATCCAGAAAATGATTCAACAGAGACGTCAGAGTCGCAACGAACCGTCATTATAAGAAGTAGATTAGAAGAGATGGCACAAAAACGTAAGAGACGGCATGACAAGAACATAATCAAGCCAGTCGAATACCAAGAGGGAGACCTCGTCCTTCTAAAGAAGACAAATTTATCAAATAAGGAAGACAAAATAATTTCGAAATTATGTTTGAAATATGAGGGTCCGTATTGTGTAGCTTTCAAGAAAGCAGAAAACTGTTACACTATTCACACTAGAGCCGGCGAGTTAGTTGGATCTTATAATGTGGAGCGACTGAAACGGTACAAGGAGAGACTACCAGTCAATGAAATTCTGTGTAAATAGTGATGATCATGTGTAGATTTAGTGTTGAGAGGGATTTGCACAAATGGTGGATTGAGTAGCTATTTGTGTATTGAACTTTTCAACACAACATAAAATATCATGTTAATAAAAAAAAAAAAAAAAAAAAAAAAAAAACATTATTAGAAGACGTAGTCAAGCGGCTACCTCTATGACCTACATAAAGAAGGAGATGAAGGGGAAAAGTTGTGTGAGGTGACTGGGTTCCCTGTAATATAAATGCTGTATAAATTATAATTATATATATATATATCAATGTAGCTAGGAATTCCATTAGAATAAGTTTCGATTTTAAGGGACTATCAAGGTTATTATTCACTGTAAACTCAAATGCAAAATCATACTCCAAATAATTTTATTATATTTCCTCACTTTTTAGGATATGCAGAGTGCCAACCTTTATTTTTTTGTATTGCAAAACTAAACTCATACTTCTTTTAGTATTTGCTCTTGAAGGGGGGGTTTTGAGCCGACGACATAAGTTAAACATTTTCTCAAACCCACGTTTTCATAGAAATCCATAAAGGGCAAGATGCTTCAAAAGTTTTAAAAATAAAGAGGGTCTGGGAATTTCAAGGAAGAAGGTGTTTGATGAAGGACTGGCCAGACAAATTTGGAAATACGATTTCGTGCAGGTGTGCATTTGTATTGATGCTTTATTATTGTGATGTGGAACTGGCATCAAAAATAACTTTTTCCTGAAATCCCAATACAGCTGAGACTCCAAACAATAGACGTTACCTATAGTGGCCTAAAATGGAATTCCCATAACTGATTGAATGTCTTAGTACTAACTGCATGTATATATAGTTGAGTAGAAATAGATAATGTAGAACTAACCGTGTAATATAGATATAGTATTAACTTTACTAATATATAGATATGTTGGAATGTTGCATGCTTATTAATAATTAACCACTAATGATAAATCTAATAAAAAAAGTGCTTATTGACAAAGATTAAAGTTAAATTGAAATTTCAATTGGATAAATAAACTATAGAGATTTTTCAACCTGACACTTGATAAATTTATTGTATCCATATTCATAAATTTATATATATTTGTATTGATAAATTTTATTATTTTGGCATGTGATAGGTAATATAGGCATACCTAAGATTGATAAACTGTATCAAGTTTTCCTTAAAAAGGTGATCACCGAAAATTTCTGTTATATTATTCAAACAAATTAAATAATATTTCTGAAGCCATGAATGAATTTTAAATATAATTAATGCCGGTTTTATTGAAATCTAGTCTCAATCATTAAAACTATTGAATATTTATTGTTCTAGATAATAATGCTCTTTTATGTATTTACTAATATATTTCATGTAATTAAATTAAACACATAGATTTTAATATACAGATGAAAATGTGAGAATATGTTAAGATTCAAAGCTACTGTTATTATTATTAATTTTCATTTAATTATTCATTAGGTGTTAAATATTACTTGATTACTTCAAATTCTGATAAATATTTTCCAGAGGTATTTTTTTTATATTATTGATTGTTAATAAACTTCGCTATTGAAAATAATTATTGAAATTAATTGTACTTCAGATTTTTTCATGGGAGCCATAATTTTAAAATTTTGTAAAAAAAAACACAAATACAAACAGAACAATGACTCAACAGTAATTTTAAATTAACAGTTAAATTCTATCTTCCATTATTATTTGTAAGCTGGACCTGACTGTGGGCGAGGCACAGGAGTGATGGTAGGGGGAGGTATGGTGGTGGCAAGAGTAATATATAAGAGGGAGCAACCCTTGGCTCGCTCTCTTTTTGGAATCGTGAGTGAGTAGTGACAAGGAGGTGAAGTGACACCAGAGGCACCATAATTCAATATATCATAGGGAGTTGAATGGTAAAGCATATATCATAATTATTATTTTAACATATTATTTTCAACTTATAACAAATTTTTCTGCCACACCACCTCTATAGCCCCAAATAGCCATCAAATTTACAATCAGCTCAGTTTCCAGCCGTTTTTCTTTTATTTGCCAACAATTATTAATGTAGACACAGATTCAATTCTTTCTTTTTTTTCAAAGTTCTTCTATTCTGTTTTAAATACTATCTCTTCTATTAATTCCAAACACAAAACACATTTATTTTTGTGAGGCTACCCATTTTAATTTCCTGTAAGTTTATTTATAATTCAAAGATTCAAAGTAAAGCTTTATATCACTTTAATTTGTATAAAGTCGGTAGTAATTTTATTTCTAAGTATTAACTATTAATCTGATTATTTTTTCAAGATTTCAATTTATGTTCACATTTGCATTTTATTATTGTAAATAAATTTAAAGTTAAAAGGTCCTGTTTTCTTTCACTTATCTCCCCTATCTACGCCCCTGAGACCCCTGCTCTTTCTTTAAGTTTATTTATTTACCTTAATTGATTTATTTTTGTGAGACAGTGTGATTACTGGTTTGTGTTCAAGTGGACAAGAGGAGTTCTGAGCCTTTGCTAGCTTCTCCCCATTTGAATACAAAACAGTGTCATTACTGATAGTGTTTGGTTGCTGACACAGGTCGTTGCCAGTAACTGATCACTTAGGCTTAAGGTTTATTTTGTAGGTTATTATATTTATTATATGTGTTATAGTTGTATAATTATTCTTTTATCAATCTAAAAGATTGATTGGCGCCGGGCAAAACATAAAAAAAATATATATATATAGAGTAGGGAACTGGGAAAATCACCCAGTGCACATAAATAGCAACAAAGATAAATAGGGAATTAGTTCAAAATGGCGCCCATTTGCCGCAGCACGCAAGGGTAATACAACTATTGAAACCAACTTACCGGTTCTTTAGCTTAACTTAATAAATACGAAATCAAAATGAATCAGAGCAAAATGAAGACTTACTTGGGGAGAAGGGATAGAGATCTGAGAGACTTACGAGAACAGTCGAAAATAGAAATGGCACCAGTCACACAATTAGAGAAAAGTATCTCTTTAAGCCACGCAAAATATGTTCAATTGGAAGAAGAAGGAACAAAAATAGATGTTGACACTGCAGTCAATGATTATTTGAACTTGAGGGAAAACAGACATGATTTGTGGGCGGAAGCATTGAGTGCTATGTCTATTGATAAGAAGCAGTTCAATGACATCAAGCTTAAGACATTCTGTGCTGAATTGAGAGAAGGGGGAAAAGTGATCAAAGAACCACCAGGTTCAATAATGAATCAAACTCCAGATATTTTGATGTATTCAAAAGATATGAACTGTGTCGTACTGGGTGATATAGCCATTGCTGACAATGTAGAACTCAGGAACAAACAGAAATATGTCAAATATAAGAAAATAATGGACTTTTTTGAAGAAAATGGTTTTCAAGTGATGTGGCTGCCATTGATAATAGATAGTAGGCTAAACAATGTTGAAGCTGCATTGAACAGGTTTTTTGAGTATGACATATGCAATAGATCATATCCAATAATCATGAAAGCAAGGAGGTTTTTTATTACCTGCATGAACACGATGAAAAGGACTAAGCAATCAGTGGAAGATGCTTCTTTATTTGAATATTATCTTTCAAAAAAGGACTCAAAATCGGAGACAGATGCTGTGTTTGAAATGCCGTCATTGGATGATCCACCAGAAATCAAGATCCAAGTCCCCACTTTATCGGAAAATATGTTAGGAAAGTGGATTAAAGAGGAGACAGAAAAAAAGTATGCTGAGGGGTACTTTGATAGTGATTACACTAAAACCGAAGAGGCATTCGAAGAACTCATTAATAACTATAAAGATAAAAGTCACACTAATAAGAAGTCAACATTGAAAACAATCCAGAAGTAGTAGAAACCAAGATAGTTAGGACAGCTATGACCCTGTCAATTTCACAAAATCAAGGTGTCAAGTTTGAAAACAAAGAAATGTTCAAAGGTCTAGAGAAAAGAAAGAAATATATAAATGTAGAAACGACAATGGAGGAGATAATGGATAAGTTTAAAGACACTGACTACAGTGTTTGCAGCATTGCTCATAGAGGGGACATATTCACAGCTATCAGACACATAATGCCCAAAAGCAAAAAAACTTCAAAAACCATTGAAAAGCTAGAAGAGCTGCCGTTCGAACCTGATAAGATTGGAGATGGTTATAACCAGACCCAAGACACTGGACCAGTCACTTGGGCATCTAAAAGCACAGACTAGCACTTCAATATACAAATTGGCTGCCGATCATTATACACAATCAACTAGGAGACTAGCAATTAGTCAATCAATACAATCAAGCGGAAAAATTATCAAAGTTTCTGGGTTTCCTGCAACCACAATCAATGGAATGCTGGAACTGTTGAATGACATAGATAAACCAATTCTATTGAATGTGGAACACTTGAAAGTTGCATTTGTTGATGACTGCAATATCTCAGGTATATGCAAATCGATAGTTGACTCAGGGATTTTAATCCCAATCAACCCAGACAAAAGAAAGCTAATTAACAGAATGCCAAGGGTAGAAGACAAATTTACTACAATTTGCAAAATACAAAACGTCCTATTACAAATCTGTGTTGCTTGTGCATAATGTGTTAAGTCCAAAAATGCCAAAAATGGGATTATGTGACTAGACTATCAAATGAATGTTTTAGAAACGATTGTGCATAGTGTGGTAAGTCCATATATCATTATTGAATGTTAACTCATTTGTGCGAATTGTGATATGTAGTGGACTCTACTGTCATGCTAGTGCAGAGTGTGTTAAGTACATATATAGCATTTTGCACAAATGACAATGCAGACCCATATTAGTGTAAAGTGTGTTAAGTCCAAATTTTATCAACTTGCCACATTCTGCACTAACGACAGTATGAGCACATGTCAATAAATATCAAGTTATAACCAGGTCATTGACTTATCCGCTCTTAACCAGTTCATCATTTCTTATAAGCTGGTATGAACTGGATATTATTTTATTGTTGCAACATATTCAACAAAGCAGTGGGCGTTTTGGTAGCTTACAAAGTAGTTCATCTATGTGAAACAATGTCTAGAAGAGGGTGGAAACTGGTTAAACTTGCGAAAAAGAAGAGCAATTTGAAAGCTGTTTTCAACGAATCCAATGGAAATAAAGGTGAGATGATTTTCTATCTATATAACATTATTTATGCAGACCAAGGCTTGGCAAATTCACAATTTGTGAAGTTTCAGCCTCAAAACATGCATTGTTATAGTCTTAATATTATAATATTATGACAGTTGAAAATTCTTTATAATAAAATTTCAGTAGTTCCATTTCTTTTAGTTTTGTATAACTTCTTTGGAGTGTGAATTGTATTTTGTAATGAAGGCAAAAAGGGTTCTACCTGTTGTCTCCAGCAATAAACTATTTATTTATTTATATTTACTCATGGATTATTGTGCTCCTTCCAATGGATTATATAGTGAATCTACTCATGCCATTACTCTGTTGCGACATTGGCTACACAGATGTCAGTAGAAATCTATGTAGTACTATCAACACACAGATATATTAATAGTACTCGTTTTCTCTATATATGTGTATCAACAATGCATATAGGGGTGGCAACAGTTGACACAAAAGCTTGAGACAAAAGTTCATTTTTTATTTTTAATAGTATATGAGGCTGAACTAGCCTTTTTCTTGACTATAATAGTCTATTCTTATTCCAATGTATCTCATGGTGTTTCTGCATAATCCAGTAGACCTAAAACTGATATCAACTAGATTATTAGGACTCTGTCTTTTCATTTTAATTTTTTAAATAATTGATGGTTGAGTTACACAAAGAGTAATAACAACAAGATAATAAAGAGAATAATAATTATGTATAATGATAATAGAATTGATCAATATAAAACTGATCAATATGAATCTTTGTCCAAATGTAATATTATGCTGTGAATAATAAATTATATGTGCTTATTTTTAGATAATCATGATGATAACATGGAAACATTGGAAGAATTTGATAATATGGACGATTCTGACGCAGATCCGGACTATGTTGATGAGACCGACTACTGTCCATCCCACTCTGATGAAGAGCAGGCTCCATCAAAGAAGATCCAAAGTTTATCACATTTTTATAAAAGGAAAATTTCCACTCAAGGTAAAACTTTTAACTCGCTTAATACCATTGAATCTGCTTCTACATCAAGAGTTATTGAGATTGGCAGCAAACCACCCTGTAGTGAGGATTTATTAGTGGAGGGAGGGAAAGATGCAAATTTAGATGAATCTGACGAAATTTTACCTATTATTGAATCTACATCAACATTTCCAAGAGTCTATGAGATTGACAACACTCCAGCATGTAATGGGGATTCATCAGTGATTGAGGGTAGAGATGCAAATGTACATGAATCTGAAGAAATTCCACTCACCAAGAGAGGGCAGCCAAGAAAACGGGGTATGAAGGGTGACACTCGAAAGTCAAGAGAGGAACGGAAATATGCTTTAAATCGGGGTCTAGAATACAAAACCTGTACTGGGAAAAAAGTAGTAGCACGAAAAATGGAGCAATTGAACGCTTGTAGGAATAAATGTAAAGAAAAACTCACAGCTGAAAATCATAAAAAGTTATTTGAAGAATATTGGTCTATTGGAAATTTCAATAGAAGGTTGGACCTCATTGCAAGCTTAATAAAAACAAGAGACAAATCAAGGGTGAGAGGCACAAATACAACTAGTGAGAAATTTAGGCAGATAACTGTTGATTATCATGTGAATGTTGATGGAGATAAAGTGAAATTATGTAAGTCATGCTTCATGAAAGTTTTTGGTGAGAAGAACAGATTCATTGAAACAGTAATACAGAAAAAACGATTTTCCTCTTCTGGTATTATACAGTTGGACAAGAGAGGTTCTGCTGAACCAAAAAACAAATTATCCAATGCTGTAATTGAAGAAATCAAGGCATTCCTAGTATCAATACCAGCATATGAAAGTCACTACTCACGTAGAGATAGTGACAAGAAATACATACCTTCACACTATACTTTAGTTCAGCTCTATGAGGAGTTCAAAATTAAAAATCCAGATGTGAAGGTGAGTCGCTGCATTTTTGAAAGGGAGTTTCATAATATGAAGCTATGTATTAAGAAACCAAAAGTTGACACTTGTGCCACATGTGACAAGTTGACTCTAAAAATTCAGCTGGGGGCGGGTGATGAAAAACATCGTTTGGAGGAACAGCTCAAAGACCACCAACTCCAAGCAGATTCAGCATATGAATCAAAAAGACGTGACAAATTAATAACAAAATGTGATGATACAATGAAAACTGTGACATTTGATTTACAGCAATGCCTTCCAACCCCCCTTGTGAACAGCTCTGTAGCTTTCTACTTGAGACAGTTATGGACATTTAATTTAACAGTCCATGACTGTGATAGTGGACAACCGAAATGCTTCCTTTGGCATGAAGGGATTGCTGGTAGAGGAGCAAATGAGATAGGGTCCTGCTTGTATGATTATATCATGAATTTGAAGTCTGAGGTGGAACATTTGATCATGTATTCTGATACATGTGCTGGTCAGAATAAGAATAGTCATGTGGCAGTGATGTGTCTTGTTACCTTGCAGGATTCACCAACATTGAAAAAAATAGATCATAAGTTCCTTTTGTCCGGCCACACTCACATGGAATGTGATTCCGACCACAGCCTTATTGAGAAGAAAAAGAAAAGGTTCAATGGAAATATTGAACATCCTCATGACTGGGCACAACTCATTCGGCAAACTGGTAAGAAGAACCCTTTCATGGTGAAAGAAATGCAGCGGGAAGACTTTTTTGATTTTGCAGCTCTTTTGAAGACTGAACTGCAACTTCGTAAAGTTGATGATGAGGGGAGACTGTTCAACTGGCATCAAGTTAAATGGCTCCATTATGAGAAAAATCATCCAGGTATTATTTTTTATAAAAAATGTCTCAATGAGGATGAGCCGTTTAGTAGACTCAACTTGAAAAGAAGAGGACGCCAAGGAGGTTTGAAGCCTCAATTACGCTATAATACTCCCAACAAAATTTCTGTTGAGAAGAAGAGAGATTTGTTGAGCCTTATGCAATTTATTAATCCAGTGTTTCATCAGTTCTATCAAGACCTTGAGACATCTGAATCTGTGAGAAACGTTTTACCAGATGCTGGTGATGAAGAGTGTGAATGATGTATTTGAGAATGATTATTACTTAACAAAAGTTCAATTTTTTGCATTTTTATCTAGATTATAAATTTCTTTCTTTTTGTCAGTTTTGTAAATAAAGTTACAAGGCAATTATAAAGAATTTCCAATTTTTTTATTAATCTTTCATACGTGAAGAATGATTGCTCAAAATTACACTCTAATCTTCAGAAATTATGAAAAAACTACTTTTAATTTTATCTTATGTTAATAAATTTTCATTGATTTCTAAGACATTTTTAGTTATGGTTTATAGATGTGTAATAATGATAGTTTGAATAGTTAAAGTTGAATTGTATCTTGATATTATTATTCTTCTGTTTTCACATTTTGTATTTTTTTTTATTTGTAAGTTTTGTGAATTTTTTTCTGGCAATGATGATTTTCAACTTTGACCTTATCTGTAGAGACAGATGTAGAGACATTCAGAAGAAGTCACTCCTTTTATTAATTGATAACTCTTTTCTAGCAGTAATTGTAGGTGTATGGAAATAGTATGTAGTATGTAATAGTAAGTGTATGCAAATAGTATGTAGTGAAAATTCCAGAAAAAAGTTCTGAGTAAATTGTGAAATATTTGAAGGAAGAGTATAAATTTTTCCACTTCATTCAACTAAACCTGAAGCATTACTTTTGTTTATGCACCTCATTCCAGATATTATTAAACCTCAAATGACATCATTTTATTCCTGAACAAAAAAAATGTTGATAGTGGAAAGTGTGTTAAGTCCAAACTTTCATGTACTCTGTGATAAAACTTTATCTTTATTATCATAAATGATTAGGTAATTTCCATTTGATTATTATTTTAGTAGCAGCATACATGGAGGTCAGTTGTGAGCTAGTTATATCACAGTAATTTTTAAAACCGGATTTATGGAGGGTTAGTGAACTTTCAATTGCATTTATCTAAAAACTATGTTTTTGGACTTGACACATTATGCACTAGCAACACAGAAATAGTTGATGAAGTTGAAAACACCAATCTAGTCAAACAACATGTTCTTTACCCTGAACCTATCGAAATTCTAAAAACTGATGCAGAATTGATTAAAAAAGATTTCATGCTTATTTCTCAAACTATGATGTGCGTTATGCTTGCAACTTAATCATGCAACAATATTTATACAGCATCAAATCTAGACTATGGATGCAACCTTATCTACGTTCAGACTCTGACCTCAACTTCCTATGTGACCTGTATGGCAAGACTGTAAATAGTACCGAATGTTATCGAGTGGACGTAGATTACACTACTACCAACAATAAAACTAAGGATTCTGAAATAGTTAATACTGTATACACAATCCAAGTACTAAATCAGCTGTACCCGGGATGCTTCAAAATTCAAAATATCAATGACTGCTCAGTCTTTGAAGTGTTGCAAGGTGTAGATTTTGCTACACTTGGCCTAGATGATCTATTAAAATATGGATTGATAATGCATGACTTATTTGGCATAAGAACTTACTTGGATCAATATGACAATAATAGGAAGTACAATCAAGAATACTTAGTCAGACAAGTCCGAAACAAGTCAACTGGTGTGTATGAAGGACCTTTTATATGTAGAGCCCAATATGGGAAGGCACTCATCCAGATACAAAGTGATGGGAAGAATGTATCCATAATGTCAAAGAACAATGATGTCAAAGACATATTAAATATTATGCAAATTTTTGTCAAACGCAATTTTAGTAGATTTCAGTATGCAGTGCCTCAAATGTGGGGAAATAGCGACTTTTGGCACTCTAACAATCAGAACACTGAATTGTATCTATCTAGCTATTCAGGACAATGCACATATATATCTAAAGCTAGAAATGACTATTCTATACCTTTTGTTATTGACTCTAATCTAACTATGCCTGACATTTGCAGCATAAGTCCTGCAAATGAATATTATACTGATGAAGGTTATAGAGTGGTATACAAAAAAGTTGATGAGCTAGAAGTCAAAGTTGGAACAATTAAGCAGCATTTAGATTGCCCATTGATAAACAACGTAACGGTGGAAGATAATCTCTGTGATGGCATGAATTCTAATGCTCTGCTTAAGAACAAATTAATAGTCAATGTGACCATGAAAAGATATTACTCAAACTACAAAGATGAATACAGGCAAGCCCTAAAATCGAAAGAAGGTGGGTTTGATAGTAAACCATTAGTGGATTTTTACCTAAACGTGCTCAAAGAACTTAAAGTAGAAATTGATGATTATGATTACAATCTAGAAGAAATCAAACCAGATATAGAATTCATCACTATAGATGGTGGAACAGCAGAAGCATTTAGAATAGAAAGAGAATACACTACTCCAGAAGACATCTCTGCATATGAGGTAGACCATGAAATGTCAGAAGACACTAGAGTTGGCATTCTAACAGTTCACTCAAACCTAATTAGTTTGTTTTGTAAGATTGTGTCAGGAAACATTACAAAGAACATGATAAGTGAAGTTATATACTTGTTTCTTAAAAATTATGAGATAGCACAACAGTTAAAATGCGCATTTACTCCTGAGCATTGGGAAGATGACACACCTATCCATGATGAATTGGTAGTAATAGCTGAAAATCCCATGCCTATCAATGATTTTGAAGTGTACACATTTATTACAGGCAATGGCCTTGACAGATTGCCGGTAGTTTCAAGTTTTGACTGCAGAAATCTACTAATGCAAAAAAATTATCTAATTAAGAATGAGTCATCCCACATATTGTGCGAGAAGATAGTAAGAGAAGTGATGACTATGGTACATGGCAATGAATATGAAGATGTGAACCAACAAGTGATGCAGCTCTTCATGAACAGAGTATAAACACTAACTTTTAAAGCTGCATTATGTGTTATATTTAGTATATATTGATATTTTGTAAAATATGTTATTAAGTATAACACATAGTTTAAACCCTAGCATGCTGCTACGAAAAAAAAAAAAAAAAAAAAAAAAAAAAAAAGAACTTCAATCATTTCTTGGCTTATGTAATTTTTATCGACGTTTCCAAAAGAACTATGCAGAGGCAACGGTGACATTTAAGCATAATTTAAGTAGCAAAAATAAGTGGAGATGGGGACCAGAAGAAGAACAAGCTTTTCAGGAGATTAAAGAAAAATTCTTGCAGAATGTCATGTTGGCACACCCGGATTTTAAGAAACCTTTCATTATAACATGTGATGCCAGTGGGTATGCGCTTGGAAGTGTATTGTCACAAATTAATGATGAAGGTGAAGATGAGGTGCTAAGTTTTGCTAGTAAGACTCTCAACAAACAAGAAGTTAATTACAGTACGACGGAAAAGGAACTACTCAGTGTTATTTTTTCATGTATAAAATTTCGTGAATATATACTTGGAAAGGAACTGATTGTGAGAACCGATCACAGAGCTATAACGTTTCTCAGGTCATGTAAATTGCCGGCTGGAAGATTGACACGTTGGTCATTATTATTAGCAGCCTATGATATAAAATGGGAATACATAAAAGGCACAGAGAACAAAGTGGCTGATTGCTTGTCAAGAGAAAATGCAGAAATTGCACAACAACTAGTAGAGCATAGAACCTATGAGGTATATCAGTTGAAATTTGACAATACAGACTTGAGAAAGAAACTAAAGAACATAAAAGAGTTTCAGTCCAACGATGAAATGTGCAAATCAATTATCCAATCCATTCAACAGGGAGAAGAGTCTGTTGGAAGACATCACACTCTTAATAACGGAATTTTGTTCAGCAGAATAGACTACAAACAAGAAAATTGGAAGTTATGTATTCCTGCTAGTCTAGAAGAAGAACTTATTATCGAATATCACAAGATTTTAGGACACACAGGTGTGAACAAAATTTATCAAGCATTAAAAGAGTCTTGTTACTTCAAGAAAATGTATAAAAAAATCTACACATTAGTAACAACATGTGATTTGTGTCAGAAGGCAAAACCTACAAATAAGAAAGAGGCTGGACTTATGAAGTGTATAATACCAGATAGAAAATTACATCAAGTGTTTGCCGACGTTTGTGGACCTTTACCAAAAGCAAGATTTGGAAATGAATATATATTCATTATGCATGATGCTTTCACCAAGTATACTAAGCTATACACAGTGAGGCGATCTACAGCAAAGCAACTAATAGTTAAAGTACGACAATTTGTTGAAGACGTTGGTGTTCCAGAGTATCTGATCACTGATCATGGCACATATTTTGTGGGACGAGTGTGGACAGAAGAAATGAAACGTCTGAACATAAAAAATCGTTTAACTTCGGTGTGGCATCCAAAAAGTAATGTTAGCGAGAGAGGACTGAAAGAAATGGTGACGCTTCTCAGAATAATGTGTCATGAAAAACACAGCAGGTGGTATGATAATTTAAGTAGAGTAGAGGAGATCATGAACAATATCTATCATGAGAGTATAGGAATGACTCCAATTGAAGCTATGTTTGGAAGGAAACCCAATCGTCCATTGGAAGAAATGATACAGTATCCAGAAAATGATTCAACAGAGACGTCAGAGACGCAACGAACCGTCATTATAAGAAGTAGATTAGAAGAGATGGAACAAAAACGTAAGAGACGGCATGACAAGAACATAATCAAGCCAGTCGAATACCAAGAGGGAGACCTCGTCCTTCTAAAGAAGACAAATTTATCAAATAAGGAAGACAAAATAATTTCGAAATTATGTTTGAAATATGAGGGTCCGTATTGTGTAGCTTTCAAGAAAGCAGAAAACTGTTACACTATTCACACTAGAGCCGGCGAGTTAGTTGGATCTTATAATGTGGAGCGACTGAAACGGTACAAGGAGAGACTACCAGTCAATGAAATTCTGTGTAAATAGTGATGATCATGTGTAGATTTAGTGTTGAGAGGGATTTGCACAAATGGTGGATTGAGTAGCTATTTGTGTATTGAACTTTTCAACACAACATAAAATATCATGTTAATAAAAAAAAAAAAAAAAACATTATTAGAAGACGTAGTCAAGCGGCTACCTCTATGACCTACATAAAGAAGGAGATGAAGGGGAAAAGTTGTGTGAGGTGACTGGGTTCCCTGTAATATAAATGCTGTATAAATTATAATTATATATATATATATATATATATACAGGGTGGGGGAAATGTTTGGAAACGGCTTAATATTTCATATACAAAGGTGATTTTGCGGTAGGTATGATTGAGGATCCTACTCAAATTGAAAATACTATTTTACTGTGACTTTAAAAATCTGGTCCGCCATCTTGGAACCGCCATTTTGAATGTAACTTTTTTTTTTAAATAGGAAGGGGGTCATGCGATACATGATTTCAATACGGAATTTTAAGACAAAATGAATGCCGAAAACCGCACATCGATATGTCAACCCGTTTCGGAGATATTTACATTATTAATCGATACCATGAAAAGCAGAAATGAAATAAATAAGTACATTAAAATCTTACCTATCAAATTTTTTGTTAATAGTGTTTGCTAATAAACATTAAAACCCAATTATTTTAATAAATGTTCAAACTGTTTTCCTTCAGCTGTTTGACAATGTGCTAATCTTAAATAATAGCCATCAAGCACATTTTGAATCATTTCGCGTGGAATTCTGTTAGCCACTTCAGTTATACATTCTCTCAGTTCATTAATTGTTGCTGGTTTCTTTTTGTACACATTGTCTTTCATGTAGCCCCAAAAGAAATAATCAAGTGGAGAGAGGTCAGGTGACCTAGCGGGCCACTCTATTGCACCTCTACGACCTATCCAGCGTTGGGGAAATGTTTGGTTCAATATATCCCGCACTCCTAATGCATAATGAGGGGGCGCCCCATCTTGTTGAAACCACAAGTTATGTAACTCTTGTCCGTTGATGTTCTGGATGGCTGGAACGATCAAATTTATTAACATGTTCTCGTAAATGGCACCTGTTAAATTATTCTCGATAATAAATGGTCCTACAATGTGACCATTTACCATACCAGCCCATACGTTTAATTTTTCAGGATACTGTGTATGACCCTCCTTCATCCAGTATGGGTTGACATCGGTCCAGAAACGATAGTTTTGCTTATTTACATTGCCGTTAAGCATGAACGTAGCTTCATCCGAAAATACTACATTATTAAAGAAGTTTGGATCATTGTCATACTTGTTCATCATTATGTCACAAAACTCTACCCGGCGGTCGAAATCATCCTCATTCAGTTCTTGTAATACATGAAGCTTAAACGGATGGAAATGAGATTCCTTAAGAACTTTTCTGACAGAACGAGTAGACATACCATGTTCCTTGGCAATGCTTCTAGTTGATGTATGCGGATCTTCAACAAATGATTGCATTACCTCTAAAGATTTTTCATTGTTGGTGGCAGTATTTGTTCTTCCAGTGCGAGCACGATCAGTCACTTTGCCCGTTTCTTGAAACCGCTTTACTGTCTTAAAAACAACACTTTTACTAATTGGATTTCTGTTGGGAAATGTTTCGTTGAATAAATCAGAAACTTCTTGGTAAGACCGTACTCTATCTCCATAGCCGCGCATCATTAACAAAGTTATTCTCTCGGTTTCATTTAAAAATGCCATTGCGAACGACTTTAAACACACTCACTACTTCATGATTGAAAAAGAATTCATTAAATCAGTTGGATTATTACAGATGATTTTAGGTTGATATCATGATTATTGTTGATATTATGATATCCAGAGTCAGATGTTCATCACGCGAAATGATTCAAAATGTGCTTGATGGCTATTATTTAAGATTAGCACATTGTCAAACAGCTGAAGGAAAACAGTTTGAACATTTATTAAAATAATTGGGTTTTAATGTTTATTAGCAAACACTATTAACAAAAAATTTGATAGGTAAGATTTTAATGTACTTATTTATTTCATTTCTGCTTTTCATGGTATCGATTAATAATGTAAATATCTCCGAAACGGGTTGACATATCGATGAGCGGTTTTCGGCATTCATTTTGTCTTAAAATTCCGTATTGAAATCATGTATCGCATGACCCCCTTCCTATTTAAAAAAAAAGTTACATTCAAAATGGCGGTTCCAAGATGGCGGACCAGATTTTTAAAGTCACAGTAAAATAGTATTTTCAATTTGAGTAGGATCCTCAATCATACCTACCGCAAAATCACCTTTGTATATGAAATATTAAGCCGTTTCCAAACATTTCCCCCACCCTGTATATATATATATATATATATATATATATATATATATATCAATGTAGCTAGGAATTCCATTAGAATAAGTTTCGATTTTAAGGGACTATCAAGGTTATTATTCACTGTAAACTCAAATGCAAAATCATACTCCAAATAATTTTATTATATTTCCTCACTTTTTAGGATATGCAGAGTGCCAACCTTTATTTTTTTGTATCGCAAAACTAAACTCATACTTCTTTTAGTATTTGCTCTTGAAGGGGGGGTTTTGAGCCGACGACATAAGTTAAACATTTTCTCAAACCCACGTTTTCATAGAAATCCATAAAGGGCAAGATGCTTCAAAAGTTTTAAAAATAAAGAGGGTCTGGGAATTTCAAGGAAGAAGGTGTTTGATGAAGGACTGGCCAGACAAATTTGGAAATACGATTTCGTGCAGGTGTGCATTTGTATTGATGCTTTATTATTGTGATGTGGAACTGGCATCAAAAATAACTTTTTCCTGAAATCCCAATACAGCTGAGACTCCAAACAATAGACGTTACCTATAGTGGCCTAAAATGGAATTCCCATAACTGATTGAATGTCTTAGTACTAACTGCATGTATATATAGTTGAGTAGAAATAGATAATGTAGAACTAACCGTGTAATATAGATATAGTATTAACTTTACTAATATATAGATATGTTGGAATGTTGCATGCTTATTAATAATTAACCACTAATGATAAATCTAATAAAAAAAGCGCTTATTGACAAAGATTAAAGTTAAATTGAAATTTCAATTGGATAAATAAACTATAGAGATTTTTCAACCTGACACTTGATAAATTTATTGTATCCATATTCATAAATTTATATATATTTGTATTGATAAATTTTATTTTGGCATGTGATAGGTAATATAGGCATACCTAAGATTGATAAACTGTATCAAGTTTTCCTTAAAAAGGTGATCACCGAAAATTTCTGTTATATTATTCAAACAAATTAAATAATATTTCTGAAGCCATGAATGAATTTTAAATATAATTAATGCCGGTTTTATTGAAATCTAGTCTCAATCATTAAAACTATTGAATATTTATTGTTCTAGATAATAATGCTCTTTTATGTATTTACTAATATATTTCATGTAATTAAATTAAACACATAGATTTTAATATACAGATGAAAATGTGAGAATATGTTAAGATTCAAAGCTACTGTTATTATTATTAATTTTCATTTAATTATTCATTAGGTGTTAAATATTACTTGATTACTTCAAATTCTGATAAATATTTTCCAGAGGTATTTTTTTTATATTATTGATTGTTAATAAACTTCGCTATTGAAAATAATTATTGAAATTAATTGTACTTCAGATTTTTTCATGGGAGCCATAATTTTAAAATTTTGTAAAAAAAAAAACACAAATACAAACAGAACAATGACTCAACAGTAATTTTAAATTAACAGTTAAATTCTATCTTCCATTATTATTTGTAAGCTGGACCTGACTGTGGGCGAGGCACAGGAGTGATGGTAGGGGGAGGTATGGTGGTGGCAAGAGTAATATATAAGAGGGAGCAACCCTTGGCTCGCTCTCTTTTTGGAATCGTGAGTGAGTAGTGACAAGGAGGTGAAGTGACACCAGAGGCACCATAATTCAATATCTCATAGGGAGTTGAATGGTAAAGCATATATCATAATTATTATTTTAACATATTATTTTCAACTTATAACAAATTTTTCTGCCACACCACCTCTATAGCCCCAAATAGCCATCAAATTTACAATCAGCTCAGTTTCCAGCCGTTTTTCTTTTATTTGCCAACAATTATTAATGTAGACACAGATTCAATTCTTTCTTTTTTTTCAAAGTTCTTCTATTCTGTTTTAAATACTATCTCTTCTATTAATTCCAAACACAAAACACATTTATTTTTGTGAGGCTACCCATTTTAATTTCCTGTAAGTTTATTTATAATTCAAAGATTCAAAGTAAAGCTTTATATCACTTTAATTTGTATAAAGTCGGTAGTAATTTTATTTCTAAGTATTAACTATTAATCTGATTATTTTTTCAAGATTTCAATTTATGTTCACATTTGCATTTTATTATTGTAAATAAATTTAAAGTTAAAAGGTCCTGTTTTCTTTCACTTATCTCCCCTATCTACGCCCCTGAGACCCCTGCTCTTTCTTTAAGTTTATTTATTTACCTTAATTGATTTATTTTTGTGAGACAGTGTGATTACTGGTTTGTGTTCAAGTGGACAAGAGGAGTTCTGAGCCTTTGCTAGCTTCTCCCCATTTGAATACAAAACAGTGTCATTACTGATAGTGTTTGGTTGCTGACACAGGTCGTTGCCAGTAACTGATCACTTAGGCTTAAGGTTTATTTTGTAGGTTATTATATTTATTATATGTGTTATAGTTGTATAATTATTCTTTTATCAATCTAAAAGATTGATTGGCGCCGGGCAAAACATAAAAAAAATATATATATATATAGAGTAGGGAACTGGGAAAATCACCCAGTGCACATAAATAGCAACAAAGATAAATAGGGAATTAGTTCAAAATGGCGCCCATTTGCCGCAGCACGCAAGGGTAATACAACTATTGAAACCAACTTACCGGTTCTTTAGCTTAACTTAATAAATACGAAATCAAAATGAATCAGAGCAAAATGAAGACTTACTTGGGGAGAAGGGATAGAGATCTGAGAGACTTACGAGAACAGTCGAAAATAGAAATGGCACCAGTCACACAATTAGAGAAAAGTATCTCTTTAAGCCACGCAAAATATGTTCAATTGGAAGAAGAAGGAACAAAAATAGATGTTGACACTGCAGTCAATGATTATTTGAACTTGAGGGAAAACAGACATGATTTGTGGGCGGAAGCATTGAGTGCTATGTCTATTGATAAGAAGCAGTTCAATGACATCAAGCTTAAGACATTCTGTGCTGAATTGAGAGAAGGGGGAAAAGTGATCAAAGAACCACCAGGTTCAATAATGAATCAAACTCCAGATATTTTGATGTATTCAAAAGATATGAACTGTGTCGTACTGGGTGATATAGCCATTGCTGACAATGTAGAACTCAGGAACAAACAGAAATATGTCAAATATAAGAAAATAATGGACTTTTTTGAAGAAAATGGTTTTCAAGTGATGTGGCTGCCATTGATAATAGATAGTAGGCTAAACAATGTTGAAGCTGCATTGAACAGGTTTTTTGAGTATGACATATGCAATAGATCATATCCAATAATCATGAAAGCAAGGAGGTTTTTTATTACCTGCATGAACACGATGAAAAGGACTAAGCAATCAGTGGAAGATGCTTCTTTATTTGAATATTATCTTTCAAAAAAGGACTCAAAATCGGAGACAGATGCTGTGTTTGAAATGCCGTCATTGGATGATCCACCAGAAATCAAGATCCAAGTCCCCACTTTATCGGAAAATATGTTAGGAAAGTGGATTAAAGAGGAGACAGAAAAAAAGTATGCTGAGGGGTACTTTGATAGTGATTACACTAAAACCGAAGAGGCATTCGAAGAACTCATTAATAACTATAAAGATAAAAGTCACACTAATAAGAAGTCAACATTGAAAACAATCCAGAAGTAGTAGAAACCAAGATAGTTAGGACAGCTATGACCCTGTCAATTTCACAAAATCAAGGTGTCAAGTTTGAAAACAAAGAAATGTTCAAAGGTCTAGAGAAAAGAAAGAAATATATAAATGTAGAAACGACAATGGAGGAGATAATGGATAAGTTTAAAGACACTGACTACAGTGTTTGCAGCATTGCTCATAGAGGGGACATATTCACAGCTATCAGACACATAATGCCCAAAAGCAAAAAAACTTCAAAAACCATTGAAAAGCTAGAAGAGCTGCCGTTCGAACCTGATAGATTGGAGATGGTTATAACCAGACCCAAGACACTGGACCAGTCACTTGGGCATCTAAAAGCACAGACTAGCACTTCAATATACAAATTGGCTGCCGATCATTATACACAATCAACTAGGAGACTAGCAATTAGTCAATCAATACAATCAAGCGGAAAAATTATCAAAGTTTCTGGGTTTCCTGCAACCACAATCAATGGAATGCTGGAACTGTTGAATGACATAGATAAACCAATTCTATTGAATGTGGAACACTTGAAAGTTGCATTTGTTGATGACTGCAATATCTCAGGTATATGCAAATCGATAGTTGACTCAGGGATTTTAATCCCAATCAACCCAGACAAAAGAAAGCTAATTAACAGAATGCCAAGGGTAGAAGACAAATTTACTACAATTTGCAAAATACAAAACGTCCTATTACAAATAGTTGATGAAGTTGAAAACACCAATCTAGTCAAACAACATGTTCTTTACCCTGAACCTATCGAAATTCTAAAAACTGATGCAGAATTGATTAAAAAAGATTTCATGCTTATTTCTCAAACTATGATGTGCGTTATGCTTGCAACTTAATCATGCAACAATATTTATACAGCATCAAATCTAGACTATGGATGCAACCTTATCTACGTTCAGACTCTGACCTCAACTTCCTATGTGACCTGTATGGCAAGACTGTAAATAGTACCGAATGTTATCGAGTGGACGTAGATTACACTACTACCAACAATAAAACTAAGGATTCTGAAATAGTTAATACTGTATACACAATCCAAGTACTAAATCAGCTGTACCCGGGATGCTTCAAAATTCAAAATATCAATGACTGCTCAGTCTTTGAAGTGTTGCAAGGTGTAGATTTTGCTACACTTGGCCTAGATGATCTATTAAAATATGGATTGATAATGCATGACTTATTTGGCATAAGAACTTACTTGGATCAATATGACAATAATAGGAAGTACAATCAAGAATACTTAGTCAGACAAGTCCGAAACAAGTCAACTGGTGTGTATGAAGGACCTTTTATATGTAGAGCCCAATATGGGAAGGCACTCATCCAGATACAAAGTGATGGGAAGAATGTATCCATAATGTCAAAGAACAATGATGTCAAAGACATATTAAATATTATGCAAATTTTTGTCAAACGCAATTTTAGTAGATTTCAGTATGCAGTGCCTCAAATGTGGGGAAATAGCGACTTTTGGCACTCTAACAATCAGAACACTGAATTGTATCTATCTAGCTATTCAGGACAATGCACATATATATCTAAAGCTAGAAATGACTATTCTATACCTTTTGTTATTGACTCTAATCTAACTATGCCTGACATTTGCAGCATAAGTCCTGCAAATGAATATTATACTGATGAAGGTTATAGAGTGGTATACAAAAAAGTTGATGAGCTAGAAGTCAAAGTTGGAACAATTAAGCAGCATTTAGATTGCCCATTGATAAACAACGTAACGGTGGAAGATAATCTCTGTGATGGCATGAATTCTAATGCTCTGCTTAAGAACAAATTAATAGTCAATGTGACCATGAAAAGATATTACTCAAACTACAAAGATGAATACAGGCAAGCCCTAAAATCGAAAGAAGGTGGGTTTGATAGTAAACCATTAGTGGATTTTTACCTAAACGTGCTCAAAGAACTTAAAGTAGAAATTGATGATTATGATTACAATCTAGAAGAAATCAAACCAGATATAGAATTCATCACTATAGATGGTGGAACAGCAGAAGCATTTAGAATAGAAAGAGAATACACTACTCCAGAAGACATCTCTGCATATGAGGTAGACCATGAAATGTCAGAAGACACTAGAGTTGGCATTCTAACAGTTCACTCAAACCTAATTAGTTTGTTTTGTAAGATTGTGTCAGGAAACATTACAAAGAACATGATAAGTGAAGTTATATACTTGTTTCTTAAAAATTATGAGATAGCACAACAGTTAAAATGCGCATTTACTCCTGAGCATTGGGAAGATGACACACCTATCCATGATGAATTGGTAGTAATAGCTGAAAATCCCATGCCTATCAATGATTTTGAAGTGTACACATTTATTACAGGCAATGGCCTTGACAGATTGCCGGTAGTTTCAAGTTTTGACTGCAGAAATCTACTAATGCAAAAAAATTATCTAATTAAGAATGAGTCATCCCACATATTGTGCGAGAAGATAGTAAGAGAAGTGATGACTATGGTACATGGCAATGAATATGAAGATGTGAACCAACAAGTGATGCAGCTCTTCATGAACAGAGTATAAACACTAACTTTTAAAGCTGCATTATGTGTTATATTTAGTATATATTGATATTTTGTAAAATATGTTATTAAGTATAACACATAGTTTAAACCCTAGCATGCTGCTACGAAAAAAAAAAAAAAAAAAAAAAAAAAAAGAACTTCAATCATTTCTTGGCTTATGTAATTTTTATCGACGTTTCCAAAAGAACTATGCAGAGGCAACGGTGACATTTAAGCATAATTTAAGTAGCAAAAATAAGTGGAGATGGGGACCAGAAGAAGAACAAGCTTTTCAGGAGATTAAAGAAAAATTCTTGCAGAATGTCATGTTGGCACACCCGGATTTTAAGAAACCTTTCATTATAACATGTGATGCCAGTGGGTATGCGCTTGGAAGTGTATTGTCACAAATTAATGATGAAGGTGAAGATGAGGTGCTAAGTTTTGCTAGTAAGACTCTCAACAAACAAGAAGTTAATTACAGTACGACGGAAAAGGAACTACTCAGTGTTATTTTTTCATGTATAAAATTTCGTGAATATATACTTGGAAAGGAACTGATTGTGAGAACCGATCACAGAGCTATAACGTTTCTCAGGTCATGTAAATTGCCGGCTGGAAGATTGACACGTTGGTCATTATTATTAGCAGCCTATGATATAAAATGGGAATACATAAAAGGCACAGAGAACAAAGTGGCTGATTGCTTGTCAAGAGAAAATGCAGAAATTGCACAACAACTAGTAGAGCATAGAACCTATGAGGTATATCAGTTGAAATTTGACAATACAGACTTGAGAAAGAAACTAAAGAACATAAAAGAGTTTCAGTCCAACGATGAAATGTGCAAATCAATTATCCAATCCATTCAACAGGGAGAAGAGTCTGTTGGAAGACATCACACTCTTAATAATGGAATTTTGTTCAGCAGAATAGACTACAAACAAGAAAATTGGAAGTTATGTATTCCTGCTAGTCTAGAAGAAGAACTTATTATCGAATATCACAAGATTTTAGGACACACAGGTGTGAACAAAATTTATCAAGCATTAAAAGAGTCTTGTTACTTCAAGAAAATGTATAAAAAAATCTACACATTAGTAACAACATGTGATTTGTGTCAGAAGGCAAAACCTACAAATAAGAAAGAGGCTGGACTTATGAAGTGTATAATACCAGATAGAAAATTACATCAAGTGTTTGCCGACGTTTGTGGACCTTTACCAAAAGCAAGATTTGGAAATGAATATATATTCATTATGCATGATGCTTTCACCAAGTATACTAAGCTATACACAGTGAGGCGATCTACAGCAAAGCAACTACTAGTTAAAGTACGACAATTTGTTGAAGACGTTGGTGTTCCAGAGTATCTGATCACTGATCATGGCACATATTTTGTGGGACGAGTGTGGACAGAAGAAATGAAACGTCTGAACATAAAAAATCGTTTAACTTCGGTGTGGCATCCAAAAAGTAATGTTAGCGAGAGAGGACTGAAAGAAATGGTGATGCTTCTCAGAATAATGTGTCATGAAAAACACAGCAGGTGGTATGATAATTTAAGTAGAGTAGAGGAGATCATGAACAATATCTATCATGAGAGTATAGGAATGACTCCAATTGAAGCTATGTTTGGAAGGAAACCCAATCGTCCATTGGAAGAAATGATACAGTATCCAGAAAATGATTCAACAGAGACGTCAGAGTCGCAACGAACCATCATTATAACAAGTAGATTAGAAGAGATGGCACAAAAACGTAAGAGACGGCATGACAAGAACATAATCAAGCCAGTCGAATACCAAGAGGGAGACCTCGTCCTTCTAAAGAAGACAAATTTATCAAATAAGGAAGACAAAATAATTTCGAAATTATGTTTGAAATATGAGGGTCCGTATTGTGTAGCTTTCAAGAAAGCAGAAAACTGTTACACTATTCACACTAGAGCCGGCGAGTTAGTTGGATCTTATAATGTGGAGCGACTGAAACGGTACAAGGAGAGACTACCAGTCAATGAAATTCTGTGTAAATAGTGATGATCATGTGTAGATTTAGTGTTGAGAGGGATTTGCACAAATGGTGGATTGAGTAGCTATTTGTGTATTGAACTTTTCAACACAACATAAAATATCATGTTAATAAAAAAAAAAAAAAAACATTATTAGAAGACGTAGTCAAGCGGCTACCTCTATGACCTACATAAAGAAGGAGATGAAGGGGAAAAGTTGTGTGAGGTGACTGGGTTCCCTGTAATATAAATGCTGTATAAATTATAATTATATATATATATATATATATACAGGGTGGGGGAAATGTTTGGAAACGGCTTAATATTTCATATACAAAGGTGATTTTGCGGTAGGTATGATTGAGGATCCTACTCAAATTGAAAATACTATTTTACTGTGACTTTAAAAATCTGGTCCGCCATCTTGGAACCGCCATTTTGAATGTAACTTTTTTTTTTAAATAGGAAGGGGGTCATGCGATACATGATTTCAATACGGAATTTTAAGACAAAATGAATGCCGAAAACCGCACATCGATATGTCAACCCGTTTCGGAGATATTTACATTATTAATCGATACCATGAAAAGCAGAAATGAAATAAATAAGTACATTAAAATCTTACCTATCAAATTTTTTGTTAATAGTGTTTGCTAATAAACATTAAAACCCAATTATTTTAATAAATGTTCAAACTGTTTTCCTTCAGCTGTTTGACAATGTGCTAATCTTAAATAATAGCCATCAAGCACATTTTGAATCATTTCGCGTGGAATTCTGTTAGCCACTTCAGTTATACATTCTCTCAGTTCATTAATTGTTGCTGGTTTCTTTTTGTACACATTGTCTTTCATGTAGCCCCAAAAGAAATAATCAAGTGGAGAGAGGTCAGGTGACCTAGCGGGCCACTCTATTGCACCTCTACGACCTATCCAGCGTTGGGGAAATGTTTGGTTCAATATATCCCGCACTCCTAATGCATAATGAGGGGGCGCCCCATCTTGTTGAAACCACAAGTTATGTAACTCTTGTCCGTTGATGTTCTGGATGGCTGGAACGATCAAATTTATTAACATGTTCTCGTAAATGGCACCTGTTAAATTATTCTCGATAATAAATGGTCCTACAATGTGACCATTTACCATACCAGCCCATACGTTTGATTTTTCAGGATACTGTGTATGACCCTCCTTCATCCAGTATGGGTTGACATCGGTCCAGAAACGATAGTTTTGCTTATTTACATTGCCGTTAAGCATGAACGTAGCTTCATCCGAAAATACTACATTATTAAAGAAGTTTGGATCATTGTCATACTTGTTCATCATTATGTCACAAAACTCTACCCGGCGGTCGAAATCATCCTCATTCAGTTCTTGTAATACATGAAGCTTAAACGGATGGAAATGAGATTCCTTAAGAACTTTTCTGACAGAACGAGTAGACATACCATGTTCCTTGGCAACGCTTCTAGTTGATGTATGCGGATCTTCAACAAATGATTGCATTACCTCTAAAGATTTTTCATTGTTGGTGGCAGTATTTGTTCTTCCAGTGCGAGCACGATCAGTCACTTTGCCCGTTTCTTGAAACCGCTTTACTGTCTTAAAAACAACACTTTTACTAATTGGATTTCTGTTGGGAAATGTTTCGTTGAATAAATCAGAAACTTCTTGGTAAGACCGTACTCTATCTCCATAGCCGCGCATCATTAACAAAGTTATTCTCTCGGTTTCATTTAAAAATGCCATTGCGAACGACTTTAAACACACTCACTACTTCATGATTGAAAAAGAATTCATTAAATCAGTTGGATTATTACAGATGATTTTAGGTTGATATCATGATTATTGTTGATATTATGATATCCAGAGTCAGATGTTCATCACGCGAAATGATTCAAAATGTGCTTGATGGCTATTATTTAAGATTAGCACATTGTCAAACAGCTGAAGGAAAACAGTTTGAACATTTATTAAAATAATTGGGTTTTAATGTTTATTAGCAAACACTATTAACAAAAAATTTGATAGGTAAGATTTTAATGTACTTATTTATTTCATTTCTGCTTTTCATGGTATCGATTAATAATGTAAATATCTCCGAAACGGGTTGACATATCGATGAGCGGTTTTCGGCATTCATTTTGTCTTAAAATTCCGTATTGAAATCATGTATCGCATGACCCCCTTCCTATTTAAAAAAAAAGTTACATTCAAAATGGCGGTTCCAAGATGGCGGACCAGATTTTTAAAGTCACAGTAAAATAGTATTTTCAATTTGAGTAGGATCCTCAATCATACCTACCGCAGAATCACCTTTGTATATGAAATATTAAGCCGTTTCCAAACATTTCCCCCACCCTGTATATATATATATATATATATATATCAATGTAGCTAGGAATTCCATTAGAATAAGTTTCGATTTTAAGGGACTATCAAGGTTATTATTCACTGTAAACTCAAATGCAAAATCATACTCCAAATAATTTTATTATATTTCCTCACTTTTTAGGATATGCAGAGTGCCAACCTTTATTTTTTTGTATCGCAAAACTAAACTCATACTTCTTTTAGTATTTGCTCTTGAAGGGGGGGTTTTGAGCCGACGACATAAGTTAAACATTTTCTCAAACCCACGTTTTCATAGAAATCCATAAAGGGCAAGATGCTTCAAAAGTTTTAAAAATAAAGAGGGTCTGGGAATTTCAAGGAAGAAGGTGTTTGATGAAGGACTGGCCAGACAAATTTGGAAATACGATTTCGTGCAGGTGTGCATTTGTATTGATGCTTTATTATTGTGATGTGGAACTGGCATCAAAAATAACTTTTTCCTGAAATCCCAATACAGCTGAGACTCCAAACAATAGACGTTACCTATAGTGGCCTAAAATGGAATTCCCATAACTGATTGAATGTCTTAGTACTAACTGCATGTATATATAGTTGAGTAGAAATAGATAATGTAGAACTAACCGTGTAATATAGATATAGTATTAACTTTACTAATATATAGATATGTTGGAATGTTGCATGCTTATTAATAATTAACCACTAATGATAAATCTAATAAAAAAAGCGCTTATTGACAAAGATTAAAGTTAAATTGAAATTTCAATTGGATAAATAAACTATAGAGATTTTTCAACCTGACACTTGATAAATTTATTGTATCCATATTCATAAATTTATATATATTTGTATTGATAAATTTTATTATTTTGGCATGTGATAGGTAATATAGGCATACCTAAGATTGATAAACTGCATCAAGTTTTCCTTAAAAAGGTGATCACCGAAAATTTCTGTTATATTATTCAAACAAATTAAATAATATTTCTGAAGCCATGAATGAATTTTAAATATAATTAATGCCGGTTTTATTGAAATCTAGCCTCAATCATTAAAACTATTGAATATTTATTGTTCTAGATAATAATGCTCTTTTATGTATTTACTAATATATTTCATGTAATTAAATTAAACACATAGATTTTAATATACAGATGAAAATGTGAGAATATGTTAAGATTCAAAGCTACTGTTATTATTATTAATTTTCATTTAATTATTCATTAGGTGTTAAATATTACTTGATTACTTCAAATTCTGATAAATATTTTCCAGAGGTATTTTTTTTATATTATTGATTGTTAATAAACTTCGCTATTGAAAATAATTATTGAAATTAATTGTACTTCAGATTTTTTCATGGGAGCCATAATTTTAAAATTTTGTAAAAAAAAAACACAAATACAAACAGAACAATGACTCAACAGTAATTTTAAATTAACAGTTAAATTCTATCTTCCATTATTATTTGTAAGCTGGACCTGACTGTGGGCGAGGCACAGGAGTGATGGTAGGGGGAGGTATGGTGGTGGCAAGAGTAATATATAAGAGGGAGCAACCCTTGGCTCGCTCTCTTTTTGGAATCGTGAGTGAGTAGTGACAAGGAGGTGAAGTGACACCAGAGGCACCATAATTCAATATCTCATAGGGAGTTGAATGGTAAAGCATATATCATAATTATTATTTTAACATATTATTTTCAACTTATAACAAATTTTTCTGCCACACCACCTCTATAGCCCCAAATAGCCATCAAATTTACAATCAGCTCAGTTTCCAGCCGTTTTTCTTTTATTTGCCAACAATTATTAATGTAGACACAGATTCAATTCTTTCTTTTTTTTCAAAGTTCTTCTATTCTGTTTTAAATACTATCTCTTCTATTAATTCCAAACACAAAACACATTTATTTTTGTGAGGCTACCCATTTTAATTTCCTGTAAGTTTATTTATAATTCAAAGATTCAAAGTAAAGCTTTATATCACTTTAATTTGTATAAAGTCGGTAGTAATTTTATTTCTAAGTATTAACTATTAATCTGATTATTTTTTCAAGATTTCAATTTATGTTCACATTTGCATTTTATTATTGTAAATAAATTTAAAGTTAAAAGGTCCTGTTTTCTTTCACTTATCTCCCCTATCTACGCCCCTGAGACCCCTGCTCTTTCTTTAAGTTTATTTATTTACCTTAATTGATTTATTTTTGTGAGACAGTGTGGTTACTGGTTTGTGTTCAAGTGGACAAGAGGAGTTCTGAGCCTTTGCTAGCTTCTCCCCATTTGAATACAAAACAGTGTCATTACTGATAGTGTTTGGTTGCTGACACAGGTCGTTGCCAGTAACTGATCACTTAGGCTTAAGGTTTATTTTGTAGGTTATTATATTTATTATATGTGTTATAGTTGTATAATTATTCTTTTATCAATCTAAAAGATTGATTGGCGCCGGGCAAAACATAAAAAAAATATATATATATATAGAGTAGGGAACTGGGAAAATCACCCAGTGCACATAAATAGCAACAAAGATAAATAGGGAATTAGTTCAAAATGGCGCCCATTTGCCGCAGCACGCAAGGGTAATACAACTATTGAAACCAACTTACCGGTTCTTTAGCTTAACTTAATAAATACGAAATCAAAATGAATCAGAGCAAAATGAAGACTTACTTGGGGAGAAGGGATAGAGATCTGAGAGACTTACGAGAACAGTCGAAAATAGAAATGGCACCAGTCACACAATTAGAGAAAAGTATCTCTTTAAGCCACGCAAAATATGTTCAATTGGAAGAAGAAGGAATAAAAATAGATGTTGACACTGCAGTCAATGATTATTTGAACTTGAGGGAAAACAGACATGATTTGTGGGCGGAAGCATTGAGTGCTATGTCTATTGATAAGAAGCAGTTCAATGACATCAAGCTTAAGACATTCTGTGCTGAATTGAGAGAAGGGGGAAAAGTGATCAAAGAACCACCAGGTTCAATAATGAATCAAACTCCAGATATTTTGATGTATTCAAAAGATATGAACTGTGTCGTACTGGGTGATATAGCCATTGCTGACAATGTAGAACTCAGGAACAAACAGAAATATGTCAAATATAAGAAAATAATGGACTTTTTTGAAGAAAATGGTTTTCAAGTGATGTGGCTGCCATTGATAATAGATAGTAGGCTAAACAATGTTGAAGCTGCATTGAACAGGTTTTTTGAGTATGACATATGCAATAGATCATATCCAATAATCATGAAAGCAAGGAGGTTTTTTATTACCTGCATGAACACGATGAAAAGGACTAAGCAATCAGTGGAAGATGCTTCTTTATTTGAATATTATCTTTCAAAAAAGGACTCAAAATCGGAGACAGATGCTGTGTTTGAAATGCCGTCATTGGATGATCCACCAGAAATCAAGATCCAAGTCCCCACTTTATCGGAAAATATGTTAGGAAAGTGGATTAAAGAGGAGACAGAAAAAAAGTATGCTGAGGGGTACTTTGATAGTGATTACACTAAAACCGAAGAGGCATTTGAAGAACTCATTAATAACTATAAAGATAAAAGTCACACTAATAAGAAGTCAACATTGAAAACAATCCAGAAGTAGTAGAAACCAAGATAGTTAGGACAGCTATGACCCTGTCAATTTCACAAAATCAAGGTGTCAAGTTTGAAAACAAAGAAATGTTCAAAGGTCTAGAGAAAAGAAAGAAATATATAAATGTAGAAACGACAATGGAGGAGATAATGGATAAGTTTAAAGACACTGACTACAGTGTTTGCAGCATTGCTCATAGAGGGGACATATTCACAGCTATCAGACACATAATGCCCAAAATCAAAAAAAATTCAAAAACCATTGAAAAGCTAGAAGAGCTGCCGTTCGAACCTGATAGATTGGAGATGGTTATAACCAGACCCAAGACACTGGACCAGTCACTTGGGCATCTAAAAGCACAGACTAGCACTTCAATATACAAATTGGCTGCCGATCATTATACACAATCAACTAGGAGACTAGCAATTAGTCAATCAATACAATCAAGCGGAAAAATTATCAAAGTTTCTGGGTTTCCTGCAACCACAATCAATGGAATGCTGGAACTGTTGAATGACATAGATAAACCAATTCTATTGAATGTGGAACACTTGAAAGTTGCATTTGTTGATGACTGCAATATCTCAGGTATATGCAAATCGATAGTTGACTCAGGGATTTTAATCCCAATCAACCCAGACAAAAGAAAGCTAATTAACAGAATGCCAAGGGTAGAAGACAAATTTACTACAATTTGCAAAATACAAAACGTCCTATTACAAATAGTTGATGAAGTTGAAAACACCAATCTAGTCAAACAACATGTTCTTTACCCTGAACCTATCGAAATTCTAAAAACTGATGCAGAATTGATTAAAAAAGATTTCATGCTTATTTCTCAAACTATGATGTGCGTTATGCTTGCAACTTAATCATGCAACAATATTTATACAGCATCAAATCTAGACTATGGATGCAACCTTATCTACGTTCAGACTCTGACCTCAACTTCCTATGTGACCTGTATGGCAAGACTGTAAATAGTACCGAATGTTATCGAGTGGACGTAGATTACACTACTACCAACAATAAAACTAAGGATTCTGAAATAGTTAATACTGTATACACAATCCAAGTACTAAATCAGCTGTACCCGGGATGCTTCAAAATTCAAAATATCAATGACTGCTCAGTCTTTGAAGTGTTGCAAGGTGTAGATTTTGCTACACTTGGCCTAGATGATCTATTAAAATATGGATTGATAATGCATGACTTATTTGGCATAAGAACTTACTTGGATCAATATGACAATAATAGGAAGTACAATCAAGAATACTTAGTCAGACAAGTCCGAAACAAGTCAACTGGTGTGTATGAAGGACCTTTTATATGTAGAGCCCAATATGGGAAGGCACTCATCCAGATACAAAGTGATGGGAAGAATGTATCCATAATGTCAAAGAACAATGATGTCAAAGACATATTAAATATTATGCAAATTTTTGTCAAACGCAATTTTAGTAGATTTCAGTATGCAGTGCCTCAAATGTGGGGAAATAGCGACTTTTGGCACTCTAACAATCAGAACACTGAATTGTATCTATCTAGCTATTCAGGACAATGCACATATATATCTAAAGCTAGAAATGACTATTCTATACCTTTTGTTATTGACTCTAATCTAACTATGCCTGACATTTGCAGCATAAGTCCTGCAAATGAATATTATACTGATGAAGGTTATAGAGTGGTATACAAAAAAGTTGATGAGCTAGAAGTCAAAGTTGGAACAATTAAGCAGCATTTAGATTGCCCATTGATAAACAACGTAACGGTGGAAGATAATCTCTGTGATGGCATGAATTCTAATGCTCTGCTTAAGAACAAATTAATAGTCAATGTGACCATGAAAAGATATTACTCAAACTACAAAGATGAATACAGGCAAGCCCTAAAATCGAAAGAAGGTGGGTTTGATAGTAAACCATTAGTGGATTTTTACCTAAACGTGCTCAAAGAACTTAAAGTAGAAATTGATGATTATGATTACAATCTAGAAGAAATCAAACCAGATATAGAATTCATCACTATAGATGGTGGAACAGCAGAAGCATTTAGAATAGAAAGAGAATACACTACTCCAGAAGACATCTCTGCATATGAGGTAGACCATGAAATGTCAGAAGACACTAGAGTTGGCATTCTAACAGTTCACTCAAACCTAATTAGTTTGTTTTGTAAGATTGTGTCAGGAAACATTACAAAGAACATGATAAGTGAAGTTATATACTTGTTTCTTAAAAATTATGAGATAGCACAACAGTTAAAATGCGCATTTACTCCTGAGCATTGGGAAGATGACACACCTATCCATGATGAATTGGTAGTAATAGCTGAAAATCCCATGCCTATCAATGATTTTGAAGTGTACACATTTATTACAGGCAATGGCCTTGACAGATTGCCGGTAGTTTCAAGTTTTGACTGCAGAAATCTACTAATGCAAAAAAATTATCTAATTAAGAATGAGTCATCCCACATATTGTGCGAGAAGATAGTAAGAGAAGTGATGACTATGGTACATGGCAATGAATATGAAGATGTGAACCAACAAGTGATGCAGCTCTTCATGAACAGAGTATAAACACTAACTTTTAAAGCTGCATTATGTGTTATATTTAGTATATATTGATATTTTGTAAAATATGTTATTAAGTATAACACATAGTTTAAACCCTAGCATGCTGCTACGAAAAAAAAAAAAAAAAAAAAGAACTTCAATCATTTCTTGGCTTATGTAATTTTTATCGACGTTTCCAAAAGAACTATGCAGAGGCAACGGTGACATTTAAGCATAATTTAAGTAGCAAAAATAAGTGGAGATGGGGACCAGAAGAAGAACAAGCTTTTCAGGAGATTAAAGAAAAATTCTTGCAGAATGTCATGTTGGCACACCCGGATTTTAAGAAACCTTTCATTATAACATGTGATGCCAGTGGGTATGCGCTTGGAAGTGTATTGTCACAAATTAATGATGAAGGTGAAGATGAGGTGCTAAGTTTTGCTAGTAAGACTCTCAACAAACAAGAAGTTAATTACAGTACGACGGAAAAGGAACTACTCAGTGTTATTTTTTCATGTATAAAATTTCGTGAATATATACTTGGAAAGGAACTGATTGTGAGAACCGATCACAGAGCTATAACGTTTCTCAGGTCATGTAAATTGCCGGCTGGAAGATTGACATGTTGGTCATTATTATTAGCAGCCTATGATATAAAATGGGAATACATAAAAGGCACAGAGAACAAAGTGGCTGATTGCTTGTCAAGAGAAAATGCAGAAATTGCACAACAACTAGTAGAGCATAGAACCTATGAGGTATATCAGTTGAAATTTGACAATACAGACTTGAGAAAGAAACTAAAGAACATAAAAGAGTTTCAGTCCAACGATGAAATGTGCAAATCAATTATCCAATCCATTCAACAGGGAGAAGAGTCTGTTGGAAGACATCACACTCTTAATAACGGAATTTTGTTCAGCAGAATAGACTACAAACAAGAAAATTGGAAGTTATGTATTCCTGCTAGTCTAGAAGAAGAACTTATTATCGAATATCACAAGATTTTAGGACACACAGGTGTGAACAAAATTTATCAAGCATTAAAAGAGTCTTGTTACTTCAAGAAAATGTATAAAAAAATCTACACATTAGTAACAACATGTGATTTGTGTCAGAAGGCAAAACCTACAAATAAGAAAGAGGCTGGACTTATGAAGTGTATAATACCAGATAGAAAATTACATCAAGTGTTTGCCGACGTTTGTGGACCTTTACCAAAAGCAAGATTTGGAAATGAATATATATTCATTATGCATGATGCTTTCACCAAGTATACTAAGCTATACACAGTGAGGCGATCTACAGCAAAGCAACTACTAGTTAAAGTACGACAATTTGTTGAAGACGTTGGTGTTCCAGAGTATCTGATCACTGATCATGGCACATATTTTGTGGGACGAGTGTGGACAGAAGAAATGAAACGTCTGAACATAAAAAATCGTTTAACTTCGGTGTGGCATCCAAAAAGTAATGTTAGCGAGAGAGGACTGAAAGAAATGGTGACGCTTCTCAGAATAATGTGTCATGAAAAACACAGCAGGTGGTATGATAATTTAAGTAGAGTAGAGGAGATCATGAACAATATCTATCATGAGAGTATAGGAATGACTCCAATTGAAGCTATGTTTGGAAGGAAACCCAATCGTCCATTGGAAGAAATGATACAGTATCCAGAAAATGATTCAACAGAGACGTCAGAGTCGCAACGAACCGTCATTATAAGAAGTAGATTAGAAGAGATGGCACAAAAACGTAAGAGACGGCATGACAAGAACATAATCAAGCCAGTCGAATACCAAGAGGGAGACCTCGTCCTTCTAAAGAAGACAAATTTATCAAATAAGGAAGACAAAATAATTTCGAAATTATGTTTGAAATATGAGGGTCCGTATTGTGTAGCTTTCAAGAAAGCAGAAAACTGTTACACTATTCACACTAGAGCCGGCGAGTTAGTTGGATCTTATAATGTGGAGCGACTGAAACGGTACAAGGAGAGACTACCAGTCAATGAAATTCTGTGTAAATAGTGATGATCATGTGTAGATTTAGTGTTGAGAGGGATTTGCACAAATGGTGGATTGAGTAGCTATTTGTGTATTGAACTTTTCAACACAACATAAAATATCATGTTAATAAAAAAAAAAAAAAAAAAAAAAAAAAAAAAACATTATTAGAAGACGTAGTCAAGCGGCTACCTCTATGACCTACATAAAGAAGGAGATGAAGGGGAAAAGTTGTGTGAGGTGACTGGGTTCCCTGTAATATAAATGCTGTATAAATTATAATTATATATATATATATATATATATATATCAATGTAGCTAGGAATTCCATTAGAATAAGTTTCGATTTTAAGGGACTATCAAGGTTATTATTCACTGTAAACTCAAATGCAAAATCATACTCCAAATAATTTTATTATATTTCCTCACTTTTTAGGATATGCAGAGTGCCAACCTTTATTTTTTTGTATCGCAAAACTAAACTCATACTTCTTTTAGTATTTGCTCTTGAAGGGGGGGTTTTGAGCCGACGACATAAGTTAAACATTTTCTCAAACCCACGTTTTCATAGAAATCCATAAAGGGCAAGATGCTTCAAAAGTTTTAAAAATAAAGAGGGTCTGGGAATTTCAAGGAAGAAGGTGTTTGATGAAGGACTGGCCAGACAAATTTGGAAATACGATTTCGTGCAGGTGTGCATTTGTATTGATGCTTTATTATTGTGATGTGGAACTGGCATCAAAAATAACTTTTTCCTGAAATCCCAATACAGCTGAGACTCCAAACAATAGACGTTACCTATAGTGGCCTAAAATGGAATTCCCATAACTGATTGAATGTCTTAGTACTAACTGCATGTATATATAGTTGAGTAGAAATAGATAATGTAGAACTAACCGTGTAATATAGATATAGTATTAACTTTACTAATATATAGATATGTTGGAATGTTGCATGCTTATTAATAATTAACCACTAATGATAAATCTAATAAAAAAAGCGCTTATTGACAAAGATTAAAGTTAAATTGAAATTTCAATTGGATAAATAAACTATAGAGATTTTTCAACCTGACACTTGATAAATTTATTGTATCCATATTCATAAATTTATATATATTTGTATTGATAAATTTTATTATTTTGGCATGTGATAGGTAATATAGGCATACCTAAGATTGATAAACTGTATCACGTTTTCCTTAAAAAGGTGATCACCGAAAATTTCTGTTATATTATTCAAACAAATTAAATAATATTTCTGAAGCCATGAATGAATTTTAAATATAATTAATGCCGGTTTTATTGAAATCTAGTCTCAATCATTAAAACTATTGAATATTTATTGTTCTAGATAATAATGCTCTTTTATGTATTTACTAATATATTTCATGTAATTAAATTAAACACATAGATTTTAATATACAGATGAAAATGTGAGAATATGTTAAGATTCAAAGCTACTGTTATTATTATTAATTTTCATTTAATTATTCATTAGGTGTTAAATATTACTTGATTACTTCAAATTCTGATAAATATTTTCCAGAGGTATTTTTTTTATATTATTGATTGTTAATAAACTTCGCTATTGAAAATAATTATTGAAATTAATTGTACTTCAGATTTTTTCATGGGAGCCATAATTTTAAAATTTTGTAAAAAAAAAAACACAAATACAAACAGAACAATGACTCAACAGTAATTTTAAATTAACAGTTAAATTCTATCTTCCATTATTATTTGTAAGCTGGACCTGACTGTGGGCGAGGCACAGGAGTGATGGTAGGGGGAGGTATGGTGGTGGCAAGAGTAATATATAAGAGGGAGCAACCCTTGGCTCGCTCTCTTTTTGGAATCGTGAGTGAGTAGTGACAAGGAGGTGAAGTGACACCAGAGGCACCATAATTCAATATCTCATAGGGAGTTGAATGGTAAAGCATATATCATAATTATTATTTTAACATATTATTTTCAACTTATAACAAATTTTTCTGCCACACCACCTCTATAGCCCCAAATAGCCATCAAATTTACAATCAGCTCAGTTTCCAGCCGTTTTTCTTTTATTTGCCAACAATTATTAATGTAGACACAGATTCAATTCTTTCTTTTTTTTCAAAGTTCTTCTATTCTGTTTTAAATACTATCTCTTCTATTAATTCCAAACACAAAACACATTTATTTTTGTGAGGCTACCCATTTTAATTTCCTGTAAGTTTATTTATAATTCAAAGATTCAAAGTAAAGCTTTATATCACTTTAATTTGTATAAAGTCGGTAGTAATTTTATTTCTAAGTATTAACTATTAATCTGATTATTTTTTCAAGATTTCAATTTATGTTCACATTTGCATTTTATTATTGTAAATAAATTTAAAGTTAAAAGGTCCTGTTTTCTTTCACTTATCTCCCCTATCTACGCCCCTGAGACCCCTGCTCTTTCTTTAAGTTTATTTATTTACCTTAATTGATTTATTTTTGTGAGACAGTGTGATTACTGGTTTGTGTTCAAGTGGACAAGAGGAGTTCTGAGCCTTTGCTAGCTTCTCCCCATTTGAATACAAAACAGTGTCATTACTGATAGTGTTTGGTTGCTGACACAGGTCGTTGCCAGTAACTGATCACTTAGGCTTAAGGTTTATTTTGTAGGTTATTATATTTATTATATGTGTTATAGTTGTATAATTATTCTTTTATCAATCTAAAAGATTGATTGGCGCCGGGCAAAACATAAAAAAAATATATATATATATAGAGTAGGGAACTGGGAAAATCACCCAGTGCACATAAATAGCAACAAAGATAAATAGGGAATTAGTTCAAAATGGCGCCCATTTGCCGCAGCACGCAAGGGTAATACAACTATTGAAACCAACTTACCGGTTCTTTAGCTTAACTTAATAAATACGAAATCAAAATGAATCAGAGCAAAATGAAGACTTACTTGGGGAGAAGGGATAGAGATCTGAGAGACTTACGAGAACAGTCAAAAATAGAAATGGCACCAGTCACACAATTAGAGAAAAGTATCTCTTTAAGCCACGCAAAATATGTTCAATTGGAAGAAGAAGGAACAAAAATAGATGTTGACACTGCAGTCAATGATTATTTGAACTTGAGGGAAAACAGACATGATTTGTGGGCGGAAGCATTGAGTGCTATGTCTATTGATAAGAAGCAGTTCAATGACATCAAGCTTAAGACATTCTGTGCTGAATTGAGAGAAGGGGGAAAAGTGATCAAAGAACCACCAGGTTCAATAATGAATCAAACTCCAGATATTTTGATGTATTCAAAAGATATGAACTGTGTCGTACTGGGTGATATAGCCATTGCTGACAATGTAGAACTCAGGAACAAACAGAAATATGTCAAATATAAGAAAATAATGGACTTTTTTGAAGAAAATGGTTTTCAAGTGATGTGGCTGCCATTGATAATAGATAGTAGGCTAAACAATGTTGAAGCTGCATTGAACAGGTTTTTTGAGTATGACATATGCAATAGATCATATCCAATAATCATGAAAGCAAGGAGGTTTTTTATTACCTGCATGAACACGATGAAAAGGACTAAGCAATCAGTGGAAGATGCTTCTTTATTTGAATATTATCTTTCAAAAAAGGACTCAAAATCGGAGACAGATGCTGTGTTTGAAATGCCGTCATTGGATGATCCACCAGAAATCAAGATCCAAGTCCCCACTTTATCGGAAAATATGTTAGGAAAGTGGATTAAAGAGGAGACAGAAAAAAAGTATGCTGAGGGGTACTTTGATAGTGATTACACTAAAACCGAAGAGGCATTCGAAGAACTCATTAATAACTATAAAGATAAAAGTCACACTAATAAGAAGTCAACATTGAAAACAATCCAGAAGTAGTAGAAACCAAGATAGTTAGGACAGCTATGACCCTGTCAATTTCACAAAATCAAGGTGTCAAGTTTGAAAACAAAGAAATGTTCAAAGGTCTAGAGAAAAGAAAGAAATATATAAATGTAGAAACGACAATGGAGGAGATAATGGATAAGTTTAAAGACACTGACTACAGTGTTTGCAGCATTGCTCATAGAGGGGACATATTCACAGCTATCAGACACATAATGCCCAAAAGCAAAAAAACTTCAAAAACCATTGAAAAGCTAGAAGAGCTGCCGTTCGAACCTGATAGATTGGAGATGGTTATAACCAGACCCAAGACACTGGACCAGTCACTTGGGCATCTAAAAGCACAGACTAGCACTTCAATATACAAATTGGCTGCCGATCATTATACACAATCAACTAGGAGACTAGCAATTAGTCAATCAATACAATCAAGCGGAAAAATTATCAAAGTTTCTGGGTTTCCTGCAACCACAATCAATGGAATGCTGGAACTGTTGAATGACATAGATAAACCAATTCTATTGAATGTGGAACACTTGAAAGTTGCATTTGTTGATGACTGCAATATCTCAGGTATATGCAAATCGATAGTTGACTCAGGGATTTTAATCCCAATCAACCCAGACAAAAGAAAGCTAATTAACAGAATGCCAAGGGTAGAAGACAAATTTACTACAATTTGCAAAATACAAAACGTCCTATTACAAATAGTTGATGAAGTTGAAAACACCAATCTAGTCAAACAACATGTTCTTTACCCTGAACCTATCGAAATTCTAAAAACTGATGCAGAATTGATTAAAAAAGATTTCATGCTTATTTCTCAAACTATGATGTGCGTTATGCTTGCAACTTAATCATGCAACAATATTTATACAGCATCAAATCTAGACTATGGATGCAACCTTATCTACGTTCAGACTCTGACCTCAACTTCCTATGTGACCTGTATGGCAAGACTGTAAATAGTACCGAATGTTATCGAGTGGACGTAGATTACACTACTACCAACAATAAAACTAAGGATTCTGAAATAGTTAATACTGTATACACAATCCAAGTACTAAATCAGCTGTACCCGGGATGCTTCAAAATTCAAAATATCAATGACTGCTCAGTCTTTGAAGTGTTGCAAGGTGTAGATTTTGCTACACTTGGCCTAGATGATCTATTAAAATATGGATTGATAATGCATGACTTATTTGGCATAAGAACTTACTTGGATCAATATGACAATAATAGGAAGTACAATCAAGAATACTTAGTCAGACAAGTCCGAAACAAGTCAACTGGTGTGTATGAAGGACCTTTTATATGTAGAGCCCAATATGGGAAGGCACTCATCCAGATACAAAGTGATGGGAAGAATGTATCCATAATGTCAAAGAACAATGATGTCAAAGACATATTAAATATTATGCAAATTTTTGTCAAACGCAATTTTAGTAGATTTCAGTATGCAGTGCCTCAAATGTGGGGAAATAGCGACTTTTGGCACTCTAACAATCAGAACACTGAATTGTATCTATCTAGCTATTCAGGACAATGCACATATATATCTAAAGCTAGAAATGACTATTCTATACCTTTTGTTATTGACTCTAATCTAACTATGCCTGACATTTGCAGCATAAGTCCTGCAAATGAATATTATACTGATGAAGGTTATAGAGTGGTATACAAAAAAGTTGATGAGCTAGAAGTCAAAGTTGGAACAATTAAGCAGCATTTAGATTGCCCATTGATAAACAACGTAACGGTGGAAGATAATCTCTGTGATGGCATGAATTCTAATGCTCTGCTTAAGAACAAATTAATAGTCAATGTGACCATGAAAAGATATTACTCAAACTACAAAGATGAATACAGGCAAGCCCTAAAATCGAAAGAAGGTGGGTTTGATAGTAAACCATTAGTGGATTTTTACCTAAACGTGCTCAAAGAACTTAAAGTAGAAATTGATGATTATGATTACAATCTAGAAGAAATCAAACCAGATATAGAATTCATCACTATAGATGGTGGAACAGCAGAAGCATTTAGAATAGAAAGAGAATACACTACTCCAGAAGACATCTCTGCATATGAGGTAGACCATGAAATGTCAGAAGACACTAGAGTTGGCATTCTAACAGTTCACTCAAACCTAATTAGTTTGTTTTGTAAGATTGTGTCAGGAAACATTACAAAGAACATGATAAGTGAAGTTATATACTTGTTTCTTAAAAATTATGAGATAGCACAACAGTTAAAATGCGCATTTACTCCTGAGCATTGGGAAGATGACACACCTATCCATGATGAATTGGTAGTAATAGCTGAAAATCCCATGCCTATCAATGATTTTGAAGTGTACACATTTATTACAGGCAATGGCCTTGACAGATTGCCGGTAGTTTCAAGTTTTGACTGCAGAAATCTACTAATGCAAAAAAATTATCTAATTAAGAATGAGTCATCCCACATATTGTGCGAGAAGATAGTAAGAGAAGTGATGACTATGGTACATGGCAATGAATATGAAGATGTGAACCAACAAGTGATGCAGCTCTTCATGAACAGAGTATAAACACTAACTTTTAAAGCTGCATTATGTGTTATATTTAGTATATATTGATATTTTGTAAAATATGTTATTAAGTATAACACATAGTTTAAACCCTAGCATGCTGCTACGAAAAAAAAAAAAAAAAAAAAAAAAAAAAAAAGAACTTCAATCATTTCTTGGCTTATGTAATTTTTATCGACGTTTCCAAAAAACTATGCAGAGGCAACGGTGACATTTAAGCATAATTTAAGTAGCAAAAATAAGTGGAGATGGGGACCAGAAGAAGAACAAGCTTTTCAGGAGATTAAAGAAAAATTCTTGCAGAATGTCATGTTGGCACACCCGGATTTTAAGAAACCTTTCATTATAACATGTGATGCCAGTGGGTATGCGCTTGGAAGTGTATTGTCACAAATTAATGATGAAGGTGAAGATGAGGTGCTAAGTTTTGCTAGTAAGACTCTCAACAAACAAGAAGTTAATTACAGTATGACGGAAAACGAACTACTCAGTGTTATTTTTTCATGTATAAAATTTCGTGAATATATACTTGGAAAGGAACTGATTGTGACAACCGATCACAGAGCTATAACGTTTCTCAGGTCATGTAAATTGCCGGCTGGAAGATTGACACGTTGGTCATTATTATTAGCAGCCTATGATATAAAATGGGAATACATAAAAGGCACAGAGAACAAAGTGGCTGATTGCTTGTCAAGAGAAAATGCAGAAATTGCACAACAACTAGTAGAGCATAGAACCTATGAGGTATATCAGTTGAAATTTGACAATACAGACTTGAGAAAGAAACTAAAGAACATAAAAGAGTTTCAGTCCAACGATGAAATGTGCAAATCAATTATCCAATCCATTCAACAGGGAGAAGAGTCTGTTGGAAGACATCACACTCTTAATAACGGAATTTTGTTCAGCAGAATAGACTACAAACAAGAAAATTGGAAGTTATGTATTCCTGCTAGTCTAGAAGAAGAACTTATTATCGAATATCACAAGATTTTAGGACACACAGGTGTGAACAAAATTTATCAAGCATTAAAAGAGTCTTGTTACTTCAAGAAAATGTATAAAAAAATCTACACATTAGTAACAACATGTGATTTGTGTCAGAAGGCAAAACCTACAAATAAGAAAGAGGCTGGACTTATGAAGTGTATAATACCAGATAGAAAATTACATCAAGTGTTTGCCGACGTTTGTGGACCTTTACCAAAAGCAAGATTTGGAAATGAATATATATTCATTATGCATGATGCTTTCACCAAGTATACTAAGCTATACACAGTGAGGCGATCTACAGCAAAGCAACTACTAGTTAAAGTACGACAATTTGTTGAAGACGTTGGTGTTCCAGAGTATCTGATCACTGATCATGGCACATATTTTGTGGGACGAGTGTGGACAGAAGAAATGAAATGTCTGAACATAAAAAATCGTTTAACTTCGGTGTGGCATCCAAAAAGTAATGTTAGCGAGAGAGGACTGAAAGAAATGGTGACGCTTCTCAGAATAATGTGTCATGAAAAACACAGCAGGTGGTATGATAATTTAAGTAGAGTAGAGGAGATCATGAACAATATCTATCATGAGAGTATAGGAATGACTCCAATTGAAGCTATGTTTGGAAGGAAACCCAATCGTCCATTGGAAGAAATGATACAGTATCCAGAAAATGATTCAACAGAGACGTCAGAGTCGCAACGAACCGTCATTATAAGAAGTAGATTAGAAGAGATGGCACAAAAACGTAAGAGACGGCATGACAAGAACATAATCAAGCCAGTCGAATACCAAGAGGGAGACCTCGTCCTTCTAAAGAAGACAAATTTATCAAATAAGGAAGACAAAATAATTTCGAAATTATGTTTGAAATATGAGGGTCCGTATTGTGTAGCTTTCAAGAAAGCAGAAAACTGTTACACTATTCACACTAGAGCCGGCGAGTTAGTTGGATCTTATAATGTGGAGCGACTGAAACGGTACAAGGAGAGACTACCAGTCAATGAAATTCTGTGTAAATAGTGATGATCATGTGTAGATTTAGTGTTGAGAGGGATTTGCACAAATGGTGGATTGAGTAGCTATTTGTGTATTGAACTTTTCAACACAACATAAAATATCATGTTAATAAAAAAAAAATAAAAAAAAAAAAAAAAAACATTATTAGAAGACGTAGTCAAGCGGCTACCTCTATGACCTACATAAAGAAGGAGATGAAGGGGAAAAGTTGTGTGAGGTGACTGGGTTCCCTGTAATATAAATGCTGTATAAATTATAATTATATATATATATATCAATGTAGCTAGGAATTCCATTAGAATAAGTTTCGATTTTAAGGGACTATCAAGGTAATTATTCACTGTAAACTCAAATGCAAAATCATACTCCAAATAATTTTATTATATTTCCTCACTTTTTAGGATATGCAGAGTGCCAACCTTTATTTTTTTGTATCGCAAAACTAAACTCATACTTCTTTTAGTATTTGCTCTTGAAGGGGGGGTTTTGAGCCGACGACATAAGTTAAACATTTTCTCAAACCCACGTTTTCATAGAAATCCATAAAGGGCAAGATGCTTCAAAAGTTTTAAAAATAAAGAGGGTCTGGGAATTTCAAGGAAGAAGGTGTTTGATGAAGGACTGGCCAGACAAATTTGGAAATACGATTTCGTGCAGGTGTGCATTTGTATTGATGCTTTATTATTGTGATGTGGAACTGGCATCAAAAATAACTTTTTCCTGAAATCCCAATACAGCTGAGACTCCAAACAATAGACGTTACCTATAGTGGCCTAAAATGGAATTCCCATAACTGATTGAATGTCTTAGTACTAACTGCATGTATATATAGTTGAGTAGAAATAGATAATGTAGAACTAACCGTGTAATATAGATATAGTATTAACTTTACTAATATATAGATATGTTGGAATGTTGCATGCTTATTAATAATTAACCACTAATGATAAATCTAATAAAAAAAGCGCTTATTGACAAAGATTAAAGTTAAATTGAAATTTCAATTGGATAAATAAACTATAGAGATTTTTCAACCTGACACTTGATAAATTTATTGTATCCATATTCATAAATTTATATATATTTGTATTGATAAATTTTATTATTTTGGCATGTGATAGGTAATATAGGCATACCTAAGATTGATAAACTGTATCAAGTTTTCCTTAAAAAGGTGATCACCGAAAATTTCTGTTATATTATTCAAACAAATTAAATAATATTTCTGAAGCCATGAATGAATTTTAAATATAATTAATGCCGGTTTTATTGAAATCTAGTCTCAATCATTAAAACTATTGAATATTTATTGTTCTAGATAATAATGCTCTTTTATGTATTTACTAATATATTTCATGTAATTAAATTAAACACATAGATTTTAATATACAGATGAAAATGTGAGAATATGTTAAGATTCAAAGCTACTGTTATTATTATTAATTTTCATTTAATTATTCATTAGGTGTTAAATATTACTTGATTACTTCAAATTCTGATAAATATTTTCCAGAGGTATTTTTTTTATATTATTGATTGTTAATAAACTTCGCTATTGAAAATAATTATTGAAATTAATTGTACTTCAGATTTTTTCATGGGAGCCATAATTTTAAAATTTTGTAAAAAAAAAAACACAAATACAAACAGAACAATGACTCAACAGTAATTTTAAATTAACAGTTATATTCTATCTTCCATTATTATTTGTAAGCTGGACCTGACTGTGGGCGAGGCACAGGAGTGATGGTAGGGGGAGGTATGGTGGTGGCAAGAGTAATATATAAGAGGGAGCAACCCTTGGCTCGCTCTCTTTTTGGAATCGTGAGTGAGTAGTGACAAGGAGGTGAAGTGACACCAGAGGCACCATAATTCAATATCTCATAGGGAGTTGAATGGTAAAGCATATATCATAATTATTATTTTAACATATTATTTTCAACTTATAACAAATTTTTCTGCCACACCACCTCTATAGCCCCAAATAGCCATCAAATTTACAATCAGCTCAGTTTCCAGCCGTTTTTCTTTTATTTGCCAACAATTATTAATGTAGACACAGATTCAATTCTTTCTTTTTTTTTCAAAGTTCTTCTATTCTGTTTTAAATACTATCTCTTCTATTAATTCCAAACACAAAACACATTTATTTTTGTGAGGCTACCCATTTTAATTTCCTGTAAGTTTATTTATAATTCAAAGATTCAAAGTAAAGCTTTATATCACTTTAATTTGTATAAAGTCGGTAGTAATTTTATTTCTAAGTATTAACTATTAATCTGATTATTTTTTCAAGATTTCAATTTATGTTCACATTTGCATTTTATTATTGTAAATAAATTTAAAGTTAAAAGGTCCTGTTTTCTTTCACTTATCTCCCCTATCTACGCCCCTGAGACCCCTGCTCTTTCTTTAAGTTTATTTATTTACCTTAATTGATTTATTTTTGTGAGACAGTGTGGTTACTGGTTTGTGTTCAAGTGGACAAGAGGAGTTCTGAGCCTTTGCTAGCTTCTCCCCATTTGAATACAAAACAGTGTCATTACTGATAGTGTTTGGTTGCTGACACAGGTCGTTGCCAGTAACTGATCACTTAGGCTTAAGGTTTATTTTGTAGGTTATTATATTTATTATATGTGTTATAGTTGTATAATTATTCTTTTATCAATCTAAAAGATTGATTGGCGCCGGGCAAAACATAAAAAAAATATATATATATAGAGTAGGGAACTGGGAAAATCACCCAGTGCACATAAATAGCAACAAAGATAAATAGGGAATTAGTTCAAAATGGCGCCCATTTGCCGCAGCACGCAAGGGTAATACAACTATTGAAACCAACTTACCGGTTCTTTAGCTTAACTTAATAAATACGAAATCAAAATGAATCAGAGCAAAATGAAGACTTACTTGGGGAGAAGGGATAGAGATCTGAGAGACTTACGAGAACAGTCGAAAATAGAAATGGCACCAGTCACACAATTAGAGAAAAGTATCTCTTTAAGCCACGCAAAATATGTTCAATTGGAAGAAGAAGGAACAAAAATAGATGTTGACACTGCAGTCAATGATTATTTGAACTTGAGGGAAAACAGACATGATTTGTGGGCGGAAGCATTGAGTGCTATGTCTATTGATAAGAAGCAGTTCAATGACATCAAGCTTAAGACATTCAGTGCTGAATTGAGAGAAGGGGGAAAAGTGATCAAAGAACCACCAGGTTCAATAATGAATCAAACTCCAGATATTTTGATGTATTCAAAAGATATGAACTGTGTCGTACTGGGTGATATAGCCATTGCTGACAATGTAGAACTCAGGAACAAACAGAAATATGTCAAATATAAGAAAATAATGGACTTTTTTGAAGAAAATGGTTTTCAAGTGATGTGGCTGCCATTGATAATAGATAGTAGGCTAAACAATGTTGAAGCTGCATTGAACAGGTTTTTTGAGTATGACATATGCAATAGATCATATCCAATAATCATGAAAGCAAGGAGGTTTTTTATTACCTGCATGAACACGATGAAAAGGACTAAGCAATCAGTGGAAGATGCTTCTTTATTTGAATATTATCTTTCAAAAAAGGACTCAAAATCGGAGACAGATGCTGTGTTTGAAATGCCGTCATTGGATGATCCACCAGAAATCAAGATCCAAGTCCCCACTTTATCGGAAAATATGTTAGGAAAGTGGATTAAAGAGGAGACAGAAAAAAAGTATGCTGAGGGGTACTTTGATAGTGATTACACTAAAACCGAAGAGGCATTCGAAGAACTCATTAATAACTATAAAGATAAAAGTCACACTAATAAGAAGTCAACATTGAAAACAATCCAGAAGTAGTAGAAACCAAGATAGTTAGGACAGCTATGACCCTGTCAATTTCACAAAATCAAGGTGTCAAGTTTGAAAACAAAGAAATGTTCAAAGGTCTAGAGAAAAGAAAGAAATATATAAATGTAGAAACGACAATGGAGGAGATAATGGATAAGTTTAAAGACACTGACTACAGTGTTTGCAGCATTGCTCATAGAGGGGACATATTCACAGCTATCAGACACATAATGCCCAAAAGCAAAAAAACTTCAAAAACCATTGAAAAGCTAGAAGAGCTGCCGTTCGAACCTGATAGATTGGAGATGGTTATAACCAGACCCAAGACACTGGACCAGTCACTTGGGCATCTAAAAGCACAGACTAGCACTTCAATATACAAATTGGCTGCCGATCATTATACACAATCAACTAGGAGACTAGCAATTAGTCAATCAATACAATCAAGCGGAAAAATTATCAAAGTTTCTGGGTTTCCTGCAACCACAATCAATGGAATGCTGGAACTGTTGAATGACATAGATAAACCAATTCTATTGAATGTGGAACACTTGAAAGTTGCATTTGTTGATGACTGCAATATCTCAGGTATATGCAAATCGATAGTTGACTCAGGGATTTTAATCCCAATCAACCCAGACAAAAGAAAGCTAATTAACAGAATGCCAAGGGTAGAAGACAAATTTACTACAATTTGCAAAATACAAAACGTCCTATTACAAATAGTTGATGAAGTTGAAAACACCAATCTAGTCAAACAACATGTTCTTTACCCTGAACCTATCGAAATTCTAAAAACTGATGCAGAATTGATTAAAAAAGATTTCATGCTTATTTCTCAAACTATGATGTGCGTTATGCTTGCAACTTAATCATGCAACAATATTTATACAGCATCAAATCTAGACTATGGATGCAACCTTATCTACGTTCAGACTCTGACCTCAACTTCCTATGTGACCTGTATGGCAAGACTGTAAATAGTACCGAATGTTATCGAGTGGACGTAGATTACACTACTACCAACAATAAAACTAAGGATTCTGAAATAGTTAATACTGTATACACAATCCAAGTACTAAATCAGCTGTACCCGGGATGCTTCAAAATTCAAAATATCAATGACTGCTCAGTCTTTGAAGTGTTGCAAGGTGTAGATTTTGCTACACTTGGCCTAGATGATCTATTAAAATATGGATTGATAATGCATGACTTATTTGGCATAAGAACTTACTTGGATCAATATGACAATAATAGGAAGTACAATCAAGAATACTTAGTCAGACAAGTCCGAAACAAGTCAACTGGTGTGTATGAAGGACCTTTTATATGTAGAGCCCAATATGGGAAGGCACTCATCCAGATACAAAGTGATGGGAAGAATGTATCCATAATGTCAAAGAACAATGATGTCAAAGACATATTAAATATTATGCAAATTTTTGTCAAACGCAATTTTAGTAGATTTCAGTATGCAGTGCCTCAAATGTGGGGAAATAGCGACTTTTGGCACTCTAACAATCAGAACACTGAATTGTATCTATCTAGCTATTCAGGACAATGCACATATATATCTAAAGCTAGAAATGACTATTCTATACCTTTTGTTATTGACTCTAATCTAACTATGCCTGACATTTGCAGCATAAGTCCTGCAAATGAATATTATACTGATGAAGGTTATAGAGTGGTATACAAAAAAGTTGATGAGCTAGAAGTCAAAGTTGGAACAATTAAGCAGCATTTAGATTGCCCATTGATAAACAATGTAACGGTGGAAGATAATCTCTGTGATGGCATGAATTCTAATGCTCTGCTTAAGAACAAATTAATAGTCAATGTGACCATGAAAAGATATTACTCAAACTACAAAGATGAATACAGGCAAGCCCTAAAATCGAAAGAAGGTGGGTTTGATAGTAAACCATTAGTGGATTTTTACCTAAACGTGCTCAAAGAACTTAAAGTAGAAATTGATGATTATGATTACAATCTAGAAGAAATCAAACCAGATATAGAATTCATCACTATAGATGGTGGAACAGCAGAAGCATTTAGAATAGAAAGAGAATACACTACTCCAGAAGACATCTCTGCATATGAGGTAGACCATGAAATGTCAGAAGACACTAGAGTTGGCATTCTAACAGTTCACTCAAACCTAATTAGTTTGTTTTGTAAGATTGTGTCAGGAAACATTACAAAGAACATGATAAGTGAAGTTATATACTTGTTTCTTAAAAATTATGAGATAGCACAACAGTTAAAATGCGCATTTACTCCTGAGCATTGGGAAGATGACACACCTATCCATGATGAATTGGTAGTAATAGCTGAAAATCCCATGCCTATCAATGATTTTGAAGTGTACACATTTATTACAGGCAATGGCCTTGACAGATTGCCGGTAGTTTCAAGTTTTGACTGCAGAAATCTACTAATGCAAAAAAATTATCTAATTAAGAATGAGTCATCCCACATATTGTGCGAGAAGATAGTAAGAGAAGTGATGACTATGGTACATGGCAATGAATATGAAGATGTGAACCAACAAGTGATGCAGCTCTTCATGAACAGAGTATAAACACTAACTTTTAAAGCTGCATTATGTGTTATATTTAGTATATATTGATATTTTGTAAAATATGTTATTAAGTATAACACATAGTTTAAACCCTAGCATGCTGCTACGAAAAAAAAAAAAAAAAAAAAAAAAAAAAAAGAACTTCAATCATTTCTTGGCTTATGTAATTTTTATCGACGTTTCCAAAAGAACTATGCAGAGGCAACGGTGACATTTAAGCATAATTTAAGTAGCAAAAATAAGTGGAGATGGGGACCAGAAGAAGAACAAGCTTTTCAGGAGATTAAAGAAAAATTCTTGCAGAATGTCATGTTGGCACACCCGGATTTTAAGAAACCTTTCATTATAACATGTGATGCCAGTGGGTATGCGCTTGGAAGTGTATTGTCACAAATTAATGATGAAGGTGAAGATGAGGTGCTAAGTTTTGCTAGTAAGACTCTCAACAAACAAGAAGTTAATTACAGTACGACGGAAAAGGAACTACTCAGTGTTATTTTTTCATGTATAAAATTTCGTGAATATATACTTGGAAAGGAACTGATTGTGAGAACCGATCACAGAGCTATAACGTTTCTCAGGTCATGTAAATTGCCGGCTGGAAGATTGACACGTTGGTCATTATTATTAGCAGCCTATGATATAAAATGGGAATACATAAAAGGCACAGAGAACAAAGTGGCTGATTGCTTGTCAAGAGAAAATGCAGAAATTGCACAACAACTAGTAGAGCATAGAACCTATGAGGTATATCAGTTGAAATTTGACAATACAGACTTGAGAAAGAAACTAAAGAACATAAAAGAGTTTCAGTCCAACGATGAAATGTGCAAATCAATTATCCAATCCATTCAACAGGGAGAAGAGTCTGTTGGAAGACATCACACTCTTAATAACGGAATTTTGTTCAGCAGAATAGACTACAAACAAGAAAATTGGAAGTTATGTATTCCTGCTAGTCTAGAAGAAGAACTTATTATCGAATATCACAAGATTTTAGGACACACAGGTGTGAACAAAATTTATCAAGCATTAAAAGAGTCTTGTTACTTCAAGAAAATGTATAAAAAAATCTACACATTAGTAACAACATGTGATTTGTGTCAGAAGGCAAAACCTACAAATAAGAAAGAGGCTGGACTTATGAAGTGTATAATACCAGATAGAAAATTACATCAAGTGTTTGCCGACGTTTGTGGACCTTTACCAAAAGCAAGATTTGGAAATGAATATATATTCATTATGCATGATGCTTTCACCAAGTATACTAAGCTATACACAGTGAGGCGATCTACAGCAAAGCAACTACTAGTTAAAGTACGACAATTTGTTGAAGACGTTGGTGTTCCAGAGTATCTGATCACTGATCATGGCACATATTTTGTGGGACGAGTGTGGACAGAAGAAATGAAACGTCTGAACATAAAAAATCGTTTAACTTCGGTGTGGCATCCAAAAAGTAATGTTAGCGAGAGAGGACTGAAAGAAATGGTGACGCTTCTCAGAATAATGTGTCATGAAAAACACAGCAGGTGGTATGATAATTTAAGTAGAGTAGAGGAGATCATGAACAATATCTATCATGAGAGTATAGGAATGACTCCAATTGAAGCTATGTTTGGAAGGAAACCCAATCGTCCATTGGAAGAAATGATACAGTATCCAGAAAATGATTCAACAGAGACGTCAGAGTCGCAACAAACCGTCATTATAAGAAGTAGATTAGAAGAGATGGCACAAAAACGTAAGAGACGGCATGACAAGAACATAATCAAGCCAGTCGAATACCAAGAGGGAGACCTCGTCCTTCTAAAGAAGACAAATTTATCAAATAAGGAAGACAAAATAATTTCGAAATTATGTTTGAAATATGAGGGTCCGTATTGTGTAGCTTTCAAGAAAGCAGAAAACTGTTACACTATTCACACTAGAGCCGGCGAGTTAGTTGGATCTTATAATGTGGAGCGACTGAAACGGTACAAGGAGAGACTACCAGTCAATGAAATTCTGTGTAAATAGTGATGATCATGTGTAGATTTAGTGTTGAGAGGGATTTGCACAAATGGTGGATTGAGTAGCTATTTGTGTATTGAACTTTTCAACACAACATAAAATATCATGTTAATAAAAAAAAAAAAAAAAAAAAAAAAAAAAACATTATTAGAAGACGTAGTCAAGCGGCTACCTCTATGACCTACATAAAGAAGGAGATGAAGGGGAAAAGTTGTGTGAGGTGACTGGGTTCCCTGTAATATAAATGCTGTATAAATTATAATTATATATATATATATATATATATATTTACATTTTCCTGTACAAGTGGCAGCCGTCAATGGTAAATTTCTCATATGAAGTGGCAGCCCCGACTTGTGGCAGCCTTATACGGTTGCCACTTCAACTTCCCATTATAATCAACTTCCCGAAACCCAAAACCCACTAATAAATTATGTTTGATAATCTTTAAGATCCAAATAACTCAATAAAATTGATTTCATGATTTCTTGAAGTAAATAAACACCAATAAAAATTAATGAAAATTATTTTTTTGGCTGCCATAATACTGGATTCTGTATGAAATGTATAACTTGAGGTTCAGTGTTTTAACGCCAGGTCGGCGCCACTATCACCTGTGTATATTTTGCCATGTATATAAAAAATACATCTTGCTGATTAAGTAGCAGCCGGTAAATCGGCAACCATGTTATGGGTAAATGACATTGTGTTTCCCGCTTGAGTGTCTCGGCTAAGAATAATACCAAGCCTTCTCATATTATTGCTAGTTCTACATTTGTTTCTGATTTTCAATCTTTCTTTCTCTATCTGTCTCACTCGCTCTCTCAGTCTCTCTCTCACTCTCTCTCTCTCTCTCTCTCTCTCTCACCACCCACACTCAATCATTCTTTGGCACTAAGTCTCTCTCTGTGTAGGGTTGGGTGGCAGAGAGGGTCTGGAGCCTGAAGTCCTAATTCCGCCTCTGTGAAAGACATTTAATCAATCGCGCTCACTCTTTCTCTCTCTCACTCTCTCTCTCTATCTCTAACTCTCTTGGTATCCTTGAATATCCTTCTCCGAAATTGACGTTTAAATCTTTAAACTTCGACGTTTCATGTAGATAGATACATCACAATCATATTAGCGTTATCAAATTGCATCTCATCCTCATATCGTTGAACAATTCTTCAGTTTGTTCAATTATTTAGTGAAATTCATCGAATAATCTATTAATAAAAGAGAATGTTGGTTTGTTTGTTTGAAGTTTATAGACTCGGACAGGGGCGGATCCAGCAGCAGATTTTGGGGGGGGGGGGAATATACTTCAGTCGGTATGGTATTGGTATCACGGGGGGGGGGGGGGGTTAAAAGGCCTAAAATCATGAATTTGAAGTAATTTAAGGTTATTTTCAATTGAAATTATACCAAATTTAATTGTTCACCTATTATACTGTTAATACGAAATGATTCATGATGAAATGAATTCACGTTCTATACTGCCAAGCAACCCGAAACTTTAACCAACGGGTGTAAATAGAATAATAATTAATGCAGCAAAAAATTCAAGTTCAACCCATAATTATTTAATGTTTTTATCTCAAATAAAGATTATGTGGAAATATCACCAATGATGTTGCTGGGAAGGTTAGACTCTCGGTATAATAATTAAAATAGTAAAATAATAATTAATGCAGCAAAAAATTCAAGTTCAACCCATAATTATTTAATGTTTTTATCTCAAATAAAGATTATGTGAAAATATCACCAATGATGTTGCTGGGAAGGTTAGACTCTCGGTATAATAATTAAAATAGTAATTTGAATTAGTAGACCTCTAACGATAAATTGAAGCAATATACGTGGCTTTTTATTCCAAAACGGGGGTTCGGGGTACTCCCCGAGAAAATTGGGAAAAAATCATCTCTAAAACCACATTTCAAGTGATTCTAGTCATTAATACTTCTAACATACACTTCAACCCACGTAATGTGGCAAAGTAAATTTTATCTAGTTCTTGTGTTATTGTTAATGGGAGATCCGGTCCTAACTTTAAACTTCCATTTTTTTATATTTGATCCTGATTGGGGCACAATACAGTACCGTAGGCTACTTGAAAAATTTATTTCAATAAAATTGAGGGGTACTCCTTGAAAACGTTTTTTAAATAAAATTCCTACAAAACCACATTTTTAACGAGTTTTCTTTTACTCTTGCCAAAAATTGAAAAAATGAAAAATGGAATTTAGAAGAAAAATTACTTACATTATTCGCAATTGAAAAACTATTCAATTAGCCAAAATCTCTCAACAATGTTTTGAAGATTCGATCTAGGCTCTAGGGAGCCTATCTTAATGAATATAAAGCAGTGCTATTAGTAAAACCAGTCAGCTTTTTCTGCCATAGTAGTCCTCAGTCAGAAAAACAGAAAATAGTAATCCAGAAAAAACTTTCAGAACTGGCATCATTTTTAGACCAAGTACTGTAGTACACAATATTTTTAATAGCTAATTAATTGTTGGTCAGGCATTGCTGTCTCAATTTTCTCCCTTGTCAGCAACTTTAAAACTCTCATTTTTTTTCTACTTTTTATTTTATCCTTATTTTTCCTCTTTTTTGTCTTTTTTCATTTTCATCTCTCTCCTCCTACCAATTTCTATCCTTTTACTTCTTGTCATCTCTTTTCCACTGTTTCCTATCATTTCCATTCGTTCCTCTTTTCTTCTTTTTCCCTTATTTTTCTTCTCTCTCTTTTCCTTCCTCTTCTTTCTCTCCTTCTTTTTCTTCCTCAACTTCTGCGTTTGGGGGCGCCCTGACTTGAATGGGTTCCTCCCTAAAGGACCAGAAAGGATCCCATGTTAATCTTATGAAGACCATATTAATCATAAAGATCATATGTTACATTACGAAAAGGTATGATCATGGAGGATGAATAGAGTAGAGATATGAAAAGTAATGGTTAAGGAGGAAAAAATAATGGAGACGCCCTGCTTTATTAAACAGGAGGCAAGACCAGGTGATCTGCCAGCAGTTCACCCGTGCTTTGCTACGATGGTTTATTAAATTATCTCAGATGATTGAGGCTTCGATGTGGGTACTTGATGAAGCTGAAAACAACTGACTATTTTATAAAAGTCTGGTGTAGAGCAACTTTTCATCATTTTGATATTTCCAATTCAGTATCTAATATCTGGAGACCGAACTCCGTTCAGAGGGTAAGTGTGTGGAATAACTGAACGTTCTTGATTTTCCCATCTTTCAGTAACAGTACCCAGCAAGTGTATAGGTGGGAATCGACCATTGCAAACAGTTCCAGCAGATCTGTTTCAAATTAAGGACAGTTATATTTTTTGATTGATAGCATTCAGTCTCTTGCTTGAACCCCGTAGCAAAGCACGGGTAACCTTCCAGTCACTTATATTTTTAAATATCGTAATCAAGAATTTGAGCCGATTATATTTTTTTGTAATCTGCATGAATAAAGTAAATAATCTAATGAATATTTCCATCTGAATGAAGTAAATCTTTAATATCCATACCAGCTATTAATAGCCTTCATATACACAGAAAGATTCATACATGTTTTAAATGATTTTCAATACCAATTCTTATGGTCAGTATATTTGTAAAATTTCATCACCCACTATTGTTATTCTTGAAAATGATTCTCTGATTTATCATTCACATTCAAATCAAATCAAATACTTTATTCACTCAAATAAACACAATATTCACAAAATACAGAAAAATTATCAAGTGAATTCCTCAGCTAAACCTGCATGTTTGATGTTAAACATTGATATTAATGTTTAATTTGCACTATTCAACTTATTCCAAAAACTAAAATTTCAACTCTCTTTTGTTAACTATAATTACAACTATAACTGTCACCATCATTTCATGCCTATGTGATTCGCGAAATATCAAAATATCACACATTGTTGTTACGTTGTTACAGGAACATTACTATCTTTTCAGAGTGAATTATTTCTTGTGACTATACAAAGTGACCTCGATGGTTTGAGATGAATTTTGTTGGCTAAAGAAACATGATAGTTTTTGGAAAATTCTATTCTAGTTAAATTATATTTTATTTTCTGAGGAAGACTGTAAAATAAACTGTGCTTATAAGGTTGACGCCATTCCGAGTTCTGAGGGTTACATACTCATACTCTTACTCACTTAGGGGAGGGTGAGTAAGCTCTGATCATTTTAAAAATCAAGATTTTAAAAATGATTTTTTCATTTATTAGAGCACTAGAGACTGTCAAAATATAGGGGATATTTTTTTCTGATGATGCTCACATGCGTTCCTGACTTGTGCTTAGGTAATGAGGTAACGGATGATACAGACAAATGCCAGGCGGGAATCGAACCAATCACCGCAGTAGCAGAAGCAGACTAAAGTTTTGACGCTTTAGCCCTCCAGGCTACGGACGTTGACACTAAAATTTTGACACATTCTTTCTTTTGAAGATAGAAACACCATACTGTAAAAAAACAGCCTATGAAAATCTAACAGAGATCAATCAGGAATTGAAGTAATTATTGGGGATCGATAAAGTGTTTGAAATTAAGGAAAAATTGTATTTTTTTTTTTTTTTTAAGGATGAAGCCCACATAGGTCTTAGACCTGTGCGTGGGTAATGAGTTGGATGATGGTGATTTATGAGTTGGACCTACAGTTTTAGGTGGGTTCCGAACCACCGGGAAGTGATTTTCAGCAGAGAACAGTGTCTTTTTTGCTGGCCAATCTAATCGGTCACCGTTACAAACGGGACCTACAAGAACGCAGCTTATCTATCTGATTGAACAGATACCTGCTACGGCTCGCGGCTATCACTTCCCTATTTGACCTTCTCTTCAGTAACCAACCACTTTTATGGTGTGAAGATCTGAAGAAAATTGGGGAACGCCCGTAGAGTTTTTTATTTGCTAGAATTGCTAGGAATAATTTTCAAGGTTTTGATTGTTAAAGTTGAAAGGATACTTTTGGGTAACAGGGTTTTATCAAAAATGCATTTTAATCACAATAGTTTTTGGATTTCATATTTGCCAAGCACCACCCATTATTTTATTCCTTTTAAATTTATTTCAACTTTCAATCCATACAGTATACTGCAGTGATATGCACAAGAAAGTACAGTAAACTAGAACTAAAACGTCGAATGCTTCAAACTGTTACTACATTCTATAATAAACTTCCTCCAACAGCTTTCAAGTATGACAGTTACTTGTAGAATATTTATTCTAACTCGAATAACTAGAATATTATCGAATTATATGGAATATGAATTGATTTGTATAAGAAGTATTCATCCAGTAAGGAGTATACTCAATGGCAAAATATACACAAGTATATTATATAAATGTTAATTACTGAAGAACTGTACCATATAAAATATATCTGATTGGATATAGGTATGAAGAAACTTGTCAAAAATGTGATCCCAAGCTCAGAAAAGCTTAAATATCAATGAATAATCCTTTTTTATCAAAAATAATATGAAAACCCAAAACTTAGTTCAATGTCCAGGAAAGAACTACGGATAATACTTCATTTTGCTTGTAATCTAGAATCAAATTTGAAAAGCGCTTATAACTTTGTTAATTTTGGACAGATTGATTTAAAAATTCATGGGAATGTTAATAGTATGAAGGGAAACGTTCATGATTTTTTGTAGAATTTTCCCATGTTCTCTTCAACCCTTTTAAGCTGGAAAACCATACAGGAGTTCTGAAGCTTTGCGGGAAGTTTCAAATCTCCCGCTTCGCTGCCTGCTCGGCGCCAAGTGATAGTATTGGACAAAAATCTCCGCGGAGCAACACTATTGGATGACTCCAATTAAACCACCCAGTTCAAACATCACTAATATACTGAAGACAGCCTAATTGATTCCTTTTTACTCGAAAACTGAAATATGTTGGAGATATGAACAATTTTTATTGCACAAAATAATTATCCGCTTTGGATAGGCCTACAGAATTAAATAACAATATTCAACTCTTGACTACTTTTTTATTATAACCTATTTTTCATGTTACATTACGCTATTAAATTATTTATATCTAAACTATTTTTTACATTATTTTTTTTAACAGATAATCTTTCTGGTTATGTCATAAGTGAGTCTTGAGTTATTATTTATAATATTAATAACAATAATTTTCTGGATATTCATTTTTAAATATTTGTTTTGTACACTTTCGTATATGATTGAAGTTTCTATTATTCAAATCAAATAAATACATTTTTCATCTTCCTTTTTTATTCTTTATAGCAATGAATCATTGATCGATCTGATACAGTAGAACTCCAATTATTACTAATTGGGACCGGACCCCATTAAATAAATAAATATCTTTATTGACATAAAATAAATTTATGATGTTTTCCAAATTAGCTTATGACTTGATTTGTGTGACTTTTTACTATCATGCAAATTATATTCTATTCAGTGCTTAATTTCTAAAATTTTAGGTGTGGGAACGCTTATTTATTCTTATAAACCACCCTCTCTATTTTCTACTAAGGCCTAGTTAAACATTCCCTCACTCCCTCTCCCCACCCCGTTAACATTTCGGTGCCTACTCTAAATTTCCTATAAACCTGTTTCGATTTGCACCAACAATTTTGTATGAAGCTTACATTAACCAAAATACTTTTTTTAATTAATGGTGAAATAAAAACAAATAAAGCCTTCTTTACATTTTTATTTATATACAGTAGACAGATCTCGCTTCGCCCTACGTTACAGTAATTTATTATTATTCGCAATATTTAGCATGATTATCTGAATAAATAATGAAATAAGACACCTTCGGAATCAGATTAGCGCAAACTGAGCGTTCCCTTGCGTTTCGGCGCTTTTGGGAGGTAAGAAAACGCCGTTATCTTGCGTTCCCGTTTGAAATTAACCCCTGATTCTATTATATTATCATTGGTAGCTGGATATGTTTGGGTTCCTTTGATGAGAAGGATTTCTAGGATAATATCTCTGCAAATTAATTATGTTTCTTTATGAAGAGTGTCACCAAAAAATAGTGATCCCAGTACCACCTCGGTATTCTACAAGCTAAAACCAACAAAAATAGCCTTATAGAAATAATGCCAATTTCCCCTTTGTTTTCCCGTATTTTTTCATACCCGAATAAGCCATCAAAAAGTATTTAAAAGAAAAATAATACTTGGAAAAACGAAATGACAGATTTCAGGAAACCTGAGAGGAAATTGCAAAATGTTTTGTTTGTATTAGCTTGTAGAATACCTTGGTGGTACTGGGATCACTATTTTTGGGACACTATATTTATGTATTGCACATATAAACTATATTCCTATGTACAAAAATATTTCAATAAACTAACTAATTTTTCAAAATATTTTATGCATCAAATTGACAATCTCATTTACCCATTACATTCGAATCCTATAATCACCCTAGTCTCATGAACAGGATAATTTTGTGAAAATATAATTATGTTTATGATTGTGGAACCTTACACAATCAATAAGATTATAATGCATATCTGGGTCTTTCTTGGTGAAAAATTTATGCTTCTCTTCATGAATTCGAAAATCCAAACTTTTGCGTTATTGCAAGTTTTGTCTGTGATATTTGATTGAACTTTCCTATCTCGAATATTAAGAGGTCGTCGTAATGTATGAAACATTATTTTAATGTGAAGTTTAGGAAGAAAATAACATCTCAAACACTTTTTTTTATATGTATCATAATTTTTTCAAAAATTGTGTTCACAATAAAACCGGTAGAACCAACCAAAGAAGAGATAGAGTATTATAATACAGTATTGTACATGGTGGAGGTAGAACCCACTGTAAAGTGCATTTCCCCCAATTGTTTCACTTGTATTGTTCCATGATAATGTGATGACAATTTGACATTCAGTATTAAATAGGCTAAAGTAGTTGATTACTTTAAGCATTTTCGATAAAGTAGCAACTCAGGTTAAATTTAAGTTACACTAGTAAGGTTGTTGCAATACTTAATCATAGTTTTTCATTCAATACTATGGAAGGATGATGTTATATATGGAAGGATGAGTGCATAGAGAGGACCGGCTGCGTCCTAACTCCGCCCTCCAGGTTTAAAATAAAGACTTGAGTAAAAAATTAATAAATAAATATAATAAGTACCACTTTTTCCTGTAAATGATCTTATCTAACAAGAAAAAATAATAAAATGGATGTTGCGGTGCATGCTCAAAGTTGAAGCAAATATAACTTTTAGCTTTGAATGCTTATGATTGAAAAACAAAGAACGTTATCAAGAAACTGCTCGAGCCATTAGCTTTCTTTGGACTTGCCGCCCCCCTGAAGCTTGCTGCCCCTGAACATGTGCCTAGCGTACCTCAATTTGATATCCGTCCCTCTGTGAGAGAAAGAGTAGTGAGTGAGAGGGATGGACTAGCAATGGCTGAAGGAAAGACTGGGGGGAAGTCGCTGATGACGCCTGATTGAGAATGTTGTTATAAATTGTTGATGATAAAATTGGCAACGTCGCTGGCTGTCATATTGCTGGAATTTGTAAAAAAATATATACACTGGCTGCCACTTTAAATGCAATTTAAAAATATACAAATGGTTGCCACAATACCTGAAAGTTGATGGCTGCCAATATGATAGTACAACCGCACAATGTTAGGCAACTTTTTATTCATTGATTTTATCAGGTTAAAAAACCGATTTTGGACCTAAATTTGATGTTTTAAGACACTATTCACGATAAAAACTACATATACTCCACTCCCAAGGGTGGCTGCCAAAAGTATGTTTTACCTACGGCTGCCACTTTTATAGGAAGATGTATATATATATATATATATATATATATATATATATATATATATATATATATATATATCAATGTAGCTAGGAATTCCATTAGAATAAGTTTCGATTTTAAGGGACTATCAAGGTTATTATTCACTGTAAACTCAAATGCAAAATCATACTCCAAATAATTTTATTATATTTCCTCACTTTTTAGGATATGCAGAGTGCCAACCTTTATTTTTTTGTATCGCAAAACTAAACTCATACTTCTTTTAGTATTTGCTCTTGAAGGGGGGGTTTTGAGCCGACGACATAAGTTAAACATTTTCTCAAACCCACGTTTTCATAGAAATCCATAAAGGGCAAGATGCTTCAAAAGTTTTAAAAATAAAGAGGGTCTGGGAATTTCAAGGAAGAAGGTGTTTGATGAAGGACTGGCCAGACAAATTTGGAAATACGATTTCGTGCAGGTGTGCATTTGTATTGATGCTTTATTATTGTGATGTGGAACTGGCATCAAAAATAACTTTTTCCTGAAATCCCAATACAGCTGAGACTCCAAACAATAGACGTTACCTATAGTGGCCTAAAATGGAATTCCCATAACTGATTGAATGTCTTAGTACTAACTGCATGTATATATAGTTGAGTAGAAATAGATAATGTAGAACTAACCGTGTAATATAGATATAGTATTAACTTTACTAATATATAGATATGTTGGAATGTTGCATGCTTATTAATAATTAACCACTAATGATAAATCTAATAAAAAAAGCGCTTATTGACAAAGATTAAAGTTAAATTGAAATTTCAATTGGATAAATAAACTATAGAGATTTTTCAACCTGACACTTGATAAATTTATTGTATCCATATTCATAAATTTATATATATTTGTATTGATAAATTTTATTATTTTGGCATGTGATAGGTAATATAGGCATACCTAAGATTGATAAACTGTATCAAGTTTTCCTTAAAAAGGTGATCACCGAAAATTTCTGTTATATTATTCAAACAAATTAAATAATATTTCTGAAGCCATGAATGAATTTTAAATATAATTAATGCCGGTTTTATTGAAATCTAGTCTCAATCATTAAAACTATTGAATATTTATTGTTCTAGATAATAATGCTCTTTTATGTATTTACTAATATATTTCATGTAATTAAATTAAACACATAGATTTTAATATACAGATGAAAATGTGAGAATATGTTAAGATTCAAAGCTACTGTTATTATTATTAATTTTCATTTAATTATTCATTAGGTGTTAAATATTACTTGATTACTTCAAATTCTGATAAATATTTTCCAGAGGTATTTTTTTTATATTATTGATTGTTAATAAACTTCGCTATTGAAAATAATTATTGAAATTAATTGTACTTCAGATTTTTTCATGGGAGCCATAATTTTAAAATTTTGTAAAAAAAAAAACACAAATACAAACAGAACAATGACTCAACAGTAATTTTAAATTAACAGTTAAATTCTATCTTCCATTATTATTTGTAAGCTGGACCTGACTGTGGGCGAGGCACAGGAGTGATGGTAGGGGGAGGTATGGTGGTGGCAAGAGTAATATATAAGAGGGAGCAACCCTTGGCTCGCTCTCTTTTTGGAATCGTGAGTGAGTAGTGACAAGGAGGTGAAGTGACACCAGAGGCACCATAATTCAATATATCATAGGGAGTTGAATGGTAAAGCATATATCATAATTATTATTTTAACATATTATTTTCAACTTATAACAAATTTTTCTGCCACACCACCTCTATAGCCCCAAATAGCCATCAAATTTACAATCAGCTCAGTTTCCAGCCGTTTTTCTTTTATTTGCCAACAATTATTAATGTAGACACAGATTCAATTCTTTCTTTTTTTTTCAAAGTTCTTCTATTCTGTTTTAAATACTATCTCTTCTATTAATTCCAAACACAAAACACATTTATTTTTGTGAGGCTACCCATTTTAATTTCCTGTAAGTTTATTTATAATTCAAAGATTCAAAGTAAAGCTTTATATCACTTTAATTTGTATAAAGTCGGTAGTAATTTTATTTCTAAGTATTAACTATTAATCTGATTATTTTTTCAAGATTTCAATTTATGTTCACATTTGCATTTTATTATTGTAAATAAATTTAAAGTTAAAAGGTCCTGTTTTCTTTCACTTATCTCCCCTATCTACGCCCCTGAGACCCCTGCTCTTTCTTTAAGTTTATTTATTTACCTTAATTGATTTATTTTTGTGAGACAGTGTGGTTACTGGTTTGTGTTCAAGTGGACAAGAGGAGTTCTGAGCCTTTGCTAGCTTCTCCCCATTTGAATACAAAACAGTGTCATTACTGATAGTGTTTGGTTGCTGACACAGGTCGTTGCCAGTAACTGATCACTTAGGCTTAAGGTTTATTTTGTAGGTTATTATATTTATTATATGTGTTATAGTTGTATAATTATTCTTTTATCAATCTAAAAGATTGATTGGCGCCGGGCAAAACATAAAAAAAATATATATATATAGAGTAGGGAACTGGGAAAATCACCCAGTGCACATAAATAGCAACAAAGATAAATAGGGAATTAGTTCAAAATGGCGCCCATTTGCCGCAGCACGCAAGGGTAATACAACTATTGAAACCAACTTACCGGTTCTTTAGCTTAACTTAATAAATACGAAATCAAAATGAATCAGAGCAAAATGAAGACTTACTTGGGGAGAAGGGATAGAGATCTGAGAGACTTACGAGAACAGTCGAAAATAGAAATGGCACCAGTCACACAATTAGAGAAAAGTATCTCTTTAAGCCACGCAAAATATGTTCAATTGGAAGAAGAAGGAACAAAAATAGATGTTGACACTGCAGTCAATGATTATTTGAACTTGAGGGAAAACAGACATGATTTGTGGGCGGAAGCATTGAGTGCTATGTCTATTGATAAGAAGCAGTTCAATGACATCAAGCTTAAGACATTCAGTGCTGAATTGAGAGAAGGGGGAAAAGTGATCAAAGAACCACCAGGTTCAATAATGAATCAAACTCCAGATATTTTGATGTATTCAAAAGATATGAACTGTGTCGTACTGGGTGATATAGCCATTGCTGACAATGTAGAACTCAGGAACAAACAGAAATATGTCAAATATAAGAAAATAATGGACTTTTTTGAAGAAAATGGTTTTCAAGTGATGTGGCTGCCATTGATAATAGATAGTAGGCTAAACAATGTTGAAGCTGCATTGAACAGGTTTTTTGAGTATGACATATGCAATAGATCATATCCAATAATCATGAAAGCAAGGAGGTTTTTTATTACCTGCATGAACACGATGAAAAGGACTAAGCAATCAGTGGAAGATGCTTCTTTATTTGAATATTATCTTTCAAAAAAGGACTCAAAATCGGAGACAGATGCTGTGTTTGAAATGCCGTCATTGGATGATCCACCAGAAATCAAGATCCAAGTCCCCACTTTATCGGAAAATATGTTAGGAAAGTGGATTAAAGAGGAGACAGAAAAAAAGTATGCTGAGGGGTACTTTGATAGTGATTACACTAAAACCGAAGAGGCATTCGAAGAACTCATTAATAACTATAAAGATAAAAGTCACACTAATAAGAAGTCAACATTGAAAACAATCCAGAAGTAGTAGAAACCAAGATAGTTAGGACAGCTATGACCCTGTCAATTTCACAAAATCAAGGTGTCAAGTTTGAAAACAAAGAAATGTTCAAAGGTCTAGAGAAAAGAAAGAAATATATAAATGTAGAAACGACAATGGAGGAGATAATGGATAAGTTTAAAGACACTGACTACAGTGTTTGCAGCATTGCTCATAGAGGGGACATATTCACAGCTATCAGACACATAATGCCCAAAAGCAAAAAAACTTCAAAAACCATTGAAAAGCTAGAAGAGCTGCCGTTCGAACCTGATAGATTGGAGATGGTTATAACCAGACCCAAGACACTGGACCAGTCACTTGGGCATCTAAAAGCACAGACTAGCACTTCAATATACAAATTGGCTGCCGATCATTATACACAATCAACTAGGAGACTAGCAATTAGTCAATCAATACAATCAAGCAGAAAAATTATCAAAGTTTCTGGGTTTCCTGCAACCACAATCAATGGAATGCTGGAACTGTTGAATGACATAGATAAACCAATTCTATTGAATGTGGAACACTTGAAAGTTGCATTTGTTGATGACTGCAATATCTCAGGTATATGCAAATCGATAGTTGACTCAGGCATTTTAATCCCAATCAACCCAGACAAAAGAAAGCTAATTAACAGAATGCCAAGGGTAGAAGACAAATTTACTACAATTTGCAAAATACAAAACGTCCTATTACAAATAGTTGATGAAGTTGAAAACACCAATCTAGTCAAACAACATGTTCTTTACCCTGAACCTATCGAAATTCTAAAAACTGATGCAGAATTGATTAAAAAAGATTTCATGCTTATTTCTCAAACTATGATGTGCGTTATGCTTGCAACTTAATCATGCAACAATATTTATACAGCATCAAATCTAGACTATGGATGCAACCTTATCTACGTTCAGACTCTGACCTCAACTTCCTATGTGACCTGTATGGCAAGACTGTAAATAGTACCGAATGTTATCGAGTGGACGTAGATTACACTACTACCAACAATAAAACTAAGGATTCTGAAATAGTTAATACTGTATACACAATCCAAGTACTAAATCAGCTGTACCCGGGATGCTTCAAAATTCAAAATATCAATGACTGCTCAGTCTTTGAAGTGTTGCAAGGTGTAGATTTTGTTACACTTGGCCTAGATGATCTATTAAAATATGGATTGATAATGCATGACTTATTTGGCATAAGAACTTACTTGGATCAATATGACAATAATAGGAAGTACAATCAAGAATACTTAGTCAGACAAGTCCGAAACAAGTCAACTGGTGTGTATGAAGGACCTTTTATATGTAGAGCCCAATATGGGAAGGCACTCATCCAGATACAAAGTGATGGGAAGAATGTATCCATAATGTCAAAGAACAATGATGTATAAGACATATTAAATATTATGCAAATTTTTGTCAAACGCAATTTTAGTAGATTTCAGTATGCAGTGCCTCAAATGTGGGGAAATAGCGACTTTTGGCACTCTAACAATCAGAACACTGAATTGTATCTATCTAGCTATTCAGGACAATGCACATATATATCTAAAGCTAGAAATGACTATTACACCTTTTGTTATTGACTCTAATCTAACTATGCCTGACATTTGCAGCATAAGTCCTGCAAATGAATATTATACTGATGAAGGTTATAGAGTGGTATACAAAAAAGTTGATGAGCTAGAAGTCAAAGTTGGAACAATTAAGCAGCATTTAGATTGCCCATTGATAAACAACGTAACGGTGGAAGATAATCTCTGTGATGGCATGAATTCTAATGCTCTGCTTAAGAACAAATTAATAGTCAATGTGACCATGAAAAGATATTACTCAAACTACAAAGATGAATACAGGCAAGCCCTAAAATCGAAAGAAGGTGGGTTTGATAGTAAACCATTAGTGGATTTTTACCTAAACGTGCTCAAAGAACTTAAAGTAGAAATTGATGATTATGATTACAATCTAGAAGAAATCAAACCAGATATAGAATTCATCACTATAGATGGTGGAACAGCAGAAGCATTTAGAATAGAAAGAGAATACACTACTCCAGAAGACATCTCTGCATATGAGGTAGACCATGAAATGTCAGAAGACACTAGAGTTGGCATTCTAACAGTTCACTCAAACCTAATTAGTTTGTTTTGTAAGATTGTGACAGGAAACATTACAAAGAACATGATAAGTGAAGTTATATACTTGTTTCTTAAAAATTATGAGATAGCACAACAGTTAAAATGCGCATTTACTCCTGAGCATTGGGAAGATGACACACCTATCCATGATGAATTGGTAGTAATAGCTGAAAATCCCATGCCTATCAATGATTTTGAAGTGTACACATTTATTACAGGCAATGGCCTTGACAGATTGCCGGTAGTTTCAAGTTTTGACTGCAGAAATCTACTAATGCAAAAAAATTATCTAATTAAGAATGAGTCATCCCACATATTGTGCGAGAAGATAGTAAGAGAAGTGATGACTATGGTACATGGCAATGAATATGAAGATGTGAACCAACAAGTGATGCAGCTCTTCATGAACAGAGTATAAACACTAACTTTTAAAGCTGCATTATGTGTTATATTTAGTATATATTGATATTTTGTAAAATATGTTATTAAGTATAACACATAGTTTAAACCCTAGCATGCTGCTACGAAAAAAAAAAAAAAAAAAAAAAAAAAAAAGAACTTCAATCATTTCTTGGCTTATGTAATTTTTATCGACGTTTCCAAAAGAACTATGCAGAGGCAACGGTGACATTTAAGCATAATTTAAGTAGCAAAAATAAGTGGAGATGGGGACCAGAAGAAGAACAAGCTTTTCAGGAGATTAAAGAAAAATTCTTGCAGAATGTCATGTTGGCACACCCGGATTTTAAGAAACCTTTCATTATAACATGTGATGCCAGTGGGTATGCGCTTGGAAGTGTATTGTCACAAATTAATGATGAAGGTGAAGATGAGGTGCTAAGTTTTGCTAGTAAGACTCTCAACAAACAAGAAGTTAATTACAGTACGACGGAAAAGGAACTACTCAGTGTTATTTTTTCATGTATAAAATTTCGTGAATATATACTTGGAAAGGAACTGATTGTGAGAACCGATCACAGAGCTATAACGTTTCTCAGGTCATGTAAATTGCCGGCTGGAAGATTGACACGTTGGTCATTATTATTAGCAGCCTATGATATAAAATGGGAATACATAAAAGGCACAGAGAACAAAGTGGCTGATTGCTTGTCAAGAGAAAATGCAGAAATTGCACAACAACTAGTAGAGCATAGAACCTATGAGGTATATCAGTTGAAATTTGACAATACAGACTTGAGAAAGAAACTAAAGAACATAAAAGAGTTTCAGTCCAACGATGAAATGTGCAAATCAATTTTCCAATCCATTCAACAGGGAGAAGAGTCTGTTGGAAGACATCACACTCTTAATAACGGAATTTTGTTCAGCAGAATAGACTACAAACAAGAAAATTGGAAGTTATGTATTCCTGCTAGTCTAGAAGAAGAACTTATTATCGAATATCACAAGATTTTAGGACACACAGGTGTGAACAAAATTTATCAAGCATTAAAAGAGTCTTGTTACTTCAAGAAAATGTATAAAAAAATCTACACATTAGTAACAACATGTGATTTGTGTCAGAAGGCAAAACCTACAAATAAGAAAGAGGCTGGACTTATGAAGTGTATAATACCAGATAGAAAATTACATCAAGTGTTTGCCGACGTTTGTGGACCTTTACCAAAAGCAAGATTTGGAAATGAATATATATTCATTATGCATGATGCTTTCACCAAGTATACTAAGCTATACACAGTGAGGCGATCTACAGCAAAGCAACTACTAGTTAAAGTACGACAATTTGTTGAAGACGTTGGTGTTCCAGAGTATCTGATCACTGATCATGGCACATATTTTGTGGGACGAGTGTGGACAGAAGAAATGAAACGTCTGAACATAAAAAATCGTTTAACTTCGGTGTGGCATCCAAAAAGTAATGTTAGCGAGAGAGGACTGAAAGAAATGGTGACACTTCTCAGAATAATGTGTCATGAAAAACACAGCAGGTGGTATGATAATTTAAGTAGAGTAGAGGAGATCATGAACAATATCTATCATGAGAGTATAGGAATGACTCCAATTGAAGCTATGTTTGGAAGGAAACCCAATCGTCCATTGGAAGAAATGATACAGTATCCAGAAAATGATTCAACAGAGACGTCAGAGTCGCAACGAACCGTCATTATAAGAAGTAGATTAGAAGAGATGGCACAAAAACGTAAGAGACGGCATGACAAGAACATAATCAAGCCAGTCGAATACCAAGAGGGAGACCTCGTCCTTCTAAAGAAGACAAATTTATCAAATAAGGAAGACAAAATAATTTCGAAATTATGTTTGAAATATGAGGGTCCGTATTGTGTAGCTTTCAAGAAAGCAGAAAACTGTTACACTATTCACACTAGAGCCGGCGAGTTAGTTGGATCTTATAATGTGGAGCGACTGAAACGGTACAAGGAGAGACTACCAGTCAATGAAATTCTGTGTAAATAGTGATGATCATGTGTAGATTTAGTGTTGAGAGGGATTTGCACAAATGGTGGATTGAGTAGCTATTTGTGTATTGAACTTTTCAACACAACATAAAATATCATGTTAATAAAAAAAAAAAAAAAAAAAAAAAAAAAAACATTATTAGAAGACGTAGTCAAGCGGCTACCTCTATGACCTACATAAAGAAGGAGATGAAGGGGAAAAGTTGTGTGAGGTGACTGGGTTCCCTGTAATATAAATGCTGTATAAATTATAATTATATATATATATATCAATGTAGCTAGGAATTCCATTAGAATAAGTTTCGATTTTAAGGGACTATCAAGGTTATTATTCACTGTAAACTCAAATGCAAAATCATACTCCAAATAATTTTATTATATTTCCTCACTTTTTAGGATATGCAGAGTGCCAACCTTTATTTTTTTGTATCGCAAAACTAAACTCATACTTCTTTTAGTATTTGCTCTTGAAGGGGGGGTTTTGAGCCGACGACATAAGTTAAACATTTTCTCAAACCCACGTTTTCATAGAAATCCATAAAGGGCAAGATGCTTCAAAAGTTTTAAAAATAAAGAGGGTCTGGGAATTTCAAGGAAGAAGGTGTTTGATGAAGGACTGGCCAGACAAATTTGGAAATACGATTTCGTGCAGGTGTGCATTTGTATTGATGCTTTATTATTGTGATGTGGAACTGGCATCAAAAATAACTTTTTCCTGAAATCCCAATACAGCTGAGACTCCAAACAATAGACGTTACCTATAGTGGCCTAAAATGGAATTCCCATAACTGATTGAATGTCTTAGTACTAACTGCATGTATATATAGTTGAGTAGAAATAGATAATGTAGAACTAACCGTGTAATATAGATATAGTATTAACTTTACTAATATATAGATATGTTGGAATGTTGCATGCTTATTAATAATTAACCACTAATGATAAATCTAATAAAAAAAGCGCTTATTGACAAAGATTAAAGTTAAATTGAAATTTCAATTGGATAAATAAACTATAGAGATTTTTCAACCTGACACTTGATAAATTTATTGTATCCATATTCATAAATTTATATATATTTGTATTGATAAATTTTATTATTTTGGCATGTGATAGGTAATATAGGCATACCTAAGATTGATAAACTGTATCAAGTTTTCCTTAAAAAGGTGATCACCGAAAATTTCTGTTATATTATTCAAACAAATTAAATAATATTTCTGAAGCCATGAATGAATTTTAAATATAATTAATGCCGGTTTTATTGAAATCTAGTCTCAATCATTAAAACTATTGAATATTTATTGTTCTAGATAATAATGCTCTTTTATGTATTTACTAATATATTTCATGTAATTAAATTAAACACATAGATTTTAATATACAGATGAAAATGTGAGAATATGTTAAGATTCAAAGCTACTGTTATTATTATTAATTTTCATTTAATTATTCATTAGGTGTTAAATATTACTTGATTACTTCAAATTCTGATAAATATTTTCCAGAGGTATTTTTTTTATATTATTGATTGTTAATAAACTTCGCTATTGAAAATAATTATTGAAATTAATTGTACTTCAGATTTTTTCATGGGAGCCATAATTTTAAAATTTTGTAAAAAAAAAAACACAAATACAAACAGAACAATGACTCAACAGTAATTTTAAATTAACAGTTAAATTCTATCTTCCATTATTATTTGTAAGCTGGACCTGACTGTGGGCGAGGCACAGGAGTGATGGTAGGGGGAGGTATGGTGGTGGCAAGAGTAATATATAAGAGGGAGCAACCCTTGGCTCGCTCTCTTTTTGGAATCGTGAGTGAGTAGTGACAAGGAGGTGAAGTGACACCAGAGGCACCATAATTCAATATATCATAGGGAGTTGAATGGTAAAGCATATATCATAATTATTATTTTAACATATTATTTTCAACTTATAACAAATTTTTCTGCCACACCACCTCTATAGCCCCAAATAGCCATCAAATTTACAATCAGCTCAGTTTCCAGCCGTTTTTCTTTTATTTGCCAACAATTATTAATGTAGACACAGATTCAATTCTTTCTTTTTTTTCAAAGTTCTTCTATTCTGTTTTAAATACTATCTCTTCTATTAATTCCAAACACAAAACACATTTATTTTTGTGAGGCTACCCATTTTAATTTCCTGTAAGTTTATTTATAATTCAAAGATTCAAAGTAAAGCTTTATATCACTTTAATTTGTATAAAGTCGGTAGTAATTTTATTTCTAAGTATTAACTATTAATCTGATTATTTTTTCAAGATTTCAATTTATGTTCACATTTGCATTTTATTATTGTAAATAAATTTAAAGTTAAAAGGTCCTGTTTTCTTTCACTTATCTCCCCTATCTACGCCCCTGAGACCCCTGCTCTTTCTTTAAGTTTATTTATTTACCTTAATTGATTTATTTTTGTGAGACAGTGTGGTTACTGGTTTGTGTTCAAGTGGACAAGAGGAGTTCTGAGCCTTTGCTAGCTTCTCCCCATTTGAATACAAAACAGTGTCATTACTGATAGTGTTTGGTTGCTGACACAGGTCGTTGCCAGTAACTGATCACTTAGGCTTAAGGTTTATTTTGTAGGTTATTATATTTATTATATGTGTTATAGTTGTATAATTATTCTTTTATCAATCTAAAAGATTGATTGGCGCCGGGCAAAACATAAAAAAAATATATATATATATAGAGTAGGGAACTGGGAAAATCACCCAGTGCACATAAATAGCAACAAAGATAAATAGGGAATTAGTTCAAAATGGCGCCCATTTGCCGCAGCACGCAAGGGTAATACAACTATTGAAACCAACTTACCGGTTCTTTAGCTTAACTTAATAAATACGAAATCAAAATGAATCAGAGCAAAATGAAGACTTACTTGGGGAGAAGGGATAGAGATCTGAGAGACTTACGAGAACAGTCGAAAATAGAAATGGCACCAGTCACACAATTAGAGAAAAGTATCTCTTTAAGCCACGCAAAATATGTTCAATTGGAAGAAGAAGGAACAAAAATAGATGTTGACACTGCAGTCAATGATTATTTGAACTTGAGGGAAAACAGACATGATTTGTGGGCGGAAGCATTGAGTGCTATGTCTATTGATAAGAAGCAGTTCAATGACATCAAGCTTAAGACATTCTGTGCTGAATTGAGAGAAGGGGGAAAAGTGATCAAAGAACCACCAGGTTCAATAATGAATCAAACTCCAGATATTTTGATGTATTCAAAAGATATGAACTGTGTCGTACTGGGTGATATAGCCATTGCTGACAATGTAGAACTCAGGAACAAACAGAAATATGTCAAATATAAGAAAATAATGGACTTTTTTGAAGAAAATGGTTTTCAAGTGATGTGGCTGCCATTGATAATAGATAGTAGGCTAAACAATGTTGAAGCTGCATTGAACAGGTTTTTTGAGTATGACATATGCAATAGATCATATCCAATAATCATGAAAGCAAGGAGGTTTTTTATTACCTGCATGAACACGATGAAAAGGACTAAGCAATCAGTGGAAGATGCTTCTTTATTTGAATATTATCTTTCAAAAAAGGACTCAAAATCGGAGACAGATGCTGTGTTTGAAATGCCGTCATTGGATGATCCACCAGAAATCAAGATCCAAGTCCCCACTTTATCGGAAAATATGTTAGGAAAGTGGATTAAAGAGGAGACAGAAAAAAAGTATGCTGAGGGGTACTTTGATAGTGATTACACTAAAACCGAAGAGGCATTCGAAGAACTCATTAATAACTATAAAGATAAAAGTCACACTAATAAGAAGTCAACATTGAAAACAATCCAGAAGTAGTAGAAACCAAGATAGTTAGGACAGCTATGACCCTGTCAATTTCACAAAATCAAGGTGTCAAGTTTGAAAACAAAGAAATGTTCAAAGGTCTAGAGAAAAGAAAGAAATATATAAATGTAGAAACGACAATGGAGGAGATAATGGATAAGTTTAAAGACACTGACTACAGTGTTTGCAGCATTGCTCATAGAGGGGACATATTCACAGCTATCAGACACATAATGCCCAAAAGCAAAAAAACTTCAAAAACCATTGAAAAGCTAGAAGAGCTGCCGTTCGAACCTGATAGATTGGAGATGGTTATAACCAGACCCAAGACACTGGACCAGGGCATCTAAAAGCACAGACTAGCACTTCAATATACAAATTGGCTGCCGATCATTATACACAATCAACTAGGAGACTAGCAATTAGTCAATCAATACAATCAAGCGGAAAAATTATCAAAGTTTCTGGGTTTCCTGCAACCACAATCAATGGAATGCTGGAACTGTTGAATGACATAGATAAACCAATTCTATTGAATGTGGAACACTTGAAAGTTGCATTTGTTGATGACTGCAATATCTCAGGTATATGCAAATCGATAGTTGACTCAGGCATTTTAATCCCAATCAACCCAGACAAAAGAAAGCTAATTAACAGAATGCCAAGGGTAGAAGACAAATTTACTACAATTTGCAAAATACAAAACGTCCTATTACAAATAGTTGATGAAGTTGAAAACACCAATCTAGTCAAACAACATGTTCTTTACCCTGAACCTATCGAAATTCTAAAAACTGATGCAGAATTGATTAAAAAAGATTTCATGCTTATTTCTCAAACTATGATGTGCGTTATGCTTGCAACTTAATCATGCAACAATATTTATACAGCATCAAATCTAGACTATGGATGCAACCTTATCTACGTTCAGACTCTGACCTCAACTTCCTATGTGACCTGTATGGCAAGACTGTAAATAGTACCGAATGTTATCGAGTGGACGTAGATTACACTACTACCAACAATAAAACTAAGGATTCTGAAATAGTTAATACTGTATACACAATCCAAGTACTAAATCAGCTGTACCCGGGATGCTTCAAAATTCAAAATATCAATGACTGCTCAGTCTTTGAAGTGTTGCAAGGTGTAGATTTTGCTACACTTGGCCTAGATGATCTATTAAAATATGGATTGATAATGCATGACTTATTTGGCATAAGAACTTACTTGGATCAATATGACAATAATAGGAAGTACAATCAAGAATACTTAGTCAGACAAGTCCGAAACAAGTCAACTGGTGTGTATGAAGGACCTTTTATATGTAGAGCCCAATATGGGAAGGCACTCATCCAGATACAAAGTGATGGGAAGAATGTATCCTAATGTCAAAGAACAATGATGTCAAAGACATATTAAATATTATGCAAATTTTTGTCAAACGCAATTTTAGTAGATTTCAGTATGCAGTGCCTCAAATGTGGGGAAATAGCGACTTTTGGCACTCTAACAATCAGAACACTGAATTGTATCTATCTAGCTATTCAGGACAATGCACATATATATCTAAAGCTAGAAATGACTATTCTATACCTTTTGTTATTGACTCTAATCTAACTATGCCTGACATTTGCAGCATAAGTCCTGCAAATGAATATTATACTGATGAAGGTTATAGAGTGGTATACAAAAAAGTTGATGAGCTAGAAGTCAAAGTTGGAACAATTAAGCAGCATTTAGATTGCCCATTGATAAACAACGTAACGGTGGAAGATAATCTCTGTGATGGCATGAATTCTAATGCTCTGCTTAAGAACAAATTAATAGTCAATGTGACCATGAAAAGATATTACTCAAACTACAAAGATGAATACAGGCAAGCCCTAAAATCGAAAGAAGGTGGGTTTGATAGTAAACCATTAGTGGATTTTTACCTAAACGTGCTCAAAGAACTTAAAGTAGAAATTGATGATTATGATTACAATCTAGAAGAAATCAAACCAGATATAGAATTCATCACTATAGATGGTGGAACAGCAGAAGCATTTAGAATAGAAAGAGAATACACTACTCCAGAAGACATCTCTGCATATGAGGTAGACCATGAAATGTCAGAAGACACTAGAGTTGGCATTCTAACAGTTCACTCAAACCTAATTAGTTTGTTTTGTAAGATTGTGTCAGGAAACATTACAAAGAACATGATAAGTGAAGTTATATACTTGTTTCTTAAAAATTATGAGATAGCACAACAGTTAAAATGCGCATTTACTCCTGAGCATTGGGAAGATGACACACCTATCCATGATGAATTGGTAGTAATAGCTGAAAATCCCATGCCTATCAATGATTTTGAAGTGTACACATTTATTACAGGCAATGGCCTTGACAGATTGCCGGTAGTTTCAAGTTTTGACTGCAGAAATCTACTAATGCAAAAAAATTATCTAATTAAGAATGAGTCATCCCACATATTGTGCGAGAAGATAGTAAGAGAAGTGATGACTATGGTACATGGCAATGAATATGAAGATGTGAACCAACAAGTGATGCAGCTCTTCATGAACAGAGTATAAACACTAACTTTTAAAGCTGCATTATGTGTTATATTTAGTATATATTGATATTTTGTAAAATATGTTATTAAGTATAACACATAGTTTAAACCCTAGCATGCTGCTACGAAAAAAAAAAAAAAAAAAAAAAAAAAAAAGAACTTCAATCATTTCTTGGCTTATGTAATTTTTATCGACGTTTCCAAAAGAACTATGCAGAGGCAACGGTGACATTTAAGCATAATTTAAGTAGCAAAAATAAGTGGAGATGGGGACCAGAAGAAGAACAAGCTTTTCAGGAGATTAAAGAAAAATTCTTGCAGAATGTCATGTTGGCACACCCGGATTTTAAGAAACCTTTCATTATAACATGTGATGCCAGTGGGTATGCGCTTGGAAGTGTATTGTCACAAATTAATGATGAAGGTGAAGATGAGGTGCTAAGTTTTGCTAGTAAGACTCTCAACAAACAAGAAGTTAATTACAGTACGACGGAAAAGGAACTACTCAGTGTTATTTTTTCATGTATAAAATTTCGTGAATATATACTTGGAAAGGAACTGATTGTGAGAACCGATCACAGAGCTATAACGTTTCTCAGGTCATGTAAATTGCCGGCTGGAAGATTGACACGTTGGTCATTATTATTAGCAGCCTATGATATAAAATGGGAATACATAAAAGGCACAGAGAACAAAGTGGCTGATTGCTTGTCAAGAGAAAATGCAGAAATTGCACAACAACTAGTAGAGCATAGAACCTATGAGGTATATCAGTTGAAATTTGACAATACAGACTTGAGAAAGAAACTAAAGAACATAAAAGAGTTTCAGTCCAACGATGAAATGTGCAAATCAATTATCCAATCCATTCAACAGGGAGAAGAGTCTGTTGGAAGACATCACACTCTTAATAACGGAATTTTGTTCAGCAGAATAGACTACAAACAAGAAAATTGGAAGTTATGTATTCCTGCTAGTCTAGAAGAAGAACTTATTATCGAATATCACAAGATTTTAGGACACACAGGTGTGAACAAAATTTATCAAGCATTAAAAGAGTCTTGTTACTTCAAGAAAATGTATAAAAAAATCTACACATTAGTAACAACATGTGATTTGTGTCAGAAGGCAAAACCTACAAATAAGAAAGAGGCTGGACTTATGAAGTGTATAATACCAGATAGAAAATTACATCAAGTGTTTGCCGACGTTTGTGGACCTTTACCAAAAGCAAGATTTGGAAATGAATATATATTCATTATGCATGATGCTTTCACCAAGTATACTAAGCTATACACAGTGAGGCGATCTACAGCAAAGCAACTACTAGTTAAAGTACGACAATTTGTTGAAGACGTTGGTGTTCCAGAGTATCTGATCACTGATCATGGCACATATTTTGTGGGACGAGTGTGGACAGAAGAAATGAAACGTCTGAACATAAAAAATCGTTTAACTTCGGTGTGGCATCCAAAAAGTAATGTTAGCGAGAGAGGACTGAAAGAAATGGTGACGCTTCTCAGAATAATGTGTCATGAAAAACACAGCAGGTGGTATGATAATTTAAGTAGAGTAGAGGAGATCATGAACAATATCTATCATGAGAGTATAGGAATGACTCCAATTGAAGCTATGTTTGGAAGGAAACCCAATCGTCCATTGGAAGAAATGATACAGTATCCAGAAAATGATTCAACAGAGACGTCAGAGTCGCAACGAACCGTCATTATAAGAAGTAGATTAGAAGAGATGGCACAAAAACGTAAGAGACGGCATGACAAGAACATAATCAAGCCAGTCGAATACCAAGAGGGAGACCTCGTCCTTCTAAAGAAGACAAATTTATCAAATAAGGAAGACAAAATAATTTCGAAATTATGTTTGAAATATGAGGGTCCGTATTGTGTAGCTTTCAAGAAAGCAGAAAACTGTTACACTATTCACACTAGAGCCGGCGAGTTAGTTGGATCTTATAATGTGGAGCGACTGAAACGGTACAAGGAGAGACTACCAGTCAATGAAATTCTGTGTAAATAGTGATGATCATGTGTAGATTTAGTGTTGAGAGGGATTTGCACAAATGGTGGATTGAGTAGCTATTTGTGTATTGAACTTTTCAACACAACATAAAATATCATGTTAATAAAAAAAAAAAAAAAAAAAAAAAAAAAACATTATTAGAAGACGTAGTCAAGCGGCTACCTCTATGACCTACATAAAGAAGGAGATGAAGGGGAAAAGTTGTGTGAGGTGACTGGGTTCCCTGTAATATAAATGCTGTATAAATTATAATTATATATATATATATCAATGTAGCTAGGAATTCCATTAGAATAAGTTTCGATTTTAAGGGACTATCAAGGTTATTATTCACTGTAAACTCAAATGCAAAATCATACTCCAAATAATTTTATTATATTTCCTCACTTTTTAGGATATGCAGAGTGCCAACCTTTATTTTTTTGTATTGCAAAACTAAACTCATACTTCTTTTAGTATTTGCTCTTGAAGGGGGGGTTTTGAGCCGACGACATAAGTTAAACATTTTCTCAAACCCACGTTTTCATAGAAATCCATAAAGGGCAAGATGCTTCAAAAGTTTTAAAAATAAAGAGGGTCTGGGAATTTCAAGGAAGAAGGTGTTTGATGAAGGACTGGCCAGACAAATTTGGAAATACGATTTCGTGCAGGTGTGCATTTGTATTGATGCTTTATTATTGTGATGTGGAACTGGCATCAAAAATAACTTTTTCCTGAAATCCCAATACAGCTGAGACTCCAAACAATAGACGTTACCTATAGTGGCCTAAAATGGAATTCCCATAACTGATTGAATGTCTTAGTACTAACTGCATGTATATATAGTTGAGTAGAAATAGATAATGTAGAACTAACCGTGTAATATAGATATAGTATTAACTTTACTAATATATAGATATGTTGGAATGTTGCATGCTTATTAATAATTAACCACTAATGATAAATCTAATAAAAAAAGCGCTTATTGACAAAGATTAAAGTTAAATTGAAATTTCAATTGGATAAATAAACTATAGAGATTTTTCAACCTGACACTTGATAAATTTATTGTATCCATATTCATAAATTTATATATATTTGTATTGATAAATTTTATTATTTTGGCATGTGATAGGTAATATAGGCATACCTAAGATTGATAAACTGTATCAAGTTTTCCTTAAAAAGGTGATCACCGAAAATTTCTGTTATATTATTCAAACAAATTAAATAATATTTCTGAAGCCATGAATGAATTTTAAATATAATTAATGCCGGTTTTATTGAAATCTAGTCTCAATCATTAAAACTATTGAATATTTATTGTTCTAGATAATAATGCTCTTTTATGTATTTACTAATATATTTCATGTAATTAAATTAAACACATAGATTTTAATATACAGATGAAAATGTGAGAATATGTTAAGATTCAAAGCTACTGTTATTATTATTAATTTTCATTTAATTATTCATTAGGTGTTAAATATTACTTGATTACTTCAAATTCTGATAAATATTTTCCAGAGGTATTTTTTTTATATTATTGATTGTTAATAAACTTCGCTATTGAAAATAATTATTGAAATTAATTGTACTTCAGATTTTTTCATGGGAGCCATAATTTTAAAATTTTGTAAAAAAAAAAACACAAATACAAACAGAACAATGACTCAACAGTAATTTTAAATTAACAGTTAAATTCTATCTTCCATTATTATTTGTAAGCTGGACCTGACTGTGGGCGAGGCACAGGAGTGATGGTAGGGGGAGGTATGGTGGTGGCAAGAGTAATATATAAGAGGGAGCAACCCTTGGCTCGCTCTCTTTTTGGAATCGTGAGTGAGTAGTGACAAGGAGGTGAAGTGACACCAGAGGCACCATAATTCAATATATCATAGGGAGTTGAATGGTAAAGCATATATCATAATTATTATTTTAACATATTATTTTCAACTTATAACAAATTTTTCTGCCACACCACCTCTATAGCCCCAAATAGCCATCAAATTTACAATCAGCTCAGTTTCCAGCCGTTTTTCTTTTATTTGCCAACAATTATTAATGTAGACACAGATTCAATTCTTTCTTTTTTTTCAAAGTTCTTCTATTCTGTTTTAAATACTATCTCTTCTATTAATTCCAAACACAAAACACATTTATTTTTGTGAGGCTACCCATTTTAATTTCCTGTAAGTTTATTTATAATTCAAAGATTCAAAGTAAAGCTTTATATCACTTTAATTTGTATAAAGTCGGTAGTAATTTTATTTCTAAGTATTAACTATTAATCTGATTATTTTTTCAAGATTTCAATTTATGTTCACATTTGCATTTTATTATTGTAAATAAATTTAAAGTTAAAAGGTCCTGTTTTCTTTCACTTATCTCCCCTATCTACGCCCCTGAGACCCCTGCTCTTTCTTTAAGTTTATTTATTTACCTTAATTGATTTATTTTTGTGAGACAGTGTGGTTACTGGTTTGTGTTCAAGTGGACAAGAGGAGTTCTGAGCCTTTGCTAGCTTCTCCCCATTTGAATACAAAACAGTGTCATTACTGATAGTGTTTGGTTGCTGACACAGGTCGTTGCCAGTAACTGATCACTTAGGCTTAAGGTTTATTTTGTAGGTTATTATATTTATTATATGTGTTATAGTTGTATAATTATTCTTTTATCAATCTAAAAGATTGATTGGCGCCGGGCAAAACATAAAAAAAATATATATATATATAGAGTAGGGAACTGGGAAAATCACCCAGTGCACATAAATAGCAACAAAGATAAATAGGGAATTAGTTCAAAATGGCGCCCATTTGCCGCAGCACGCAAGGGTAATACAACTATTGAAACCAACTTACCGGTTCTTTAGCTTAACTTAATAAATACGAAATCAAAATGAATCAGAGCAAAATGAAGACTTACTTGGGGAGAAGGGATAGAGATCTGAGAGACTTACGAGAACAGTCGAAAATAGAAATGGCACCAGTCACACAATTAGAGAAAAGTATCTCTTTAAGCCACGCAAAATATGTTCAATTGGAAGAAGAAGGAACAAAAATAGATGTTGACACTGCAGTCAATGATTATTTGAACTTGAGGGAAAACAGACATGATTTGTGGGCGGAAGCATTGAGTGCTATGTCTATTGATAAGAAGCAGTTCAATGACATCAAGCTTAAGACATTCAGTGCTGAATTGAGAGAAGGGGGAAAAGTGATCAAAGAACCACCAGGTTCAATAATGAATCAAACTCCAGATATTTTGATGTATTCAAAAGATATGAACTGTGTCGTACTGGGTGATATAGCCATTGCTGACAATGTAGAACTCAGGAACAAACAGAAATATGTCAAATATAAGAAAATAATGGACTTTTTTGAAGAAAATGGTTTTCAAGTGATGTGGCTGCCATTGATAATAGATAGTAGGCTAAACAATGTTGAAGCTGCATTGAACAGGTTTTTTGAGTATGACATATGCAATAGATCATATCCAATAATCATGAAAGCAAGGAGGTTTTTTATTACCTGCATGAACACGATGAAAAGGACTAAGCAATCAGTGGAAGATGCTTCTTTATTTGAATATTATCTTTCAAAAAAGGACTCAAAATCGGAGACAGATGCTGTGTTTGAAATGCCGTCATTGGATGATCCACCAGAAATCAAGATCCAAGTCCCCACTTTATCGGAAAATATGTTAGGAAAGTGGATTAAAGAGGAGACAGAAAAAAAGTATGCTGAGGGGTACTTTGATAGTGATTACACTAAAACCGAAGAGGCATTCGAAGAACTCATTAATAACTATAAAGATAAAAGTCACACTAATAAGAAGTCAACATTGAAAACAATCCAGAAGTAGTAGAAACCAAGATAGTTAGGACAGCTATGACCCTGTCAATTTCACAAAATCAAGGTGTCAAGTTTGAAAACAAAGAAATGTTCAAAGGTCTAGAGAAAAGAAAGAAATATATAAATGTAGAAACGACAATGGAGGAGATAATGGATAAGTTTAAAGACACTGACTACAGTGTTTGCAGCATTGCTCATAGAGGGGACATATTCACAGCTATCAGACACATAATGCCCAAAAGCAAAAAAACTTCAAAAACCATTGAAAAGCTAGAAGAGCTGCCGTTCGAACCTGATAGATTGGAGATGGTTATAACCAGACCCAAGACACTGGACCAGGGCATCTAAAAGCACAGACTAGCACTTCAATATACAAATTGGCTGCCGATCATTATACACAATCAACTAGGAGACTAGCAATTAGTCAATCAATACAATCAAGCGGAAAAATTATCAAAGTTTCTGGGTTTCCTGCAACCACAATCAATGGAATGCTGGAACTGTTGAATGACATAGATAAACCAATTCTATTGAATGTGGAACACTTGAAAGTTGCATTTGTTGATGACTGCAATATCTCAGGTATATGCAAATCGATAGTTGACTCAGGCATTTTAATCCCAATCAACCCAGACAAAAGAAAGCTAATTAACAGAATGCCAAGGGTAGAAGACAAATTTACTACAATTTGCAAAATACAAAACGTCCTATTACAAATAGTTGATGAAGTTGAAAACACCAATCTAGTCAAACAACATGTTCTTTACCCTGAACCTATCGAAATTCTAAAAACTGATGCAGAATTGATTAAAAAAGATTTCATGCTTATTTCTCAAACTATGATGTGCGTTATGCTTGCAACTTAATCATGCAACAATATTTATACAGCATCAAATCTAGACTATGGATGCAACCTTATCTACGTTCAGACTCTGACCTCAACTTCCTATGTGACCTGTATGGCAAGACTGTAAATAGTACCGAATGTTATCGAGTGGACGTAGATTACACTACTACCAACAATAAAACTAAGGATTCTGAAATAGTTAATACTGTATACACAATCCAAGTACTAAATCAGCTGTACCCGGGATGCTTCAAAATTCAAAATATCAATGACTGCTCAGTCTTTGAAGTGTTTCAAGGTGTAGATTTTGCTACACTTGGCCTAGATGATCTATTAAAATATGGATTGATAATGCATGACTTATTTGGCATAAGAACTTACTTGGATCAATATGACAATAATAGGAAGTACAATCAAGAATACTTAGTCAGACAAGTCCGAAACAAGTCAACTGGTGTGTATGAAGGACCTTTTATATGTAGAGCCCAATATGGGAAGGCACTCATCCAGATACAAAGTGATGGGAAGAATGTATCCTAATGTCAAAGAACAATGATGTCAAAGACATATTAAATATTATGCAAATTTTTGTCAAACGCAATTTTAGTAGATTTCAGTATGCAGTGCCTCAAATGTGGGGAAATAGCGACTTTTGGCACTCTAACAATCAGAACACTGAATTGTATCTATCTAGCTATTCAGGACAATGCACATATATATCTAAAGCTAGAAATGACTATTCTATACCTTTTGTTATTGACTCTAATCTAACTATGCCTGACATTTGCAGCATAAGTCCTGCAAATGAATATTATACTGATGAAGGTTATAGAGTGGTATACAAAAAAGTTGATGAGCTAGAAGTCAAAGTTGGAACAATTAAGCAGCATTTAGATTGCCCATTGATAAACAACGTAACGGTGGAAGATAATCTCTGTGATGGCATGAATTCTAATGCTCTGCTTAAGAACAAATTAATAGTCAATGTGACCATGAAAAGATATTACTCAAACTACAAAGATGAATACAGGCAAGCCCTAAAATCGAAAGAAGGTGGGTTTGATAGTAAACCATTAGTGGATTTTTACCTAAACGTGCTCAAAGAACTTAAAGTAGAAATTGATGATTATGATTACAATCTAGAAGAAATCAAACCAGATATAGAATTCATCACTATAGATGGTGGAACAGCAGAAGCATTTAGAATAGAAAGAGAATACACTACTCCAGAAGACATCTCTGCATATGAGGTAGACCATGAAATGTCAGAAGACACTAGAGTTGGCATTCTAACAGTTCACTCAAACCTAATTAGTTTGTTTTGTAAGATTGTGTCAGGAAACATTACAAAGAACATGATAAGTGAAGTTATATACTTGTTTCTTAAAAATTATGAGATAGCACAACAGTTAAAATGCGCATTTACTCCTGAGCATTGGGAAGATGACACACCTATCCATGATGAATTGGTAGTAATAGCTGAAAATCCCATGCCTATCAATGATTTTGAAGTGTACACATTTATTACAGGCAATGGCCTTGACAGATTGCCGGTAGTTTCAAGTTTTGACTGCAGAAATCTACTAATGCAAAAAAATTATCTAATTAAGAATGAGTCATCCCACATATTGTGCGAGAAGATAGTAAGAGAAGTGATGACTATGGTACATGGCAATGAATATGAAGATGTGAACCAACAAGTGATGCAGCTCTTCATGAACAGAGTATAAACACTAACTTTTAAAGCTGCATTATGTGTTATATTTAGTATATATTGATATTTTGTAAAATATGTTATTAAGTATAACACATAGTTTAAACCCTAGCATGCTGCTACGAAAAAAAAAAAAAAAAAAAAAAAAAAAAAGAACTTCAATCATTTCTTGGCTTATGTAATTTTTATCGACGTTTCCAAAAGAACTATGCAGAGGCAACGGTGACATTTAAGCATAATTTAAGTAGCAAAAATAAGTGGAGATGGGGACCAGAAGAAGAACAAGCTTTTCAGGAGATTAAAGAAAAATTCTTGCAGAATGTCATGTTGGCACACCCGGATTTTAAGAAACCTTTCATTATAACATGTGATGCCAGTGGGTATGCGCTTGGAAGTGTATTGTCACAAATTAATGATGAAGGTGAAGATGAGGTGCTAAGTTTTGCTAGTAAGACTCTCAACAAACAAGAAGTTAATTACAGTACGACGGAAAAGGAACTACTCAGTGTTATTTTTTCATGTATAAAATTTCGTGAATATATACTTGGAAAGGAACTGATTGTGAGAACCGATCACAGAGCTATAACGTTTCTCAGGTCATGTAAATTGCCGGCTGGAAGATTGACACGTTGGTCATTATTATTAGCAGCCTATGATATAAAATGGGAATACATAAAAGGCACAGAGAACAAAGTGGCTGATTGCTTGTCAAGAGAAAATGCAGAAATTGCACAACAACTAGTAGAGCATAGAACCTATGAGGTATATCAGTTGAAATTTGACAATACAGACTTGAGAAAGAAACTAAAGAACATAAAAGAGTTTCAGTCCAACGATGAAATGTGCAAATCAATTATCCAATCCATTCAACAGGGAGAAGAGTCTGTTGGAAGACATCACACTCTTAATAACGGAATTTTGTTCAGCAGAATAGACTACAAACAAGAAAATTGGAAGTTATGTATTCCTGCTAGTCTAGAAGAAGAACTTATTATCGAATATCACAAGATTTTAGGACACACAGGTGTGAACAAAATTTATCAAGCATTAAAAGAGTCTTGTTACTTCAAGAAAATGTATAAAAAAATCTACACATTAGTAACAACATGTGATTTGTGTCAGAAGGCAAAACCTACAAATAAGAAAGAGGCTGGACTTATGAAGTGTATAATACCAGATAGAAAATTACATCAAGTGTTTGCCGACGTTTGTGGACCTTTACCAAAAGCAAGATTTGGAAATGAATATATATTCATTATGCATGATGCTTTCACCAAGTATACTAAGCTATACACAGTGAGGCGATCTACAGCAAAGCAACTACTAGTTAAAGTACGACAATTTGTTGAAGACGTTGGTGTTCCAGAGTATCTGATCACTGATCATGGCACATATTTTGTGGGACGAGTGTGGACAGAAGAAATGAAACGTCTGAACATAAAAAATCGTTTAACTTCGGTGTGGCATCCAAAAAGTAATGTTAGCGAGAGAGGACTGAAAGAAATGGTGACGCTTCTCAGAATAATGTGTCATGAAAAACACAGCAGGTGGTATGATAATTTAAGTAGAGTAGAGGAGATCATGAACAATATCTATCATGAGAGTATAGGAATGACTCCAATTGAAGCTATGTTTGGAAGGAAACCCAATCGTCCATTGGAAGAAATGATACAGTATCCAGAAAATGATTCAACAGAGACGTCAGAGTCGCAACAAACCGTCATTATAAGAAGTAGATTAGAAGAGATGGCACAAAAACGTAAGAGACGGCATGACAAGAACATAATCAAGCCAGTCGAATACCAAGAGGGAGACCTCGTCCTTCTAAAGAAGACAAATTTATCAAATAAGGAAGACAAAATAATTTCGAAATTATGTTTGAAATATGAGGGTCCGTATTGTGTAGCTTTCAAGAAAGCAGAAAACTGTTACACTATTCACACTAGAGCCGGCGAGTTAGTTGGATCTTATAATGTGGAGCGACTGAAACGGTACAAGGAGAGACTACCAGTCAATGAAATTCTGTGTAAATAGTGATGATCATGTGTAGATTTAGTGTTGAGAGGGATTTGCACAAATGGTGGATTGAGTAGCTATTTGTGTATTGAACTTTTCAACACAACATAAAATATCATGTTAATAAAAAAAAAAAAAAAAAAAAAAAAAAAAACATTATTAGAAGACGTAGTCAAGCGGCTACCTCTATGACCTACATAAAGAAGGAGATGAAGGGGAAAAGTTGTGTGAGGTGACTGGGTTCCCTGTAATATAAATGCTGTATAAATTATAATTATATATATACAGGGTGGGGGAAATGTTTGGAAACGGCTTAATATTTCATATACAAAGGTGATTTTGCGGTAGGTATGATTGAGGATCCTACTCAAATTGAAAATACTATTTTACTGTGACTTTAAAAATCTGGTCCGCCATCTTGGAACCGCCATTTTGAATGTAACTTTTTTTTTTTAAATAGGAAGGGGGTCATGCGATACATGATTTCAATGCGGAATTTTAAGACAAAATGAATGCCGAAAACCGCACATCGATATGTCAACCCGTTTCGGAGATATTTACATTATTAATCGATACCATGAAAAGCAGAAATGAAATAAATAAGTACATTAAAATCTTACCTATCAAATTTTTTGTTAATAGTGTTTGCTAATAAACATTAAAACCCAATTATTTTAATAAATGTTCAAACTGTTTTCCTTCAGCTGTTTGACAATGTGCTAATCTTAAATAATAGCCATCAAGCACATTTTGAATCATTTCGCGTGGAATTCTGTTAGCCACTTCAGTTATACATTCTCTCAGTTCATTAATTGTTGCTGGTTTCTTTTTGTACACATTGTCTTTCATGTAGCCCCAAAAGAAATAATCAAGTGGAGAGAGGTCAGGTGACCTAGCGGGCCACTCTATTGCACCTCTACGACCTATCCAGCGTTGGGGAAATGTTTGGTTCAATATATCCCGCACTCCTAATGCATAATGAGGGGGCGCCCCATCTTGTTGAAACCACAAGTTATGTAACTCTTGTCCGTTGATGTTCTGGATGGCTGGAACGATCAAATTTATTAACATGTTCTCGTAAATGGCACCTGTTAAATTATTCTCGATAATAAATGGTCCTACAATGTGACCATTTACCATACCAGCCCATACGTTTAATTTTTCAGGATACTGTGTATGACCCTCCTTCATCCAGTATGGGTTGACATCGGTCCAGAAACGATAGTTTTGCTTATTTACATTGCCGTTAAGCATGAACGTAGCTTCATCCGAAAATACTACATTATTAAAGAAGTTTGGATCATTGTCATACTTGTTCATCATTATGTCACAAAACTCTACCCGGCGGTCGAAATCATCCTCATTCAGTTCTTGTAATACATGAAGCTTAAACGGATGGAAATGAGATTCCTTAAGAACTTTTCTGACAGAACGAGTAGACATACCATGTTCCTTGGCAACGCTTCTAGTTGATGTATGCGGATCTTCAACAAATGATTGCATTACCTCTAAAGATTTTTCATTGTTGGTGGCAGTATTTGTTCTTCCAGTGCGAGCACGATCAGTCACTTTGCCCGTTTCTTGAAACCGCTTTACTGTCTTAAAAACAACACTTTTACTAATTGGATTTCTGTTGGGAAATGTTTCGTTAAATAAATCAGAAACTTCTTGGTAAGACCGTACTCTATCTCCATAGCCGCGCATCATTAACAAAGTTATTCTCTCGGTTTCATTTAAAAATGCCATTGCGAACGACTTTAAACACACTCACTACTTCATGATTGAAAAAGAATTCATTAAATCAGTTGGATTATTACAGATGATTTTAGGTTGATATCATGATTATTGTTGATATTATGATATCCAGAGTCAGATGTTCATCACGCGAAATGATTCAAAATGTGCTTGATGGCTATTATTTAAGATTAGCACAATGTCAAACAGCTGAAGGAAAACAGTTTGAACATTTATTAAAATAATTGGGTTTTAATGTTTATTAGCAAACACTATTAACAAAAAATTTGATAGGTAAGATTTTAATGTACTTATTTATTTCATTTCTGCTTTTCATGGTATCGATTAATAATGTAAATATCTCCGAAACGGGTTGACATATCGATGTGCGGTTTTCGGCATTCATTTTGTCTTAAAATTCCGTATTGAAATCATGTATCGCATGACCCCCTTCCTATTTAAAAAAAAAAAAGTTACATTCAAAATGGCGGTTCCAAGATGGCGGACCAGATTTTTAAAGTCACAGTAAAATAGTATTTTCAATTTGAGTAGGATCTTCAATCATACCTACCGCAAAATCACCTTTGTATATGAAATATTAAGCCGTTTCCAAACATTTCCCCCACCCTGTATATATCAATGTAGCTAGGAATTCCATTAGAATAAGTTTCGATTTTAAGGGACTATCAAGGTTATTATTCACTGTAAACTCAAATGCAAAATCATACTCCAAATAATTTTATTATATTTCCTCACTTTTTAGGATATGCAGAGTGCCAACCTTTATTTTTTTGTATCGCAAAACTAAACTCATACTTCTTTTAGTATTTGCTCTTGAAGGGGGGGTTTTGAGCCGACGACATAAGTTAAACATTTTCTCAAACCCACGTTTTCATAGAAATCCATAAAGGGCAAGATGCTTCAAAAGTTTTAAAAATAAAGAGGGTCTGGGAATTTCAAGGAAGAAGGTGTTTGATGAAGGACTGGCCAGACAAATTTGGAAATACGATTTCGTGCAGGTGTGCATTTGTATTGATGCTTTATTATTGTGATGTGGAACTGGCATCAAAAATAACTTTTTCCTGAAATCCCAATACAGCTGAGACTCCAAACAATAGACGTTACCTATAGTGGCCTAAAATGGAATTCCCATAACTGATTGAATGTCTTAGTACTAACTGCATGTATATATAGTTGAGTAGAAATAGATAATGTAGAACTAACCGTGTAATATAGATATAGTATTAACTTTACTAATATATAGATATGTTGGAATGTTGCATGCTTATTAATAATTAACCACTAATGATAAATCTAATAAAAAAAGCGCTTATTGACAAAGATTAAAGTTAAATTGAAATTTCAATTGGATAAATAAACTATAGAGATTTTTCAACCTGACACTTGATAAATTTATTGTATCCATATTCATAAATTTATATATATTTGTATTGATAAATTTTATTATTTTGGCATGTGATAGGTAATATAGGCATACCTAAGATTGATAAACTGTATCAAGTTTTCCTTAAAAAGGTGATCACCGAAAATTTCTGTTATATTATTCAAACAAATTAAATAATATTTCTGAAGCCATGAATGAATTTTAAATATAATTAATGCCGGTTTTATTGAAATCTAGTCTCAATCATTAAAACTATTGAATATTTATTGTTCTAGATAATAATGCTCTTTTATGTATTTACTAATATATTTCATGTAATTAAATTAAACACATAGATTTTAATATACAGATGAAAATGTGAGAATATGTTAAGATTCAAAGCTACTGTTATTATTATTAATTTTCATTTAATTATTCATTAGGTGTTAAATATTACTTGATTACTTCAAATTCTGATAAATATTTTCCAGAGGTATTTTTTTATATTATTGATTGTTAATAAACTTCGCTATTGAAAATAATTATTGAAATTAATTGTACTTCAGATTTTTTCATGGGAGCCATAATTTTAAAATTTTGTAAAAAAAAAAAAACACAAATACAAACAGAACAATGACTCAACAGTAATTTTAAATTAACAGTTAAATTCTATCTTCCATTATTATTTGTAAGCTGGACCTGACTGTGGGCGAGGCACAGGAGTGATGGTAGGGGGAGGTATGGTGGTGGCAAGAGTAATATATAAGAGGGAGCAACCCTTGGCTCGCTCTCTTTTTGGAATCGTGAGTGAGTAGTGACAAGGAGGTGAAGTGACACCAGAGGCACCATAATTCAATATCTCATAGGGAGTTGAATGGTAAAGCATATATCATAATTATTATTTTAACATATTATTTTCAACTTATAACAAATTTTTCTGCCACACCACCTCTATAGCCCCAAATAGCCATCAAATTTACAATCAGCTCAGTTTCCAGCCGTTTTTCTTTTATTTGCCAACAATTATTAATGTAGACACAGATTCAATTCTTTCTTTTTTTTCAAAGTTCTTCTATTCTGTTTTAAATACTATCTCTTCTATTAATTCCAAACACAAAACACATTTATTTTTGTGAGGCTACCCATTTTAATTTCCTGTAAGTTTATTTATAATTCAAAGATTCAAAGTAAAGCTTTATATCACTTTAATTTGTATAAAGTCGGTAGTAATTTTATTTCTAAGTATTAACCTGATTATTAATCTGATTATTTTTTCAAGATTTCAATTTATGTTCACATTTGCATTTTATTATTGTAAATAAATTTAAAGTTAAAAGGTCCTGTTTTCTTTCACTTATCTCCCCTATCTACGCCCCTGAGACCCCTGCTCTTTCTTTAAGTTTATTTATTTACCTTAATTGATTTATTTTTGTGAGACAGTGTGATTACTGGTTTGTGTTCAAGTGGACAAGAGGAGTTCTGAGCCTTTGCTAGCTTCTCCCCATTTGAATACAAAACAGTGTCATTACTGATAGTGTTTGGTTGCTGACACAGGTCGTTGCCAGTAACTGATCACTTAGGCTTAAGGTTTATTTTGTAGGTTATTATATTTATTATATGTGTTATAGTTGTATAATTATTCTTTTATCAATCTAAAAGATTGATTGGCGCTGGGCAAAACATAAAAAAAATATATATATATAGAGTAGGGAACTGGGAAAATCACCCAGTGCACATAAATAGCAACAAAGATAAATAGGGAATTAGTTCAAAATGGCGCCCATTTGCCGCAGCACGCAAGGGTAATACAACTATTGAAACCAACTTACCGGTTCTTTAGCTTAACTTAATAAATACGAAATCAAAATGAATCAGAGCAAAATGAAGACTTACTTGGGGAGAAGGGATAGAGATCTGAGAGACTTACGAGAACAGTCGAAAATAGAAATGGCACCAGTCACACAATTAGAGAAAAGTATCTCTTTAAGCCACGCAAAATATGTTCAATTGGAAGAAGAAGGAACAAAAATAGATGTTGACACTGCAGTCAATGATTATTTGAACTTGAGGGAAAACAGACATGATTTGTGGGCGGAAGCATTGAGTGCTATGTCTATTGATAAGAAGCAGTTCAATGACATCAAGCTTAAGACATTCTGTGCTGAATTGAGAGAAGGGGGAAAAGTGATCAAAGAACCACCAGGTTCAATAATGAATCAAACTCCAGATATTTTGATGTATTCAAAAGATATGAACTGTGTCGTACTGGGTGATATAGCCATTGCTGACAATGTAGAACTCAGGAACAAACAGAAATATGTCAAATATAAGAAAATAATGGACTTTTTTGAAGAAAATGGTTTTCAAGTGATGTGGCTGCCATTGATAATAGATAGTAGGCTAAACAATGTTGAAGCTGCATTGAACAGGTTTTTTGAGTATGACATATGCAATAGATCATATCCAATAATCATGAAAGCAAGGAGGTTTTTTATTACCTGCATGAACACGATGAAAAGGACTAAGCAATCAGTGGAAGATGCTTCTTTATTTGAATATTATCTTTCAAAAAAGGACTCAAAATCGGAGACAGATGCTGTGTTTGAAATGCCGTCATTGGATGATCCACCAGAAATCAAGATCCAAGTCCCCACTTTATCGGAAAATATGTTAGGAAAGTGGATTAAAGAGGAGACAGAAAAAAAGTATGCTGAGGGGTACTTTGATAGTGATTACACTAAAACCGAAGAGGCATTCGAAGAACTCATTAATAACTATAAAGATAAAAGTCACACTAATAAGAAGTCAACATTGAAAACAATCCAGAAGTAGTAGAAACCAAGATAGTTAGGACAGCTATGACCCTGTCAATTTCACAAAATCAAGGTGTCAAGTTTGAAAACAAAGAAATGTTCAAAGGTCTAGAGAAAAGAAAGAAATATATAAATGTAGAAACGACAATGGAGGAGATAATGGATAAGTTTAAAGACACTGACTACAGTGTTTGCAGCATTGCTCATAGAGGGGACATATTCACAGCTATCAGACACATAATGCCCAAAAGCAAAAAAACTTCAAAAACCATTGAAAAGCTAGAAGAGCTGCCGTTCGAACCTGATAGATTGGAGATGGTTATAACCAGACCCAAGACACTGGACCAGTCACTTGGGCATCTAAAAGCACAGACTAGCACTTCAATATACAAATTGGCTGCCGATCATTATACACAATCAACTAGGAGACTAGCAATTAGTCAATCAATACAATCAAGCGGAAAAATTATCAAAGTTTCTGGGTTTCCTGCAACCACAATCAATGGAATGCTGGAACTGTTGAATGACATAGATAAACCAATTCTATTGAATGTGGAACACTTGAAAGTTGCATTTGTTGATGACTGCAATATCTCAGGTATATGCAAATCGATAGTTGACTCAGGGATTTTAATCCCAATCAACCCAGACAAAAGAAAGCTAATTAACAGAATGCCAAGGGTAGAAGACAAATTTACTACAATTTGCAAAATACAAAACGTCCTATTACAAATAGTTGATGAAGTTGAAAACACCAATCTAGTCAAACAACATGTTCTTTACCCTGAACCTATCGAAATTCTAAAAACTGATGCAGAATTGATTAAAAAAGATTTCATGCTTATTTCTCAAACTATGATGTGTGTTATGCTTGCAACTTAATCATGCAACAATATTTATACAGCATCAAATCTAGACTATGGATGCAACCTTATCTACGTTCAGACTCTGACCTCAACTTCCTATGTGACCTGTATGGCAAGACTGTAAATAGTACCGAATGTTATCGAGTGGACGTAGATTACACTACTACCAACAATAAAACTAAGGATTCTGAAATAGTTAATACTGTATACACAATCCAAGTACTAAATCAGCTGTACCCGGGATGCTTCAAAATTCAAAATATCAATGACTGCTCAGTCTTTGAAGTGTTGCAAGGTGTAGATTTTGCTACACTTGGCCTAGATGATCTATTAAAATATGGATTGATAATGCATGACTTATTTGGCATAAGAACTTACTTGGATCAATATGACAATAATAGGAAGTACAATCAAGAATACTTAGTCAGACAAGTCCGAAACAAGTCAACTGGTGTGTATGAAGGACCTTTTATATGTAGAGCCCAATATGGGAAGGCACTCATCCAGATACAAAGTGATGGGAAGAATGTATCCATAATGTCAAAGAACAATGATGTCAAAGACATATTAAATATTATGCAAATTTTTGTCAAACGCAATTTTAGTAGATTTCAGTATGCAGTGCCTCAAATGTGGGGAAATAGCGACTTTTGGCACTCTAACAATCAGAACACTGAATTGTATCTATCTAGCTATTCAGGACAATGCACATATATATCTAAAGCTAGAAATGACTATTCTATACCTTTTGTTATTGACTCTAATCTAACTATGCCTGACATTTGCAGCATAAGTCCTGCAAATGAATATTATACTGATGAAGGTTATAGAGTGGTATACAAAAAAGTTGATGAGCTAGAAGTCAAAGTTGGAACAATTAAGCAGCATTTAGATTGCCCATTGATAAACAATGTAACGGTGGAAGATAATCTCTGTGATGGCATGAATTCTAATGCTCTGCTTAAGAACAAATTAATAGTCAATGTGACCATGAAAAGATATTACTCAAACTACAAAGATGAATACAGGCAAGCCCTAAAATCGAAAGAAGGTGGGTTTGATAGTAAACCATTAGTGGATTTTTACCTAAACGTGCTCAAAGAACTTAAAGTAGAAATTGATGATTATGATTACAATCTAGAAGAAATCAAACCAGATATAGAATTCATCACTATAGATGGTGGAACAGCAGAAGCATTTAGAATAGAAAGAGAATACACTACTCCAGAAGACATCTCTGCATATGAGGTAGACCATGAAATGTCAGAAGACACTAGAGTTGGCATTCTAACAGTTCACTCAAACCTAATTAGTTTGTTTTGTAAGATTGTGTCAGGAAACATTACAAAGAACATGATAAGTGAAGTTATATACTTGTTTCTTAAAAATTATGAGATAGCACAACAGTTAAAATGCGCATTTACTCCTGAGCATTGGGAAGATGACACACCTATCCATGATGAATTGGTAGTAATAGCTGAAAATCCCATGCCTATCAATGATTTTGAAGTGTACACATTTATTACAGGCAATGGCCTTGACAGATTGCCGGTAGTTTCAAGTTTTGACTGCAGAAATCTACTAATGCAAAAAAATTATCTAATTAAGAATGAGTCATCCCACATATTGTGCGAGAAGATAGTAAGAGAAGTGATGACTATGGTACATGGCAATGAATATGAAGATGTGAACCAACAAGTGATGCAGCTCTTCATGAACAGAGTATAAACACTAACTTTTAAAGCTGCATTATGTGTTATATTTAGTATATATTGATATTTTGTAAAATATGTTATTAAGTATAACACATAGTTTAAACCCTAGCATGCTGCTACGAAAAAAAAAAAAAAAAAAAAAAAAAAAAAAAGAACTTCAATCATTTCTTGGCTTATGTAATTTTTATCGACGTTTCCAAAAGAACTATGCAGAGGCAACGGTGACATTTAAGCATAATTTAAGTAGCAAAAATAAGTGGAGATGGGGACCAGAAGAAGAACAAGCTTTTCAGGAGATTAAAGAAAAATTCTTGCAGAATGTCATGTTGGCACACCCGGATTTTAAGAAACCTTTCATTATAACATGTGATGCCAGTGGGTATGCGCTTGGAAGTGTATTGTCACAAATTAATGATGAAGGTGAAGATGAGGTGCTAAGTTTTGCTAGTAAGACTCTCAACAAACAAGAAGTTAATTACAGTACGACGGAAAAGGAACTACTCAGTGTTATTTTTTCATGTATAAAATTTCGTGAATATATACTTGGAAAGGAACTGATTGTGAGAACCGATCACAGAGCTATAACGTTTCTCAGGTCATGTAAATTGCCGGCTGGAAGATTGACACGTTGGTCATTATTATTAGCAGCCTATGATATAAAATGGGAATACATAAAAGGCACAGAGAACAAAGTGGCTGATTGCTTGTCAAGAGAAAATGCAGAAATTGCACAACAACTAGTAGAGCATAGAACCTATGAGGTATATCAGTTGAAATTTGACAATACAGACTTGAGAAAGAAACTAAAGAACATAAAAGAGTTTCAGTCCAACGATGAAATGTGCAAATCAATTATCCAATCCATTCAACAGGGAGAAGAGTCTGTTGGAAGACATCACACTCTTAATAACGGAATTTTGTTCAGCAGAATAGACTACAAACAAGAAAATTGGAAGTTATGTATTCCTGCTAGTCTAGAAGAAGAACTTATTATCGAATATCACAAGATTTTAGGACACACAGGTGTGAACAAAATTTATCAAGCATTAAAAGAGTCTTGTTACTTCAAGAAAATGTATAAAAAAATCTACACATTAGTAACAACATGTGATTTGTGTCAGAAGGCAAAACCTACAAATAAGAAAGAGGCTGGACTTATGAAGTGTATAATACCAGATAGAAAATTACATCAAGTGTTTGCCGACGTTTGTGGACCTTTACCAAAAGCAAGATTTGGAAATGAATATATATTCATTATGCATGATGCTTTCACCAAGTATACTAAGCTATACACAGTGAGGCGATCTACAGCAAAGCAACTACTAGTTAAAGTACGACAATTTGTTGAAGACGTTGGTGTTCCAGAGTATCTGATCACTGATCATGGCACATATTTTGTGGGACGAGTGTGGACAGAAGAAATGAAACGTCTGAACATAAAAAATCGTTTAACTTCGGTGTGGCATCCAAAAAGTAATGTTAGTGAGAGAGGACTGAAAGAAATGGTGACGCTTCTCAGAATAATGTGTCATGAAAAACACAGCAGGTGGTATGATAATTTAAGTAGAGTAGAGGAGATCATGAACAATATCTATCATGAGAGTATAGGAATGACTCCAATTGAAGCTATGTTTGGAAGGAAACCCAATCGTCCATTGGAAGAAATGATACAGTATCCAGAAAATGATTCAACAGAGACGTCAGAGTCGCAACGAACCGTCATTATAAGAAGTAGATTAGAAGAGATGGCACAAAAACGTAAGAGACGGCATGACAAGAACATAATCAAGCCAGTCGAATACCAAGAGGGAGACCTCGTCCTTCTAAAGAAGACAAATTTATCAAATAAGGAAGACAAAATAATTTCGAAATTATGTTTGAAATATGAGGGTCCGTATTGTGTAGCTTTCAAGAAAGCAGAAAACTGTTACACTATTCACACTAGAGCCGGCGAGTTAGTTGGATCTTATAATGTGGAGCGACTGAAACGGTACAAGGAGAGACTACCAGTCAATGAAATTCTGTGTAAATAGTGATGATCATGTGTAGATTTAGTGTTGAGAGGGATTTGCACAAATGGTGGATTGAGTAGCTATTTGTGTATTGAACTTTTCAACACAACATAAAATATCATGTTAATAAAAAAAAAAAAAAAAAAAAAAAAAAAACATTATTAGAAGACGTAGTCAAGCGGCTACCTCTATGACCTACATAAAGAAGGAGATGAAGGGGAAAAGTTGTGTGAGGTGACTGGGTTCCCTGTAATATAAATGCTGTATAAATTATAATTATATATATATATATATATATATATATATATCAATGTAGCTAGGAATTCCATTAGAATAAGTTTCGATTTTAAGGGACTATCAAGGTTATTATTCACTGTAAACTCAAATGCAAAATCATACTCCAAATAATTTTATTATATTTCCTCACTTTTTAGGATATGCAGAGTGCCAACCTTTATTTTTTTGTATCGAAAAACTAAACTCATACTTCTTTTAGTATTTGCTCTTGAAGGGGGGGTTTTGAGCCGACGACATAAGTTAAACATTTTCTCAAACCCACGTTTTCATAGAAATCCATAAAGGGCAAGATGCTTCAAAAGTTTTAAAAATAAAGAGGGTCTGGGAATTTCAAGGAAGAAGGTGTTTGATGAAGGACTGGCCAGACAAATTTGGAAATACGATTTCGTGCAGGTGTGCATTTGTATTGATGCTTTATTATTGTGATGTGGAACTGGCATCAAAAATAACTTTTTCCTGAAATCCCAATACAGCTGAGACTCCAAACAATAGACGTTACCTATAGTGGCCTAAAATGGAATTCCCATAACTGATTGAATGTCTTAGTACTAACTGCATGTATATATAGTTGAGTAGAAATAGATAATGTAGAACTAACCGTGTAATATAGATATAGTATTAACTTTACTAATATATAGATATGTTGGAATGTTGCATGCTTATTAATAATTAACCACTAATGATAAATCTAATAAAAAAAGCGCTTATTGACAAAGATTAAAGTTAAATTGAAATTTCAATTGGATAAATAAACTATAGAGATTTTTCAACCTGACACTTGATAAATTTATTGTATCCATATTCATAAATTTATATATATTTGTATTGATAAATTTTATTATTTTGGCATGTGATAGGTAATATAGGCATACCTAAGATTGATAAACTGTATCAAGTTTTCCTTAAAAAGGTGATCACCGAAAATTTCTGTTATATTATTCAAACAAATTAAATAATATTTCTGAAGCCATGAATGAATTTTAAATATAATTAATGCCGGTTTTATTGAAATCTAGTCTCAATCATTAAAACTATTGAATATTTATTGTTCTAGATAATAATGCTCTTTTATGTATTTACTAATATATTTCATGTAATTAAATTAAACACATAGATTTTAATATACAGATGAAAATGTGAGAATATGTTAAGATTCAAAGCTACTGTTATTATTATTAATTTTCATTTAATTATTCATTAGGTGTTAAATATTACTTGATTACTTCAAATTCTGATAAATATTTTCCAGAGGTATTTTTTTTATATTATTGATTGTTAATAAACTTCGCTATTGAAAATAATTATTGAAATTAATTGTACTTCAGATTTTTTCATGGGAGCCATAATTTTAAAATTTTGTAAAAAAAAAACACAAATACAAACAGAACAATGACTCAACAGTAATTTTAAATTAACAGTTAAATTCTATCTTCCATTATTATTTGTAAGCTGGACCTGACTGTGGGCGAGGCACAGGAGTGATGGTAGGGGGAGGTATGGTGGTGGCAAGAGTAATATATAAGAGGGAGCAACCCTTGGCTCACTCTCTTTTTGGAATCGTGAGTGAGTAGTGACAAGGAGGTGAAGTGACACCAGAGGCACCATAATTCAATATCTCATAGGGAGTTGAATGGTAAAGCATATATCATAATTATTATTTTAACATATTATTTTCAACTTATAACAAATTTTTCTGCCACACCACCTCTATAGCCCCAAATAGCCATCAAATTTACAATCAGCTCAGTTTCCAGCCGTTTTTCTTTTATTTGCCAACAATTATTAATGTAGACACAGATTCAATTCTTTCTTTTTTTTCAAAGTTCTTCTATTCTGTTTTAAATACTATCTCTTCTATTAATTCCAAACACAAAACACATTTATTTTTGTGAGGCTACCCATTTTAATTTCCTGTAAGTTTATTTATAATTCAAAGATTCAAAGTAAAGCTTTATATCACTTTAATTTGTATAAAGTCGGTAGTAATTTTATTTCTAAGTATTAACTATTAATCTGATTATTTTTTCAAGATTTCAATTTATGTTCACATTTGCATTTTATTATTGTAAATAAATTTAAAGTTAAAAGGTCCTGTTTTCTTTCACTTATCTCCCCTATCTACGCCCCTGAGACCCCTGCTCTTTCTTTAAGTTTATTTATTTACCTTAATTGATTTATTTTTGTGAGACAGTGTGATTACTGGTTTGTGTTCAAGTGGACAAGAGGAGTTCTGAGCCTTTGCTAGCTTCTCCCCATTTGAATACAAAACAGTGTCATTACTGATAGTGTTTGGTTGCTGACACAGGTCGTTGCCAGTAACTGATCACTTAGGCTTAAGGTTTATTTTGTAGGTTATTATATTTATTATATGTGTTATAGTTGTATAATTATTCTTTTATCAATCTAAAAGATTGATTGGCGCCGGGCAAAACATAAAAAAAAAATATATATATATAGAGTAGGGAACTGGGAAAATCACCCAGTGCACATAAATAGCAACAAAGATAAATAGGGAATTAGTTCAAAATGGCGCCCATTTGCCGCAGCACGCAAGGGTAATACAACTATTGAAACCAACTTACCGGTTCTTTAGCTTAACTTAATAAATACGAAATCAAAATGAATCAGAGCAAAATGAAGACTTACTTGGGGAGAAGGGATAGAGATCTGAGAGACTTACGAGAACAGTCGAAAATAGAAATGGCACCAGTCACACAATTAGAGAAAAGTATCTCTTTAAGCCACGCAAAATATGTTCAATTGGAAGAAGAAGGAACAAAAATAGATGTTGACACTGCAGTCAATGATTATTTGAACTTGAGGGAAAACAGACATGATTTGTGGGCGGAAGCATTGAGTGCTATGTCTATTGATAAGAAGCAGTTCAATGACATCAAGCTTAAGACATTCTGTGCTGAATTGAGAGAAGGGGGAAAAGTGATCAAAGAACCACCAGGTTCAATAATGAATCAAACTCCAGATATTTTGATGTATTCAAAAGATATGAACTGTGTCGTACTGGGTGATATAGCCATTGCTGACAATGTAGAACTCAGGAACAAACAGAAATATGTCAAATATAAGAAAATAATGGACTTTTTTGAAGAAAATGGTTTTCAAGTGATGTGGCTGCCATTGATAATAGATAGTAGGCTAAACAATGTTGAAGCTGCATTGAACAGGTTTTTTGAGTATGACATATGCAATAGATCATATCCAATAATCATGAAAGCAAGGAGGTTTTTTATTACCTGCATGAACACGATGAAAAGGACTAAGCAATCAGTGGAAGATGCTTCTTTATTTGAATATTATCTTTCAAAAAAGGACTCAAAATCGGAGACAGATGCTGTGTTTGAAATGCCGTCATTGGATGATCCACCAGAAATCAAGATCCAAGTCCCCACTTTATCGGAAAATATGTTAGGAAAGTGGATTAAAGAGGAGACAGAAAAAAAGTATGCTGAGGGGTACTTTGATAGTGATTACACTAAAACCGAAGAGGCATTCAAAGAACTCATTAATAACTATAAAGATAAAAGTCACACTAATAAGAAGTCAACATTGAAAACAATCCAGAAGTAGTAGAAACCAAGATAGTTAGGACAGCTATGACCCTGTCAATTTCACAAAATCAAGGTGTCAAGTTTGAAAACAAAGAAATGTTCAAAGGTCTAGAGAAAAGAAAGAAATATATAAATGTAGAAACGACAATGGAGGAGATAATGGATAAGTTTAAAGACACTGACTACAGTGTTTGCAGCATTGCTCATAGAGGGGACATATTCACAGCTATCAGACACATAATGCCCAAAAGCAAAAAAACTTCAAAAACCATTGAAAAGCTAGAAGAGCTGCCGTTCGAACCTGATAGATTGGAGATGGTTATAACCAGACCCAAGACACTGGACCAGTCACTTGGGCATCTAAAAGCACAGACTAGCACTTCAATATACAAATTGGCTGCCGATCATTATACACAATCAACTAGGAGACTAGCAATTAGTCAATCAATACAATCAAGCGGAAAAATTATCAAAGTTTCTGGGTTTCCTGCAACCACAATCAATGGAATGCTGGAACTGTTGAATGACATAGATAAACCAATTCTATTGAATGTGGAACACTTGAAAGTTGCATTTGTTGATGACTGCAATATCTCAGGTATATGCAAATCGATAGTTGACTCAGGGATTTTAGGTTACAGTGTTTGCAGCATTGCTCATAGAGGGGACATATTCACAGCTATCAGACACATAATGCCCAAAAGCAAAAAAACTTCAAAAACCATTGAAAAGCTAGAAGAGCTGCCGTTCGAACCTGATAGATTGGAGATGGTTATAACCAGACCCAAGACACTGGACCAGTCACTTGGGCATCTAAAAGCACAGACTAGCACTTCAATATACAAATTGGCTGCCGATCATTATACACAATCAACTAGGAGACTAGCAATTAGTCAATCAATACAATCAAGCGGAAAAATTATCAAAGTTTCTGGGTTTCCTGCAACCACAATCAATGGAATGCTGGAACTGTTGAATGACATAGATAAACCAATTCTATTGAATGTGGAACACTTGAAAGTTGCATTTGTTGATGACTGCAATATCTCAGGTATATGCAAATCGATAGTTGACTCAGGGATTTTAATCCCAATCAACCCAGACAAAAGAAAGCTAATTAACAGAATGCCAAGGGTAGAAGACAAATTTACTACAATTTGCAAAATACAAAACGTCCTATTACAAATAGTTGATGAAGTTGAAAACACCAATCTAGTCAAACAACATGTTCTTTACCCTGAACCTATCGAAATTCTAAAAACTGATGCAGAATTGATTAAAAAAGATTTCATGCTTATTTCTCAAACTATGATGTGCGTTATGCTTGCAACTTAATCATGCAACAATATTTATACAGCATCAAATCTAGACTATGGATGCAACCTTATCTACGTTCAGACTCTGACCTCAACTTCCTATGTGACCTGTATGGCAAGACTGTAAATAGTACCGAATGTTATCGAGTGGACGTAGATTACACTAATACCAACAATAAAACTAAGGATTCTGAAATAGTTAATACTGTATACACAATCCAAGTACTAAATCAGCTGTACCCGGGATGCTTCAAAATTCAAAATATCAATGACTGCTCAGTCTTTGAAGTGTTGCAAGGTGTAGATTTTGCTACACTTGGCCTAGATGATCTATTAAAATATGGATTGATAATGCATGACTTATTTGGCATAAGAACTTACTTGGATCAATATGACAATAATAGGAAGTACAATCAAGAATACTTAGTCAGACAAGTCCGAAACAAGTCAACTGGTGTGTATGAAGGACCTTTTATATGTAGAGCCCAATATGGGAAGGCACTCATCCAGATACAAAGTGATGGGAAGAATGTATCCATAATGTCAAAGAACAATGATGTCAAAGACATATTAAATATTATGCAAATTTTTGTCAAACGCAATTTTAGTAGATTTCAGTATGCAGTGCCTCAAATGTGGGGAAATAGCGACTTTTGGCACTCTAACAATCAGAACACTGAATTGTATCTATCTAGCTATTCAGGACAATGCACATATATATCTAAAGCTAGAAATGACTATTCTATACCTTTTGTTATTGACTCTAATCTAACTATGCCTGACATTTGCAGCATAAGTCCTGCAAATGAATATTATACTGATGAAGGTTATAGAGTGGTATACAAAAAAGTTGATGAGCTAGAAGTCAAAGTTGGAACAATTAAGCAGCATTTAGATTGCCCATTGATAAACAACGTAACGGTGGAAGATAATCTCTGTGATGGCATGAATTCTAATGCTCTGCTTAAGAACAAATTAATAGTCAATGTGACCATGAAAAGATATTACTCAAACTACAAAGATGAATACAGGCAAGCCCTAAAATCGAAAGAAGGTGGGTTTGATAGTAAACCATTAGTGGATTTTTACCTAAACGTGCTCAAAGAACTTAAAGTAGAAATTGATGATTATGATTACAATCTAGAAGAAATCAAACCAGATATAGAATTCATCACTATAGATGGTGGAACAGCAGAAGCATTTAGAATAGAAAGAGAATACACTACTCCAGAAGACATCTCTGCATATGAGGTAGACCATGAAATGTCAGAAGACACTAGAGTTGGCATTCTAACAGTTCACTCAAACCTAATTAGTTTGTTTTGTAAGATTGTGTCAGGAAACATTACAAAGAACATGATAAGTGAAGTTATATACTTGTTTCTTAAAAATTATGAGATAGCACAACAGTTAAAATGCGCATTTACTCCTGAGCATTGGGAAGATGACACACCTATCCATGATGAATTGGTAGTAATAGCTGAAAATCCCATGCCTATCAATGATTTTGAAGTGTACACATTTATTACAGGCAATGGCCTTGACAGATTGCCGGTAGTTTCAAGTTTTGACTGCAGAAATCTACTAATGCAAAAAAATTATCTAATTAAGAATGAGTCATCCCACATATTGTGCGAGAAGATAGTAAGAGAAGTGATGACTATGGTACATGGCAATGAATATGAAGATGTGAACCAACAAGTGATGCAGCTCTTCATGAACAGAGTATAAACACTAACTTTTAAAGCTGCATTATGTGTTATATTTAGTATATATTGATATTTTGTAAAATATGTTATTAAGTATAACACATAGTTTAAACCCTAGCATGCTGCTACGAAAAAAAAAAAAAAAAAAAAAAAAAAAAAGAACTTCAATCATTTCTTGGCTTATGTAATTTTTATCGACGTTTCCAAAAGAACTATGCAGAGGCAACGGTGACATTTAAGCATAATTTAAGTAGCAAAAATAAGTGGAGATGGGGACCAGAAGAAGAACAAGCTTTTCAGGAGATTAAAGAAAAATTCTTGCAGAATGTCATGTTGGCACACCCGGATTTTAAGAAACCTTTCATTATAACATGTGATGCCAGTGGGTATGCGCTTGGAAGTGTATTGTCACAAATTAATGATGAAGGTGAAGATGAGGTGCTAAGTTTTGCTAGTAAGACTCTCAACAAACAAGAAGTTAATTACAGTACGACGGAAAAGGAACTACTCAGTGTTATTTTTTCATGTATAAAATTTCGTGAATATATACTTGGAAAGGAACTGATTGTGAGAACCGATCACAGAGCTATAACGTTTCTCAGGTCATGTAAATTGCCGGCTGGAAGATTGACACGTTGGTCATTATTATTAGCAGCCTATGATATAAAATGGGAATACATAAAAGGCACAGAGAACAAAGTGGCTGATTGCTTGTCAAGAGAAAATGCAGAAATTGCACAACAACTAGTAGAGCATAGAACCTATGAGGTATATCAGTTGAAATTTGACAATACAGACTTGAGAAAGAAACTAAAGAACATAAAAGAGTTTCAGTCCAACGATGAAATGTGCAAATCAATTATCCAATCCATTCAACAGGGAGAAGAGTCTGTTGGAAGACATCACACTCTTAATAACGGAATTTTGTTCAGCAGAATAGACTACAAACAAGAAAATTGGAAGTTATGTATTCCTGCTAGTCTAGAAGAAGAACTTATTATCGAATATCACAAGATTTTAGGACACACAGGTGTGAACAAAATTTATCAAGCATTAAAAGAGTCTTGTTACTTCAAGAAAATGTATAAAAAAATCTACACATTAGTAACAACATGTGATTTGTGTCAGAAGGCAAAACCTACAAATAAGAAAGAGGCTGGACTTATGAAGTGTATAATACCAGATAGAAAATTACATCAAGTGTTTGCCGACGTTTGTGGACCTTTACCAAAAGCAAGATTTGGAAATGAATATATATTCATTATGCATGATGCTTTCACCAAGTATACTAAGCTATACACAGTGAGGCGATCTACAGCAAAGCAACTACTAGTTAAAGTACGACAATTTGTTGAAGACGTTGGTGTTCCAGAGTATCTGATCACTGATCATGGCACATATTTTGTGGGACGAGTGTGGACAGAAGAAATGAAACGTCTGAACATAAAAAATCGTTTAACTTCGGTGTGGCATCCAAAAAGTAATGTTAGCGAGAGAGGACTGAAAGAAATGGTGACGCTTCTCAGAATAATGTGTCATGAAAAACACAGCAGGTGGTATGATAATTTAAGTAGAGTAGAGGAGATCATGAACAATATCTATCATGAGAGTATAGGAATGACTCCAATTGAAGCTATGTTTGGAAGGAAACCCAATCGTCCATTGGAAGAAATGATACAGTATCCAGAAAATGATTCAACAGAGACGTCAGAGTCGCAACGAACCGTCATTATAAGAAGTAGATTAGAAGAGATGGCACAAAAACGTAAGAGACGGCATGACAAGAACATAATCAAGCCAGTCGAATACCAAGAGGGAGACCTCGTCCTTCTAAAGAAGACAAATTTATCAAATAAGGAAGACAAAATAATTTCGAAATTATGTTTGAAATATGAGGGTCCGTATTGTGTAGCTTTCAAGAAAGCAGAAAACTGTTACACTATTCACACTAGAGCCGGCGAGTTAGTTGGATCTTATAATGTGGAGCGACTGAAACGGTACAAGGAGAGACTACCAGTCAATGAAATTCTGTGTAAATAGTGATGATCATGTGTAGATTTAGTGTTGAGAGGGATTTGCACAAATGGTGGATTGAGTAGCTATTTGTGTATTGAACTTTTCAACACAACATAAAATATCATGTTAATAAAAAAAAAAAAAAAAAAAAAAAAAAAAAACATTATTAGAAGACGTAGTCAAGCGGCTACCTCTATGACCTACATAAAGAAGGAGATGAAGGGGAAAAGTTGTGTGAGGTGACTGGGTTCCCTGTAATATAAATGCTGTATAAATTATAATTATATATATATATATATATATATATATATATATATCAATGTAGCTAGGAATTCCATTAGAATAAGTTTCGATTTTAAGGGACTATCAAGGTTATTATTCACTGTAAACTCAAATGCAAAATCATACTCCAAATAATTTTATTATATTTCCTCACTTTTTAGGATATGCAGAGTGCCAACCTTTATTTTTTTGTATCGAAAAACTAAACTCATACTTCTTTTAGTATTTGCTCTTGAAGGGGGGGTTTTGAGCCGACGACATAAGTTAAACATTTTCTCAAACCCACGTTTTCATAGAAATCCATAAAGGGCAAGATGCTTCAAAAGTTTTAAAAATAAAGAGGGTCTGGGAATTTCAAGGAAGAAGGTGTTTGATGAAGGACTGGCCAGACAAATTTGGAAATACGATTTCGTGCAGGTGTGCATTTGTATTGATGCTTTATTATTGTGATGTGGAACTGGCATCAAAAATAACTTTTTCCTGAAATCCCAATACAGCTGAGACTCCAAACAATAGACGTTACCTATAGTGGCCTAAAATGGAATTCCCATAACTGATTGAATGTCTTAGTACTAACTGCATGTATATATAGTTGAGTAGAAATAGATAATGTAGAACTAACCGTGTAATATAGATATAGTATTAACTTTACTAATATATAGATATGTTGGAATGTTGCATGCTTATTAATAATTAACCACTAATGATAAATCTAATAAAAAAAGCGCTTATTGACAAAGATTAAAGTTAAATTGAAATTTCAATTGGATAAATAAACTATAGAGATTTTTCAACCTGACACTTGATAAATTTATTGTATCCATATTCATAAATTTATATATATTTGTATTGATAAATTTTATTATTTTGGCATGTGATAGGTAATATAGGCATACCTAAGATTGATAAACTGTATCAAGTTTTCCTTAAAAAGGTGATCACCGAAAATTTCTGTTATATTATTCAAACAAATTAAATAATATTTCTGAAGCCATGAATGAATTTTAAATATAATTAATGCCGGTTTTATTGAAATCTAGTCTCAATCATTAAAACTATTGAATATTTATTGTTCTAGATAATAATGCTCTTTTATGTATTTACTAATATATTTCATGTAATTAAATTAAACACATAGATTTTAATATACAGATGAAAATGTGAGAATATGTTAAGATTCAAAGCTACTGTTATTATTATTAATTTTCATTTAATTATTCATTAGGTGTTAAATATTACTTGATTACTTCAAATTCTGATAAATATTTTCCAGAGGTATTTTTTTTATATTATTGATTGTTAATAAACTTCGCTATTGAAAATAATTATTGAAATTAATTGTACTTCAGATTTTTTCATGGGAGCCATAATTTTAAAATTTTGTAAAAAAAAAACACAAATACAAACAGAACAATGACTCAACAGTAATTTTAAATTAACAGTTAAATTCTATCTTCCATTATTATTTGTAAGCTGGACCTGACTGTGGGCGAGGCACAGGAGTGATGGTAGGGGGAGGTATGGTGGTGGCAAGAGTAATATATAAGAGGGAGCAACCCTTGGCTCGCTCTCTTTTTGGAATCGTGAGTGAGTAGTGACAAGGAGGTGAAGTGACACCAGAGGCACCATAATTCAATATCTCATAGGGAGTTGAATGGTAAAGCATATATCATAATTATTATTTTAACATATTATTTTCAACTTATAACAAATTTTTCTGCCACACCACCTCTATAGCCCCAAATAGCCATCAAATTTACAATCAGCTCAGTTTCCAGCCGTTTTTCTTTTATTTGCCAACAATTATTAATGTAGACACAGATTCAATTCTTTCTTTTTTTTTCAAAGTTCTTCTATTCTGTTTTAAATACTATCTCTTCTATTAATTCCAAACACAAAACACATTTATTTTTGTGAGGCTACCCATTTTAATTTCCTGTAAGTTTATTTATAATTCAAAGATTCAAAGTAAAGCTTTATATCACTTTAATTTGTATAAAGTCGGTAGTAATTTTATTTCTAAGTATTAACTATTAATCTGATTATTTTTTCAAGATTTCAATTTATGTTCACATTTGCATTTTATTATTGTAAATAAATTTAAAGTTAAAAGGTCCTGTTTTCTTTCACTTATCTCCCCTATCTACGCCCCTGAGACCCCTGCTCTTTCTTTAAGTTTATTTATTTACCTTAATTGATTTATTTTTGTGAGACAGTGTGATTACTGGTTTGTGTTCAAGTGGACAAGAGGAGTTCTGAGCCTTTGCTAGCTTCTCCCCATTTGAATACAAAACAGTGTCATTACTGATAGTGTTTGGTTGCTGACACAGGTCGTTGCCAGTAACTGATCACTTAGGCTTAAGGTTTATTTTGTAGGTTATTATATTTATTATATGTGTTATAGTTGTATAATTATTCTTTTATCAATCTAAAAGATTGATTGGCGCCGGGCAAAACATAAAAAAAATATATATATATATAGAGTAGGGAACTGGGAAAATCACCCAGTGCACATAAATAGCAACAAAGATAAATAGGGAATTAGTTCAAAATCGTGGGCATTTGTGACATTGATCATAAAAGATCGACGGTCCTAAAATTTGAAAAAATATCTTTTGTTTCACGAAAAAAAAATGTTTTGTACCAAGGTCCTCGCTTGTCTGTAGTGGGTTTGTGCGGTCCTCGCTTCTACCGCTCAGTTTGTGTGGAGTGTATCCGACCGGAAAAGCGAGGACATTTTACAAACCTGTGTGTGTGTGTGTGTGTGTGTGTGTGTGTGTGTGTGTGTGTGTGTGTGTGCGTGTGTGTGGTGATTTTTTTTCCCCACCTTTATTATATAAAGTACCTGAAGATATTTTTTTTTTTTTAAAAAGCTCAATACATTTTTTGTTATGAATATTGCACAGGATTTGTTACATTTGTTGTATTTTTCATTGCTTTTTTTTCACAATTTTTAATCATTTATTTCTTTTTCTATTTCTTTTCTCAACAAGTTTGCTCATATGTATTTTTTCCTCAACTTTTATATTTATTATTTCTTTTTTTCTTCTTATCTCATGTATATATATGTATATATCTGTGTAAGTTAGAACTGTATGGGAGGGTTAAGTGTAAGAGAGGGCCGGCTGCGCCCTAACTTCGCCCTCCCAGGAAAATAATAAAGGTAGTCAATCAATCAATCAATCTGTGACATAGCATCTGCATGCATAAAGCTTGGAGCGCAGGCTGACATACTCGTAGGGGGCTCAACCTGCATATTCATCCTTGAATTTACCCAGTACCATCTTGTTTGTCTCAGAGTAGCATGGGTGGTTGGCTGGGTACTCTGATGTATCAAATACATCTCTCAACTTGTCCATATTCATGATATCCATATACATATCTTCAGTTTGGACATTGTAGAACAAGCTGTCAATGTCCTGGTATAACAGTTTGAGTCGGTTTCCATAAATAGGTTTCATCACATTGTAGTGAAACCCATACATTGGAATTTTGCTCACATCCAGTACAGTCAGTCCAATATATATTGGCTTGTCCAATACAACCTTGTCTTGATGGAGTGTCACAGCGCATATGTTGTCACCAAATATGATATGATCTTTGAATGTGAGACGTGCCACCAGTCTCTTCAACCTCCTCTCACAATTGACCAGCTCCATGTTCATTCTGTTCTTAACATTCTCCATTGTTTTGCCAAAGACTGCATTGTTCATTAGCTTGAAGAAATTCTTTTCAAATTTGTTTGCAGATTTCTGATGTAGTTGTGTTGAGTTGGATGTATGGAGCCAAAAGGTCTTCTTGCTGGAAAGAAATTCCATGGTGAACTTTGACAATTTTCAATCCATGATTCACAGCCTGTTTCAGGAGTCTATAATGACATACATACTCCTTGTAGTTCTGCAGCATTGTCATTAGCCTCACATATCCTGACTTGTGGATACTCAACATTGACTTCTAGGATGTATCCCATTCGCTGATTGTCTGGGATTCTATCTATGTGAGCAACCACTTCCTCCAATTCTTCTCAGCACATCCACCAAAATTTTTGGCAAGGTAGTGGGTTGCTCATAGCCCATCCATAGAGATTGTTGGCATCTGTGTACAGCAGGTAGGATATTGGTTTCTCTGGATCCAGCGGTGCACCTGTGTATTTGTTGTTGGCAACCAAATGGCAGTGGACACAAGTGGTTATTCCTCCTCGGATGCCTCTTTCAACAAACATGTACATATCATAATCACTGAGAAGTTCCAATTCCACTTGCTTGTATTTCAGTATGGCATCAAATGAGAATCCTGGTGCAGTGAAGTAGTTGGTGCAGTCAAGATTGTAGTTTTTTATACACATGTCCCTGAAACTTTCAAACACATCAGCCAGGAGTAAAACATCTGTCTTTAGATAAAGGTCATTGTAATTCCCTAGTGTTCTACATCCAAAATGTTGCCAGACCAGTTGTGCATGGGCATAGTCCTCATCACTGATTCCATGATCTGTCAGCCTGCTAAAGAATGCTTCCTTTGGCGGTAGGGAAGTTTCTTCCAGTTTCTCCCATGAATCACAATAATCATAAGGGAACACTCCTTTACATGTCACAAGATTGAGTCTTGTCTTGAAATGTTTAGCGGTATGTTTCAGTACATTTGGAATGTCCATGTCATTATGTGCAGACTTGTGCAAATTTGATACCAATGTATCCTAACTGTCTGGTGTGAATCTAAATGTATCTATGAATCTTAGGTGGAGTCAATTGGAAACGTGTTTGGTGAAGGAAATATACTTTCAGATGTGTGTGGAATGACTTTGATCCTATTCTTGTCAGCACCGAGTTGGGGAATGAGCAGATGTGTATCATAGTTGGATGAATTGTGCAAGAAAATTGGAATGAAGGTCTGATGCTGTCTTTCCATATTGCACAGATTGCACAGTGCATTTCTATAGAAACCAGTCATATGACAATGATCATACACTTTGTCTCTGCCAAACTTTTTACCACAAGCTTCACAGTGTGTAGCAGCATCATGTGCAGCTTGTTGTTGATTGGTGAGTGGCATCATTCTAATACCCAACTGGTCCATGGCATCAGCAATAGTTTTTGCATAGTGGCTGAGCTGACTCATGAAGTGTTCGGCTGCATTGTGACCTCTGTAGACAATTGGTTCCTGAGGTATGTAACTGCTCAGAGTCAGCCATAGAGGAAATTGTGTCTCATCTCTCACAAAGTACATGCAATAGCTCATTGCATTGTGATATTGTATCACCTTTGTCTGCTTCCCAATCCATCTCTCTGGAGCATCCCCCTCCACATCACGCTCTTCTAGGGCAGGTGTCTCCAGCAGACACTCAAAGTCTGCATACACTACAAGTGGCAGTCTGAACTTCCTCAAGTGCTTCTCAAACTTCAATGTTGGTGGTTTTCCATCTTTCAGCTGTGGCATGATCATCCTAGCCGTCTTGTTGTTGGCACAGTACAACAACTTCTCATGTTCTGCCATCCTTTGCTCACCATCTCTAGTGAGAGTGTAATGGGTGAAGCAGCATCTACAGATAATTATGCAATGCCCACTTTTTGTCAGCTGGGAACTCAGAAACCTCTCAAAATCTTTGATCCAGCAGTAGTGGGTGTTGATTTTCAGATCCTTGTCAACATCTTTAGCAGTCTCATCCTGCAGCAGATTGTTAGTCTCTGCACCATCATCTTCAACGGCCTCACCCAGTAGCAGAAGATTGAATTGCTCGATCTTCATGGTATTGGTGACTCATCTGGGGAAGATGTTATTATCAGAGTCGACTGCATACATGTTGACAGATACTGTAGGGTTATCCTTCTCAAACCTATCGATCTGGTTTATAGTTGTCAGGAAAGTGATGTCTTTGAAGTTATATTTCTCCTGAAGATTGAAGTTTCACTGGTTGACTCTTTGGGGATCTTTTCTTTGGACATGCTTAGGAAGGATCGCCCACATGAAGCACTTCTGGTCATCGTTCCTCAGATTCATGATGGTTTTCCTTGCAGCTAGCTTGGGCGGAGTAATGATGTATGAAGAGCCCCTGAGAGGAATATGCTTGCTGATCCTTATTAGTAGTCCATCAATCTGTAGCAGTGACCATCCACTGGATTTCCCTTTGAACATAGCCTCCTCTTCCAGCATCTTCTGGCAAGCCATCTCCAACTGATGAGGCAGCATGAGAATGGTGAACACTGCATAGTTCGGCATTTCAAAAGTGATGTCCTGCACCTCCTCCACCTCCTCGTTGTTCAGATCAAGGAAGCACTTATGATAAGTTGCCTCCAGCACCAAATTGAATTTCATTGCACCATGCTCCAGGATTTCTGCTTTCAGGGCGCTGTTGATCTTCCCCTCCAGGCTGTCCAGGAAGGACTGGAAATCCTTTTGAGGGCTTGTAGATCGCTGGTTGTTGAAGAACAAGGTTCAAAGATTGTTGTTGAATGCTCCCTCCAGCACAATGAAGTCATCACAGTTCTCCTGAGTCTGCTGGAAGCATCTACTCTTGTTAAGAGACATGGTAAGCTGGAATGAAACAATATGCATTAAGACATTGACAAAATAAAATTGTAAGATAGTTGTAGGTTTCCTGGAATGAAACAATTTGCATTGTAAGATAGTTTCTGAAATGGAACAATCACAATTTCAATCATTAGTTTTACAAGTGAACAGGCAAAGTGACCTGGAATGGAACAATATGCGTTAGACATTTTAAGATAGTTTCCTGAACAATATGTATTAGACATTGTCAATTGTAAGATAGTTTCCTGAAATGGAACAATATGCATTAGACATTGTAAGATAGTTTCCTGAAATGGAACAATATGTATTAGATAGTGGAAAACATTTACAAGTATTAATTGCAAAGAGTACTTACTTTGAAAGTTGATGAAGCTGGAGCACAAGAAGCACAAGACTGGTAGGCATAAGAAGCACAAGACTGGAGCACAAGAAGCACAAGACTGGAGCACAAGCACAGTAGTTGACTGTCTGGTGTGAGAGCAGTGTATGATAACTCCAACAGAAAACCTAGGTTATATACTCTAGCCAGTACCTCCCACCGCCCACCCCTCAACACCCGCCCCCACCCCCACCCTGGCCCGAATAGTCTACAATTTCCCACCATTTTTTTTTTTTTTTAATTTTTTTCAACACTTATGCAGAAACACCAGTCTCACAGACTGCCAGGGAATTTTTGTTTTGTCACAGTGGCTGTCCTGATTGTGTGGGAATTCCCTTCTGTGAGGTAGCTGCCTCCCCAACACTACCCAACATGACAAACTGGTTTTTACTCAGTTCCGCTGTGTTGCTTGGCTACAATTCACAATTTTTAAAAAGTTAGGCAGTCTGTCAGACAGTGTGTTTCTACTAGTGTGATCTGGACTTGTGAGACCAGTGTTTCTAGTGCCATTATATTCCTCATTTTATTACATTATTTTTTAATAATGTGGGTTTTGTGAACTTTGAGTGAATAATTATGTCACGACCACTTTGCCTGACTGACTCTGATTATTTTGATAAAATTCAAAGACTACTAAATAACTTCAATGATGATGAATTGGATGGATCAAGCTCAGAAGAAGTGGATGACTCTGATGAAGACCATGATTTTCTTCTACCTAATGCAGAAGTTCTACAAAAATCTACACTTACATCTTCCAGTGAGAGTGACCCTGGGGCTGGGACTGATGATGAACAAGAGGTTCCAAGAGAAGAATTGGAAGAAGTGAATATTTTGCCTGATCATCATATAGAAAGGATGAAAAAGCAAGAATTTGGACCTCCTAATGCCTGGAGCAGTAAAGCTCCTACAACTCAGGTTAGGGTGACTGAAAGAAATATTATTAGGACTGGTCTACCCGGTATTAGAGGGCAAGCTAGACTTTTGGGTAGTAACCCAACAAAGGCTGAAGTATGGAAACTACTTTTTGATGAGGACATAATAGCCCAAATAGTAGAAAATACAAATGTAAAGCTATGCAGTGTTTGAGAAAAGTTAGGGGAAAAGATGGGGAAGAGTAACTATAGGGATACAAACCATATTGAGATGAATGCCCTTATTGGTCTACTGATCATGTCATCAGTTCTCAAGTCTAATGACGAAAAGATAGCATCTTTATTTACAAAAGATACATGCAGCCAACCTGTGTTTTCAGCTACCTTGTCAGAAAAACGTTATGGGGTTCTTTTAGCTTGTTTGAGATTTGATGACTGCAATACTAGAGCAGAGAGAAAAGAAAATGACAAGGCTTCAGCAATATCTGAGATTTTCAATAAATTTATCTCAAACTCTCAGAGCATCTACTGTGTTTCATCAGAGACAACTGTTGATGAGATGTTGATCCCATTTAGAGGTAGATGTGGTTTCAAGGTTTATATGCCCAAGAAACCCAAGAAGTATGGGGTGAAGGTTATGTGCCTTGCAGATGCAAAAACATCATATTTGCTCAATGCTTACATTGACTCAGGAAAGGACAGTAATGGAGCAACTTTATCAGATAGTGAGAAGAAGCTAAGTGTTCCAACACAAGCATTGATTCGTGTTTGCAAACCAATTGAAGGGTCAAACCGAAATGTCACTGCAGATAATTGGTTTACATCTATTAAAGCAATTGATGAACTAGCAAAGAGAAAGCCCACATATGTTGGAACTGTGAGGAAGGACAAGAAAATGGTTCCAGAGGAATTTCTTCCATCTTCAAGGAGAGCAGTTGGGTCCACTTTGTATGGGTTCAGAGGTCAAGTAACCCTCATCAGTTTTGTTCCTAAGAAGAACAGAGCTGTATTGCTGGCATCCACTATGCACCATTCTGTACAAATGGACAAAACCAAGAAGAAGCCAGAGATTATTTGTTACTACAACAAACTAAAGTGTGGAGTGGATCTACTAGACATGAAGTGTGCTATCTTCACATGCAACAGAAAATCAAGACGATGGCCTCTTGCTGTATTTTACAGGATGCTGAACATTGTATGTGTTAACTCCTTCATAGCATACTTGAGTTACAAAGACAGCCCAATGATAAAGAGATTTGACTTCATCAAGCAATTGGGATATGAGTTGATCACACCACACCTCCAAAGAAGACTTCAAGAGACAGTGAACATACCAAAGGAGCTGAGAGTAAACATTGAAAATGTCTTGACAGCAGCAGCAACTAAGTCAGCGCAGAAATCATCAACAGCAACAGGTGGGTACAAATCAACATATTTCCATTGTTAGTAAATTAGTAAGCCCTAGATAGAGTGGTTAGAGTCAATGTGGGATATTAGAAAGAAATTACTTTCTAATGATAAGTCAAGCTAGTGTGCATTCACATGAGCAATAAACTATGTTGAATTTCCAGATAATTGTATAATCTATCTGATAATTTTAAATTAGAATGACTCATAATGAATTTGTAACTTTCAAATTGAAATCCAGCTAGCAAAAAGTTTGCTTCCAACAGGATTCTAACCCAGGACCATTAGCACTCCACAAAAACAGAATAGAATATTATTGAACAGCTTTTTACTCAATCTCACATCTATATATCTCTCTCCCTCTCTGATCTATCTTTACCTCATCTAAATCTCTCAATATCTCTATTACATCCTTTTATTTTGCTTGAAAGTATGAAGGTGTTCAATTTTTCAACAAACTTGATCTGTATAATGGTTCTAAGAACATGTGTCTCAAATTTGAAGTATTGATGTAAGCATTTGAGAGTTATTGTTGATCATACAAACAAAAATACATACATATACATACAGACAGATCAACAAAGCAGCAAGGCTCCAGTACATTGAATCAAAACTAAGAACCTGCTATGATTGTCCAATGAAAATGACTTACAATGACAATTCACATCAATATTTACAAGATTATTTACATTTATTTTTGGTCAAATTCGATATTTGTCACCTATATTAAATTTATTGGGGGTTTTCAGGAGCTGCCACAGCAACAAAGGTATTCTCAACCACTACCTACTGACAAACTTCCTGAATGCAAAACCTGCAGCTCATGTCCATACCAGAGGAAGAGGAAAACAGCTTACATGTGTGTAATGTGCAAAAAGGCACTATGCCTGGACTTTGACTGCAGTCGAAAGCTCTGTGTAAACTGTACCAGAGACATGTGCAAGAGAACTTATTCTTTTTTTCTCAATATATGTTTAAATGCCTACTACCAGTAGGCTCATGTTCTTTATTCATATACTTTAGACATATACTTTTTTAATATGTTATGATCATAATGTGTCATTTGAATTCAATACAATACTATTTTCTTTTAGAATTAGCATATTTTGTGTTATTGTGAATTTCATTCCCTCTGAAAGAGCTTTTGTGATAATTGCAGTCTGTGAGACCAAGTGTTTCCCTTAGCGTAATGGGAATCATGTTTCTGTATAAGTGTTAATTTTTTTTTCAAGGTCAAGGTCAATGCCAAGGTGTGCCAGCTCTGGCGCAATGTGCGCCAGTACTTGCCTTTTGTAACTACTATCGACATAAACCCCATATTTTAGATGACTTGAAAGCAGCAATACATAGAGAGCTGTTGTTGATCACTGAGGAGACACTAGAACAAGTATGGAGGAGCTTTCTGGACAGAATAGAAAATTGCCTCAGAGAGAAGGATGACACCTTCCTGAAATAATTTTTTCTGCATAAATATGATGGCAAACACACATAACTATGTAACATAAGTTGAATAAACATTATCTTGAAAAAGTAATATTGTTTTGTTATTTCTAAAATGTAAATGTTTCTCATGGTCACCCATTTTTTTAGAGTTGAACAATTTCACTCCATTTTTAAAAGCCAAGTATCATGTTTGCAACTTCATTGAAAATATATATATATATTTTTTTATATCTTGAATTTTATAGGCCTACTTCTTCATAATTTGAATAACTAATATAAAAAATACATTTTTCATATTAGTTAGAGGCCACAAGGTATAACATGGACCTTCAACTCCCACTACATGAGACCGAACACTGAAACTTTTAGGGTGGGGGTAAGTGTTTGGCCAGTTTGTTCTCGGCAGCCAATACCTTAGCTTCGAGTCCGGGTGTGTTTTATTGTCTGAAGTAAAAACATTGTCTCCGTTTGTGCTTCGAATTCAGTGCCAGGAAACAACGCACGCCGTTTTTGCATGTTGAATCCACAATGGATCACTCCAGTGATCAGAAGGTAGGCTACAAAAAAATGCTTCACAGCCACCTGTAGGGATTTGATATATAAAATTTATAATTCCATGAAAAAAGAAAAGAGTGAAGGACATATTCTACTCAATAATGTGTTAATAGACTTTCTACAGCCTCAGGGGTATCGATTTCTTCAATAAAAAGGATTGTTGGGGAAGGAAATACGGTTCAAGTACAGAGGGGGGAGTTTTACTACTCCAAGTAGGAAGAGGATGCCAAGAAGAAAATTGAAAACTAATTTGGATGACTTAGACAAAAGTGTGATATGGAGAACAATAAACAATTTTCACAAAGAGAAAGGTGAATGACCGACTATTAAATTTCTTTTGTCTGTTTTAAAAGAAAAAATTGATTTCAAAGGCAGCGAATGGTGTTCAAGATTAATTATAAGAAGTATGGGATTTTGTTGGAAGAAACCAGAAGACAATCGAAAACTAGTGATTGAAAAACATGAAATTCAAGAAAAGCGTGCAAGTTATTTGAAGACTTTAAAATACAGTAGTACCATGATAGAGGAAGGCCAATATATAGTTTACACTGATGAAACATATATTCATGCTTCCCGTACTTCTTCATACTCATGGGCAAGTGATTCAAAATCAAAATCGCCGGAATAGTCTGGACTTCATGCTCCAATTATTAAGGGGAGAACAGCAATTATTGTGCATGCTGGATATGAAAAAGGATTTATTAATGACACCTTATTAATATTAAAGTCTGGCCAAACTACTGGCGACTATCATAATCTACAATTACTTTTTTTTTTTTTTTTTTTTTTTTTTTTTTTTTTGAGGATGAAGCCCACATAGGTCTGAGACCTGTGCGTGGGTAATGGTTGGATGATGACTTGATAATGAAAGGTGGAAAACCTTCCCATTTAAAAAGCAATCATTTTGATCTCCAACTATGTAATTGAGCATCAAGGTTATTAAAAACAAGTTTGTTCCGCTTATTGCTAACTAGAAAAATGGCGAGTTTATGGCGTATTTCAGTTCAATAGCATTGCGTAACCCCTTTCATTGACAACTTATCAAGTTATGGATTCACATCTGTGATATACAAAAAAACTTAATTTTGTATTGAAAAAGTGTACAGAGCTGATATATGCTTGCAAGTCGAGGGTAATTCTAAACAGAGTGATGTCATGAGTTTTCTATTTTGCTAATTTGAGCAAGTTATGGAACAACCTTGTTTCTATTCACCTTGACTGAACATTACATAACGTAACAAAAGTTTCTACAACAGAGCATATGAGCTTAAAAATCTGAAAACTATTATTGTCAAAAAGGAGTGACGGGGATATTAAGAATTTTCAATATTGATAAATGGCAAGAATAGTTTAGCTGCTTAAGAGTACGTATTAACAAGCAGTATTCACTCAACACGTTTTTCTTGTTGATTACAACCACAAGAGTCTGAAATTTGGGCATGGGTAATGCGGTGAATGACAATTCAATGATGTTATGAATGGAGGATCTACAATATTAAATGGGTTCCAAATCACCAGGTACACGATAAACAGCATCATGCTATAGCTACCGGTTACCCATCCAAATGCAGTAGTACCGAGAGTTCGTGACTATCACGAGGATAAACAGAGTTTTAGCCCTAGCACCGAGTGCCAATTTGGGCTAAATGGAGTTGGTGCTGCTATCTTTTAGAAAAAAAAAGAATTTACTTAATAACAAAAGAAGTTAAGTATTAAGAAACCAAAACCTGAGCAAAACAGTGGAATTAATATGGGAACGAAAGGTTTAAAGTGCAACTGCCTAGCATTTGCAGATGAAATAGCTCTTTTAGCTAAAGTGGGTAAAACGAAAAAAAGAAGTGGTAGTGGGCCGCATGATTATGTAACTAATACTTGCAAGAAAAAAATTCAGAATTGAGGTCCCACTATACACTTCAGTTCAGATTACCTATTTCATGGTTTACTTTATCTATAAAGCCATCAACTTAAACTGCATTTAAAATAAACAAAACGAATATATGTTTTATTAACTTTTTGTTGTAAATTTAACGAATTGCAGTGTGTTTTAGATAGTGAATATATAATAAATGTACTCACACTAGGCCGAATGTTTTCAAGTTGTTGAACCCCATCTCAAGATAAGATAAGATGGTAAGATGATTTATTCGTCACACAGGCTTGAGAATACTTAGGTAGTAATCCAAACAGTAACATGTCAATTTGGATACAAAAAAATCACAAGAATACAATCAATAAATTTGAATAGAAAGAAACATGCTTTTTGCATAAATCAAAACAATTAAATGACTAGACTTGTAAGAGTTCATCAATCTTATATGGGCAACTATTAATTAGATAGTTACTAAGCCTCTCCCTAAACACTTTTGCAGTTGAGGCAGCCTTAATATCTGATGGGCGAGAGTTGTAGTCCCGCATATCCTTGTACCAAGGGCCTCCTGCAACTAGGTCTTCAACAACTCGAAAACGTTCGGCCAAGTGTGAGTAAATTTATTATATATTCACAATCTAAAACTGACTGCAAGTCGTTAAATTTACAACAAAAAGGTAATACTAACAACGCAGATCGTTATGGAACAAGAAATCTAAGAATATTTTTTCATTTTCTACTATATTAGCATGTATATGACATGCATTTAACGTGTTAATGACTTGTGTACTGTTTGATCCAATAATTTGTTAAATTCAAATAGAAGTCTGGTCCCTCAGGTTCATAATCTAAATAAGTGAAACCTGGTGTTGACTTGGGCTGAGCGGGCTCGATCTGTGTGCCTTCATGCCACTCGTTGAACGAAGTGATGGCGACAACTGAGGGACGAGGCTGTGAGTTGAGGGCTGCCCGCCAGGCCACCTCGTAGTAATTGCCATGGCGTCGATGTCGTGTGCTTCCTGCATTCCATGGACGTACAGTGGTGTCTATGTATCCCGGGCCAATTGACGGCACAAATATCAAATCGTTCTGTTCAGCATACTTGCCGAGAAACTGCCAGTTCTTCCATGATGAGCCGTATGAGAAGCCATTACTTGCAAAGTAGGTGTAGAAACCTGGAATAAATTATTTTACTCATTAAGAAATATTGAATCATACATTACAATTCATTTATTTGTAAAGGAAGAGATAAATTCATTCATGACAAAAAGTTTGCAATAGAATAGCTTGAGGAGCTTGAGCTTCTGAGGGGAAAGTTTGATGTAAAAGATGCAATGTTATCATTGTGACAAAGTTGTGAGAATATATTACTTGTGGGGGTGCTAAGCTTTAATTCATGTTAATTAAATTATGTAGTAAGAATGTTGTTAGTTGCAGGTTATGATGTAAAAAATGTTATCTATTTTGTATTACCTTCTGGTCTCTCTCTTTTATGTATTTTTGCATTATTTCATGATTATATACAATAGTCACAACTTTTGCTTAGGACATGGCTCTGATAGCAAATGAAAGTCAAGCTATCCATTTGTTATTTATTATATAATAATAATAATAATAATAATAATAATAATAATGAATAAATAATAATTAATAAATAATAAATAAATAATAATAACAATAATAATAATAATAATAATAATAATAAATGCATAGCCGTGCAATGCGGTGCAGAAGTCTGTTCTGTTGGATACATCGCGCATCGTGCACTCAATTTGAGAAATCCCAATGGGCAAGAGACTGTAACCATTCATACTTTAAAGGCTGAGAGGCAGCAATAGGAATTGCATGGACGCTACTGTGGGCATATGTTCTCTGATAACACTCACCAGGAACTGTCAAGCAAGTGGCTAACAATGGGAAGCCTGTTCCCAGAGACAGAAAGCTTCATATTTGCCATACAGGACCAGGTAATAGCTACTAATGCCTACAGGAAGCATGTGATGGGTGACCAGATAAGTGTAGGCTGTGTAATGCTGCTGTAGAAAGTATTCAGCACATTACGTCTGGACGCTTGGTCCTAGCTCCAAGGGAATATTTGAGACGCCATAATAATGTTGCAAGGATAGTTCATTTGGAGTTGCAGTTGCGATTTGCAATGATAGATGACATGCCTCCTTAATATTCTTACACACCGTCTGCACTAAAACAAATAGATACTCTGAAAGAATGTGCAAAAAAGTTGGCTTACGAATATTATTTAAAAAAAAAAACAGAGTTTATAAAAGCAAATTTAGAAATTTCCAAATTAAAAACCAAAAATATGGACAAATCAACCGGGTACCAAACAACCAATAACTAGAAGTTATTTCTGAAGAATTTTCTCAAAAAGAAAAAGCTTGTAGGGGTCTAGGATTAATGCAAAACCTTTATGAAATGAAATGTTTATCTCTAAATACAACAATAAGACATCAAACCAACAATGTTATATGCCAGTGAGACCTTGGCACTTGACAGGAAAATGGAAATAGAAAATCTAAAGAAAGAGGAAAGAAAGATAATAAGGAAAATTCTATGATCAAGATGGACCGAAAATGGATACAGACTACAGAAAACATCCAAAGTTAAAGATTACTCTAAGATAGAGACATACTTGAGAAAAAGATACCTCAAATTTTATGGCTACATAATTGGGCTCCCAGAATAGTAAAATACATAACACTTGCCAGTGAGGGAGAATAGATAAGAAATGTTCAAAGAGATTTAGAATAGGCCAGAATTACCAAAGAAGAAATTTACTCCAGGAACAAATTAAGAATGCGAGTTGAAAAATGGGATGTTGAACCAGAGACGAAGCCAAGCACTGAAAAAGTGGTGGGCAAACAAAAAGGACAAGTCCAAAAAATGAACTAGAGTTACTTAGCGTTTTTCACCTTGGGATATTTATGAAAACAATAATAATAAACACCAAAAATAATAAAAATATTCATTAAAATTGACATTTGTATGTATGTATATATGTATGACAAAGTGACATTCATATACGTATTTTAATATCTTTATCAATATATATACAGATACAATGAAGGCGAGACAGAAATACTATGAGACACGTGTCCTATGCCCAAATAGTGAGTCACAAATAGTTTCGAAATAGCTGTTGATTGACTACTCTGAAATGTATAAAGTATGCAAGGAAACAAAGAACTATAAGCTTCAACTAAGGAGTTATTTTTTATGAAACCAAGTAAAGCCATACCAACTCAAGTGTGATTAAAATAAAATGTAAAATTGCATTCGAACATTTCCTGCTCATTTTTGAATGTAAAAAGGTTGAGATGGAACTTTTGAGTTTTGAAGCAAAACATTGGATTGTGTATTTAATATATTGATCAGTGCTGAAGAAAATAACTGAGTTCCCTTTCTCAGGAAGCGTTTTATAATATGAAGTGTACTAACCGTCAAAATGAGCCTTCTTTATCTCAGAGCAATGCTGTGAGTCTACAAGTAGACCAAAGAATACTCCATCATACTTTGTATCACGAACACTGAGTTGGCCATTAACACTGAAAAGTTCTCGCCAAGCACTTGAATTGATTCTATAAGAATCATAAATATAGAAAACCTGAAAACATAATAAATAATATCATTATTATTAGACTATTGAAAGGATTATTATTATTTTTTTAATTCAATTAGAAAGCTATCCATTGCCGAAATAGTCGTACACAGATTATCCATATGTTTAACGTTAAAATGTCTAAGCATTTCTCTTACCATATTTATACTGTATATATGTGGTAAGAGAAATGATTAGAGACTTTGACGTTTCTGGAGGACCAAGTGAATAACTTACATTGGGGGCTAAATGGCAACTTGAAGAGCATCTACTGGAATTGACAAGACAATGAGATGAAGTTAGATGAGCATGAAATGAGCTGATGAGCATAACTGAATCCCTGCCGGATTGAAGGCTTTGTTTTCCCCCACTACAGCTGAGCTGGGGACAATGGGAAGGGGATGAGGAGGGTCTGCTTGTGAATACAATTAAAATCACATTTTCTACCATACCACCCACATGAAATGAATGCAGAAAATTTTACAAAAAAGAGTTCTAAACAGTGTAGAAACATGTTGCTTGATGGTAAATCGAAGCACTAAAACGTTTATGACAATTAGCAATTATTGAAGAGATGAAAATAGATGTAGATAAAGATACATATTTACACTGGATGAGAAAGAAGACTTAGTGATCGGGAAGTACAATCAAACGATTGACAACATATTCGATGATTTCAGTTGGGGTGTGCAGTGACATGACTCAGATTACATTGTCTGTACCCAGGGGAACACTTTCAAATTTGGCTAGCGGCCAGACAGGAGGTGACATGTTGAGATTTTGAATTAATACCACTTGACCTGGCTTAATTAGCTCAGTAGATTTCTTCCATTTATTCCTTTGAATAATGGTGTGAAGATATTCCATTGACATTTTCTCCAGGAACCTTGAACAATTTGATGCAGATGAGTCTATTGTTGAGCCATGGAACTCATTGAGTGGATTTTCAGGAGCTTGAAGAAGTGGTCTTGCAGCAATTAAGTTACCTGGAGTCAGAAACAGCATATTTTCGGATGGATCACGCAAAGAGTAAAGTAGAGGTCGGCTATTTAATACAGCTTTGACATTTTTTTAAATCTTTTTTATCTAAGGATGATGCATAGGTCTGAGACCTGTGCGTGGGTAATGAGTTGGATGATAGTGATTGATGAGTTGGACCTACAGTTTTAGGTGGGCTCCGAACTACCGGGAAGTGATTTTACAGCAGAGAACAGTGTCTTTTTTGCTGGCCAATCTAATCGGTCACCGTTACAAACAGGACCTACGAGAACGCAGCTTATCTCTATCTGATTGAACAGATGCCTGCTACGCCTCGCGGCTATCACTTCCCTAAATGAGCAAAAATTATTGAATACTTTTTCCATAGTTAAGAGGATTCTCGCCAATTTGATTTTTGAGAAGAGTTGACAGTTTTGACCTCTCCACATTCCACTGAATGCAGGACTACCAGGAGGTGAAAATTACAATGTTATTTCACATTGAGTGACATTAATTTGAGTGAGTCACATTGATTTCATCTCGACATTCTAGAAGAAAATTGGAAACTTCAGAGAGGTATCTAGAAGCTCCAACAAAATTGGGATCATTGTCAGAATATATGTGAGATGGTAGACCTTTCCTTGAAACAAATCTGGCAAAGGCGGCAAGAAAGGCAGCTGTTAAGAGTTCAGATACAAATAACTCTAGATGCTCAGCTTTGACTGTTAAGCAGATGAATAATGGTAAATATGCTTTGTACAACTTGGCATTTCTGAGTTGGCTGGACTTTGTGATGAATGGCTTTTGTTGGCCATGTCAACACCAATATGAGAGAAATCTTCTGATTGATTCACTTGAAATTCAGGAAGATCTGTCGGAGCATAGCCCGCATGAGTGCATTTTATAACTTGATGATTAATGCAACTTTTTATAAGAGTGTGTTCTGAAATAATCCAGAAATTTTGCGCTACTATAGCATGAGGTTCAAGGATGAATTTCAGTATGAATTTGTCAACAAATAATTGTACTTAGATGACACTTCTTAGGCAGTATCAATGTGTGTTTTACTGTCATAATCGTACTGTCGCTCATCCTCAATAAACCAGATTTGTCCAAAAAAGAAGTAAGAGATGACAAACAGGAAGGTGGTAGTTAGCCTTGACTCATCACAGAAATTGTTTCATGAAAATAGAAACACTGAGTGAACACAATAAACACTGAGTGATAGCAGATAGTGAGATGACGTTTTGAGACATAAAGTGGTGCCAACTTGTCATAAACCAAATGTGCTCTATGGCTTTGAAGATTATATCACTGACGTTTGAGTTATGAAACAAAGATAAACGCCAAAGATGCATACAATTTTTTGTAGATTAGAGTGTCTTTTTATACATTTAAGTGGATGAGATTTTTCAACTAGAACAGTAGTGAGTAATGAGACTTGAGGGTTCAACTCACTTATGTCTTCTACAATATCAAAATATCAACCTGAGACAGGCCAATTTTCAGGCGTGACATGGAAAGATGGATGTCCATTCCACCACAACAAATTCTCAACAATATCTTTAGAAGCAATTCCTCTTGAAGCTAAATCTGCGGTGTTATATTCTGTAGAAACATGAAACCAATTTTCAGGTCAAGTCTAGTATCTATTGAATCGATTGCTTACATATATGTTCAGATTGTGAGCTGGAGTTCTCAACCAGTTTAGAACCAGCTTTGCATCAGTGTACAAAGATAGGGAAGAAATACATTTTCCAAAAACAGATAAGAAACTTTTATGTAGTTTAGCAAAACGTCGAGCAGCATATAATTCCATTCTGGGAATGGTACGCACTTTCACTCTTGTTTTTGACATGACAATATTCATAGAGATAAATTGTGTATTGGATGCTATGTAAATGTTGGAGAAGAAATATAACCTTGCTGAGTTCTTACTGTTTCCAATTCATTTTATAAAGATTGACACTAAAACCAGGTTTGTGTTTGAAAACTCTCTCCCTCAAGATCAATTACCTACATACAAGGATCTGCTAGATTCTCTTACATGCCATCTCGCATGTATGAAATTGTAAACCCCACTGCTTCAATGAGTTCAAGTAAGAGTGATTGCAAGCAATCAAATGAAATTAAATCACCTTTAAAAGTTTATGGCGCTCTAGTTACCAGCTCTTCTCCAAACTCTAGTGTGAATTTTTTCAAGTCAAATAGTGATAAGCCATTATCAAATCACAATTATCAATCAAAGTTGAATGTAAAATGTGTCAATGTACTGATCACTCTATCTACTCATGTGACAAATTCTTTAAATTGTCTGTTGAACAAAGTATGATTTTCTCAGAGAAAATAAGTTGAGTTTCCAGTATCTAGAAGCAGATAACCGAAGTGCATGCAAATCACTAAAGTGCTGTAACATTTGTAACTCAACCAAGCATCACAGTTTATTACACCATGATAAAACGTCATTCAACTCTGAGTACTGTTAAAAGGCGCATTCTCTGAATGAAAATGCCCCAGAATCGCTTGTTTGTAATGGAACTTATGTCTTCTAGTTACAAACTAGAGTAAGGAACAAAACTGTTTGATAGTAGACAGCATTGTTGTCGAAGCCACATGGTAGAACTCCTTGTAACCCCGCCTTCAATGGTGACCGATAGATAGCCGAATGCACAGGTAGATATGCATAAACCACGATGCGCAAGACGCTCGCAGCGTGAAGCTATTTTAATTAAAATATCAGAAACCAATGCAAATTAATTCAATATGCAAAACTTCGAGATTCCATCAATTTTAAATGATAAGATAAGATGATTGTCTTTATTTTGACCAGGAGGGCGGAGTTAGGGCGCAGCCAGCCCTCTCTTACACCCAACTATCAATGAGTACGAGTTTTGAAATGGAAAAAACGTTTTTTCACAGAAAAATAAACACTTTTGTGTTTGACAATGTGAGACAAAGAACTTGAAAGAGAAATTATTTAAGATTTAAACGTTTCTGAAGGACCGGGAATAACTTACATTTGGGACCAAATGGCAACTTGAAGAGCATCTATCTGAATCGAAAGAAAACGAGACGAGGTTGGTTCAGCTACAGTGACTTTAAGGCCGGGTTCATATGAGCTACAATCGCGCAAATGTAGCTACATCAATTTAGAAGCCAGAGCAATTATTGTGACGGGCAACAGCCGCAAAATGGCTCATCACACGAGCGACAGGAAAGCAACAGCCCTCGCCAAAGCAATTTATGAATCGCAGAGCTGTCGCCGACTTTTTTCCTAATACAAATATAAAAAAAAAAATTACAGATATTTAATTTTTCTAAGGTTTCATGCTACTGTACTCAGTCTCCTTAATCCAAACCAACTTAAATTTTTCTCCTATCACTAAAATTAACATTCTTAGGCTATCAAATAGATTTCTTGCATGCCTGCAACACTAGTTTTTCATTGTATAATCTCTCGAACGAATCAAGAAGTTTTATTAATTTTTTTGTTTCAAAGCAATGAAAGTGTCACGGCATAAGCAAAAAACTGTATTGGCTTTACTAGCCTATCGTATGTTAAATTACGGTTCATCATGTCTTTATTTATGTCCCAAAAGAACCTTTAAATTGATGTATCACACTATGGGTGTTCACATAAAAATATTTTGAGATACAACCCCCGGACCACTCCCTAAGAAGGGGTTAACGTTTATTTGTGCGTCAAAATACAGATGAGTTGACAAATCCTGGAGGATGGAAAATTTCATCTCTGCCAGAATCTTATTTTTTGAGGGGCTTCGACCTTCATGAATCACTTGGTATAATGGCAACTTATGCAATTCAATCAAATATTCCATAAAAATGTCAATATTTGTGCTAAAAAAATCTCAAGTTCCTATAAGATAGATACTGAAACACCTCAGATAAGGTGTTTCTTAGATCTAAGCAAGATTGTTTCTACAACCTTGACTGAGCAAAAGAAGAAGAGACTGCTGCAATTACGACCAGTATGACTCGCAGAGTGGGTTCGTAAACCTTCCAAGAGAGGCTTAGTCCATCAATAATGGAATGTATCGTTCGGATAATGTATGGTTCAAAACCCGGCAATGGAAATGATATTTTATTCACTTTAATTTTACGTTTCCTTGGAATCACAAGTAACTATGATTTTATTACCAAAATAGGGCTCATTAATCTACCGCAAGCTAAACATCTGGTTGATAAGGCACATTTATTTTTTACAACCCACATATTCGTAGATTCTAATCAGACAATATGCGGAGTGAGTGAATTGACTGTCGAGTGACTGGAGTCCGATCGGAAGGTGTGAATAACTAAATCCTGTGAATAACTAAATTTTTATCCACATCAAATAAAAAGAACCCTCAAACAACGAGTTACTCAACAGACTCAACTTGATTCACACCACCCATTGCAATACTAAAATCTACTGAGATGAAAATACACACACCACAAAGAGAAGCTATCCAACAGTAAAATTGTTTGAGAAAAAAAAACATTATTGAGTTTTATAATAAAATAGTTAAAATATATTATTCAAGGGAAGGATCGACTTACAGGTAATAGCTTCCCTCTAACTGTCATCCTATGAAGAGCAGAATGATTTCCATATTTGTTGAGGAAATAGCGCAAGTGAGTCAGCTGATTGATCGCATTGCGGCCTTCGTAGGGTTCCATGTGAGGTGCCACGTGGAGTCCATGCTTAGCAGCTGCATCCAACAAAACCATAAAAAAATCATCTGATGCATCCTTCTCATTTGGAGGATACCAGGAGACGACCAACACACCTGGACGAAAAATAGAGTTAATGAATTATCAATAATTATTGCAATACATTTTCCATTACCTAACTCATCAAAATTATTGAAAATAGTGAGTTTATTCAAATTTTACCCATTTGTTGAAAGTGATCGTAGATTACACCATTCGCATATGAAGTCGATTATAAATTGCACCATGCTGCAGATGTAGAGAAGTTGTGATTATCAATCTAGCGATTTTAATAGAGCCAAGTCCAGGTAGACCGAGAAAAATAATCAATTTTTTTTTCACTTTTTCTTAAGAACCTAAAAAATTTAGAATCCAGGTTCATTTAAGACTCTTGATGAGTTTAGAGTAAAGGTTCCAAAACCCTTCCCAGGAGAAGTGAAAATTGATTTCTTTTTGAATTACATTTTCTCCTCACATCAGTGAATGGTTCAGTTGAACGTTTAAGGCGAGGAAAACAGTATATATTATAGTTTTGAGCACCTAAAAAAACTCTAGTTTGAACCTGAAAAAATTATTCCTACATTTAAATAAGTTACCAGGCCATGTTAAGGTCAATAAGAAATATCACACTACTCTAATTACGGTACTTTTAATTAAATGTAAAGGAACGCATTTTTATATATAAATATTTAGTTTCCAATTCATATAGTTTTAAATTACTAAATTATTCGATATTTGACAAAAAAAAAAAAACTTTTTTTACATATAAGTTAATGCATTTAATTATTTTCTTTTCCTAAAAGCTAGGGAGGAAGGCACCGGAATAGGCGCCCACGCATACAAACCAGTACTGTAATTTCTTTGCTCTTTGCTTGTGCCCAGGCTGAAAAGCGTTTACAATTCGTTCACCTCTCAATTGATCTGTAATCATTGCAACGCGGAACGGCAGTTAATACGGAACAGAACAATCAATGGTTCAATCCCAGTTTATTATTTCGGTGGAAAGATATGGTGCTGCACCCAACTGAGTTTAAATACATTCAATTGTTAATTAGACGGTTTACGACATAGTACAAAATCAAGATTGATGTATTGATAGTGAATAGTCGAATGATCACACTGCTGAGATCAATTAGGGTTAGCTGGTCAATTTTGGAACAGATTATCTTGAACGATACCAAATTTACTTCAATGCATTCACCTTTTGTAATGAAACGAATTGGAAAGGCATTCCTGTCAGGACACAAGCAAAGAAATTATTCTAATTTCTTCTGTATTCTTCTTAGTATTCTACATAATATAAAATATGTGAGTTTCAAGTACCGTAGATAAGTCTTTGCTTTCATAAGCAAAGTTATCGGAATGAATTCGTAATAAAGCGTTTACCATAGGCACAAAACAATAAATATGAGTGTGTTTTCGCATACTCCCTGGTATTTTGATACTTTTCATTTTTTTCTGTGTTACAAAATATATGTGAATTTAAAGAAAATAGGAGGTACACCATTCGACCAGTAAAAGTAGGTGTACCAGTAAAAGAATCAGGAACTAAATCATGTAGTTCCAATTTCTTTGGGAATGTGTAGTACTGGGCCTAGTGGAAAATGTAGAATATTTTTTATAAAAAGGGGGGCCATTAGGGGTAGAGGTGGGTGGCTAGCTGGGGTGAAGGTTTATTTTTTCAGTTTTCTGCTTATGACTCAAGAACAGTGCATTTTTTTTTAAATCGCACGGTTTCCGAGTTATAAGCTCTCAAAAACGGACAATTTTCTAAAACATCTCAGTTTTCGAAATACTTATCCTTCTAGCTGTTCACTTACAGAAACTCTCTCAGGAAGAAAATTGTACAACATATATATTCTTGAATTCATGTCAATACTATTTTTGAGATTTGTAGAAATACGGTTTAACCAGAACCGGGTGAATTCTGGAATTACTGTCTCAACCCAAACAAAATATTAATATTTTATGGTTATGACATTTTCAGGTTTCTGGGACCTCAAACTATCAGTTACTCTACCATTCCTGTCCAAAATAAAGTAAGGCAGTACACTTGTTACCAAACTCGGCCTGAACATTCAAATAGCCCCGTTTTGGTCTAATTCTACTGGACTACATAATATTTGCTTCAGAATTACCTTGAAGGTATCTCCAGACCGTGGCGATTACAGGAAGAATCAAGCATAATTATCAAATATAAAAAGCAACGAAGAAACTCAGTTTTTCGACTCGGTTACGAACTAATCTAACTAACACAATAAGTTAATGTAGGTCTAAGTCTAACTATAGAACTATAGGTCTAACTATATAGTGTGATACACTCCTCAGAGCCCGGCTCCAACCAACTATAACTCTCACTTGAAATAGGAAATTGAGTAGGAACATAATGAATCTTGACATTACAAACGCAGCAAAACAGCTACTTACCTATTCCTACATCACGTATCTGTAGCAGATGTTTGTCAATAATGTTTGGATCTCTGGAGCTGTAGCAACCCAAAACTGGGTAAAAGTTTGAGCCTATATCTGCTGGTGGTTTATGTCTACCAGTCGGATATATTTTTAAGTCTTCTTTCTTCCAGTTAGGAAGATATTCATGATTCCAATGTAACCATTCTCCATCATAATCGAGATTACCATACCAAGGATAATAAAAAACGTGGACGTTGTAGTTTGGTTTTGAAGACGGTCTCACATAAGCTAATTTTGCAAGATTTGAATTTTTCACTTTCTTTGATATCCGATTAATCTTTTCACTGATCCACCTCTGTTTCAGTTCTGATTCACTTGGTATTTTCGGGTCCAAAATGCTGGCGACATCATCTTTCAACTTTACGCCTTGAAACCCTGACACTTTCTGAAAACCTTTGCTTTCCTGACGCGTGTTATTCGATTCATAATTGCTGTTCAAAGTAAAAATTAGAAAGAATGTCACAGGTACTAGTAATGCAAAAATTATGCCATACCTTTGGAGCCACACAGTACATAATTTTAGAGGGAACACTGCCATAATATTTTTGATCACAAGTTCAAAAGCCATTGATTCAAAGTAGTTATATGAGTCTCTAAGCCTGCGTAAAATTAATAATCAGCTCGATAAATTTAACGGCCCAATAAACTGTTCAAGACTAAATAACAGAACACTAATGGAAATAGAAAAGCTGATTAAGCACTTCTTGCGACGAAAAGCTAGCTTATGTCACAGCGTCAAAATTATCACAGTATTTGTAAAGTTATAATAATATTTACTACATACTACAAAGTACATCGGTTACATTCAGTAACTTATAACTCTAATATTATGTATTTTAGATGTACTTTAAACTTGTAACATTTACTTGTGCCATGACCATTCCATTCCAAAGACAACCTGCCGAGTCCCGTCTCCCGTGTGCAGACATCCGAGGAGCCGAAGTTGTGTTGTCTAGTAAATACAATATTATTTTTTGTGAATAATACAAATCCCCCTCCCCATACCACGAAATGATGTCTAGATTGTCTAGAACCGTAGCCGTTACATGTGGCACTGGACATAGCACGGTCAGAGGTGGGAACTGCCTAATAAGAGTCGATGACACTGGGCGAGGTGGTAGCTAAGCGAGTAGCTAATAGAAACGTTGCAGGCAGACCTTGCTGCAGCAGCTAGACATGCCAAGCCGAATTATAAAATTATAATTAGATTGAATGTAACTAGATTCAATTATAATTATATTTATATTTATTTTGCCATGAAAAATACAAACTCAATCATAAATCGTAAATATGAAAAAAATTAAATACATAAACATAAATCATAAGAAGTATGAACTAAAAGTAGAAATAATACAGAAACATAAATATCTCTTTTATCATTTATGGCATCACCAGCAAAAAGAAAACTTTGCCCGCTGGTGACCGTTGCAGTTGAAAAAAAAAAAAAAAATCTTTAATATTGTATTATTCCTGAGGTTGAACTAAAGAAAAAAGCTGTGTTTTCAGACATTACTTTTATCCTTAAATTAAAATATTAAATTAATTTAATATTATTATATTATTATATTAATAATATTATATTATATTATTAATATTATTATATTAATTTTATCCTTAAATTATTATATTTTCCATTGAAAGGACATAGTTGTCTGTTATCCAGTCATTAATTGTTTTATTACTAATTTTATTTTCCAGATTAAAAGGGAATATATTTATAAACTTGCTGCAAATTAACTGCTTTCTAACTACACTTAATTTCGTTTGATAAACTCCGTATTTATAGGTTATATTTGGTCTAAAATTGTATTGAGTTATATTAATTCTGTGATGTTTTCCATGACAAAATAGCCTACTTAATGAACAATCTAATATTAAAACTGATACTGTATTTCACTTTTAATTAATGTTTTACTCAGATATATTGGAGATGATTGAGGAATGCATTTCACTTCTGAAAAGAAGCTTCGTCAGCCTGCCACCTATGGCATGCTTTGTGTCATGCTTTGTTGAGGTTAGGATGAGCAGCCATTATGTAGTTAAAAATTGCGTTTGATTTGAATTGTGTTTGGTCATTGAGTAACTTGGTGCTGTTTGTTAGGTGAGCTAGTTTTTGTTGGATCTGGTGTTTCAGGTTGTTTGTTATTCTGAATGCTGTGTTAAATCCAGATTTTTGGAAGATGTAAGCTATTTTGTGTGTGTGATTTTTTGTTGAAATATGTGAGTGTATATAATAAATCTGTTTTGGTTTGCAGGTTTTGGATTTTTATTTTTCATTTTATTCAGGATTTTGTCTACTAGATTGGTGTTGTATCGATTTTGTTGTGCTAAATATTTGATTGTATTGATTTCTTCTTGGTGGTGACCATCACCACAAGCTGGTCACAAGCTGACCACCAAGAAGAAATCAATACAATCAAATATTTAGCACAACAAAATAGATACAATACCAATCTAGCAGACAAAATCCTGAATAAAATGAAAAATAAAAATCCAAAACCTGCAAACCAAAACAGATTTATCACACTCACATATTTCAACAAAAATCACACAAAATAGCTTACATCTTCCAAAAATCCGGATTTAACACAGCATTCAGAACAACAAACAACCTGAAACACCAGATCCAACAAAAACCAGATCACCTAACAAACAGCACAATTCACAAATTCAATAGACCAGGAATATATAAGCTCAAATGCAACACATGCCCCATGTACTACATAGGACAAACAGGCAGATCATTCAACACAAGATACAAAGAACACATCAAAGCACTACATTCCAATACTGACTCAACATATTTGCAGATCACTTAATCAACACTGGACACTCACACAATAACATCCAAACTGACTTAGAAATTCTACACACATTCCAAAAAAGCCACAAACTAAATACACTGGAGCAAAATGAAATAGTCAAACACCAAGATTAAACCAACTTACTTAATGACAAAACACAATTCAAATCAAACGCAATTTTCAACTACATAATGGCTGCCCATCCTAACCTCAACAAAGCATGACCGCTGGTGGCAGGCTGACGAAGCTTTTTTTCAGAAGTGAAATGCATTCCTCAATCATCTCCAATATATGTGAGTAGAACATTAATTAAAAGTGAAATACAGTGTCAGTTTTAATATTAGATTGTTCTATTAATTATTGAAAAATTGTTTTTATGCTTAGTAATATATTTTGCTAAACTTTTCAAGTAAAGTTGTCTTACAGCCATTACATTAAATTCTTGAAATAATAAATTAGTTGGATATAGCCTAGGTTTATTTAATATTGTTTCAATAATATATTTTTGGGTGATAAATGAGTTATTTATGTGGGTGTGAAAAGCTCCACCCCAAATCGTTATCCCATACTCCAAGATGGATTGCACCAGTGCAAAATATACAGTTTTTAAATCCTGCAGTTTCAGTATTTTATTAATTTTATACAATTTATATGAAATATATTTCAGTTTTTTGCATAAAAAGGCAATGTGAAATTGCCATTTCAAGTATTAGTCGATAATTATCCCTGAATATTTCAAACTACAAACACAAACATTTACAATACTTGGACAACTGCAGAGATCTTTGCCTGTGCACCTTGAGTGAAGCTTTATTTTTAAGTGTAAACTGGGATTTCCAGCTGCGTTTGCTGAGAAAGAAATATATTTAGTTTTTTGTGCATTTAAACTTAAAGTATTCAATTCAAGCCATTTTTGAATTTTAGACATTTCACTCTCAGCAACACTGAAAGCATCATCCCAGTTTCTTTGTGAAAAAATTATTGCTGTGTCATCGGCAAAAGACACAAGTTTACTACATTCTAATTTTAATTTTAAAAGTTCGTTTACATAAAGCAGAAATAGTACCTATGGGAGATAACACGGTACCTTGTGGCAATTCAAACGATGTTAAATTTACAGAACTTTCTTGAGAATTTATAGACAAAATTTGGGACCTGTCTTGCAGGTAACTTTTTATTAGATGAAGGGCGATTCCTCTTATACCCATTTTATCTAATTTAATAAATAAATTATCATGTGGAACCGTGCCAAAGGCCTTTGACAAATCTATATAATTATGAAGGCTGCTAAAGCATTTTTATTTTCACTAATATTATTTGTGACAATATTTAAAAAATGAGGTAATGCATCCTGTGTGTTTTTAATTTTTTGAAAACCAAATTGATTTTTCTGGATAATTTTATACTTATCAATGTAATTCAATAAACTTTTTTTATACATTTTTCTGTGATTTTCGTTATATTACTTAAAAGACTAATGGGTCTGTGTAGTTGCTGGGGTTGTTTTTATCTCCTCTTTTGAATAATAGTTTCAATTTAGCTATTTTAAAATGATTTGGAAACGTTGCTGTGACAAAAACTTTATTTATAATATAAGATAAAGGAGTTGAAATGTATTCTGCTGTGTTTTAATGTAATGCTACTTATGTCATCAAATCCAGGACTAGCACTATTTTTTAGACTCTTAATTATTTCTTCTATATCTGAAGGGCAAACTGGTTTTATGAACCAAGAATTTTTAAAATGGTGATCATATTTACCAAACTGTAATTCAATTTGATCATTGGTTATTTTGATCTCCTGAGCATGTTTCCTTCCAACTGAGGCAAAATAATCATTTAATGTGTTTGCATCAATACTAGCTCTTTTTGCATTAATTGTGTTTGCATCAATTTTATCTCTGCCTGTGGTTTTTTCATTGATAATCATAAATAATAATAATAAATCATAAATCATTTATACATTTCCAAAGATTTTTAGGGCTGTTATTACAAAAATTCATTTGATCTTTATAATAATTTGTTTTAGCAGCTGTAATTACTTTATTCAATATTTCTTTGAAATTTTTAAGTCTTGTTTCAATCTTATGTTAAAAGGTTCTTTTTTACTTTTTTTATACAATTTATCTTTAATATTAATTGATTTTATCAATCCTGGAACTATCCAAGGTTTAAGGGGTCTGTTCTTATGAGAAACCTTTTTTATGTGAGTTGATTTCTCAATATGTTTATTGAGCGTATTTATAAAATATTCTACCATATCATTGACGTCCTCAAAATCACCATTTATGATTGGAGACCACTTTTCCTCAGCCGCAGCCTGCCTTAGAATGTCATAATTGATTTTTTAAATATTTGTTGAGGCTATTCTGTCACTAACAATACAGTCTAGGCCTACATACCCCAAGTGGAGAGAAACCGAGAAGTGATCTGTAATGTAAGTCCTCAATATATTGCCTATTTTACATTTCAATTTCTTATCATTATTTTCTCAAAAAATATGATCCAGACAAGATACCGAAGTCTGTGCTACTCTTGTATTTCCATTAATATAAGACTCAAAGCCGTTGCCACTAAATATATCTGCATACTCAATAATGAGCTTGTTATTCAAACTCAAATTCAAGTTGATATTGCCTGCAAAACATACATCAGTATCTTTTGGAATCACAATTATATAATTATCTAAACTAGTTAAGAATCTAGGTACATTACTACTCGGAGATCTATAGATTCCAATCAATTAATTTAAGAGTTCTACCACTGATCGTCTTAATATTAAGGCATATTGAATTGCATTCTTCAATATCACAGTTTAATGTAGTAAAATCAAAGTATCTTTTATGTACATACACAAACTATTGCACTTATTTAGTTTAGAACTTTTGTTTACTGCCCTGTAACCTGGTATATTGAATGTGAAAGGAATGTTATAGTTAATCCATGTTTCTGTAAGGATTATTATATCATAAGAAGTTTTACAGTTTTGGAGAAGACACAAAAATTCATCAAAATTTCTACATTCATTACATAAATATTTAAAAACATAATTTCTTTATTTTCACTACTGTATAAGGTAAGTAATTTAAATAATCATCTACTTCACTTGTTAGATTATTTTCACTATCATATAAATGAAATATTTCCTCTGTATCAGCCATTGATAAACACTAAAGACAAAAACAAAATCCAGAAAAAAGTCTTATTCTTTCCTGTTAAATGTCTGGTAGTCCTACCTACTGTCAGAAGTCATGTCAACATTCCTCAAATCCACTTCAAAGTTGTCCAGATCAGCCTTGTTAGAAATTAGAATTGGTCTTTTCTCTTCATTTTCTCTTACAAATATTTTCCCATTTCGAATCCATGTGAATTTGAAATTACGATTTTTTGCAAATAACTTTGCCTGATCTAGAAGTTCCTTAAAATACGAAAAATGGAACTTACATAATTACCCCCATACTATGAAATTTCAAAGACAATGAATAATATTGCAACACAAAATTAAAATATAAAGATGAACCCAACATAATCTTGTTATTTAATAAACTTTCATCAAAGGAAAAGTTGAGAGGCTATCAACTTTTTTTGCTACTCGCTGACAGTGTAGCCAGCACCAAACACAATGTTAGTAAGGCCAAAGCCGACATTTAACCGCGCAGGCTGCTAACACTTCAGATTAGATATGTTGTATTTTCTGTGAACTGTTTTGATGAAATATTGAATAATCAGTGGTTAACTTCATATTTAAATTTTGTGTTACAATATTATTTATTGTCTTTGAAATTCCATAGCATGAGGGTAATTCTGAAAATTGAATTCTTAATTTAATTCGGCTTGGTATGCTGAGCTGCTGCTGCACGGTCGGTCTGTAACGTTCCTACTCGCTACTCGCTCAGCGAGTAACTATCCCAATGTAATCGACCCTTTACTCGCCCAATGTAATCGACTCGTTAGCTACTAACTCGCCCAATGTTATCGACTCTTTACGTGGTAGGGCTGAATAGAGTTAGAAGATTAGTAGAGAACTAGAGATCTGCCTGCTGAAATCTGAAGTGGTTGTTGATGGATAGCAATATTTCTCAGAGAACACACTTTTTGACCAAGGAAAAAATTGATAATAAATGGAAACTCGAAATTTTCCCGTAAAAAAGTGTATTTCCCGAACGAAATCCCTCTTTGAAGGATATAAATTATTATTATACCTATAATCATATGATCAATCTAAATGTATGCTTTCCACTTAGCAAAATATACATTCAATATATTAAAATAAACATTAGCTAGTTTTATTCCAATCAAATTTTATAATATTTGAGCATAGCTGCAGAACCAAGTGTTCAGCTTCAGTCCAGTTTACTACATTTCGGACGTGAGCCAAGAGCAGCAGACGGCTGTAGTGCTGTAGGGGTGTATACCAACTGGACTACGACCAACTGGACTACGATCTAAAATAAAATCAGCTGTTGACCAACTCGCCACTAATGGAATGCGGAATTCACAGATTCATAAGAAATAGAATGAGGAATGCACCAACCTATAAGAGTATAAAATCCCTCTCAGTGATATATTATCAAATAATAATGCTACTGTTAATAATCAATATTGAATGATGCATTTTTTTAGATTTGTGAGCTGAAACTCATAGATTGTTCACACAAAATTAATTCATTTGACTTTCTGAGACTTCTTTCATAATCGCAATAATGTGTCAGCAGAATTTTAATATATCGATCTATCTAGCATATTATAAATTGAGAGTACACTCACATTACTTTGTTTTACTCCTGATGGATAAAATTCATTATAATTATCATTTTTTAAATAAATAAAAGATAATTTGTGAGCTCTAGTGCGGTTTGAACGGTTTTAGCCTATGGTTGAACAATATTAACCGAAATGATTGATACGTTGGCACACTGAGCTGTGTGAACTGGCAAATTTGAAACTCAATTATCAATGGTAATTTAAAACTATTATTAAAATTGAGTGGGACAATTTGCATTATTTGAATCATGAAATATGAAGCATTATGTTGAAACCAGTGACTTTATAACCAGTTTGCATGATATTGAATCGTGCTTAAAATACTTGATGTTACTTGATTAAACCAATATTTTATGATTTGTACGATCCATCTCTTAGTTAACTTATTTCAACGTACTTGGATAACAATCTATGGTACCGGTACCATATCTATTGCTGCACATTGTACTGCATAATCTTTCAAGAATAATACATATTTCTAGTACATTTATAGTGTCTGATTCAGAACTAGAGAGTGAATAAAAAATAAAACAGTGTACAAACTAGAGTGAATAAAAAACTAACAATGCATTGTACATACTTGTGTATGGGGGTTTATTGAAAAGACGATTGCAAACAATGTTTTACAACGCATGATGCATTGAATAAATTTCAACATGAGTACATAAAACTTATGCTTCTCTTGAAAACATGTTTTTCTACCAACCTAAGCCTTTACTGGACTAGCTGCAACACTCCCACCCCAGCTCACATCATCACAACAAAGCAGGTGCTGTTCATTGGTGACCATCTCAAATTCAAGCACCTTTACAAACTGTTTTTACTAAAATAGGAGCGCTAGTTCAGTTTTTTCTACAACTGTATACTCTGTCACCAATATACTATAGTCTCAAGGAAGTTGTTTATTAGGAATTAGAAAGATTAAACTGTCAGTTGTAGGAAATGAAATTGTATTCTCAGTGAATTTGTTGAATACAATACTGTATATTGATTTGTTATTTTTCATCTTCCTATAAAATACGCCCAATAAATTTTGCTCACTCTTTAAATCAGAACAGTTATTTGCACGCGCAGTTTATATCAGTATTAGCGAGTGGAAGTGTAGAATGCTACACAAAACTCGATTGTTATTGTAGGATTTATCAGTTCAATAGTCAAAATAGCTCCAACATCTGTTTAAAGGTACGGTACGCGCGCGTAACAATCACAATATTGAAAAAAGTAATAACTTGGCTGAAAACGTTATCAAAAAATCCAATCACAGTTATTTATTTGATCAACAAATCAATCAATCATGATTGTAAATTAGTGATGGTACAAAAGTGGAATCACAGCTACTTCCATAGTTAAATTATATTATTAGCATTCCATTAATGCAATAAAAAGTAATTGAATGATACCAAAGCATATTAATTTTATTGGAAGAGTTTTTGTAGCCAGGAATGGATAATTTAAGTAACAAATGTACTCGTTGCTGATATAATCTGGACACCACTTGCTGCTATTTTCAATAAATGTTATGAGCAAGGATATTTTCCCAAACATTTTAAATCGGTTAAGATAAAACCACTGTTTAAATAAAGAGATCCCTCTAATCCAAACAATTACAGACCAATCAGTCTCATTATTAATTTTGCTAAAATTATGGGGGAAATAGTTAAGAAAACAGTATTATATAATATTCTAGTAAATATGAAATAATAAACAGAAACTAATTCGGCTTTCAAATCAATAAGAATACAGAAGAAACCATAATAAAATTCACAAAAATACTGTTTCTCTGAACCTAAACTCCAACATGAAATTTCTTTTGTATTTCTCCATAATATAATAACAGAAAAGCTTTCGATACTATTCTTCATGATTCCTTCTTAAAAAAAAAGGAAAAAAAAACTAGAGGCAGACGGCTTTATAGGAGTATTATTCCTGACCTCATTAAGAGCTATTCGTACAGGATAGAACACAATCACTTTCACAGAAAATGAAATTTTTTCATTTCAACTTGCTAATAGGCTACTTCTGTAATCTGAGCTTTTTCTGTTCAAGAATCACCTCATCTTCTGAGTCCCAGTATTTTCAATATCTCTTCAGAAATAATGTTTAATTCGAACTCTAAGGCCATATATCTGACGTGAAGGGTATTCAACAGCTCACGCCTGAACTTCGTTGATAATTTATTTAACATACATGCTTAATCATGTTTCTTTTCAGGAAATTCCAATAAGAATGACTTGAAGACAGCTATTAAACCTAATGACAATTTTGAGTTTATCAATTGATAGGCTAGTGTTTCTTTCCTAACATCTCTGTCAATGGGTTCCAGCGTCACATATTGCCAAATTGCAACAACATTTATGCCAAGTTTAGATGACGTCTGTCATCTACCTCATTATTGGAAACCGACGCTTTGTATAAAAGCGGTCTAATGAATTAAGCTGCATACACACAGAAGTTCACAGCTTTGAGCAGGTCTTCAATTAAAAAAAGTAACTTTGGTAATTATTTATTATCCGAACTTTTCGATTTTTTCAACAATTTTTTTTTTGTGACATCTACACACCCCACGAAGCAATAATCCGTTGAAATTTTTTGGGGGTCGCGTCTCTTTTACCCAAAAATTCAAATTTTCGAAAAAAAATTTTTTTTACGAAAATTTTATTTTTCATTTATAAAATTCATAATTTGCAAACATATTATGAACTCCCAACCATTAAACCATATAAATCAAATTAATAATCACATATCTGAAGAAAACTAAGCTTACTAACCTTTCAATACTTGGTACAAAATTTCCAACAATTGAACAGAAAAACTTCCCGGCAAAATGAATACCAGTCAACCACTGTTGTTGTCGAAATTCCCAGCTCTTCACAAATAAATGTTTGTCGGGGAGGCTTTAGGTGCAAAAGTATTGACACCAAATAGAAATATTTTTCTATTGGGAGTCTACAATTGTCCAAGAACGAGCCCACCCTTGCCGAGCCAGTAAAGCCACAAACCGCAGCCGCCTTCTTCCCAATTCGAATTTTCTTTTGAAAACGAAATTCAAAATTTGATTTATTCACAATCAACTCCGCACCACACTTTAAACATACAGAAATCTCTTTAAAAACACCATGCCTGAACAAAAATTCAATCACGTCCTTTTCGCCAAGGCGTATAGATTCTATGTGATCTAACAATAATTGTCGATCTGACCAAACACAAAATCTTTTCATTTCAAAAAAAACATATGTTATCAAACTATGATATTTTTGGATTGAATGGCTACTTGAATAGCTCTAAACCAAACCTATCCTAACCTAGCCTAGTCTGGCAGTGTTACAGTGTGTTCATAGTATTCATACGCGGGAGAAAAATAGTTCCATCAGAAAACTCTAATTTGAATGCCAAATAAGTGTTGCCCCCACAAAATATCAGTGTATTATTACTTACTAGTGTGTTTTGAGTGTGTGGGGAAAAAATTGTTGGAAAAATCGAAAAGTTCAGATACTAAATAAATACCGTAACTTTTTGCAAACTGGTTGAGTTTCAAACAAAATTCTCGTTCCTGGATTGAATCAAACAACGTTACAAGGAACACTTTCAAGCCCTCACATCCAAAGCTGAATCGAATTTTGCCGACCATATCATTCAAACTGGACACACTTTCACTGACATCAGTACCAACCTACACATTCTACACATAAAATCTAAAGGACACGAACTCAACACCTTGGAACAATTTGAAATATACAAACACACCACACACAATAAACAAAACATTCTCAATGAACAACTAAATTTTAAATCTCACAAACTTTTTGATCATATTTTACAAAAACCACAACACTTCTAACCAAAAAACTGACATGATGATCTAGGAACCCGCGCCTCTGAAGATGGATCTAATAGATTCGAAAGTACTCGGCCAGATTAAGTGAGTTATTATACTTATTCTTAACAAATATTTGACTGCATGTCGTTAAATTTCACATGAAAAGTTAAAATTCTCGTGTTGCAAACTGAGTTTTGTGTGTAACTGCAGGTACGTCCTCCACTCTCCACAAATTTAATATCACTAGCCATTCAAATAAAAAGTTTCAAACACTTTTTAAGCTCAAACTTGAGCTAGTTTGCATTTCTCTGTTTCAGACTAAAAAGCTGCAAACATTTCTGTAGAAAACAGCGACTTGTAAACTAGGCGACATGTTACAAAATACTATTGTCAATTCGTGTATTGAGGTTGGTAATTCTCTACTATCAGCTGCTGGCATCGTCTCGTATCAGGCAACATCGCAATATTTCATAGCAACCTAATTTGGGGGCGTGAACTATATACATGAGGCCCCCATTGTACAGACGCGAGTAACAATTTAAGATAAATTACATCAGCTGAGTGTCTGATCGAGCTCAACTATGACATAGAACACAAAAGCATTAACATGTTTGGATAGCCATCAGCTGAATTTTTAATCAAATTTAACCGACTGATGTAATTTAGCCATAAAGGTCGCGCGCCGTTATAGAAAAATGATTTGCTAATAAAAATAATTCATGATGACTGAACGCAAATAGCTAATTGAACACTGCTTTCTAGCTGATGCAGTACCATTACATAATATTGAATTAGAATATGAGTATGATGTAGAAGACCACAACAGTAAATTGATGTATTTATTCCTAATTATCAAATACACACATACTATATATATATATATATATATACTGTGCGAGACTAAGCTCCGTGTCCCTGACGGCTGAAGAGGAGAGACGAAGAATACTATACTGGGCAGCGCGGAAGCACGCACAGAGACGCACAATTGCATTGCTTTTGCGATGACATAGTGCATTCCTCCGAGGGATACGGAGCTCAAGTCTCGCACTGTATATATATATCTATCAAATAATTATATATATATGTGTGTGTGTCTTTGAGCGTTCCCAAGGAACGGATTACTTGAAAATTAAAAACTAGAGTCAAAGTTTTTAAACGCTAAGAATTTTGACAACACTTCAAAGTTGTTGCATAACATTTTTCAGGTTTGTTTATCTTCATAAAATTAGCTCTGCACATGCATAGGTTAGACATCAATTTCACGCAACCTGTCAATTGTGATGAGTTGATGAGATATATAATGTGATATATTTCTTAGTTGTATTTCTGAATAAGAACAATAGAACTGATACATTTCAATAAGAGATTTATTCCAATAACGTATAAATGTTATTCAACAAAACAAGATACATCATATAAGATTATATTGAATTATAACAAATTTGTAACTTATAAATCGTAGATAGTTAGTCTATGTTGAATCAACTTTCATGAACTAATATACTATTCAATGATAATAATGGCCTTATAACTGACATATAAGGTATACAATGGTATAAATTTGACAATAGTAAAAATATCAATATAATAATACATTTGTTATAATAATATATAATAAAATGATAATATTAATAATAACCGATTTAATTTGTTCTAAAATAAGAATTTGTTGTTGGTAATAATAAAACATTTCAAACTTTTGATTAAGATATAAGTCAAGGTTTGCTTATTTTATGCGAAGAAACTATGATGGGGTGTCCATGCAGTTTAAGATGAGTTATCAGGTCTGAAAAACAATATAAAAAAATTAGAAACAAATTAACATGGTTTACAAGCAGAGCTGGCTCAAGGGTAAATTACTACCTGTGCGAATTATGGCTGGCACGCCCTTACTAGGGTGCTAGAAGAATCATTTATAATTTATGGTATTTTTTGTAGTTCCATGTCGAAGTTCTTATGAGAAAGTTTTTATCTTAAATCAATTCAGTATTCATAAATGGACGCTATCTATGCCCATATGTAACCACAATAAATGTGATTTATTTGGTACAGAGGCGCTTTTCTTTAAGAAACATAAGGAAAAGTGAATATATCCTGAAGTTCAATGTGCATATTATTATAGTATAATAAAAAATATTGCCATATATATTTTCCATGTAAATTTGTGTGTACTCACTATGTGTGTGTCGTGCCTACATGTCCCTTATGATCAATGTCCTTCTCAATGGCTTTTTATGTCCAGGTGAAGCTTTAGACACACGTTAATTCTAATAATTTCATTTATTTATTATAGATGTGCAGAGTTCAAAAAGGTTGAGTTTTATGGACAACTCACTATGTGTGGGTGTGGGGAATGACATGTCCCATACAGTCAATGACTGTCACATTGTTGAAATGCTGGATAAATGTTGGAGAAAATCGTAACTGAGATAGCTGTTTGACAATGCTTTGCCAGAAGAAAGGGTGGATTTCATTCCCAGAAGCGGCAACAGACACTCATGAAAAAGATCATGATTTTTAGAACGAATCTTATAATAGCAAGCAAAATACACAGAAAAAAGATAAAAGGTGTAATTTGAAACAGTTCATAAAAATTAGTTTGGGACAAAAAATTCAAAACTTTAAGATTATAATCGATCAATCCTACTTTGCAATATTGATAACTTCCAAGTATGTGTGCCTCAAAAAACTAAGAAATTATTGTGATATCTTCAAGAATTTGTGCTTGAGAGAATGAACAGTGATTGTGATTAGCAAAATATAAATTAAGCAGTTAAAAATAAGAGTAAAACAGAATATACAAGCACTTCCAAAATCCTAACCTCGAATTTGGCTATGTGAGTCCTTATTGGATATTACTCATCACAGATGAGCAAATATAGCCTACAGAAACTAGATGAGTGAATGGCTTTCAGGTCTCATTTTATAATTTCCTTTTATAAATTTTATTAAAACAATAATTGCTCAAATGAATTATTTTGAAGCTGAAATACGTAGTCTTAGCTGCTATTAACTTATTATTGTCTATTATTTGTATGGTCACTATCTCAATACGTTACATTGACAGTCGTTAGAGCTGATAGTATGACATTTATTATTTCATTACCTAGTAATCGCAGTCTTTGTCTATTTAAATTGATTTTTCAACAGTATTTCTCAAATGAGCATAATTGTGTCTTACACTACACTAATAATTGACTCACAAGTTTGAATGCTTCAAGGCTTCAAGTTCAATTCAAGATGTCATATAATAGAGTCAAAGGTAATTGTGCCGCAGATGTTAGCAAGAAAAAAATCACTTGAAACCTTCACCAAATTGTAGTATTATGTCTCCTGATCACAATTATCAAGTTTTTAAGTGTCGGTCTCAATTAATTTATTATTCAATATTAAAAACTCACCTTTTGAACATAACTACGGCTCTGTAAAAAGCCTTTATAGTGCCTTAAGCATAACATCATAGACGAATTGTTTTAAATGTTTATTTAGGCTAAAAAACATTGATTTCTTTCACCAAGAAATTAATTGGTAATAATGGGTGTGCTTTGGTTCATTCGAGCCTTTTACCGTTTACCGGTAAATGAAAATCTACAAATATTTAATATCAAGTTTTGGTTTCAAGTAAAATTCCATTTACCGGTAATGGTAAAGATCAATGTAGGGATGGAGTATCAATACCAAAATTATTGATATATCATATCAATATGGAAACTGGTATTGATATTTATTGTGATATAATATCAATATATTCCCAATATTATGTCACTATATTAATTAATTATAGTGATCATTATTATGTTTTCATTAATTCCATAATGCATTCAAAGTAAAAATCTCTTCAATAATTTTTTTGTTATTTTAAAATTTCTACATTTAGAAATAGCCTATATCTGTGAGTTCAGAGTGAAACAAAAGCATCAGTTTCAGATTCTATAGCACTCTATGATATTATCATCCATCATCGTTAGTCACAGTCGGCAAAATTCATAAGCTAAAGAAATAGAAGGCCCAAGCGCCCAAAACCCAGGCTGTGGCGACAGATTATGCAGAAGTATGTGCAATGCATCAAGTGATAAGATTATGGAACAAATTGAAAATGCTTTTATTATTGAATAGATAAATTGTATGAGTAAATAATTCATAAACTAGAATGCAAATTATTGTGTTGCAATGATTTAGGCATTCTAAACACTCAATTCAAGTTAATTGCTAAATATAATCATTTTGGGGTTCTGTTCAAAATTTGAGTTTTTAATATTGAATAATTAATTAATTTATTGAGACCGACACTTGGAAACTTGATAATTGTGATCAGAAAACTTAATACTACAATTTGGTGAAGGTTTCAAGTGATTTTTTTCTTGCTAACATCTGCGGCACAATTACCCAATATATATATATATCACTTATTAAATCTACTGCATTATTTCTAAACCTTTATGTATGGTATTACATATTCTTCTGGATTTGGTAAGAATGCAATCAATTGGAGCATTTAAACCTCTTGGTTGTACCACATTCTTACATGTAAGTATACAAGTGGCTGGAAACAAATTATCATAGTTTTTAGTTTTTGTGCAACCTCAAATGCAAGAACCAATTAAAAGCAATTTTTTGCTCCTTTGAAATATATTAGGTTGATATTTGAGAAGAGAGCTCACCTGATACTTCACAGATTGTTCACAAGCTGTGAATGATGCTTGAATTATAAATAAACAATAATCCACTTGCAATAACATTCAGTAACTAGTTAAGAAATTACAGTTCAGCCAGCAGGTGTTATTCTCTGAAAAAAAAATTAAAATGAATATATTATATATATTCTATTGCAGACCTGTTCAAATTATAAACACATGGAACATACACAATTATGTAGACATATACTTCAAGCAACTAAAAGTTTATGACAGGGATAAGAAACAAAATGGCTATGAATAAAGGTATCTCTGATATGGAACGGTGCTATCATCCATTTACCAAATTTAGTCAGTTAATAAATAAAAAAATCGAACTAGTGTGAGTGAAATTTACAACTGATGATACTAAAGCTTGTTTCATATAATTCATTCATCCATGACAAAACACAATCAAGTGAAGATACAACAGGCATAGGGCTAAGGTGACCAGACGTCCCGTTTTCAACAGGACAGTCCCGTTTTTGAGAGGCATGTCCCGGTGTCCCCACCATCCTGGTCAGGACACCCATTTGTCCCGTTTTGGAAATATTAGTTACTAATATTCTACTTCATGAATAGGTTTTTTCATTTATTGAAAATTATTATTGCTCTAAATAATCTAAAAGTTGAACTCAAGTTCTAATTACAATAAATTGAACCTTAGCTCCAAAATCCCTCAATATTATGAGCAGACTTTTACTATTCTTCGGTCATCTTTGATGGTATTGCGAACATTGATGGCATGACATTAAAAACTACGGTTTCGTTTTAATATAAGATGTGTGAGAATGACTACAAAAATATCTTTGTATAGAGAAGAAATAAAGTTTTTCCCCTACTTTCTGATCAACTTTTAACCCCCCCCCCCCCCGACCTATACGTTCAGTTGTCCCGTTTTGGGGTTTCAAAAATCTGGTCACCTTGGGCATAGCCCACTACTGCTTTCTTTATAAATTTTTAAATGAAAAAATAAATTTTTATATCAAATGTCATAAGGTTGTGACATTATCGCCTTATTCATTGAAAGTAGCTACTTGAACATGTGTGAACCAACCTGCAGTTTTTCAGCTGTGAGGCCTGTTTTATACAGACAGAAAAACGCAGCAGGAACACGAAAAAATTTGATTATGCTCTGCCTATGTTGTTATTCTCATGGTACAGTGACATCAACAATGATTGCCATTACATTGGAATAACTATTACGGTATCTCTAATGTAGCCTACAATAATTTGGGGGTCAATTATCATTATCAATTCCAAGGGGTGAGCACACCTAGGTGTACCCACACAAGGGCATTCAAGGTATAGTAGAAACAATTAGTCTGGGCGCGCGGCCTTTTGGTAGTCAGCAAAGGCGCGGGGTGGAGAGGGGAGTGTTTATCGCTCATTTCTAAAAACATTTGTGTCTTCAAGGTCACCATTTCAGCCGTTAGTGGAGCGGTAGAAAGGAGTGGAGTGAGCGAACCAACTTTTACAGGACGGCCAGTAGTGACAGAGCGTAGTGTGAGAGCCATGCGCCCAGAGTAATTGTTTCCACTGTAGATTGAGGAGCGCCAGTATGGCAGAACAAAAAGCTTTTGATGAAACACACATAATGTACCAGCATAAACTGAAAAAATTATAGCTTTGTAATTAACGATCTTAAAAACATTTTTCACTCCAACTCATGATTGAAACCAAGGTAATCAAAAGACAAGGTAGTGTTCAACAGCATGATGCGCAGTAGCAAGTTACAGCCAGCTGATGCAGTGACATCATGCAGGTCTCTTTTCATGACTTCGCCTATCTTTTACATGATAAATTGCATAACTTTATAAGTCTTCTTCTCAAAATATATATGATCTTCAAGAAACTTGGACGTCTCCTATGGTTTATGATAATATATTCAACTGTTGACCTACGGCATTTTTAATATGATCATACAATTACCTATTCAATTCAGATCACTCGATAATGTTATAGCATGTACATAATACAAGGATAGTAGTTCTCGGGTATTTAAGTTATTTTATTTCTCTTCAAATTAATTTATGAGTACTGTGGAAAATAAAATATTAATTTTTTTAAGAAAATTGTTTGGAGAAATAGGTATGCAATTCCAGTAAGCACATACTATTTAGTTGAAGGTCAATTATTTTATTACGGTTAACTGAATATATTTTTCTCCAATCAATTTCAACGCTCTTCCAACTACAGAAGTATACTGTTAAAAGTATTGAAGGAAAACAGCATCATGTAAACAATATATAAATTATTACAATAAAAAATTAACACAATTCAATTCCATTAAACATTGAATATTTAACCTTCCACAGTACTTGTAAATTAATTGAAGTGAGTTTGAAGACATAAAATAACTTAAATACCCGAGAAGTACAATCCTTGATGTTATGTGCATGCTATAACATTAACAAGTGCTCTGAACTAAATAATTGTATGATCATATCAAAAATGCCGTAGATTAACACTTACATTTATACCATAAACCAAAGGAGACATCCAAGTTTCTTGAAAGTCATATATATTTTGAGATATACTTATAAAGTTATGGAATTTAACAAGTAAATTATAGGTAAAATCGTGAAAAGACACCCAAATGACGTCACTTCATCAGCTGATAGGACTCAACAGATGAGTGGAGATGTGCGAGAACACTACCTTGTTTTCTAATATTACCTTGATTGAAACAATATAATTTAGCATATTTATAATATTATTATAAGGACGCCTCAGCCAGAATGAAAAAATATTGGGCTGAGAAGAGGGAAAAAGCTAAATCAACTAAATTATTTACAATGTTCATAAGAAGAGAAATATTATCTTCTTCTAAATTCAAATTAAGTTCACCTAATTGGTCAAAAAGGCTCTGGGTAACCGATGTCAATCACCCGGCATAATTAGCCTACAATGCATCATATGATTTCAAAAATCGGTGGGTGAAAGAGCTCCATATATCATAAAATGATCAGTCTGGTAAACGACAACGGTTGGTTACTCGACTGCCAGTTATGTATGAAACTATCCTATTTGAATCAAACTGAAATGAAGACATCAATGAATGCTCCTTTTTGTTTGATATTGGGCTAAGTATTGGGCCGATCCTTGCAAAACTTGGATAGAACTACCGATGAATGATGCGCATTCATTAAAAAAAATTTAATCGGTTCAATAGTACCCCAATAATTGATGAACAAACATGAAAAAAACATGCCTAATTGAGAGCCTCCTCCTGTTTGGAAGTTGGTTAAAAATTAAAAAAAAAAATAGCTTGGTTTCTTTCATAATAGCGCTTGTGACTAGAGGGTTGCATGTAAACAAACAGGTGTATTGGTTATAAATGCACGCTCCACTGCACCCCTGCCATAAAAAATTTGAAACGCTTCAACTACCATTGTTCTCTTTGAATACTCATATTATATGAATTTCGAACGATACTTTTCGAATATAGTATACAGTGTATGTTTACAGACGGTTGCTTGTAGACAAACCATAGTTACATGATCGTGAATGGTTGCTATGGTGATGGCGAATTCTGTCATTTCCTAAGCTCCAGATGAAGCTAACAAAAAGTTCTAAAAGAGAAGAAAACATACCAACATGGCATTACCAAGCACTGATGAAAGAATGCTGCACAGGCTGAGTCAAGTGATTAGAAGGAGCTACATACCATTCAAAATTCATACACCAAATACAGTAGGTTGGCCAGCAGACTTTTCAACCTTTGACGGAAACAAGCAGCAGACAGACCTCGTGCTGAAACAGGAATTTTCTTAGTTTCATTGCCAAAAAAGTTGAGCTTGCTCGAGCTGTACTAAGCTGCAAGTAGGGTAAATCTCTCAATCATTTGAAAAGTAATTAGGCTACTGTAATCACAATTATCTTTAGTGAACAGCATAGTCAAGTTTAATTGACAAAAATTCATGAAAGAACTATTCAACTCCGTTTGCCTACTCATTTATAATATACCTCCGAACATCTACACAATATAAGTACTGTGTTTCCAGTAAGGTACACGTACTAATTATTAGCCACCTACCTAATATTGACCCCTTTCACTTTCAACTTCGAAAATCGAGGTTGCACTTCCGTATTTAGTCTAGTGACATAATCGGCTGATAATCGATAAGGTAACTTAGTCGATATATTCCAAATCTAAACCTAACCGCGATCGACTCTTAGTCAATTATTTCGGTGGATCAGATACGGAAATGCAGCCCCAGAGCCGTCTAAGCTAAGCATCACCGCCACTATCAGCGACAAAAATACTTTGCAAAAAATGCCACCACCAATATAAAGGTAGATAGATAATCTATCAGATGATTTACTTTAGATTAATAACTGTAACTTATGCAATGAACTCAGGTATGAAAGTTGTTGACGAGCAATTTAATGAATGATTTGCATTTGACTCTACTTACCGTAGTTTAAAAGTGATGTAAAACAGCTCTAGATAACATTTCAACAATTAGAGCGGTCGGGTTATTTCACTAGATAGAAATTCAAATTACTATAGGTGGATCGGCCATAAGAATACATGTAAGCTGATGCCATTCTCGTGGCGATCCACCGATATTTATTTATTAAGTAATCTACGTTATTAGATTGATAATTTCATAACTTGAACATTAACTTAACCAATAAAACTAAACCGTTATGAAGCTCAGTCAGTAGATAGAAAAACAAAATTACGCACTGATGGTGATGCTACCAACGTATAAAGCATAATATCTCTGGTAGATTCCAACACAGATTTTGCAGACAGTTCCGAGTTCAAACCCATTCCATTTCGTTAATTCCGCATTCCATTAGTGGCGAGTTGGTCAACAGCTGACTTTTTTCCACTGTTTTTGTCAGTAGTCCAGTTGGTACTCCCCCGTGCTGTAGTTGTCAAATGAATAGCAGGAGTCCGCTGTCCGAAATCTATGCAACCTACTTTTTTAGGTTGAAAGTATTGTATACGGTTAGTCTGGCGATTATCATAATATAATCTTAATGGATGTGAAAGTGTAATTCATAACTTGTGTGTGACTAGCAGTTGGTGTAAATATGTCTGGAGATGACTCAAATATGTCAGTAGATGACTACGATGAAGTGACTTTACAAGATGAGCTGCGAAATATCCGGAGTTTCATACATTTGACAAGGGGTAATATTGATGCTCTCAACGCTAAATTTGCTTGTTTTCAACATCCTCCATCAATATATCTAGCAGAATATCAAGAACTGACTAGCAAACTTCACGATTACGAGGTTAGGGAACACCAGTTGATTGAAGAAATTACGAATGAAAATACCCTTGCTCAGGAAAGTGCAAACGATGCTGGTAGCACATCATCTTCAGATAAGCCTAGTATTAGTTATAAAACAGTGCATACTCCTCTGAGATCGGTGATTCGAGCTCACCTGCCGAATCAGCAACGCACCAGTGTGCAGGTAAGGGTTGGTCAGTCTGTTCGTGATGCATTGGCTAAAGCGATGAACTTTCGAAATCTTACTCCTGCTATGTGTATAGCGTACACACTGAATCACGAACGCATAGAATGGGATGCAGATATTTCAACTATAGATTCAGAAGAAATAAAAGTAGAGATCATTGATAAATTTCCAGTTACTACCAGTATATCTCACAATTTTATTAGGAAGACATTTTTCTCCTTGGCTTTTTGTGAGTGTTGTAGACGACTTTTGTTTCAAGGATTCTATTGTAGGACATGTGGTTATCGTTTTCACCAGAGGTGTGCTGCAGGTGTGCCGGCGTTATGTCAACAAGTTCGAATGCAAGACACATATTATCAACTGCTCCTAGCTAGAAATGCAGAAGAAAAAGCTGGTATTCTACAGATGCCCTCAGATTATGGTATGAATAGACCAGCTGATCAAAGACATCCTAGAGCGTTCAGCCATGGAGAGAGATCAAGTTCTGCACCAAATGTATGTTGTAATCTCGTCAATCCAGCAGGGAGTGATTTAATCTCAATAGAGGGCTTTGTTCGCCTGGTTCCTAACATTCCAAATCCGGCAACGGGATCGTCTCGACTGTCTCATAGCCAGAGTGCTCAGGCGTCACCCACGAATGCACTGAGGCCATGGAGGCCTAGAGCCCGTAGTGCTGATGAAAGCGCCAACAAGAAGATCCATCGCGATTCTCCGAGGGAACCCTGTGAGAACTGGGAGATATTGGCCGAAGAAATTCTTATTGGACCGCGAATCGGGTCTGGATCGTTTGGAACTGTTTTCAAAGGTCATTGGCATGGACCAGTTGCAGTTAAAACACTGAATGTCAAAGACCCAACTCCTGCACAGTTGCAAGCATTCAAAAATGAAGTAGCTGTACTAAGGAAAACTAGGCATGTCAACATTCTACTCTTCATGGGCTGTGTTAGCAAACCTCAACTGGCTATTGTCACTCAGTGGTGTGAAGGATCTAGTCTCCACAGGCATCTTCACGTTTTAGAATCAAAATTTGAACTTCATACATTAATTGACATTTCAAGGCAGACAGCACAGGGTATGGATTATTTACATGCTAAAAACATTATACATCGTGATCTGAAGAGTAATAATATATTTTTACATCATCCAGCAGTGAAAATAGGTGATTTTGGTCTAGCAACTGTAAAAACAAGATGGTCGGGTGGTCAGCAATTTCATCAACCTTCTGGCTCTATATTATGGATGGCACCAGAAGTTATAAGAATGCAGGAAGAAAGTCCTTATAGTTTCCAGTCGGACGTTTATGCATATGGAATTGTCTTGTATGAATTGTTCTCTGGTCAACTACCATATCCTTCTATCAAAGACAAGGACCAAATTCTGTTCAGGGTTGGGATAGGACGACTGCAGCCAGACTTCGATAACTTGCACTCGGAGACCCCAAAGGCGCTAAGGCGGCTCACTGAGGACTGTACGAAATTCAATCGAGATGAACGACCATTGTTCAGACAGATACTTGCTTCACTGGAGAGTCTGTCGCGTGCATTACCCAAAATTCAACGCTCAACATCTGAGCCGACATTGAATCGCACGCAACTACAGTCTGAAGATTTTCTCCTCTACCCCTGTCCATCACCCAAGACTCCAGTGAATGCTCAGTTCGGCGCTTTTCCATTCTGCTCGCTTGGTGGCATCATCTAATCGATCTTCCTTCATCAGGCTTCACTTTTTTACTTGAGATAGTAAGTACATAAAGTTATTTTCATTTTTATTCAGAACTCGTTTTAATTCAAACTCGGTTTCTCAGTCGTTCAGTAAATCTTTCAGTAGCTGTTGATTCAATAGCGGCCTTGTTTCACACATAACTAGCAGTCGGGTAACTTGTGTCGTTTGCCCGGCCGTAGAGTCAGTGTTTCATATGGAGCGCTTCACATACCCGATTTTTGAATTCGTATGATACAGTGTAATTTTTCTGGGTAAATGACACTGGTCACCCGACTGCCAGGAATGTGTGAAACAAGCCTTAGGGCCGCTATTGAATCAGTACCAGGCTAAATGATCTACTGAATGACTGAGGAACTGAGAATGGCTCTATCAATTAATTGAAACATAGTGGGAACAAGGCTGAAGGAGGTGTGCAAGGCCGTACCTGCAGGAAGGCGACCATTGGGAAGGCCTAAATTGAGGTGGCTTGACCAAGTTGGGAAAGATGTTGTCCGGTGTGGAGGAAAAATTGAAATGGCAGAGGACAGAGAAGAATGGAGGAGGCTAATCTACGAGGCAAAAAATCGACTGAGATTTGTGACGCCCCAGCAGTAGTAGTAGTAGTGGAGAGACTTTTGACCTACTATGAATAAATTACTTCAAGCTATCTACCCAAGTAATGAAATACAGTACCGTAATGCAGTTGTTAATTCCGTGTCTTAATTAATTTAATTTTTTTTTATTGCTGATGATGCCCACATGAGTCCGAGACTTGTGCGTGAGTAATGAGGTGAATGATTACACATAGATGCCTGACGGTGGAGCGGGATTCGAACCCACGACCGTTTGATCGACAGCAAGCTGAAGTTGCGACGCCCCAACCAACTGCGGTAAGCAGCCTGCCAAGTTTTATTAGTTCCATGTGTTCTCACAGGTAAAATTTTGCTATTTTAATGAAATGAAAATAATTTCTATAGCTTAGGCCTAATTAGAATTTTCTCAGTCACGAGCACTAGAACCTGCTAAAAATAACATGGCGTTATCTGCTTGTTATTACTCACCTGGTTGTTCGGAGCCTGCTTTAAACTGTAGGTTCATCATTATCATTCACCCATTACCCACTCACAAGTCAGGCTTGTGTGGGCATCATCAGCACGAAAACCCATGGGAAGAGATCTCCTGAATTCACTCATTTGCGAGTGGAATTTGGAAAGATTTTGAAAAATTGAATATTGCTTGTGGTTGAGATATAATTATTAGTGAAGGGCGTAAGTCCTAGAGAAACGTGAGAATTCGAGTGATCATGCATATGCTAGACAACGTATTCTAATCTAGATTTTTCCTGGAATGTATTCAAATGAGATCTGTTTTCAACATCAATTAACTGTGGCGATGTTTTCTCCAGTATGTTTCAAGTAATGTTACTTAAAACTTGGAAGTCTTATGAATAATTAATTTTAACTGAAAAATATGTTGCTTTAGTTTGGACTTTGTGTAACGAAAATAGTGCATAATTCTGTTGAAAACATAAGTCATCACTAACATAAAATAAACTTCTTTTGCCTTTACATTCCTTGAATGCTGTTTAAATATTATTTATTTATAGTCCTCAGAAACTGCTAGTCCAGTATGAGAAACTGCAAGCTTTAATTTATTTTATTGAATTGAAGAGTAAGACTAAAAAATAAATATCGAACTACATTATTAATCTGTTCCTCATTTCAAAAATTTGAAACCCTTTTTCCTAAGGACTCTAGGAGGTAAAATTTATCCGTCAATAATAGCAGTAAGCAAGTGCCATGGGCGTCGTCAGCTATCACTAATTATGGGTAGTGATGTGGGCTGGGTAAATACCCAGTGGGTAGGTATTTATAAATTGGATATTCATCCCAGGCCCGGGTAAATACCCAAAAGCTGGGTATATAATTTTTATTGAATTTAGAGAAAATTGAATTGTCTTTTTGCAATTACTATCCTATCAGGATGATAAAATGTGTTTAACAATTTTTTCATATTGTCCCCACTAGCATTTTACTTCTGAGCATGATCGAATTAAATACCCAGGTCCTGGGTATTTATGATTTTCTTCGTTTTTTGTGGGGATTTGATTGAAAATGACAAAAAGAGTTTATAAAAGTAATAATTATCATTTAGAGAGAGGAAAATTTGACCTAGTATGTGTAAACTAACCCACGGAAATAATAAAAACTTGGTCTGTAGGAGATGTTAAGATTCAATAATAATTTTAAAATGATTTTTGTTCAAGATCTTTTTTTTAATAACTTACTAAAATTAAACATAGCCTACTTAAACTCATACAACATACAAAACATAACTTAAAAAATTATAAACTCTAAGACACAAAGCTTTGAAATTAAAATTAGTACAAAAGACAGAAGGATTTTTTCAAAAGAGGTTTATCCAGATTGGAGCTAAGAGGCAACACTGAATACCTGTATATTAATCTACATTGAACAATTTATTACCTTTAATATTATACGTAAATGTCAGTTAGGCCTACTTCCAATCTATTTTCTAAAATAAAAATCATAATTTAATAACAGTAGAAGTTATTTCATATCATAGGGAATTTTTAGTTTTGGCCATTCAAGGGTTGCATCACTGGCTTGCTTCACTGCACACCTGCCTCCCTCCTCGCCTCAATCAACCCGCAAGTCTTTTGTTGTGTGTTGTGTTATGTTTTGACTGTGTGCCACAGTCTCGCCAGTAGACTTACTCTTATTTACCTAGTTTCTTCTCTTTAATTGATTTTAGACAAAATCCTGTTTATTTACAAACTTTGGGTAATATTTAAAAATAATTACCAAGTCATTGTAAAATGCTAAATAAGTTGTTATAGATTAACTCTATATGTCATACAATGATAATAGTAACATATTAAGGGGTAAACATCAATTAATCTTGCTAGATTTCATAAATACCCAGGATATTTACCCCAAGTTTTAAATACCTGGGTATTTTACATCACTATTTATAGGGCGTATGCTTGATGGGGAGTGGTAAAGATTGAAGAAGGGTACCATCCATCACACACAGTTTTCAGATAATTAAGAGGTCTGAATAAATAAAATTAATATGAATTTTAATTAATATAAAATTACTTTATTACAAAATCAGGTCCAGTAGCGTAGCTAGAGGGTCAGACGGGGGGGGGGGGGGGGGGGGAGAGACCAAGATTCTTAGCCACAGCATATAGGTGACTTGAAAACATTATTTGTCTTCTACAGGTTCTCATTTTGTCAATCTGCAAATTTCCTTTTAAATTTAAGTTGAAAAATTCTGAATAAATTTGGTCCTCTAAACTTCAAGAAATTGCCTCTCAAGGCTTGTTAAAATTCCAAGAAAAAAGAAAACGTATTTGGGGAATCTATCTCCATATTTACGCTACTATCTAGGTATAAAATAGAATGAAATGATTAATATTTTCCCTTGAGAAATTTTAGTGCATGTAAGAGCTTGTTCTCGGTCAGTAGCAAGCATTCTTCAAACTAGCACTTTTTCATCTGGGATTAGTATATAAGCATAGACAGAAATTTCTCAAGGGGGGTCCTCAGGCTACCCCCACCCCCCAACATAACCTAACTCAATAATGGCTAAACCAATATTAAAAATAGTTTGTCTCCGCCCCAGATAACAGAATGAAGAAGAAAATTCTGCATTTTAAATAATATGAGGCATGGTTGTTGCAAATTTTGAAATAGATCAGCTGTAGATCTGCTTCCTTCAGTAGGATCCAATATATAATATTGTATAATGTTATTTATTAATAGTTGATACTTGGAGGAAACTTCAATTATTTTGCATCTTGGAGTATTTGTTTAATGAATTAAAAGCTTATTTTCAATTTTGTAAAGAATATAAAGCAAATCAAATTTTTTTTTCTTCAAATGTACAAATAAAGTTACAACGAATTGTTTAGTAAAATAATAACATTTAAGTAATATTCACTTCTTTAAAAATATTTCAAATTACATTTGAATACACTGCAAGGCATACCTCTGAGGGCGGGCAGTGGGTTCCATATATAGAACACAGTCCAAATAATATAAATAGTATGCATATTATTATATCCTTCATCAGATAAACTTCTCAATTGAACCTTGATCAAAACATTTATTGATTATTGTTGTCAGTGGTTTTGAAACATACCTTGCAATTTTCATGAGACAATAATTAGTTATGCCATCAATGCCAGGTGACTTATTATCCTTTAGAGAATTAATGATTTTAATGCCAGGTGACTTATTAGATTCATTGATTTTAACTATTTCATTTTCATAAGTAGGGAAAATTAAAAAGAATCCAGGTGGTAAAAAGTGAAGTTAGAGTTAGGGCATTTATACGGTACCTCAAGAATGGCTGAACCTTATCCAAGTCTATTGGCTGTGTAACAATGAAGATGAAGCCACTAAAGCCGCGGTTTCCTAGAAATCGGATTTGGACTAAGTGGACAGTGGACAGGGTCACATGCACTACAATATATAAACTTGAATTGATTCAATAATATAATTTGAAAATATATTCGATTTATTATTCATAATCTGCTATTTTAGATTCATATATATTTTATTGTACATAATCAGCTTTCAATAAAAAGTTGGAAGTTAACCTTTAATTTCCAACAACACGCCATCTTGATTCTTGATCTGTCTCATGAGACAGTGTTGGTGTGTTGTTGGTAATTATTATATGTTAACTTCCAACTTATTGAAAGCAGATTATGTATGATGGAATATTATTCAAGCATAGTAGCAGTTTATCTGTAATAAATCGAATATATTATAATATTATAAACTATATTTCAAAAACAAATCGAGTTCATATAATTATTATAGTTTAAGTGGCCTTGTCTGCTGTCCATTTAGATTTAGACCAAATATGCATTCTAGGAAACCATGGCTTAACTGAATTTCCAAACTCCTTGGATGTTTCTGGCTTGTTATTGCATGATTTAAAGCTAAAATTTGAGTCTGTAACTATCATAATTCCAAATCTGAATCAACCAAAGCTTTCCAATTTAACCTGCTTGGTAATGAGAAAACTAATGGTACATATTATTCATGCAACAATACTAAATTCAAAGGTTTGGGAGTGCTGATTCCAATGATACCAAATAATATGCCCTTTGAGTTTAAAGGAATACAATTTCCAATTCGCCTTGCATTCTCCATGACAGCATGATAACAAATTTACATGGTCAATCATTGACCCCCCTGGTTGCACAAACGTTCTATCATTATGTTGGTTCATCATTTGTTACACTTTTATACCAGGCTGCTATCCATTACATCATTCAGTATAAAAGTGTTCTGTTATTTGAGCAGTGATAGCTAGATTACAATGTAGCAAACAGAGTCTACTAAAAATGTTAAATTCTGAGATCAGCAGATCATGAAATATAGTATATAAATTAGTTAAATAATTCATTATAAATTGAATAATGTCAAGTCATATTATTATATGGTTTGGAGAATAAATTAGCTTTTAAATGATAGAACACATGCATTAGTGACTAGTTGCCATTAATATAAAGCTTATTTTAGGTTATGTTGAGTTATAACAAGATGGCGCATGTGCGTGAATGATGGTACCACTTGTATACTAGGTATGTGCTCCACCATTTAAGATTTATAGATAATAAGAATTGTAGCATGTTTGAAGGCATAATCATGTGCTTTCACGTAGTAGTTTGGTATAGAAGTGTTATGAAAGATGAACCATCATAATGATAGGACGTTTGTGCCACCAGGGGTTAGTGTTTGTAGTAACAATCTAGAAAAATGTTCACTTAATGAATATTCACTTGATATATCTTTGTACTGTGAATACCCTATCTCTGTCGGCTTATCTCAATAATTTTTATTCTATTTCTCACCATAGATTATCACAATGCTAAACCACATATTTATTTATACAATTTTAATGACAAGTAGCCAGACAATCGTCTTGTAAATGACTTTGATTTTACTAATAAATATAATGATGTTAAAGATCCATCTTGTTTCCACTAATATGTAATAAAAAAAAAAAACAAAAAAAAAACACTTGAAGTGGAAATTAACTCACGTTAAGTAGTAACGGCCGTTTCACTCTGTTGTCAAGAGCATCATCAGACGACCCACAGTACACTGATTTAAGGCTTGAATCTTTTGATTATACCTTAAATCAGTGTACTGTGGGTCGTCTGACGATGCTCTTGACAACAGAGTGAAACGGCCGTCACGCCATAACGTGAGTTAATTTCCACTTAAAAGTGTTTTTTAAGTTTTTATTAATATTATTTTAGATATACAAAGAGATATAACGTAAGCCGTATTAAGCCGAGACATAATGTAGGCGTATCTTTGTAACAGATCATCTGTTATACACATTTCTTGGTAGTTAGCAATGATGCCTGGGAACACTGTTGATATTCTATTAATCTTCTCATAAAAAACATGCAGAAATTTTGAGGAAAATAGTCAGGTTAAAACCAATTCAACATGAACAACACTACCTATTGTCTGCGATATTGTTTATATATTTAAATATAAAATACTAAAATTTCTCATCACATTAATGGATTAGTAAACTTTTACTCAAGAGTGGAGCATGTACCAAGTTTGTATAGTAAACTATTATTTTCTTCCAAAACATTATCCCAATAAATGGTGTTAGTTACCGGTACGTCAAAAATAACTCATATCGGCTGCACCGATTCTAATGATCTCTGATTGGATGGGTTCATCCCCGCTCCAAAGCTGAGTAACAATTAAAATATTGGAAAATCAAATGGAATAATAATGAAGAAATTCTATTATGAATCAACAGTTGGTGCATGAAGAAAAACTAGATTTTTCATCTTATAAAACACTTTTTATGAATTTTGGGGTCATTTTTAATTTTGTGTAAAATTAACACCAAAAACCACCTTTACTCAAGAGTGGAACATGCACCAAGTTTGTGTAGTAAACTATTATTTTTCTAAAAATCATCCCAATAAAATATTTAACTTGGTAAATTTTCAGTATTGTAATTGATTTTATTACATTGGTAAAATCCTAAATTAGATTAAACTAAAATTTCTCATCACATTAATGGACTTTTCTCATCACATTAATGGACTGTTAGGTGGTAACATAAACATAGTGGTAGAAGAGAGTACATCATAAAAAATAACAGGACTGTTATGGATCCGCTATAGACTACTGAAGTTCTCAATAATTTTGCATGAAAAAGTCAACTTTATGTACTTAAATTCGTGAAGAAAATGGTTTCACTTTATAGATGTTACTCCATCATACCTTCAAGGGCGTGTTCGCCGGGCCGTCTTGTAAAAAGTAAAAGTGAATCTCTATTGTTTTGCTGATTGGTTTGTTTTTTAACGAATATAAAAACTTTTCAACATTTTATGCGGGAGACATGAACATTGAACTCAAATTTTTTTTTTTGGGGGGGGGGGGGGGGGGTATGTATATTGTAATGGTGGTGACGCCTGTGGCAAGTGCTAATATTATTAATGTGATGAGTGCAGTATATCGAATGTTCTGCCTTTGACTTTTTGAAGATTAAAATCGCAATGCATTAATTAATGCCAACTTGAGACTGTATGAATGTTTTAATTTCTAAATTATTTTTTAAAATCATTCATACGAATAAGGTTAGGCTTCTCAAGTAAATCTATTGGATATCCTTCCTGATCGTGCCTGAGGTTGTATTTATTCATTATTTACAGTATTTGATACTCCGAATGATAAATTTTGGAGTTTCAGTTATTTTTCTATTATATGTATACCTTAGTTTTTAAATCAATCTCTGGTAATCCATAACTTTCTTAACTTATTAACATCAATTTAAGCACATTCCACAATGATTTTAAATATATTCAGCTTTGATTTATTTCAAAATTGAGACATCTCATGGTTTTTTTAAATCATTGTTTCACTCAGGTACGGTAGTGGGAATTATTTTATTTATTTACAGCTTACGAATATTAATCAAAAATGTTTTAAAGTTCACATTGACAAGTGATCCAACTCTTTCATTAAGACTATGAGATCTTCTATAATTTCCTACTTGATACTCAAGTTTTATATAAAATGATGTGCTAAAAAACAGAGAGAGGCTAGTTCAAAAATCAATGCTATATATTTATTTAATTTCCATAACGCCTGTCTTATTTGTATGATTTAATGCGGCATATTGTATTGCAGATAACTATAATGAAAATTGCATTAATTTAATCATGAAAATTGAATCATAACTCACTCACATTTTAAAAATCATTGTTTCAAATTGTAATCCAGAATAATGTCATTCATAATGCATAGCTAGTAAGCAAGGTTATTGAAAATGCAAAATAATTTTCTTGCAAATATTTTTACATAACAGAATTATTTTCGTAATTTTCTCAAGTATATTTCTTGGGCTCTCAAAATAATAATTTAAAGCCAGAAGTTCCTCTCTTAATTAATTTTTTTTTTGATATGAGAAATGATTAATCTGATGAATTTTGTGAACATTATTGTTCTATGCATAGTGCTTACAATGTTTTATGTTTGTTTCTCATCATATTCATTACACCGTCTCTATTTTGTAATTAAGTGGCTCCAAAGGTTTTGATCATTTGAAATTTGAATCTTCCTATTTTTGAATGTAGTACTGATTGATAATGATTGTAAGATAAAATGTTTTTGCATTACTGATGAATAAACAGAAGCAGTAACTACAAAATTGAGAATACTTGGCAATGTATCAATTAACTTGTGTTTCAAGGCAAAATATATCTTTTGCTTACAGCTGGATTTACAAAATGTTCTTGAGTATGTAAATCCAATGTTACATCTATTCCTATTGAAGTTCGTGCTGTATTGTTTTAACAATCAGCGTCATATCAATCACATTTAGTTCTTAAAATTGAGGAGTTTTTTTAGTTTTAACCAATGTGGTTTTAACAATTTAGGCTTTTAAAGGCCTTTTACATACTAATATTTTGTATATGAGTTTTGTTCATTTTTTTAAAGTGATGACATCAATTTGAGGGCAGATAATTATTGAGCTTTAATATCTTAAAAGGAAGATAGAGTAAACCAACACAATGGTTTGTAAGACTGTTTCAAGGATTATTTTTTCACCTGGTACAAAACAATTACTGAAAAATATATACCGTAGTTGCACTGTTGAATATACAGTATTATAATGTATTAATAAAATTCAATTGAGTAAGAAGTTGAAATTTTGTTGTTAGTTTATCTTATAAGGAGTTTGATAAAACATTATTCAAGCCATATATTTAGCATTCTCAAGAATCAAAATTTCGTTTCTCAGGATTCAAACAAGTATTATTTTTGTTTATTGCAATCTTGTAAACAACATTGAATTAAATGAAGAGTTCATTTTTGCCAAGTTTTTGATGTAGGTTTAATTCAAGGATATGACTTTTCAACAGTCAAAACTGATATTTCCTAACTTTTATCATCTTCCTACATTGTTAAATTCGAAATTTGCCTAGTAATATACATAGCAGGAGTGTTGTTGGATTGGAAATTTCACTCATAAGCCACTACACTAGAGTATATATGGCCTAATCTTATTCTGTATGTACAAAACAAAACTATTAAGTCAATATAGTAATTTATACATAATATTATTATTCAGAGGAGTAACTAAAATTTAACAGTCATTTGTTAGAGAGTTGTTATTGTAAATAAAACAATATAAACATTGCAAAATAAACTCCTTGTGTTGTCATTACTCATTTAGTTTGCCTGTTATATTATGTCCGTCCTCAGCAGAGGCTTCGGTTTCCTAGGACGTGGATGTGGACTAAATGGACAGTGGACAGGGCCGACTAAACAACAATAATTATATAACTCGATTTGCTATAATTGGATATAATTGACCGAACGAAGATCTCTGTTTCAAGTCAACCGTTTTGAATTTGTCTGTCTGTAAAACATTTGTGGCTAAAAAGCGGCAGTGGCGGAGGTGGATCGCCCCGGGTGACAGCCCAAGGCGGGGTGACAAAAATCAGAAGCAATAAAAGGCTTTAAAAGGTACTGAATGGTTTTTTAATAGATAATTTTTTTCAAATAAATAGAAAAAAAATTAGTTTGGTTAGGGGTGACATGATAGGCGACTGAGTTAAGTGCGATTGAGTAGAGGAGAGAAATTTAGTCATACGGGTGATAGTGCAGGAGCAGTGAGTGTCAAAATGTGACACAGGGGTTACTTATCAGCTAAATTCATTATTTGAAGAATTTTTTTCTGTTCTATTACTGCCACTGCCATTCACACTGAGAATCAGTGAATTTGTTGATGCAGGTACAAGAGGTATCAGGAGCGTAGTCAAGGGGCGTCCTCGGGTAGGGACACAACATTAGCGATGACTCAAGCAGATTTTGATCTACAATGTGGGTTTGAAATACTGAAATACAGGGCTTAAATGAATGGTATATGGATTTTTGGATGAGAGCTCATACTTTTTGGGTCAGCTAATATAGAGATTTAATATGGATTAAAATAATGGGGAGGGGATTTATGCAAAGAAACTTCAGCTTACTGTCGTTTGAGCAATCGTATGTTCGAATCCAGCTCTCCGTCTGGCATCTATGTGTTATCATTCACCTCATTACCCACGCACAAGTCTCGAACTCATGTGGGTATCATCAGCAATAAAAAAATGCTATTTTAGAGGGGGTATTTTCAATTTTTCTGGGGGGTATTTTCAATTCAAACAAGAGAGTTATCTATCTCGTCAAAATAATTGTGAAAAGACATCTTAATATTCTAACTTATCGGCAAACTGTGAAGGTAGGTGATAAGAGTTTAGTAGTGAAAGTTATAAAAATTATTAGTTTGAAAAGATGAAATACCGTCCCGGGTGCCAAAAGACCTTGCCACGGCACAGAAAAGCGGGGACCAAATTCAATGAAATTTTTGCAAAAATCTTACTTCAAGAAATGCCCAGCGATGTATGTGTAAGGTTTTTTAAAAAATGCCCTCGCCATCTGTTTTAGGGGGTCCAATTTACCCCTGGTTATTGGAGTGTCTGATTTGGGAGCGAATGGCTCTAAATTGAAATTAAGACGTTGAGAGAGGTTTCAACCCATGTCTAAAATTCGATAAACCCAACGTTAGAGGGAGGGGGGTTCAAAATCTTCAATAGAGATTTTTCGAGTTTCTTTTTTTGTTTTGGTAGGGCTTTTTGAACTGACTGGAATACTAAACTTTTGATAAATTAATAATTGGTTTTAGAGGAGGGGGGGGGGGGGGTTAAAAATTTACTCAAAAAACTCTTTGTGGATAATTTCTGATTTTTCGATTAGAAGTGGAAGGTAACTATAATAAGAGGGTTAACACTAAACTATGGAAATTCTTCTCAACAAGTGTATAAATACTCAGGAGACTTCTATTTGAAAAATTTACAAAAGTAATCCCCTTTGAAGCTAGGAGCGGAAATCTAGATTTCACTGCAAAATGGGGAAGTGAACATATTTTGATATTTTTTGAATGGAAAATTTTTACTTTTTATGATTGGAGATAAATATTAAGAGCTGCTGAAAATGCATATTAACCCTGTATTAGGTATAAGGGGTAATTAACAGGGGTGTCAAAAATGATCAACTTTTCAAAAATAGATTTTTGCAGTTTCTATCATCAATGAAAGATTAAGGCCCGTATTTATGACCGTGACTTATCAAAGATCGACTTAAGTCAGATCGGATAAGTCAGACTTAGCAGCAATAAGTCTTACTTACACTAACAGGTTCAAGCCAGTGAGTAGTTGTAACCTTTAAAGCCAACCCAGCTCCCACAACAAAGATCTGACTCCTGATAAATAATTTAACATTAATAATTTACATTAAACAACTCTAATTTACAGTAATATAAGAATTTACACTATGTTAATGTTGCAGGGACAACTGGGTTGGCTTATAACCTCACTTCTCAGCTAGTAAACTCACATAGTATAAGTAAAGCTTAGACTAAAGTTCGTATTCATGTGCCTTACTTAAACATCTTCTTAACTTAAAAGACAAGTTGTGCTTATAATTGGAGTCTCAAATCCGTTCTTTGCCAAGCTAGGTACAGAGCTGACTTGAAGCTGTTCTTAGATTGGTGTGTTGCATCATATTTTGATTTCATTTTCTAGTATAGCATTGGCTCATAATAATAAAATAAAATCATCATATTCAATTTTTGCACCATTGCAATGTAATTCACTGTATATTTGACTTTTTGAAACTATTTCTACTTATTTTATAGTTCTAACCTATACATTTTTTGGCACTAGAATAGAATTCTCTTTCTATGGAATAGAATGGATGAAGTTCTTAGGTCTGCTGGCAGATAGTGTTCAATACACTGCATTGAATGCTCATTTTTCAAATTTGGGAAACAGAAAATAATGATTTGAAAAATGTTGGCATGGTAATTATTATGTAACAGTAACTGTAAATTTACATGCAGTGCAGTATCTTTATCTTTACATTTATGGAATTTTATGTTTATTAGTGCCTGATAATACAACACAATTTTAGGTTAGCTTGTGACCATGTTCAATGTAATAGAGCCTTTCCAACTCATTCTTAGATAACTCGTGCTTAGATCAACAGAAGTCACGTTCATAAATACAGGCCTAAGTAATGAAAATTGAGTCAAAAGTGCTCTTGAACCTTTTTCGAAAATATCATCCCTTTCTGAGTGAGTAGTGTTGGGCGAGTGAGGTCTAATAATATAATATTTGATTAATTGTATATAATCTGCTTATTATATTCATATATCTTCTGTTATCCTTAATCTGCTTTCAATATCGAGTTATAATTTCCAACAATATGTGTTCTTGATCTGTAGCAGAGACATCAGGATGATAACTTGACAACATTACAACAGTGGACACACGCTTAAGAACAAAAGCTTCACTTTCAGCATGTTTCCACTTTCATAGAGTTAATAGGTTATCAGCCTGATGTCTTGTGGGATAGATAAAAAATCAAGATGGCGTGTTGTTGGAAATTGTAGGACAATTTCCAACTTATTATTGGAAGCAGATTATGTATAATAGAGAATGTTTGTAACTAATCAAATATATTGTCATATGTTATTATTATAAACAATATTTCAAAAGCAGATGGAGTTTATACATTGTAGTGTATGTGGCCCTATTTGCTGTCCATTTAGTCCAAAACTGTGTTCTAGGAAACTGAAGCTTTAGCATGCATATGCAATAGAGTGCTCTAATACTCTTAGACACTAGTCTAGATGTGTGCACTTCCATAGACTAAACGGCAAGATTGCCTCAAGACAAGATTGCTCTATAAGAGCTCTATAATGTCTTTTTTAAGACAGGCTTCTGCTCTGTTGGAAATATAAGCTCACATCAGTTAATAGAGAGAGAGTTTTAACAATCTAAAATATTGCTAACCTGAACACTTGATGCACCTGCTCTTAAAGCAAGATAGATGGAAGACAGCATTGAGACGAGTGGTCAGGTTAGCATTAGAGATAGCCTATTTTTAACATAGTTTTGCCAAAACTCTATCACGCTCACTTAAGCCCATATTCATGAGCCTAACTTCAGGTTTCCTCAACTTGAAAAGGCGCTACCAGCAAGTGCGGTTGTAATTGCGTGTGGTGGCATCATGTCATATGGTACCAGTCAAAATATTATAGTCAGCCATTCTCGAGTTTGCCGGGCCTCGGGACTGATCAATGATGTAAGAAGTTTTTCATTACTATAAATTCTGATACGTTCTAATAAATGTTCAGGTTATGAATGAGATATCTATGGTTAAAGTCTAGAATCGGTACACGCTTTTATCTCAGCAATTTTAAATGAAATCATGTTGAAATTACTTTTAAATTAAAATACAGAAAGAACTGAGGTGCGGAAACGTAATTCAACTCTATAACAACTTTTTATTTACAAAAATACGTTTTGAAATTTAGTTGAGTCACCCATCATTTTCAGCAATTCTGTTAAAAACTGCCAAAAAGCATTGTACACACGTCTAAACAATTGATTATGAGCATAAATAGCACAATCAGTGCATAAATTATACTTATTTATTATAAAACAATGGGTATTCTTATTGAAATAAATTTTTAGAAAGAATATTGCTTACAAATCATCAAATGTCTAATCCTCCATGATGACAATCAAAAGTAGTACAATCGACTAGTTGTATAAGCCTTGACTATCGGAAGAGATGCTTTCACAATGATTGATAACAGATCAGTGTTACCAATCTTATAAAAATTATTGTATTGCACGTTTGTTTCTTCATTCTGCAATCTGTACGCTGCAAGGTAGAAAGACCGATAATTTCATTATCTGGTGAGATCAGACTTTTACAATCTAAAAACTTTTAAAATCATTTTAGATTATATAGAACAAATACTCATAACCATTTAATTTATCATTACCTTTTCCATGATTTCTACTGCAGTAAAAAAGTAATATGATGCATTTGGTGTTATATCTTCGATTTGAGTTGGATAAATGATAAATTTTGAAATAAAAATTTTTCAATTGACATACTTTTGTTCTGTTTTATCAATTCATGTGATATCAGTTACTGCAAAATATGGTCTAGGCTAGTATTATTTTACATGAGAATAAATTATTCAGTAGTAAATTGCATTTTACTAATCATTGCAAGTGTTTAGCTAGGTTTCGTCTACTTTTTCATTCAGTAAAATTATTGAAGATCCTTACAATAATTTCCAATACTTTGATGAAAATAAAGGTAAGTAAATAAATAAATAAATAAATAATGTTTTCAACATATTTATACATAAAATTCAAACTAAAATATAAATTAATTGGCAATTCTAGACAATTAATTCAATTTTTCAAGTGGTTCAATATGACAGACTCATTCTGAAACTCATTCTGTTTAAATATGTGTCACAATATCCATCAACTTCAAAGAGAACACTCTTGAGAATGCATGAATTTTGAATTTTCAAGTCAAGTGGAATATGACGAACCATTAAGGATTGTTCTGATTTTTGTTACTTCTTCCAATGCCTTCATTTGTGGAAACTGAACTAGCACCCCTATTTAAATATTGCCTTAGTTTACATTTTAATTATACCTCAAGAGTAATGAGGTGAGGCTTCCATTTTTCTGGCCAGACAAGTTGTGACACATACTTGGTTCAAAGAGAGGGAGACTTATTGCCAGTAAACTAAATCTTATCAATTCTTAAAATGTAATAAGACAACATTAAGTTCAATCCAACAGTCTATTACATGGAATTTCAAGCAATCGAATCTAGCATAAGTGGATAAAATAATTATGTTAGAAAGCTAGACATATAAATGTACAATATATAAATATTAGAAAACATAAACGAGCAACACTAATAGTTTTCAAACTAATCTACAGTGTAGAATAAGTAGCATTATTTTGAAACCTTCATGGCAGAGAAGTTTCAGTTCCTTTTTGCTTTCCTGACTGAGAGACCGATGGTAAATAAATCAAAATTACATCGACTAGTACAGGTCAAATAACTAGAACCAACTTATTAACTACTAAAAGGTTAAATATTTGTATGATAAAAATGGAATAAGACAATATAAATTTCAATTCAACTGACTATTACATAGTATTAAAATAATCGAATTTAACGTAAGAAAATAGAACAATAATTGTGTTAGATACAGGTTTAGAATATTGAAATAAATAAATTAGCTAAACTTATAGTTTTTCAACTAATCTACAGCGTTAAATAAGTAGTAATCACATTGAGCATCCACATTCTTTCAAACCTTCAGTTCCTTCTTGTTTTCCTAACTGATCGGGTGGCTCGAGTGGAGGTATTAGTAGAGCTGTTCAACTGTTCCTGCGAATTTTCACCGAAATCTTGACGAGCAACTTTTCTCTGAGATCTTCTTATTCCAATACTTTGAGTGGATGCAGTGGATGAACGAGTTGAAACAGAGCCGTCTTGTGATGGAGTGCTGCAAATAGAATTTCATGTTCAAATATAAACAGATACTTCAATTTTTAAAAATAAATAGTGAATTGAAAAAGTAGTTGAAAGATGAAAAATTGAATTGACAGTAGAGAGCAAGTGTCTCTATTTGCATAGCATTTGAGATAAATCAGTTTCAAGGATGTAGAACAAAACTGATGGTTAGTCCAGCGGCTAATTTCAATAAATATAATTATAAGAAACAGAACCAATTAAAAAAATGATTTTAAAAGCAAATGAGAATGCATCTCAGATTGTTAAAAATGAAGAAAATAATTATTTGCGACAATAAATAATTATTGTAGACGCTTTCGCATCGTCTTCCCCTCAGTGTTGAAAGAAATATATTCAGACTCAAAAGGCTTCAACTATTTTTCTCATCCCCCACAGACGAGAGTAATAAAACCTATCTACTTGACAGTGTACTCGCATCAAAAAGTCCTTGTACTTACACTACAGAAAATCCAGTGAAAGTGAATAACTCAATACACTAATACACATGAAAACTCCTTTAACTAATCTCCAGAGGATATGATGATGACAATAATAACAAATGAGTAGGTACTATAATGATCATAATAATAACGAATGCATACCTAAGACAGGCGGACACTTCACTGGAAGAAACTTGTGATAATCTATAAACTTTTTTATGACTCGGAGCAGTCTTGCCACTAGGTGTTTCTAGAGGTTGTGGATCATTATCTCCATCGTCGTCGTCATCATCAGAGCAAGGAATAACATCAACTCCTTCAACACTTTTTCCTTTAGGAATGAAAACTACACTGTTATCATCGTTTGAAGCTTCACATGAATCGTCAGAATCGGACTCATTATTTTTTTCTGATCCGCTTGTCTCAGCTTGAAATTCATTTTCTGTTACCGAAGAAACATCAGCTGAACGATCTTTGATATTAGTTTTCTCAATAGTTGATTTTTCTTTTACCTGGAAAGAAATATATTAAAAAATTAATAAAATTATATAATTAGAGGAAAAAAGAGACCTCAATTGGAAAAGACAAGACCTCACTTGTAATATTTGTTGCTTAAAATTAATTACTGCCTATCACATCAATGATAGTAACACGATTGGTAAATAAATTAAGGGCGGGTTTGTTTAGGAACCATATTAAAAAATAAATAGTTTCAAATTATTAGTACAAAAAGAGTTAAGTAATCAAATATAGAAGAGCTCCAAGTATCCGAATCAATCCGGACCAGACCCCATTCGAATAATAAAAATTTGGATAATTATTGGATGGTTGTAGAAAAAAGTTGGAATTTCAAAGAAGAATAGTTTATTTTCGGCACAATGCAATTTTCATTTATTAAATGAAAAAACAACAAGTTATTTAGCGTTCATGTACTTAGTGCTGTACGCCAGTTGTATTTTATATATATGAAAATCGTTATTTGTGAACATCTCAGTCAAAGTAAGCTGATTCGCTGTCTTGACAATCGCAATACGCTTCTGACGTTTTTCAAAGTGATTCTGATGAGCGGAGTTCGGATAGTTAGGAGTTCTACTTTACCTTGTTGTTTCTGTCGTTACTATACCCAGTTGTTTTTTACCTGATTTTATTCACTGAGTTTCACATCAATTGTCAGCAATGAGAAAAACTTATTTTAAATACGAACCGAAGCCAAAAGCTCCATGCTCCCCCAACCCCCCAACATAGTTTTGGAACATGCAATCCATTGTTGCTATTGTCACCATGAATTTATGTACTATAAATGTACTGTGATTAAAATCCATTGTAGATGGCTATTTAATAATACACCACGGAGTTGGTGATAAAGCAGATACAGTAACAAATAGCCAGAACTGCGTCTAGAATGAAAAAAGAGATTTGTCTAAAACAAATTAGAATATTAATACTCACTGACGATTCAGTCTTTATTGATAACTTGGAGTTATGATCCAATGTGTTGCAAATTTCGGACTTTATATTCTCTTCAGCTGACTGCTTCACTTCGTTCACCATTGCTGAGAATTTCACAGCTAGTCGGTAGCAAATTTTATCTCCCAACATATTGAATTTCTGAAAAAATCCCATTTGAAAAAATAGAAGTGAAAAGGGAAATCTGTGAACTGATATACAATGAAATAAACATAATTAAATCATCAAATAAACTTGAGAACTAAAAGTGCAATGACTACATACAACACATAAGTAAACATATGAAAAACAAAATAAATGCTTTAATATGTAAAAAGCAGATACTGCAGTATTCTCTTCAATTAAATTTTTTCATTTAAAAAAAGAATAGAAAATGTGGATGCGAAAGGCAGCAAAGCCCAGACCACAAAAAATAATATATATCGACAAAATAATTCTAAACTATAACTGTGAATAGCAGTTTGAAGTTACAATCAGTAAATGAAAAAATAATTAATAGGAATAGATTTAAAATGAATTTATAGTTGAATTTAAAAGAATGAGAATACCAAAAATGTGAAAACGAAGGGGAGAGTACAATAGAAAGCAGAAGGAAGAGTGTCTCACAATCACAAATAGCTCCAAATGGTCAAAGAACAAAGAATCCAATGGACGTCTAATAGTCCAACAATATAATAAAGAACATGATTATGATCTGAGTCTAAAGGATTAAAAACATCTATATCACGTGACATGGTGTTGAAAAGCCTCATGGATCGATTGATGGACTAGAGCGATGATTTTTGTGTGATGTCTGTTTCTTAGTGTTAACCAGTATAAAACTTTGTCGTGTCACATGCTGCTGGAGCGTTTCTCCCTAGATGCGGTTTTGTGTGACGAACAAACAAAATAAATAAATGGAAATTCAATTTTTCCAAATGAAAATTATGTTGCATATTATATAAATTAATATTCGCTAGATAATCACGTCAATATTTTTACGTTAGGATTTTGAGCATGTTTACCAACTGAGAAGTAGGGGAAGCAAACTGATGATAGAAGCATTTAAACCTTTGAAAACAAATTACAAGTATGAAACATTAATAGTCAGGCGAATATTAAATTTTTTCAGGTGACATTAGTATTATGAAACATCTAATAAAATGCAGGTGAACTAATGTTGAAATATTTATTTCATTTAACTAGCATACAATAAATGTGAATACAACAGGCTATTGCCCAAAACTGCATTTACAAAATTTAAATGTAGGATGCCAATCTTAGGTTAGGTTGCTGTTTTACTTGAAATATCTCCTTGAAGCACAATAATTCAATAGTTTTTTGCAGATAAAGAATATAATTTTTTTTTCATTTCAAACAAACACTATCACAGCCCGAAAAAAGATGATATAATTTGGAATTTTGACATTTATAAGCCAAAAATCTTCACTAGTTACACTCATTACCATAGTTAAAACATAGGGTGCGACAGCATAACTTCTTTTTCAAAACTTGATAACATTCATAGTATGAATCATAACATTTTCATTTGTTTTTTACGATGTATGCAAACACTTGAAAGTTCTGTTTTAGTCAGTTTTGAAGATAAAAATAATCAGGTAGATGACACTCCCATCCACGATTACACCTGTTTCTAACTTCAGCCGGCAAAGCTGACGTTATGTTGGCAATTTCTTCTTGGATGTTAACTTTAAATTTTGTAGGGTCCTTGGATGGTTCACATAAACACAGGTCTTCAAAAACCCGTGATATTCAATTACAAAAGGACTAATCGGGGGAGGCCCTAAATTGAGATGAATCGCTCCTGCAAGTGTTTCCTTCAAAATAGTTTACACAGTGTATGGAGAGTAGGGGATGCCATCTACCTGATTTGATTTTCAAAACCAAGTAAAACAAAACTTCATATAAGTGTCTACATTATAAAAATCAAATAAAAACTTTCTGATTCATACAATGGGTTTTTATCAAGTTTTGAAAAAAGGAAGTTTACTGCCACACCTGTTTAAAAGCGTTGGCAGAACTTAACACTATTTCCGCTCGTTATTTGCTTAATAAGGTCAGTTCTGCACATGCGCAGATCTGAAAAGACTGGAGGTTTGACGTTAGTCAAGATTGAGACTAATTAATTATAAACCAAATTGTATCAATGACGAATTCTAAAATATTTGTGTTATTAGCAAATTTTTATTATTATTGAAGATCCATCTTGTTTCCACTAGTATAATTATAATAAAAACTAAAAAACACTTTTTAATGAAAATTGTCTCACGTCATGGCGTGACGTCCGTTTCACTCTGTTGCTAAGAGCATCGCCAGACGGCCCACAGTTCACTGATTTAAGGCAAGAGTTTAAGGGTTATGGATGTTAAAAGAGTGGAGGGGTGGGGGATGAGTAGGCCAGAGGTTTGAAATTGAGATTACTTTGTCAAAAAGGGTGTGTGAGAAGAAGTTGAGTTGATCGTTTAAAATGTTGTTAGGTTGCTGCTTTGTGTGTTCATAAATTTCATATTGTTCTAAAACATTGAGTTTCTGGCTTTTGTGAGTGAAGTAAGTGTAGTGTGTCTAATTCAGAAAACTCAAATATAAAATAGCTTACAGAACAACTAACTCACTAAAAAAACGCCTACATTCTCAGACACCTCAAAATAAATACAATAAATCTGGCATTTATAAATTGAAATGCAATGACGGCAACAAGTTCTATATAGGACAAACTGACAGGACATTCACCACTAGATTCAAAGAACACACCAGTGGCGAAGCTGGAGGGGAATCTAAGAGTCTGAGACTCCCCAAAATAAATATAAATAATAATTTTTTTATAAGCATGCATGTTCTGCTACAAATTTGAAAAAGAACCGAGAATCTAAGTACCCAACTGCCTGACTTCCTTTCGTTAGGCTCTGAGTACTGAGTGAGGCTCTGAAACGCGAGACTCTGACTCTGTTGGGCGGAGCTATTAGGATAGTTGCTATGGCAACGTGACGTCACGCCATGTAACCTGTTTCATTCAGTAGCGTGGCCAAGAGTCTAGACTCCAGGCTCTGGTTTCTAGTGTGTTGTGTTGCTTCTGCATACTGTGTTGCTTTCTTCATGTATTGTTAGATACAGTTGCATATTATACAGCATAAAAACAGCTTAGTATATATAAGAAATGAATGAATGTAATGATTTTTTCACATATTTGCATCGAACTCTGTTTACTTCTTTGTTTTTTGAAGAAAAATGTGCTTTGAAAGGCGGTAATGGAAATTTAAAAAAAAATATAGAAAAATTTAAGGTAAGCTTGAAAATTTCTAGACTCCCCTAGTAGTTAGAGATAGCTTCGCCACTGGAACACACAAGAGCCATCACACATTCCACTTTTGCTGAACTCATTATTTCAACAGGCCACAGTTATACAGACATTGACACCAATTTAAACACACTACACTTCACTCACCAAAGCTAGAAACTCAATGTTTCAGAGCAATATGAAATTTATAAACACACAAAGCAGCCACCTGACAACATTTTAAATGATCAACTCAACTTCTTCTCACACACCCTTTTTGACAAAACAATCCCGAATTAAAACCTCCAGCTTACTCATCCCTCACCAGAACAGGAACAGGAACTCCTCCAACATCCATATCCCTCAAACTCATGCCTTAACCCAGTGTACTGTGGGTCGTCTGACGATGATCTTAGCAGCAGAGTGAAACGGCCGTCACGCCATAACGTGAGTCACAATTTTCACTTGAAAGTGTTTTTCAAGTTTTTATTATTATTAATAATTTGTGTGAATGGAAATCAGTAACTCACTAAAGACACGAGCCAACGGGAGACTAATATTATTGCAATGGACCGTGATCTTAGAGCCTACTAGAAGGGCTGCGAAAGTATCTACAGAGTGGAGCAGACGAAACGGATGATTTTTAAACCGTTAGTACTCCGTTAAACCGTTGAACCATATAGCATCGTGTGCTCACAGTCAAGTAGCTTTTTAGAAATAACGATTCTGTGCTCACTGTTCAATGTCTTTTTCGGCAAAAGTTCAATGTGGAACGTCGAGGTGCAGTCCCACACTGAAAGACCCAACTCCAATGGGTTAAGTGAACATAAGAGAAATGTGGTTCCAACAGGAAGGAGCCACAGCTCACACTGCAAGAGCATGTATGGAAGTGGTTAGGTAAATGTTTCCAGGACAAGTCATTTCACGATTCAGTGATGTCAACTGGCCCCCAAAGTCACTCGATTTATTGATCTGTGACCTTTTTGTGGGGCTACTTGAAATCACAAGTGTACGTGAACGAGCCCCACACAATACACGACCACAAGATTGCCATTTGTCAAGAAATTGATGCTGTGCTGAATGAAATGTTGTAGAGTGTAGAGCCGTGCATAACTTTCAGGAGAGGATCCAAATTTGTATCTGACAAGAAGAACGTCATCTAGAGGACATTATTTTTAAAACATAGTTACGGTATATAGATTTCATAAATGCAATAAAATTGTTATTGTTTAAAGTCAATATTATTTTTCATCATTAAAACGACCCAAGTACTAGCGGTTTAAAAACATCCATTTTCTCTGCTCCACTCTGTATAAATCTTTAGTCTCCTGTTTAGACGTTCAGAATAGTGTCTGTTTTGTAGATATATAAAATTAATATTGAAGAAGCATGTATCGTATTTCAGATTGGTATTAGTGAAATTGATTTCCTCATGATTAGCATTATATTATTTGTACTTGAATACAGAAAATTGATTTTCCAGGTAAAAGATTTTAAAACATGAAATATTTTTAACAAAATTCTACATACATGTGTTAGTTTCTCTGAGCGATCGAGGATGTCATTAAGGTAATCTAAATCATCGGATTGAATTGACAGCAAAGTTAGGGTACGCATCAAGACTCTGATTTTTTCACTTTTCTCCTTCTTTGGTTGTTTCTTGGAAACTTCACCCAATATTCTCAAAGCGAGCTTATTGTGAGCTGATTCCTCGGGCTGAAACATGAAAGTGCATTATTAAATGGATCGAATTCTCAATTCACAATCACATTACATGTTTGCAGACACAACTTCTGAATCACAGAAGTAAAATAAGGCATTTGAGGAACTGGAGGACTTGAAAAGATTCCCTGAAATTTGAATTTTAGGATACTCTGAAAATGTCAACCTCAAATGAGTGGTTGAAATAAGGAGCCACAATGTGAGGCTTGAGTATCTATATTTTTTTTAAATTCTATTAGAAAATAGAGTTCAAATATGTTTGTTATTTCACAATTCGATTAGCTTTTATTTTTTTATTGATATTGGTATCAAATAGGATATTTGTACATCACAAATCAGGGTTGAACTCTATAGGCATTTAGTGTACTTTCAATTGCTGACATTACAGGCATGTCGCAAACCGAAAAATCTAGCCTCAAAATTATTTTTAATACATCATTTCAATTACTGTATTGAAATAATTTGAATATTGCGCGCGGGGACACTGCAGTAGAGCCCCAATTATGTATGTAAGTTATCTAGCGGCTTCCTGCAGACTATCAGCTATTCTCACGGATTATTGTAGAATCAGCATTATTATAGTAGAGTCAATCCATAGCATTTTTTGTTAATTCTGATCCAGCTAGCATCGCGCACGGTTCTCCATGCACTATTGTATTTGAATTATAACGTATTAAATAAAAATAAATTCAGTTTTTGGAAAGACTTACGGTTACTTCAATAGTTTAATTGGCGCATACTTTAAGACCGCAGAATTCCAATCAGCAATATCAATCATAACCAATGAGCATTTTTTTATCAATAATCGTCCTCAGCAAAGACCTAGATTGTATCAAATGACTGGGCGACCAAATAATGAATTACAAAATAACACTATTGGCTTTCAAAACACACAGAGTGAATTAGAAAACGACTTAGAGCAACTAACATTGGATGATCAAAATGAAGTTTATTTAGAAAGAGACGAACAAAACCCTGAGAAAGAAAATTCTGTGCCTTTTTTTAGAGGATACCAGCCTCCAAAAACATTTTCCATAATGAACTTGCATGACGACAAAAATGAGCTACTGTAGTTTTCATATAACTTGGCAGCAGCAGTTAGGTTCAGATGTAGCATGTCCCATCTGCTACACGCTGCCAAGTTATATGAATACTACAGTACCATATTTAATGAATCCGCAGACACGTTTTAGATTATTAATTGACACTGGTAGTAGTGAATGAATTGTGAAAAAAATAATAGGAATGGAATGCTACAAGGAACGCGTGATTGAAGACCCTTTTGAAGTTACTACCGCGCATGATATATCGAAAGAAAAATTTAGAACAAAAACTCCTCTGCTTAGAAAATCAAAACTAACTTTTTATTCTATCTTTTTGATCTATTTAGAACTTTCTATCTTTTTGATTTTCACAAAAATTTTGACCTACTCATAGGAATCAATAATATGAAAAAGCTAAACATCAATTTGGACTTCTTCAACAACATAATTTTCAATGGAAACAAGCCACCAATTTATTATTTCAATACTGCCGAAAAATCAGAATCAAACTCTGTGAAAAAACCGATGCCTCAAGTAAAATCTTTTCTTATACAAGCCCAAACTCACACAATAATAGAGGTTCCCATTGAAAATGTGGACCAGGGCGAAGCTTTAATGTCTTATAAAAACATAATTAAAGTTGACAACAGGAAATATTTATGCTTTATACTTAATCCTGAAATGGCAAATAAGAATATTTCTATAGCTAAGCCACTCTTTGCTACTCTTGCAGGGTACACCTGTACTTCACCAGATAAATTACATAGATAAAATGCATGTAATAATATTTCAACCTGCTTAATCACCAAAATAATCGAGTTTGACTTTACAAAAATAAGAACTAATCATATGAATGTAGAGGAGATTAATGCTAGTTTACAACCAATTAAGGATTACCATGATATATTTCACATTAATGGAAATGACGACTTTCACTAACCGAATAGAACATGCAATCAGAACCACTGATGAAATTCCAGTTTATACTCAAAGCTATTGCTACCCTGAGATCTATAAGAAAGCAGTAATATTCTGGACAAATTAGGAAGAGCACAATATTTCACAACACTTGATTTATTCTCCAGATTCCATCAGATTGAGATGGACTTGTTAGTATATATTCTTCTTATTCTCAATTCAAAATGAAGTTCACCTGATTGGTCAAAACGGGACATTCCTGTTTCACACAAAACGGCTTTGGGTAACCGATTTTGTTCACCCGGCATACTTATTACATCGTATCTTATTATTTATATTATTTCAAAAATTGGGTAGATGTGAACATATCTGTGAACGTATTTCATACAGCGAAGTGCAATAAAAATTGAAATAAAGATTGTATTAGCGCATTGCTACTCCGCCTCCAGTGGTGACTAAATGCATTAGGCCACATTTTCATTCATTTCCTAACTTTACTGTAGCAGAGTCCGTGTTATCTAATTTTTTTATCTGAGACACTCTCGGTCCACATCACCTTTGTTGATCAAGGCTCTACTGTATTTGTTTAATTCAAGGATCATTATTTATGACAGGTAGTACATAATAAATAATGATTTTTAATGTTGAAAGATGTCGCACATTTCTTTTCACCTCTAAACCGGGTCCTCCGTCTGTATAATGCTCACTATAAACATCTCGACATATTCCATGATAGCCAAAGACAGTTCAAAACTAAATACATACGTCTAATAAATCAGGAAAATTGATACTGTATACATTTCAAATCTATTCATGAGTTAGTCCATACCCCTTCATCTCTATCATCTTCCCTTCGCCATATAGTTTGAGTTTCCCTCATTCAGGTTACTCATTACTTTATACCCTTAAAAAGGAAGGGAAAAATCACTCTTCTAAATCTTATTATCACTTATCCTTACAATTATTATCTCATTATCGTTCACTCTCACTACTGTTCATTATATCTTTCATTTCAGATCGTCTTCGTTGATCATCAATAGATTCCATTTATGCTGTATTTTAATTTTAAAATAATGTGAGATGTAATTCTTTTATATTATTAAGTAAGGTTATTCTAATTATGTATTGAAATTAACTGTTGTGTCAAGATGGCAAGTTGGGTTTAATCCCGTATGCCTTCAATGTAACTGTCTTTCAAATAAATAAATAGTATGCGAAACTAGCTTCATATTATTTGAAGTTTTACACAAACTCATTCATGAAGATATTTTACAACTGACCTTGTTGGACAGGAAATCAGGATTTGTCAACTTCACGAAAACCTGGGCAACACTGTCTGGATCAACCTCAGCCAACTGAGAGTCAGACGAGTCTTCGAACAGTAGTTGCAGCGTTGGTAGGAAGGTTCTCTCTAATACTGTTTGAGCGCCGTATGTAACTGTGAATGCACTCAAGAACAATCCAAACCTCTGACGCCACTCTGAATCTTCAGCTACAAAAACAACAACGATTACTGAGTCTGGATGTTTATGGAAATGAATTTAAATTGAATTTATTTCCGTATTTTACATTTACCAAAAAGTTAACACACTTACAGAATAGAAAAAAAGTAAATTACAAGACATGGAACAAAGTAAGTGATTATCGTACTAAAAAGAAAAGTAAACTACTAATACACTTCTAATATTTTACATAGATCGCTTCATCAATATAATTAGATCATTTTTCTGTCTATTTTATTGAAATAGTATGAGCTCACAAATACCTGATTGGCCTGTTCGTGAGTCAGACTCCAGTAATTAGATATTCATGCTATTTTTCTTATTAAAATTCATCAAGGTAGAAAAGCAGACGCACACATACATACACGCTATTAAAAATAGCTTATTATTTGTGACAGTCCATTCCACGTCAAATCAACACAAATTTTTCGTTCAGCATCTCAGATTTTTTATGAAATTTTGTTCTCATAGTGAGTGATGAGAACAAAAAATACATATTATTAGATTTTTATTTTAATCTGTTGAACTTATTCCTAAATTTCATAGCCTTTCGAAATTTCAAAAAAAATCTACAGAAACTGGAAATCCGACATTTTCTAAATAATTGCTCTCGCAGCTCGTGAAATCAAACTAGAGGGCTGCAAGTGCATTTTGCAGAATTTTTCTTGCTCTTAACAGTGATATGTAGCAATACACGTGCTGAATTTGAAAAATTTCAAGCAAACCCCAAAAGTGCATTTATTTTTTGATTTTCTCAAACCTCAACATTTAAAAAAATTCACAGATTCTTTGTAGTTTTGTTAAACACATGCCAGAACATGAAAATAAAATGAGAATGTGTTCATAGTTGAAAAAATAATTTATAAAATAAAAAAAGGGATCATCCTGATCTTATTTTCATATATGTTCAACAAAACTACATAGCATCTAAGAAAAATGTCAAAAATTTTCAAAGATGAACTTTTTGAGAAAAATTCAAAAATGTTATTTCTTTCATAGTTATTGTATTGAATATCTTTTCTCGAAAATCCCATCTCAATCGAGATAATAGCAAAAAAACTGAAAAAATACACAAACTTCATGTGTTTTCGTAATTTTCAATTACAGCACATATCTTGCTACATATCACTGTAAAAAGCAAGAGAAATGCTGCAAAATGATACCATTTACAGTCCTCGAGCTTGATTGTAACAGGCTGCAACTCGTAAACAGATTGAAATAAAAATCTAATACTGTATTATGTATTTTTGTTAGTCTCATCACTCACTATAAGTTTACCAAATCTCATCAAATTCTTTTTTTTTTTTGGAGGATGAAGCACACATAGGTTTGCGACCTGTGCGTGGGTAATGAGTTAGATGAATTGGACCTAGATTCTACATAACGTCATGTTTTTTATTATCCTCGAGTAGTGGATACTTCTCTGTGCAAGCACACCGGGAAGTGATTTTACAGCAGAGAACTGAGTATTTTTTTTTTTGCTGGCCAATCTAATCGGTCGCCATTACAAAGTGGACCCAGGAGATCGCAGCTTATCTCTATCTGTACGGTCAAGTGTTGATGAGAAGGATATTCTTGAATATCCTCTTCCAAGAATGGACATTTATATGTTCAAACTTCGCCGTTTCATGTAGATACATCAAAATCATATTATCGTTATCAAATTGCATTTTATATTCATATCGTTGATTAATTCTTCAGTTTAAATTTGTAAAATTCATAGAATAATTACAGTACTTATATATTTTTAACTATCACAATCTAGAATCTAAGACTGTGCATTTTGTAATCTACATGAATAAAGTAAATAATCTAAATCTGATTGAACAGATACCTGCTACGGCTCACGGCTAGAATGGTGAACGAAAAACGTTTCTTGATTTCACATGGAATGACCCTGACAGTACTTTCATTTCATAAAATATGATACTTTTTTGTAATTGATTTATGTAGAAATGGAATGATTCTAATTCCAGATTCCAGGAATAATCTATTCTAATGGTATTGAGGAATCACCGATACTTAATTCTCGATTCCGATTGTTAATTTTTTTCCAATTGCTAAACTGTGCACGTTTTAGGTTCGTTGAAAAATAATCAATTATCAACTATATCTTGTTATGTATTAGTTGCTTTGAATAAATCAAAGCAAATGCCAATTTGAAAGAACAAAAATATTATTATTTATGATGCAACAATTAAGTGCGACGGGTAGAAAAGATAGCCGCCCGCCCCACCTGCAACGGCCTTTTCTGAGAGACGTATTTCAAGTTTGGGCGACAAGTGGCGAAACCGACTTGACCCACACCGTGTTCAGATGCTTGTATTTTTGAACAGAAACTTGCGTTACCTGCTAGACTTTCAAACTAGTGTGCATTCAAAATGAGCCAAATTGTATTCATTTTACACTTTTTATGTTTTTGACTTGTTTTTTAATTTTTTGTCAGACATTGAAAATAGCCTCAGGTATCTTTTTCAACGTTTATAAAATAGTGTAAATGAAGTTCACATCTGTAATTTTAAATAAAACATTACTTTTGTCCCATACAATTATCATGTTTTTTTTAGAAATTCCTATTCATAGATCAAGGTATTTCAGAAGATATAATAGTATAAGATATATATTTTTAGATATAATAGTCAATAACAAATTGAGCTACAAGACCATGGTGTAACTAACTTCGCAGATAGCGGAATCCACATCAGAGACCTGTTTCACAAAACCAATGTCTTGTAAAAAAATAAGCTATCGTGATAAACTAACATCTTTCTCTCACCTGTTTTACAAAATCTATATATCATTAACAAATAGTTGATATAACTATAAATTGTCGCCAGTTAGAATTAAAACAAGCTATTGTAATTACAAGTTGTCGACAACAAGAATTTCACAAAGAATAAGTAAAACTTGTTTAGAAGTGAAATATCTGTTTGAAAAATAGAGTAGAAGTGACAAAATTGTCAGACACAATCACAAACATTACCTCTGCTGGTACTGGTAGAGGCTATTTAAGCAATCAATACAATAAAATTGAACATGAAATCAGTATAGAAGACAAGTCTAGGGTACGTTACTATTTTTATGCTTTTGATATCCATGCTTTTAAATGTTTCAATCATTTGAGCCTAACCCTTATTTAGAAAGCACGCCGAGATATGAAGTTTAATGTACGCCAGCCTTGTCCGCTATCCGTTTCCATATTGTTGGAAAACCTAGCTTTCAATGGAAAAATGAAGATAAATTATGAATCTTATTACCGATATATAGTAATATAATTAATTAATATACCAATAAATAAGGACTCTTTCTTTTAATATGCATACCTGTTTTAGGACTGAACCACATAGCTATGAGATTAGCGAGTATTTTAGGTGAACGCAAATGTCCCATTAGGAAAAGCTTGCAGAAGCCATCGGCCGTTATACAGCGTACTTCCTTAGTCTGTAACAAATGAAGTAATAACAAACTGTGCAATTAAAGTGGCTAAATATGTAACATAAATATGGTTTTTCCATATCAAGAAGGAACTGCGCCGAACAAAGAAAATAATAAATTGCAATAAAATATTACAAAATTAAATTTCAAAATTAACAACACACATTAACACATTAACGTTGGCCTACACAATTATGGCTATCCATGTCCCCGAGTAGATGTTTGGTGCCACAGCAAATTCTGAAATCTCACAAATCCTATTTGGAAAGATCCCTCCAATTTTAGGAACTTCCATCGACTTTATCACAAAAATAATTGGACACAAAGAATTTAGATTAATCTATTATTGAATGTTATTACTATAAGAATGTTACCAGATATTTATGGAAGCTAGTTGACATAATTTAATTGAAATTTGGGAGGGAAAAACAGCAAAATTCCTCTTCCTCATGGCCGTATTTTAGATACATTAGACATTCACTTAATCTGCATAAAATAAAATCTTATTAAACCTTATGAAAAAATTTGTACAGAAATATGCTTAATACTATTTATAGTATGTAATTGTATTAGACATTTAGAGCAACGCTAATAATGACTGTATGCCAGTGAAAATGTTACTCACCTCACATTCAAGTAGAGACGCAAGAAGATTGATCACATTACTACTGTTATCTGCAGATAACCGATCATCTCGCCTTGATGACTTTTTATCAGCTTCTTCATTTTCTTCATCTGAAAATAAATATTGGGCGTTATAGGAACACAACAATACTCATCAACACCACTACCAATGATATGAATTATGTCATTCAAACGACTAATAGGAACAGTAGGCACTCAATATTTATTTATTAGGATCTGATAGCTCAGTCAATGCCAACTAATTATCCAATTATAAAATTGCAAACTATCTGCTATACGATCTACTTGCTTTATTCAATATCACCAACTTCGTTAATCCGTATAATTCAACAATAATAACATAAAATTAATATTTGTCTGGATCTGTGTAACACTAATAAATATAAAAGATGTAAAGTATAAATTGCGTTTATTTCATGTTGCTATTATTGTAGTACTCGCATTTTACCCGGTCTTGCCCGGGAAGCCAGTTTCTCTTTTTTGGTAGATAACAAAATTACGAAATTGGGAAGGGTGATTGAATACCATATTATAGTGTTTGTACCAGACATGTATCTGTAGATCGTATCTGTTTGAAAAGATTTCCCCCACATAAAATGTTAAACGTGAATTTTTAGCGGTTTTTATAAGTAAACTACCTTTTTAGCAACTTTGCAGTTCTACCATCTGCCTAGTTTTGTGTTTAGTTCTTTGGGTTAATGTATCACGGAAAACGCTCAATACACGCAATAAGAAAGCTCACATGGCACTGAGTAATTAGCAGTTGCAATATTGATACATAACTAATCTGTTGATTTGGCTTACAACATATCTGTGTTTCACCTATATTAGCACCATAGTGACGTATCATGTTATCAGCTGTTCGGTGAGTATTCTGCATCAAACACACTTTAATAAAAATGCTGGAATATCAACATTATTTTTGAAAAATTCAAATAGAAAATGATAAATCGGGCTTCAAGGTGCACTGAATTGAATATAGAGGAAGCTTTGCGCCAAATTTAGTGTTTCTAATCGTTACTGCTTTGAGAAATCCTCAAGTCTGACATACGGGATGTTTAAATTAAACATGTGATATATGAATTTCAACCGCCAATGCCAGTACAATTCCAAAAAGGGAATTAGGAGCTGCGGAACAAATGCGGAATGCGGAACAAATGTGTTGCTTTGCTTGTGATTAGAAGCTTTTTTAACCGATTCCAAACAGGAGGAGGTTCTCAATTCGACCTTTTTTTATGCTTTTACATCATTACCTCAGTACATTGGAACACTATTGAACCGATTTCGATATTTTTTTCAATGGAAGAGCATAATTCAGCAGTGGTCCCAACCAAATTCTGCAAGGATCGGCCCAATATTAAACAAAAAGGAGTGATGTGGACAAGGCAAAGGAGAAAGAAGTATAATTATCTGCCTGTGCCAATATTGATTTCCAGTTATCATTAAGCAACGTGTTATTCTATTTACTCCTGTAATCACCTCACCTTGTGGTTCATCAGGACACCTCTAAAATGTTCTTATCAAGGCAATTAAAGTAGTCTTGAACAATGAAAAATATTCTATGTATTTACTTTAGAAATTGATAGAAAAATGGAGAGATATCTAGTTCTCTCTAGAATATGAAAAATGTATAAATAGGAGAAACTCTGGTAAAAGTTAGTCAGTTGTGATTCGATCGTTAATGTTCTCAAAACATGCCCAGCCTATCTAATCCTTCTCACACACTACATCTGGATCCGTTGTTTTCTCTCTGTTGTGTATTTTCCTCCACTCTCCTCCCTCATTTATTGGCCCATAAATTTTCCTAAGAATCTTGTTTTCACATACAATCAATTTCCTTTCTTCTTTTTTATCTAATTTCCATGTCTCCGCTCCATAGATTTTAGAATTCGTGCACCTGTGTATTGTACTTAGAATTTCAAGAGGACCTAGACCAGTCTGGCTCGGACATTTTCTTCACTAAACTTCAGAGAAAAATCTCCGTTTTTTCGATCAGCTGTAAAACTGATGAAATGTGAAAAAGGCCAGTATCATGGCTCTGAGGTACACATATTAAGAAAACAGTTAATTACACAAGCAGTTTAGTTACATGAGAAAACTTACGTTTAGTGTAACAATAATAACTAAAACATTCAAGTAAGGTAACTCTACTATTTGAGGCATAAGTTATATTTTCCATATATCCGACTTACCATTAGGTTTCTCTACATTGAACAAAAGCAGGCCATATTTTAGGAGCATATCGAACACTATCTTTAAAGCAGAAGTGGAACCCGATGAAATCTGTAAAATGTAGATAGATTAATTAGGAGCACAGGGTTTGGGGGAATCGCCACTAGCAACATCAGGTTAGTAATGTTAACAAAGTCGTCAAAAAGTTTGGGCAAACAGAAGCGTGCGAGAATACGGTTTCGTAAAGTGGTTAAAATGTGTAATATGTGTAATACAGTATATATGAAAGTTCATAAATGATGCAGTTACTTAAATACATGGAAAATCAATAAATGAATGAAATATTTCAAAATATATTTTTGGACAGCTGTCATTATTGCAAATTGAAATCTCTTTGCTTGCTCGATCGGCCACACTAGAGGAGTTGGATGCAAGAAGGGCCTGATAGTCCAGACGCCCTTCTTGCGTAAAACGGTTAAAACTGATGTTCATTGAATTCTGTACAATCTGAATAAAAGATTATTCACGTACCATAAAAATTGAGCAAGATATTAAAAAAAAATAAAAACGTTCTTCGTCCGCCCTTTTTGCATAAAATACACTGTAAAAATTTGATTTTCATAAAAATATGTCAATAATTTATTATGACATTGTTATCTTAAGATATTCAATATTTTAGGTTGGTATTAGTTCCTTTCAAATTCAACAGACAAGCTGCCTGTTTTGTTCAGTGTTCGGTATCGGTAGTGCTATTTACTTGCAAAACAATAGACTATGAGTCAGATGAAGAAATAGAACTTTCTGCACAATGTCAAATTTTGGAAAATAAATATGGACAAGAACTGGATGAGATGATGAATACTGTGTTGTAAATAAATATGCCATTAAAATAGATTTTCTCTTATATTCCTTGATATTCTTTACTTTGATTTCAAATAAATAATCTAAATCCAATAAAACTACTAATTTATCACACTAAACCCAATTTTATGCAAGAAGGGCGTTCACAAGCATTTTTTGAAACAATTATTATTGAATGTCTTATCAAGTTGGCCGAAAGTATTTTTATCCTGTACATTTAAAACATATCTAGAATTTAGAATATTGATACATTTATTTATTACTAAAAAACTGAGAAAGTTACAATGCATGGAAAACTTTGGAACACTTTCTCTTGACATCATGTTTTGTGACTTACGCCCTTCTTGCATCCAACTTATCTTTGGACAACTGTCATTATTGCAAATTGAAATCTCTTTGCTTGCTTGATCAGCCACACTTATGAATGATGAATATAGTAATATTTAAATCACAATCTAGCCTACATCCATTAGGTAGGTAGCTTTATGAAGTATTTTATTAAATATCACTGAATATTTATGAATGCCTGTTATATTTTACACTACAAGCTACTTTATTATCGCAAAGGAAATCTTATAACACCTGTTAAAAGTAAGATATTTTGCTCAACATAGGAAGCAGGTCGGCCATGTTTATTTTTGTAGCGGTTTTCCTCTCGTTAGGAGCAAAGCCAACCTTAATGATGATGATGATAATAATGATTTTGACTTACCAAAAAGCAAAATACCATGAACTGCTTACGGGCAAGGCCAGCATCAAGCAAAGAAAACATCCCCATCAGCTCTAATGAAAGTGTACAAACTGTAGGATTTCCAACATATTTCTGAAAATAATTAGATTAGATAAATTATTGTACAATTTAGAATAATTGTGAAAATTATCATTATTATACACGATTGACAACTCCCAAAGATAAAAATGGCTAATATATTGGCAGATTTTATATTATTCCTGAATTGAGACTTAATATGCAGCTACTTGGTCTTTTGCATACAGCTGCCTCAGTTAACTAACAACAATAGTCAACAATACTCAGTCAACTCAGTCAACAATACTTCATGGTTTCACCAAAATAATGAAAAAAGTTCTTATAATCAAAAGTCCGAAAATGCTTCTTTACAGAGTTAAAGATTGCAAGACTTGGTAACTAGCCTCATCAATTTAATCATTCAGAAATTTGTAGTGTCGTAATTTTACAGTAATCTGATCAGATTGTATGTAAAATGAGCTGAAAAATCTAATAAAACAATTTAGAAGTGACTTTGGTGAAGTTGGTAGTTTTTAAATATTCAACAGATTAAGCAAAGAAGGCCCAAAACACGTTTTTTCAAGTTTGAAGTGAATTAACTTGGTTAACTATGCAACATGCTTAAATTACCTCTTTTCATTAATTTGGTGAGTACAAGCCCATGAAGTATTGGTAACTCTATGTCAAGCATCCTGTATACAGTATTAGCAGCTAAAAAATTAGAAAGGCCAAGTCATACAAAAAATTCTCAATGATAGAAATGAGGGAAATGCAAGTTTTCTTCTGAATAATACAGTATTTATTTACCCTACATCAGAGATTCCTCACTAAAATGTCTTGAGAATGGAAAATTTATAATAAGTGTAATTAACATAGTTGAAAACAGGCAATTAGCCTCTTTACAAAAAATAAATAAAAAATTGATTTCACCATCCAGAATTATGAGGAATGAAATTGCAATGTTATTTACCTGGAATGCTGGACGAATAAAATTATCTAGTAGACTGCAAAGCGTAGGAGTTATCTTAGTTACATCCTTATTATCTATCATTTCTTTTATAATAAGCAAGCACTTCTCCAAAATAACAGGATCTATATTCTCCAGAGACTGAAACAAAGTTAAGAATTTTTATATCACACAAGTAATATCTGTAAAAGCACGATACATGAGGTACAACTAAGATAAAATATCCATTTCACAATTCAAAACTGGTACCTTGGTAATTTCTCTAGCTCTGGCCCAATAAAAATGGAAAATAACAATTTACAATTCTCATAAAATTTCTGTAATGTCAACTACAAGAAAATACTACTAGGTTAACATTTACAATGCTTCAAAATGAGTATTGGAATCAAATAAGGAAAAATTTATTCATGCTAACCAATGTTGGTTGGTTAAAATTATTAAGCCTTAAATGCCGAAGTTTTTTAATGCTCATAATATTCTCAGAATTTGAAGAAGGTTAAAAAAAGACTATGAAAAATCATGCCATTCCATTCACTGAGTTTCGAGATATGGCCTGAAACCATACGGACATGCTAGGTGCTACAGTGGTCAATGGCTATTGCAAGCACACAGATAAACAAAATGGCACTAATTCATTCCAAGAAGTATTCTCCAATGAACTGTCCAGTATTGAGTGACACATCCTTTTAGGAGTATGAATGACAAATCTGATTGATATAAGACTCATTTATAAGGCTATTGAATAACAGAAACTATTAAAAATTCTGAAAGTTTCCCATTACAAGCACACGTGCAGAGCAGAAACATTGAACTATAATTATTTTTACTATTCCATTCATGTCCGAAACAATGATTATTCATAGGTCATGTTCACCACAATTTCACTATCCCTCATATCAATTATAACTTGTAGAACAACTAATTTTATAAGCCAAATCTATACATGCATGAAAGCCACATACCACTGACTGATTCATCACAAATTCTCGAGAACAGTTGGCCAAAAAAGTTGAAATTTGGTACACATGTTCAGTCGAAAACCTAAACATGTGCTACAAACGGGGTTTTAAAATTTTCCAAAAATGCCTCAAAAATTGACGCTTTTTCGAAAACGGATCTAAATTTTCTGCACTTCTCAAGTAATACGCAACGAAAAACTTGAAATTTTGTATACATGTTTGGTTGAGGAGCCAGAAACGTGTTTTTTAGACACTAAAATAGCATTGTTAGAAGTCAATGACGGCATTATCTAATTATATGAGAGGAATAGTACGAAGAAATAATCACTTTTGTCCACCGGATACCATTGATACTTCATGGGTGATAGCGAGATCAAATGTCTTCAGTCACTGTGGAGAACTCATTTATAAATTTATTATTCTGAATACCATGGCAGGCATATCAGCCATGAAATGTCTGATATTGATATCACGTATTCAAAATTAAATGTCCCTACATTAACGCCTGTGATCATATGATCACGCTCGGCGCTAAAGCGTTAAATTTAATCAATGGTCAGGGAACTTTACTTATTTATAATTACTCAACTATTTTTTTCTCAAATAAGGGAGAATTTTTGTTACGAATTGAATGCCATCTTTAGTTGACTAACCAAAATAAAGTAATTTTAAAATGTCCGAGATTAATTCATCATTAATGGATAGTTGTAAACTGTTGGGCTTACCGGTGCTTCAAGAGTATATCCGCTAGTATCAAGTACCGCTAGTTTACGCTCGAGAAACATTATTTCTAGATGTATTTCTTTTGCAACCATGAAATCTTCAGCTTCAGCAGCTTCACTTTGTTCTCGGTTCAATACTTCCAGACGTTCACGTAATTCAGTTTTCTGTAATAAAAATGCTGTTTAGACCAAGATAGAACTAAAATGGGGAATACTGTAAGTTATATAGTACAATGAAAAAGTGTCTTGTTGAAAGTTATAAACTTTAACCTGAAATATTTTATGAGAAAATGATAATAAATTATTCTACCTAAACGTTTAGATCACAGACGCGATCCGCTGTCACACCACAAACTCACATATACCGCATTATGTATTATTAGCAGCATTATAAACTCATTTGTTTGGTACAATTTAATTTAATTTGTTTACTAGTAGTTTATGCAATGAGTGTATCATGACTGCCATTGAGATGTAAGTTAGCGAAACAAGAGTCCTAAACATCTCACAAGAGGCTTGAGGCTGAGCGCAATGGTTTTGGTCGTAGCTTTTTTCGAATTTCTTGTATTAGGTATTACGGTATTAATATATTATTTATTACCGTGAGAACAATTACTTTAATTAATTATTTAATAAAATGTGAGGGCTCAATTTTATTTTTAGGGGCAATTGATCTTTGCTTTGAGTTGGTGCGCCTTCATATTAGGTGAATTAGCAGAGCTGCAAAAAGTCGCGGCAAAACATCGCTCCGTGAGACTTTTACTAAGCAAACTATATAAGTGAATAATAATAGGCGTCAACTTGCAGTAGAAAGCAGTGGAAGGGAGAAGTGTTGCGTTGGGAGGAGGGGGGGGGGGTGCCGGTGAGAGAGAACGGAATGGGGACAAAGGAAGCTAGATTCAGATGTCTTTATTTGTGCAAATTTACAGTGTGCATGAATGATAGCAGGATTATTAAGATTAGCAACTCTCAGATCCCCTAGTTAAAGTGATGTAGTGATTTTTGAAAAGTTAACATAATGGTTGAATGATTGAAATAGAAAAGATTATCAATACAACAGATATACATCTTAAAGTACTGTACAACAGAAATTATTGATATTAAACTATTTATTACAGTTGTTTTCAGTCTTTCCTGTACAAAGTCTTTGAAAAAAAAGCGAAGCAACATTAAAAGCACAAAACATCACAAATACAATAGTTGAGCAGTAATGCGAGATAAATACACATACGCTCTTGTGTTGTACATAGGCTGTACAAGATATATTTTCACAAAAAACATTGAAATTATGAATATTAAGAATAACATAAATTAAAGGTAGGTTCATTTGTAGGGGGTATAAAAAATTTCAAATTTACAAATATTGACTTTTTGCAGTTTTTTATCATTAATGATAGATGAACTTCTTCCGAATATATCTTTTGAGTGAGGAGGTCTACTGTTCACACAGCTACTAGTTAAGTGGAATTTACCAATATCGAATTTCTGCTATAAATAATTGGAACATTATTTCTAATTATATTAATGATGGATGTTCTTCAATATTTTAAACGTATTTTTTTCATATTCATGAGCTAATTAACTCTCTATTATTGATATTTTGGGGAATCTATCCCTCACATATGCATTTGAACTTATATCCCAAGTAACTTTAAACCTGTTATTTTTTCCATGACGAAATACTTAATGAACAATCTAATATTAAAACTGACACTGTATTTCACTTTTAAATAATGTTTTACTCACATATATTGGAGATGCTTGAGGAATGCATTTCACTTCTGAAAAGAAGGCTGACGAAAGCTTCTTTTCAGAAGTGAAATGCATTCCTCAAGCATCTCCAATATATGTTAGTAAAACATTATTTAAAAGTGAAATACAGTGTCAGTTTTAATATCAGATTGTAACTTTAAACGTTGTACTTATTATCATAACAATAATAATATTCATGAGTATTGTAATATTACACCAAACAATTAATTGTTTAGTTTTGTGAGTTAGATCATTTCAATAAATTCAATAAAAAATATACAATCAACGCAAAAATTTTGCCAACATGGTACCTCAAGTTCTACGTTCCTCATTTGGGTTGCATCTCCTTCGGCCATCTCAATGTCCATGAACGGCTCTCTCAAATCAGAAATAATCTCGACAATGGTTGAAATTCGTACATTAGCATCAGGAATGGCCCAGCTTAAACGATCCACCACAACACAAGCAGTTTTACCTTGCACACTTGGATCATGAAGCAGTGATACACACAGCTGAGACAAGTTCAGACTGAAAAAAAAACATTTTTGACTAACAATAAGGTATAAATAGGAATCCAAAAAAATTATGACTCATCTTTCTGATCACAATAATACTTGATATAATATAGCTCAAAGCTTTGTGATTGTGAATAATTATTGTGCTTCAAGGTGAAATTTCAAGTGAAACAGCGACCTAACCTAAGATTTTGATCCTACTTTAACATTTTGTGAAAAGCAGTTTTGGCCAATAGCCTATTGTATTCACATTGACTGTATTTTAGTTAAATGAATGAAATGGATTTGCTCATAAAGCTCATAGTTTTTTTTTTATGAGATTAGGTGAATACCAACAAATGAATTTCTGAGAACAATTAAATAAATTGAAATAAGACAGACTTTCAAACTACAGGAAAAGACATTCGAATTTTGTGAGCTCGCTTTATTGTACATGTATCTAAGACTCTGCTGACCCTAAGTATTCAGAGCAGTGTTTAAAGATGCTCGTAAAACAGAGCAAAACGATCGTCACACAAAATTTGTTTATTTCTACTTAAAATTCAGTCTTATTTATTAATAACATTGGAAAAAATATGGAAAATCAACAAATCAACGATCTGTTAGGAAAGCCGTGAGCCGTAGCAGGTATCAATCAGATAGAGATAAGCTGCGTTCTCCTAGGCACTCTTTGTAAGGGTGACCGATTAGATTGGCTTGCAAAAAAGACACTGTTCTCTGCTGTAAAAGCACTTCCCGGTGGTTCAGAACCCATCTAAAACTGTAGGTCAAGCTCATCAATCACAATCATTCAACTCATTAGCAACGCACAGGTCTCAGACCTATGTAGGCTTCATCCTCTAAAATAAAAAAAATCTCTCACCGTCCTACTTCATCAGCAAGGTCATACAGCTTTGTCATTTCCAAAAGTTGTTGCAGAATAAAATTGTTTTTGGCTGTTTCTATCACATCGTCTGTAGGTGAAGAGAACACCTTCAATGAGTACCTGAAAATTAAAAAATTTCTCGTGTTTGATAAAAAAGATCAATTGTAAAAATAAGAAGATAAATCGTGTTATGATACAAGCAGCCGACACGTATTATGATACAAGTAGTTGAAAATTTTAATTATCGTATTATACATCACTAGATGGATAGTACAAATATTTCAGTTCAATACTCATTACAAATTTAGGTAGACATATTAGAGAAAATTCGGGTCTGATTGGGAGCCAACTGAACACATTGTCAGGGCGATTGTGAAGTTCAGTCATGAGCGCTCGGGACTGCACTTGGTAGGGTGAACATTATAAATAATAACAAGTAGGTATCTGCTCTATTATCACTTATCTGATGGTTCGGAGCCCATCTAAAACTATAAGTCCATCATCAATAATACTATTATATTCACTACTCACGTTCAAGTCTCGGACTCATGTGGACATCATAAACTCGAAAGAAATACTTTAAAAATTTTAGGAGAGTTTAAAATATATTTAAAACTACTTACCCTTTGATGTATTCAACAAGAAGAGTCAGCTCAGGGAGAATCTGCTCCAAAAGGTCACTACCCTTTTCAAGATCATGATTTCGTAAATATTCTGAAAGGGTTCGCCAAACAAATACTAGTTCTGGACTCAAATCTTCATATTTAATTGTTCGTTCTTCTAACAAACCCTGCATGTACTCCACCAAATCAAGTTTTTCATTGTTACTGTGAAAATAAAACACTGTATTAAAAATATGAATAGTCTATTCAATCATTACATTTCGAATGAGATTCATAACTGATTTTTATCTAATTGATAGTTGAATCCTTGGATACGATTGGTGCTGTTGGAACTTAGTAATTTAGGAAGAGGCTTCAAAGGGTAACAAAGGAAGTGATTATCTTTTCAAACTGCATGATAAGGACAACATACATTTCTCATACAGAACTATTTGAAGTTTTCAATTTCTTTGCATTGATCAATTTTGTTGAATTTTTTGTAATAATTGTTTTGTTTTCATTTGATACATAAATATTTGAATATACTTCTAATTACACTTTACGCCACGAAATTAGGCAGCTCAAAGAAATTGTGGTGTACCAAAAAAAACTGACTGCGGCGACTAACCATATGACTGCTTGTTTTGTTTTCATTTGATACATAAATATTTGAATATACTTCTAATTACACTTTACGCCACGAAATTAGGCAGCTCAAAGAAATTGTGGTGTACTAAAAAAAACTGACTGCGGCGACTAACCATATGACTGCTAGCGTCAGACTTATAGACCAGGCAGCAAGGTACGAGTAGTGTTGTCAATTTATGCATTGCAGTTGGTGATTCTCTACTCTGCTGCTGGAATGGTCCCGTGTCTGGCAAGGCCACAATTTTTCAGACTAATTTGATGGAGTGAGCTATGTATAGCGTATTTCTAATAAATTTTGTATTAGATATATATGTATCATATATGTCGTTGCAGGTGGAGAGGTGATACCTGGCGCATCCCTGGCGCATACGGGAGTCCCAATTGGCTGGCCAACGGACTTGAACGAAATAAAATTGCTCTTGCGAACCGAGCACACAACAACCTCTTAAAAAGCGTAGTGGTAACTCCACTCAAGGTTGACAACCTTAAAAAAATCGAAAGGTATGACTTTCAAGAAATATTCCAGCGCTTGGCTGCGGCCAGGAAGACCGAATTCGGGTCCGGAGAAATACCCCAGATGAATAAGAGCATCTGAAAATACCCAAGACTGATGAAACACCAAAAGTCAAACTCAAGTCAAGACAAATAAATTACATAGCGAAACACAATATAAATTCCATTATACAACCAGGAAAACTCAAGGTTTTAAGAGACGAAATGGATCGCAAAGGGATTTGAATAACTGGGCTTCAAGAAATGAGAAACACTAACCAGAAATCAATGGAATCACAAGAATATAGAGTATACAAGGGAATTCTAGGGAAATGAGAGATGAAACAGTGCCCATAATTTGGAACGGGATTTCTAGTCAGCCTCAAAATAATTGAATCCATAATAGAATTTAAAGAAACAACTTACAATCAATTTTCCATTGCAAATATTGTTTACTTGAGTACTTGATCTGTTAATAATGCCAGTTCCAAAAGGGTTTTCTCGACTCTGCGGCTTGTCAATACATGGCTGAGGACTACTATGGCAGAAAAAGCAGAATCGTGTTATTAGCCCAACATTAAATTCACTCAGATATCACTCTAGTCACCCTAAAGCCTAGATTCTAGATCCTCAAAAATAGTTCCAGAATAGTTTTTCCAATTGTGAATAATGTAAGTAATTTTTCTTGTCAATTTTATTTTTCATTGACAAATACCATGAAATTGTATAGTGATACGGATTTCTGATGTGATACTGTTATTTACAGCTCTTCTCTTCATTGTTGAAGAGTCCCTCATGCTTGTAAATGGCAAATAAGGCAAACATAACATAAAAAAGCCGGCTCTAACCCGGAATCGCACCCGGAAACAACTGGAAATTAATCAGTTGAGCTAAACACTGCATCACAATGATCGTATTCTCTTTTTGCTTGATCAGATTTCATATTTCACAGGCCTAATTTAAATTGAATTCACTTATTAAATCAACACAGGATGAAAATTCTTTTGGCTGTGAGGGATCTATTTTTTCTCAATCATTATTTGAGGTTTTTATGATATTAGATAGAATGCTTAGTATATTAATTTACGTGAATTATTATATTGTAGGCCTATACAATCATGTTCAGAGATTTACTTACTCGAAAAATACGAGCAAACATTTCTTAGCCACATCCAAAACAGTTTCATCCTGAATGTTCAGAAGACGTATGAAATTCACAAAATTGTCATCGCAAGCACTTAGCCATTTGGGTAGAAGTGTCTCCTTCAAACATTCCTTCAATTTAGCTGGAAAAGAAATACAGATATTTATATTGAGTTCTTCGGCCTCCGGATACCAGTTAATATAAATGAAGGTTTAAAAAAAATACCTGCGTTTTGGTACACAATAATTATTTTATTCACTACCGGTTTCAACCCTCCATCACCAGGTGGTTGTGGACGTTATTTTGTCATCGCCGATTCGGCAATTCGTTGTAATGTAAAACGTCGGAAAATAAAAACACACACATCACATAACACGAAACGAATACGAGGATGACAGGACGGACAACACGCTCGCGCTGACTGACAAGAAACCAGTAGTGATTAAAATACTTATTGGATATCAAAACGCAGGTATTTAAACCTTTATTTAGATATTTATAGCATACAATCACATGGAAGAAGCAGTAAGAATTATTCTTCTAGACTGTTAATGATACTTTGGAGAAAGTTGGAGTGAATTGAATATAAACTTTATTCTAAAAAACTTTGGCATGAAATCAAACTACTTCTCAACACAAAAAAATTATTGATAATATCATTTGATTAAATTAATGGCAGCAGGAGCACTATCACATTCTCCCCTCCTAGTACTTTCAATGACAATAGTCCTTGAAGAGAGCAGGAGGTGGACGAATTCGTCCACTTCTTATACCCTCAGTACCAGGCGAATTGGGAAGATCCTGGAGCTGAATCTGAAGGTTCTGCTGGATCATCTTGCATGGTGTGGATAATTACTTCTTCAACTGATTGGGTTGTAAGGTTGCACAGATTGGGCAAGACGTCTCACTGAAATGGTTGTTCCCCTTCCATCAAAGTATCGTACATAAGCATACTCAGGATTGCCTCTGATAAGTAAACCTCATTAACAGCAGGTTCGAGCTTGTATTGTCTATTCCAGCGTCTTAGTAGAGCTGGTCCAGGATTCATGACCCAAGTAGGTGTGAACTGACCTACACTTGAACATCTTGGATGACTAAACATCAGATCATGAGGAGTTGAGTCTGTGGACATGCATAGAAGTGTAGAGTGTAGTATAGAGTGTAGAGCATCTGGATATGCACCAGCTATGATATTTTTTTTATATTTGGTTAATGAGGTTTGTGAGGATAATGTGCATGGCTCTGAAAGTGAGGTGAGAAGGCGAATTGCTGAGGTTATTCCTCATTGAGTACAGTGACAGTTCATGAGATTGGTTCAATACAAGCCTAGATTGTTGATAGCTTTGATTATTATTTAAATAATAGCCTTCTTTCGTTATATTTTTACTTTTTATAAGCCTACATTAATCAATGATTACTTTGAACACTCTTTAATAACAATACCTATTTTCTTTCTATTAACTTTCGATAGCCGCGAGCCGTAGAAGGTATCTGTTCAATCAGATAGAGATAAGCTGCGTTCTCGTTGGTTCTGATTGTAACGGTGACCGATTAGATTGGCCAGCAAAAAAGACACGTTCTCTGCTGTAAAATCACTTCCTGGTGGTTCGGAACCCACCTAAGACTGTAGGTCCAACTCATCAATCACCATCATCCAACTCATTACCTACGCACATGTCTCAGACCTATGTGGGCTTCATCCTCAAAAAAAAAAAAAAAAAAAAAAAAAAAAAAACACTGATTCTGTAAACCTTTCGTTATTCTTAAATTATCTTTACCTTACCTTCAATTGTTATTATTTCAATCGTTTTTTCTTTTCTACTTTCATGATACTTATTGCCTTTGGAATTAATTGCATGTGCTTTAGCCTATATTTTTTTGATTGTGTATAATTATTTAATGAATTATTGTATTGTTAACATTAGTGAAGACTGTTGTAATGCCTGTAGTCTTCCTTGAAATTGTAATAAATAAATATTTAAATTATGCACCTTAGAAAGAATTGTAACTTATTTTCCATAAATTATTTTTTGGAAAAGGGTGCTTAAGGTTAAAATTTGGTCTTCTCTACAAGTCAGTGTGGTCTCCCTATCCAAAAGGTGGTAAGTGAGACCACATATTAATTTACTTTTCTTATGGCGGATGATACCCACATGGAGACTATGGATGATTATGGAGACTTGTGCATGGGTGATGAGGTGAATGGGTGAATACAGTAAATAGAAACATCCATTACTGAATGAGATTCGAGTCCAGGGCTGCAGAAAACGAAGCCAGCCTGAGCAGCCAAATTTTTTCTGTATTCTTTCCGTGCTTTACTAAGAGTTTGAATTGTCAGATATGAAATTAAAAGGAAATATTCGAAATATAAGAGAAACAAGATAAAGATCAATGTTAACTTACGAGAAGAGTCCAGAAATCCGCTGGAGAGTATTGTTTGTCTCTGCCGAGTTGAGAAGTAGCGCGCAGAAAGCCTGCTAAAAACAATAAATGCATCGCGTCTCACGACATCCTTGACATCTCGGATGCGGGACAATATTGCTGTCAATGTTTTCTTTGTTCTGAATATTTTGCTGATCACGGCGCACCTCACTTCAGCTGATGGATCATGACTGAGATGATATAATAAGACTGTAACAGAGAAGTTTCTTATTAAGCAGGATGTTTTTAGACTTTCTGCGACAGACCCAAAATATCTCAAAATCTTCTGCAGGAATTTGAATTTTTCTCGCGAATGATTACAGGGTTTCCACCATAGGACAAAGTTAGTTTAAAGCTCTTTTATTACAAATCATATAAAAAGGTGTTTCAATTAATATGAATAGTTTTATTCTCATTTATCTTGTATCAAACATAATTTATTCAAGTTTTGTATTTTTGCTAAACTTTCATTCATTTATTAGTTTAATAATCAATATAAGAGTGAATTTTTTGCATAGTAGATGCACAGCTGCTTAGCTTTGGTATTTGGTCACTCAAAATAACAATTCTTAAGAGCTTAGGTTGAAGCTAGAGCTGATTATTGATTAGAAAAAGATAATCAGAATATACATATCAAATTTAATAGCTGAGCTTTATTGAGGATTTCTTTAGTTAAGTTAAATTTGAACTGTTCATTAGTTGTAGTACCTACAGTACTATTAATTGTAGATAGTAGTCAGATTACAACTAAAAAAAATGAGGATGAAAAAAATTATTTACACTGATTTTTATATGCAATACAGATTATAAGTAAAGTTGCCATTTTAAGGAAAATGGGAATTGGAAATAATACTGCTCTTATTTTCGGAGATCATTGGAGAAACCGTTTACACAACAATAAATTGCAATGTAAGTTCTTGATTCAATCGAGAGATCAAACAATGAAAACCTAGTATTGTAAGCCAAGAAATGCATTTTGATACCCTAAAAATGTTAATTTTAGTGAAAGGAGAAAAAATAAAGTTGCTTTAGATTCAGGAGACTTAAAGTAACATGGGACTTTCAAAAATTTGAATATCTGAAATTTTCATGTTTTTTTTTTGTATTTGTATTAGGAAAAAAGTCGGCAAGAGCTCTGTGATTCATAATTACTTTGGCAAAGGCTCTTGCTTGCCTGTCGCTTGTGTTAAGAGCCATTTTGCAGCTGTTGCCTGTCACAAATGAGTAATTGCCTTGGCTAAAGTTGCGCAATTGTAGCACATGTGAAGCCCAATGATTGGATCCTATCCATATCCACGTATTTCTGACAATTTTCTTCAAGAGAAACTAAAATTTAGTTTATAAATTTCGTTTTTATTTATGTGTTTCAATTAATGTGAATAGTTTTATTCTCATTTATCTTTTATCAAATATAATTTGTTCAAGTTTTGTATTTTTGCAATTTAATATTGATAACAGCACTGCTTTGCAGTTTGCTAGCCACACACACTGAACGACTCGGCAAGTGTCTGTTATTATTAAATAGCAGTGTCTGTGATATAGTAAATAAAATTGTTACTGCAAGTGATCATTTAATTTTTTTTTTTTTTTGTAAAACACAAAATTCAGTTTTTGCATGCTGCAGCTTAATTTTACACTTGGCAGATCTTTCTGCAACAAAGCCTGTTCTTCATTCTGTTACAAAGTAGTCCTGTTGCCCATTGTTCTGGTTTGGGCAGAACATAACCATAACTTAATTTCTTTTAAATAGGTCTCACAAGATGTCCAATTATCTGTAGATAAACTGCATAGCTCCAATAATTCTCAAAATTAAACTTGCATTCATTCTAGAATTTGCATCATTTGCATTTCAAACTCACCTAACCTAACCAAACATTGTTTTTTGTTTTAGTATAGTTTGTTAGTATTAGTTTTTTGTTTTGTTTTACGTTAGTACAAAAGTAATAGTGTAAACTAATTATATTTTAGTTTAAGAAACTTCACTGTTCAATAATAATAATAATAATTCACAAGGCAAAAACGAATCCGATGAAGGCCCGATTTTTTTGCAATGCAAAGTAAAGTTTTGCTTTATTCAGTTTTCAAAATGCAATTCTTATTATTTAACAAGACCTTTCAGCTTACAGAGGTGAAAGTCATATCTGTCGCATTTGTCTACATTCTTCATGCATGATTTTCAAAGGATGTTATGAGGTATGGTAAATCAAACTTGAAGCCCTCTGGTTTGTTACATCGGAGGAGATATATTGATGCTATCCTCAACCATAATTTCCCCTTACATATTGGTACACGTTTAGACAGATTTTCTTTATAAATCTTTATGAATTATGAAAGTAGATTCTCCAGATGTCTACTCCGAGCTCAGTGGGGAAAAAAGTTTGCAATTAAAGAAAAAATAAAAAAATGTTTAAAATAGTAATCAATGTTTAATGGTTGAAATGAAAATACCTTTCATAACTTTGCAGTTTTCATCTGCAGGATCTTGTAATCTGTTGATTGCTAGAACTGCTTGCACTCGCACTCCTGCTACTGTATCCTGAAAAATGAATAGTTTCTGTTGATACTAAATCAAAGTGCAAAGAAAAATCTTGAATTTAGATAAACCTAGATGCTTGCAGCATTAATTTTTTGAGTCTATAGCAGCAGTTATTTGTTCCAAGTTGTAATCATGTTGCATTATTAACATTACCGGCAGGCTAAAGCCACTATAATCATTGAACATTAAATGAAGGTAGTTTTTATTTTGGCTCATTATAAAATAGAATAAATAATGTGATACTGAAATTGAACAAATCGCTTCACCTAATGTGCACCTAATAAATCTAATACTGTGATTTGTTATACATAGTATTTTGAATTTATTATAGTGTAGTGAAAATAAACAAGGAAAGAAGGATTTACAGCGTTATCGCTTGTTTCGACAAATCTTCTGGACAAAGCAATTAATAACTCTTCTTTTGACACTTTCATGATATTTGCCTTGAACTTTGTAGAATGTTCTAGGTGTTTGATTAGAATTTAATGGAATCTTATCAAATATTGTGGAAAGTGCAAGTGTCCTTATCTGTTTATTTAGAAATCGATAGAGAAATCTCAGTCTTTCTAGTTCAAATAAAAGCTATCACTTGAGTAAACGTTAGTTCAGTCTTCTTCGAAATTCGTCGTGATAAACAAGAGTAACAGTTCTCTTATAATTAATACGTAAGTTAATTGTTCTCTTTAGATGTTTCTTTTTGAATATTATTGGACAGTTTATTGTACAGTTATTATTTAATCTTAGATCGGCCTTTTAACTGTTAGTGATTGATTCTTGTAAAGTAATATTGAAAACTCTTTATCAGTTCAACAATATCGATTTATCTGCTCTTGATTGCTTATTTTGTGTAAGACATTACTGATTAGTGCGTATTGTGGATTATATGTGTAAATAAAGTGCGAGTAATAAATTTAAGTGTTTACAGAGTTATTTTAGACATAGAACCCGTAACAATATTAAACATTCTAATTCAATTCCACAGGATATGTACTGTATATCAATAGATATTTCATACTAAATGCTATTAGTATCGTTATTTTCAAACAATTAATATTATGGTTGAAGAGGCATTGATTATTCAATTTCAATTTTCCACTGCAGCCCACGAAGAGGGTAAAACGCACGGTAGATGATGATCATGTGAACAAACACGAGCCGCGCGTCAAACGCGGCGGTTGACGAATATTCTACATTCACCACGTTAAACGCGGAGTTGGATAAAACCGCGCATTGCATATGAACAATCCCATTTGCTCCTTGGTATGTAAACCGCGCTGTTGAACTTTGTTAAATGTTAACAAACAAAACACGTCATACCAGTCAAATGTTAAATTAATATCTGGCTAATATAACTAACTAGATCATATATTTTTTGCAATTACATGACAGTAAAATTACACTATAATCTTGACAACATAAGTTGAAAAAAAAGAATAAAATTACCTGTATTCTGTTGATCATAGTCGTTATTATCCTATTGCAAATTTCTTCTTCTAAAGAAGCATTAGCACCCAAATTATTCATTATACGATTTATCAATCGACATATATTGAAACGCACTGATGTATTCGAGCAGTCATGGTTCTAGAAAAAGAATAGAGTAAATTAAAAGATTAAAGATAAGGTTCAATAGATTGATATTAATATCATATTCAACATTACAAAAACAAATTACAGGATATAGATACCAAACTACATCTATAATTGACACTGTAAAAAAATACTTCACCTGGAACAAGAACTCAAATACCGCAAGAAGAAAAGGACTAGTAGCTTCACTCAAATCATCAACTGAAGTACAGAACTTGGCAATGAAGTCCAGAGCCAAATCAACAGTTTGATTTTTCTCTGATGCAATCAGAGTTACTTTCAAGCACTTTAAGAAGTCATCCATAAACACATCGTCATCAGTCTGAAAATAAGAAAAGTTTAACATGAATTAATTTGATAGAATTTCTAACTTTTATCCTTAAAAACATTAATCGAAATTGGTGATAGGTAATAACAATAACAGGTGAATGATCACAACAGCCATTAGCTTGACGCAATAACCCTTGACTTTATTCAGCATCAATCCTATTTTAATAGTAATGAGATTGTTTGAGGGGGGATTTGGGATAATGAATAGTCAATATTTTGCTCTTTAAATCCTTCAGCTAAACTCATATAGACATTTTAGATACGAATAACTGAATTAGAAGACCTATTTTGAGTTCATTGCAATCACAGTACCTACATAATTAAATTTATTTTCATGAAAATGGAATGTGGCAGATGATAATGAACAGACTACCATGATTTTTGATTTGTCATTTTAATTCGGTCCCTTTCAGAGAATATGCATTAAAAATTAATAACTTTGAAAAATAAAATAATTTATGATTTTAAAAACATTTTCACTTTTAACTCTACGATGATTGAAACTATAAAAACTTATTCCCACGACTCCATAACATCAACTAAATTATTTAAAACTCTCATTTTACTCGGGAATACAGGTTGGACATTTTCTCTTCTGGTAGATAAGTCATGGTAGTAGTCAAAAAATTACTAAATTGGGAAGGGTGAGTGAAATACCACACAGTTCATCTGCTTAAAAAGATAAGTTCACAAATAAACTGTTTTTTTCACTGATGTGAATTCGTAGTTCTGTTTATAAGTAAACTACCTTTATAGCAACTTTGCAACTCTACCCTCCTGGTGGGGGGAGCCTTACGAGTATTTCCACCTCGACGTTTGAGCCATGTTATGGGGAACATGGTGGAACTTCTATTTTAGGTACCGTAGGTTCCGAACCACCGGGTAAGTGATAATAAAGCTTATAACATCAAGTCATTGAAGCACGGTCAGCCGCATGGTTTTGTGTTTAGTTCTTTATATTAATGTATAACAGGAAAAGCTCAATACACACAATAAGTAAGCTCGCATGAGCGATATACATTACATGTATTGATGCAAACAATCAAACGTTTTTGACTTCCAATGCAATTCTTATGGAGAAGACTTTACGTTATATTTAATTTTATGTCAACATTTTGGAAATTCCAATAAATTGCCCGCCATCACGGAATAGAGACCTTCAATTTGAGCCCTCTCCCATCTTTTTAAAACTTGCCATACGCCCAAAATTTTGACGCAAAGAATCGCCTTATGAAATTAAATATATAGATATATATATATATATATACTGTACAATTCTATTTGGAGTGTGAAAACAATCATTTCAATCAACCTGAGCTAAGCAACCTTTAACATATATGGCGCACATGATTACAACATAGTGTTAACTTCCTGGATTTCTTGTTCCATGACGAACTGCGTTGTTAATATTAACTTTGTGGGTTAATGTATGTCATTGTGATGTATTTTTTGTTGGTGTTCTGTTTTTTGGTTGTTATTTTATGGTTGGGTCTATCAATTAGGTCGTGTTTGTAGCCGTTTTATTGTGCTAGGTATTTTATTGTGTTTAGTTCAGTGTTGTAATTTTCAGTGGATAGTAGTGTGTTGTTCAGTCTGTGTAGCATAGATCTGAATGCTGAGAGTTTTTGTTCTGTTGGATGATTGGAGGTGCTGTGTATGAGGGTATCTGTCATTGTCGGTTTTCTGTTCCAACAACACCAACAAAAAATACATCACAATGACATACATTAACCCACAATCAAACAGACTAGCCAAAATCTTCAAAAAAGCTGGCCACACCATCGCATTCAGAACGAAAAACATAATTAAAAATGCACTTGCACCAAAAACCACAATGAACACGAACAAATACGATCTCCCAGGGATCTACAAACTGATCTGCTCTGACTGTAACAAATTTTACATAGGACAAACAGGCCGCACATTCAAACAACGCTACAAGGAACATTTACAAGCTTTACATACAAAAACAGAATCGACTTTTGCAGACCATATCATTCAAACTGGACACACTTTCACTGGACATCACTACCAACTTACACATTCTATATATAAAATCTAAAGGACACGAACTTAACACCTTGGAACAATTTGAAATTTACAAACACACCACACACAATAAACAAAACATCCTCAATGAACAGTTAAATTTTAAATCACACAAACTTTTTGACCACATTATACAGAAACCACAGTTCTTCTAACCAACAAACCAACATCGATATTTAGGATGCCTTGAAGATGGGTTTCAACAACTCGAAAACGTTCGGCCTACAGAAAAAAGTGAAATACTACTTATTTTAATAAAAATTTGACTGCAAGTCGTTGAATTCACTTGAAAAGATAATATTGTGTTAACCTCTCAATGCAAGGCATTTCGAATTCAATTTATTAACCAGCAAATATAGGTGAACGGGATTTTTTTGGGCTGATTTGGAATCGGAATAACATGGCAAATCGTACAAAACCAGAAATTTGAGAAATCGGACCATGATGGTATTCTTCAATTACACCCAGGCCCCTTTGGCCCATTCTGTATGGTCCGAAAAACCTGAATTTTGGTCCATACAGTTTCTCCGGTAAGGTAATACGGGTACTGTAATCCACGCGTGTGTTGCGATTCTCGGTTCATTATTGAATTGGGCTTACACTTCTAACCTAAATTATAAGCCCCGCTTGCTTCAAAGATAGCAAATCGATTAAAATATTTTCAATAAACTGATCATGCTAGTATCCTGCAATTTAGTCAAATTTTCACTGTTGTGGTCAGCAAAACGGGACAAATCTATTTGTTTTTAATAACTTTGTGAAAACTCAACGTGCACTTTGGCCCTGGAACGGTAGCCTCCGGATTTTAGCCAAAAATAGTTCAATAGTTGATATGTTCTACGATCGGTAGGCCTAACAAATAACACAGAAATGGTGGAAAGAGAAGGCTACTTACATTTTTGTATATCTTTTTCAAATTTTTAATGTAATTTTCGTGATATGCTCTTGACAATTGCACCTCTGAGAAAATAGTGAAGATGTCCAACTTATTACTATTTCGAGACATTATGGCCAATGGATCACAACTCTGTAAAGGAATAGATTCTGTTTAACAGAACACGCAGCAATCTGGCACTTGGTAATAATATTATTGGAGAATTTCAATTAAACGTTTCATAAAATTATCCAACAATCATCAAACAATGCAAAAAACTCATAACCTCAAGAGTCTAATTTCTAAAAACAAAATGTTTGAATGCCGTTTGCCGCTAGAATTTGCAAAGTAGAATTTAGCCCTAATTCTTTATAGAGCCTTAACTGCATGGGAGCTGAAAAGCTGAGTAGATTATCATCATTTCAATCATCAAATTGTCAGACTTTTATCCGAATTATATGTTTAGACTACATTTTCAGAATTAATTAGGTTCTATTTTCAATTTTGAATTGATAATATAAACAATTTTTTTAACGACAACTTCATCTGTCGGCGCCATTGTGTAGCTTCACTTCCCGCTTCTCTTTAAAACGAGTGCTATTATGCATTTTATGTATTATAAATTATACAGTACACGTAGAAAGAATAATTATTCCATTTTATATTTTGATTCATATTATTAAAATTTTATACTTTTCTGATAAAAAAGTACTACAATACGTATAAGAAATGTTCTGATGACTGAAGTACACAGTGTACAATATGCAAGCCCTTACCATCTCTATATATTATTAAGGCCACACTACGTAGATGAACACAAGATGTTCATCTTGTGCGGCCTTGCTTCTATCTTCTATGCTATATAATATATTCAACTAATTACCGTAACTATTATACAAAAGCATACTAATTAACTATTATATACATTAGCATATAGTATACTTTTACTATTGTATGTTCTTTGCCATAGAACAAACAAAATAGCACAAGTTCGGACTCGTCAGTCAGCTCGAGCGTGTTGACCGTCCTGTCATTCTTGTATTTGTTTTGTGATATGTGTGTTTTTTATTCTTCGAGAGTTTTATATTACGAAGAATCGGCGATGACACAATACTGGTGGGGCTAATTTTTAATTACACCTGTGGGTCCGTCGTGAGGTCCATTTCAGTCAGAATATTATCAAGACCAACCGGTATTCAATACGAATCCTTGATTTTTTCTAATCATCTATTGAAACGGTACTGTCCTGTCTACTCCCAACAGATGTTGAATGTGGGATGGCCAATTTGTAAAAATCAGGATTTACGGTATGGTATTAACTGTCTTTCTTTGTAAGAAAAAGAAATGGATAAAAATACGGTACTGACAATAATTACTGTGCAGTAGTTTTTGAGTGTTCCTGTGTCAGTGATTATATTGACACTGTCGAAGTTAAGAGGGGTGTCAATAGGTCAATGATCTAAAATTCAAGCATTAAAGTAATAACAATCTTACAATTGAAGATGCGATCTTTGGCTGGATATTTAATTGTTTTGGCTAAATTAATTTTACTTTTCTCGTGTTTTTAATTTTCTCACTCAAGTGTTTGAGTTCCTTTACAGCCAATATTCGTCCAAAGATCATCATTTCCCTTATGATTATTATTTTCAAAACATAAACAATAAAAACAAAATAACGCTTGTTTTTCAATGCTTGGAATTAACCACATATTGCGTGGAGTTGGCTTTTTATCGAACCACAAGGTGCAAAAGTTTCTGTTTTGCTTTGTGTATGTTACAACAAAAGCTTAAAATATTTGGGCTGATGTGCCTAAGTCTTTAGTTTGTTTTTTTACCTCCAATGCCAATGTCAGAAACTTTGCAAAGTAAACTGTCAACATGATTTAAATTCATTGTTTACGTTGAATTCCCAGAGCAGTCATCTCTTACAAGCCAGAAGGTAAAAGAAGTATCAGAAGGCCAAGAAAAAGATGGGAAAATGTTTGAAGTCGGAACAGGTATTATTGCCTAATCCGTGAATGAAGACGACGACAACGACGTTGACTTACTAACAAAAAGTAAGTAATAAATTAATAATAAGAGTCAATTAATAAATAATGCTGTTATAATAGTTCACCTTTCTTATGGGTGTAATCCAGACAACATATATTATTACGCACTCTTCCGGCGGAGCGCGAACTGTGGAATGGAGCCACTGGTCAACATAATAAATTATAACTGCTCAGCTTGGGCTAAGCCTGACAATAAAATGCCTGGAATATATGACGCTGCAAAGTGGGAGAGCTACCAGTCTAATGTCACCTGTCTATAGAGCCAATGTATATTTAGCACTGTAAAAATTGCCAGGGCTTCTTGGAAATCATCCCAACCACTCGCAATTGGCATGCAAATTAATATACTTGTCTTACAAATTCATGCGCTGTTTTCTTATTAATTCAGTGTTTATTTCAATTAACTAATATTTTTTTCTTTTATGGAATTATTGGTAGGGTTCAGCCCCACCTGCTCTTATGGACGCGACGCCGGTGAATGCAATATAATTATTGGATACCAAAATGCAGGTATTTAAACATTTATTTATATTAACTGGTATCCGGAGGTTAAATAATCCAATACGAAACACCATTTTAAATTTATTTTAAAGTGTTTATGTAATTTGTTTTAACTGTAAGCAAGTGCTGCTTTTAATGTTTACGTGATTCCAGCTACATTGGAGATTAAAGGTCTGATTGCCAAACGAATAGCAATTCGGTTATTTGAAATATAAATTTCGTTAACCTCCACATGCATCCAGCCAACCAGCCAAGTTGGTATGACGAGGAGCCTGAAGTCGAATTCGCCAGAAACTTCCATATAGAATCAACGAGTGCACGTACACATAGCCCAAAAAGTGAGTGGTAATTTTTTATCAAAAAATCAAATTTTGTACTTGAGTTTGCGACCCAGTGAGGTCTGTGGCATATCACTTGTAAGTGATTTCCAATGTACTCTGTTTCTAAAACTGAGTAAACCCTCGGGCAAAAATCTAATTACTTTTTCAAACTGTTGTAAAATTACTTCCCGGTGGTTCGGAACCCACCTAAAACTGTAGGTCCAACTCATCAATCACCATCATCCAACTCATTACCCACGCACAGGTCTAAGACCTATGTGGGCTTCATCCTCCAAAAAAAAACTCAATTATTTCTTATTTTAAAGATTTTTTACTGGACTATTCACCGAATTCAAAGGGTATAATTCCTATTTTTTATCAGTCACATTTTCTTAATTCTGTCTTGAAATGCCAATTAAATTCGTTATTTAATGCATTAATTCCATTATTAAATGCAATTGTTTGATTCATTATTACATGCATGTTAATGCAAACTGTAATTGTAATTTCGATCTGGCTGTAGGTTATTAACATTGATACATTTCAGGTATTTCGCAAATTAATTTGCATTGGTAATATTTCATCACGAACTTGCCAAAGGTGTGTCCGATCCTCAACCAGCCTGAGCCCTGAGGAGTTATTCCAACGGAGATTCTACTATTGCCGTAATCTTGTCTGTGTGAATTGCAGGAAATTGTAATAGACAAGAGTTACAGGTTCCGCACGCGACTCATATGCACGGGAGAATTTAGATCGATGTCTATAAATTTTTTAATAATTATTTATCCTTGCGGGGTTGAATCGTGGAGACGTTATTTGTACCTATCGCTTTCGTCCCACTATTCCATCATGCGAGGGTGGATCTATTTCTGTGGATTTGAGTCGGGAGGACGAGTCGACCCGATTTTATCAGCCTGCATCAGAATTAAGTACAGCTTCCGGCTCACATAAATGTGAAATTAAATGCACACGACTCCCTCCCCCCGCAGATCTCACAGAAGTGGTTTCTTAAAAAAGGATCTTCTTAAAATATGTACATACCTGCAAACATACATAAACACAGAAATTGCTCGTTTACAGAATACACCGGTACTGAATGTACAGTAGTCTCAGTAAGGTGTGAGAATCAGCTCACACCTATCAAAATTATTTTTTGTTCTGAAGAATAACAAGCAAAGTCTTGAAATTAATAAACTTATTTCATTCAAATACAAATACAAATAGTCATTTAAAAAATATTGTTGTTAAATACAATGTAAGACCGTGAATTAAACCGTGAAATTTGAATCTCATATTTTATTTGAAGAGTGATTCTTTCATAAAATATACAGTGTGATACATCTCAAAAGTAGTAACTTCAGAGCAAGTCCGGGTCTGTATGTAGTTCAGACTCTCCGCACTTCCTGTGAAGTCTATTCAGCTTCGTTTGAAGAGAAGCAATTGTTTCAATGTAATCCTGAAAATTGAATTGAGCGTTTATTTTCAATAAGTTTAAGAAAGAAAAGAGAACTACAGTCTTGTCAATATCATTTAAACTTGAGACAAATGATAAATAATTGATGAGTTTTTCATTTTTACATGTCACCTTACTTTTTTAACGGTAAAACATCGTTAGAGGTGGTTCTCCACTTTTGTGTCAGAAGTTTCATTTATCCATTTATTCAAGTAAGCCTAATTCCAGAAGTACATGGTAATACTGGAAGGTATTTTTACATTTACTCAATTGAATCATAAAAGGTGAGAAACAATAAGTTATTTGAATGTAAATAATTAATTGGTCAGTATCATGAATAAACAATATACTAATAATCATAAATATTGATTTAAAAGTAAAGGAACAAACCATTATTGTCAACTCTACAACTTAAAATTGTCAATATTCTAGGCACACTTATTAATGAATAAACTTGAGTTTTATCTAGTAGGTCACCTGCTCTTTTCCTTTATAGAGTTTCTGAATCTCCTCTCGTCTTTTCAAAGCTGCCTGAAGCCTACTTTTAGCCTCACTGGGCATTATATGCTTAGCATTCGGACCGGCAACACATTTCAAATCTTTTACATGGTTCTGCATCATCTCCAATTCCTGTCTGAGTTTATTTCTCTCCATAACCAACCATGTATTGTTCTGAAAAGTGAATATTCAAATTAATACCACACAATGTTGATGTGTAGATGTGCAGGCTACATAGTGCGATTCCTTCTCAAAAAAAAAAAAACACAAAAACATTCCCAATAATAATTTTAATTTAAGGTCAAAAGATCTCAAAGCCTCCAGTAGCCTTTATTGTAAGCATAGAGAGCAATGGTTTGAACGATGAACTAATTTCTTTACTGTATTTGGTATGTGATTTCAAATAAAAACATCAATTTATTTTTAATATTCCTCTCTTTCTGTCTTGTTATTTATTTTCACTTATTCCAATAATTTTATTCCAATTTATAATAATGACTAGTAGGTTGTCCAAGTCAATTAAATCGTGATGTCTAGAGCTTCATATACCTAACCTATTTATAAGTTTAATTCAATAGTATATTTTTCTTATCCCTTATTTCTCTTCCCCATCCTCTTCTTCCCATTTTTCTCTTTTTATTTCTCTCCTCCTTCAAACCCTGAAAACTCCAGGACTAAAAATCTCTCGCACCCTTCTTCTTCTTCTTCTCCAACTCCCCTTTCTTTTCATTTTTCTTTTCCTTCTTCTCCCTCTCCTAATTGAATCCCTCATTTTCCAGGACTAAAAATAATTGATTGGAAATAATAAACAATAATTAATAGTTAACAATTTATAATAAAAATCAGTAAAATGTAATTAATGGACAATTTAATTGATCATTGAAATTTAATTCGAAAATATAAAACTAATTTTTTGTCATGATCAATATTTTATACAATACAAGTTATATTGTATATTATATCACCGTTTCTCGAAAATCACTCTGCTAGAAAAATTGAAATTTGTAGGCTACACTTATTCAGTCGAAACAAACGCCCAAAATTGACGTTTTTCTAGTTTTTTGACGTTTTCAAGAACTACTTGACCAAAAAAGTTGATATTTGGTTTATAAGTTCAGTTTTGGATTTTGAAGCATACTAAGAAAGGTGTTTGGAGTTTTCCCGTAAATACACACGAGTTTGGAGTTTTCCCAGCGTTTTTTAAAAAAAGTTGAAGTTGTAGTGAAAATTTTCTTTTCTCACTGGCAGGCGAGCAAAGCAAGCGTGCATATATTTTTATAAATTTGTCCCCCTACCCCTGGCTAGACGGTTAAAGCGAGCGATGCGAGCCTGCTGGTTAGTAATAGTAATAAAGGTAATTGATTGGTAGTTATTAATATACAGTATAAAAATAATTCAAATTATAATATTAATACTTATAAGTTACTTATAAATATAATATTCTATGAATATTAAAATATCATGAAAATAAATTTAAAAATTGCAGTATTCATTGAATACTGTATATTGGAAAAAAAATAAAATTTATGAATAATTAATAATATTATTTATTAATCATAATTAACATATTGTTATGGGTTTATCATTGAAATAATACTGGCAACACTTGGAATTAACACTTGAACTTTATTTACACAAATTACTTACCACAAATAAGTTATGCAACACAAGAAAAACTAATTACTAACTGTCCATAGGCTGATAAATAATTCAATAAACAATTCAACACTTACGAAGCGCAGTGTCTGTTACAGTATTTGTTTATCACAATAATATCACTGAGTATTCTGTCACAAAGAAGGAATCTACTGTCAAAAAATTTATCACATAAACTGATAACAAGCATTTGATTTGCGTAAGCACAATGTCTATAAATATACACTGCCACTAAACTGGCACTGGATATGAACGTTGAAGAGCAAATGACAACTGACTCCTGATCACATGGACTATAGTGTTTAAGAGTATTACAAGACACTCTGGAAGCTGGTAGCACAATCTAACATATTCTCCAGGGACATTACATTATTTCCAGGGACCGTCTATACAGACAGTGTGACAGAGTTCATCATCCATTGCTGTTGAAAGACAGTGTATATACATTGTGTTTATGCGTATCAATTGTTGAGATTATCAAATACTTTAAAAGACGGTGTTTTGTGTTTACTGTTCTTTTTGGCGTTACTTTTACTTCATTTTACAGTTTATTGGATAGTTGTTATTTGATAATTGATTGGCCTATTCGTAAGTAGTAATTGATTTTTGTACATAGATACCGAAATCTGTTCAATTTTCAATTTCAATTTATTCATATACATGTCATAGGCTTAACATCAGTCAGCATTGACAATAGTCATACAATATAGTCTTATTGACAATACATAATATAAAGGTCTTACAATATAAACAATCTCAACAAACAGTTTTTTCCAGGTGGTAAAATCACAGTCAATCCTAATGTTATTATTAATAATAATATTAAATGATTAATAAATAAATACACAACATCAAAACACTAGTTTTACAAAGAAAATTCCTAAAACTTAAAAAACAATAATCAATTCCAAGACCTCAATGGATAAGAGCCCGCCAACTATAGGGACATTCACGCAATAACCAGTCCTTGAGCCTTCCTCTGAAAATTCCTACTGACTGCGCTTCTTTCAAGTGGTCTGGCAATGAATTGAAAACTTTTTTACCCATATGCTCAGGGCTCAGCTTGTAAAAAGTTGTACGATGAGGCTCAATTCTTACAGCATTCCTTGACCTTGTAAAATGACTGTGGATATTGGTGCCTGTTGTCCATTTTGCTTGAGAATTATAGGCAAAAATTGCCAAATAATAAATATAGAGTGCAGGAACAGTCATAATCCTTGCTGATTGGAAGAGGGAGCGACATGAAAATCTAGGTGGCTTCCTAAACATAATCCTGATGATTCTTTTTTGGGCCCTAAAAACTGGCAGTGAATTTCTTGAACCCCCCCCAAAGTAGTATACCATAAGACAGCAGAGACTCGAAATAGCCATGGTAAGCAGCAACCACAGCATCTCTGGCCAGCATACTAGACAGCCTTGAAACAATGAAGGCTGCTGAATTGAGTCTCTTCAGAAGTGACTCCACATGAACAGACCATGCCAAACCATAATCAACAGACAGTCCCAGAAACCCAGTGGAAGAGGAGGGCTGCACATCCTCACCTTCAATATTGAATTGAACTAAGCTTGGAGGTGATCTATGTATTTGAAATTCCATAAATGATGTTTTGGAGATATTCACCTCCAGCTTGTTTGCTCTGCACCAGCCAGCGACCTCTCCAAGGACAGCATTTCCAGCCAACTGCAGTTCATCTACGTCTTTAGCTGATATGAGAAAATTAGCATCATCAGCAAAAAGAACAGATTTGGCTGAATGCACATTTGCAGGGAGGTCATTGATGTAAATAAGAAATAGAAGGGGGCCCAATATGGAACCTTGTGGTACCCCTCTTCCTATTGGACAAAGTTTAGATTTGAATTTCACATTCACTATTGTACCCTTGTTACCCTCTATCTCAACCATTTGGCTTCTACCTCTCAGATAAGATCTTATTATTGATAATAACTTACCACGGATTCCATAGTATTGGAGTTTTTTTAGAAGAATATTGTGGTCCAAGCTGTCAAACGCCTTTTTTAAATCAACAAAAAAACCTATGACTTTGTGACCATGATCTAAGGATGAATAGATATCACTTACAAAGGATTCCAGTGCATCAACAGTCGACTTCCTTGGCTGAAAACCAAACTGACACTCAGACAAGAGATTGTTATTACAAAAGTGTGCAAGCAGAGGGTCATAAATTGCTCTTTCCCATATTTTTGATAAGGATGTTAGATTAGCTATAGGTCGATATTTATCTACTTCCTTTGGAGAACCTTTTTTAAAAATTGGCTTTAGTTTTGAAGTTTTGAAACAGGAAGGGAATGTCCCAGATGCACAAGATTTGTTGAGCAACTGCGTCACAGGACTACTGACACAGTGGAAGTACTCTCTCAATATTAGCTGAAAGTTATTGATACGGTCTCTATCTCTAAAATAAGGCTGGCAACACTTTAAATTAACACTTGTACTTTATTCACACAAATTGCTTACAACTCGCTCTAATGAATCAGTTGTCACACAAAATAAATTGATCAGAAACAGATAAGTCGATAAACGTTCAGCTAATAATGAATTTGCTGTATTACTGTTCCAAAATCAATCACTACTGTAACTGTTAAAAGGCTGATCAAATATTAAATAATAACTGTTCAATAACTCAGAAAAAACGTTTAAAACATTACAGTTGAAACACTTCTGAAGTATCTATACACTTCTATAAGTGGCAGAATGACAGTTCCTGTTTCCGCTCATACAAACCGTTTTACTAGTGAGCGCTAATACAAACTGTGTTGTATGAACGTTTAACGTGTTAATGTGATAAAACGTCTTTAACCGTTTATGCAGAGACTCGTTAGTGCTTCAGAAGTCTGTGATGTTTTCCATGATGAAATACTTAATGAACAATCTAATATTAAAACTGACACTGTATTTCACTTCTATATATCGTTTTACTCACTTATATTGGAGATGCTAGAGGGATGCATTCCACTTCTGGAGAGAAGCTTCGTCAGCCTTATTTTAGTTGTAGAACACATAAAAATATTATTTAAAAAATAAATAATTTCTGATTATTTTTTATGTAATAAGAAGCGCTTATCCAATTTTTAAAAATATATCTATTGCAGGCTGGGGAGATTTTTAATAATATTAAATACTAGATCTTTGTTTAATAATTGTTATAGGATGATATTAGTTCCATGCAAAACATCAACAATTTTAAATTTAAAAAAATTCTTATAAGAATTTAAGTGCATGATACAGTCATAAGCTTGACTACTTTATCAATAGAAAAATGCTCAACGATGTTCAAACAATGTTCAGAACAAAAAGGATAATTTTTGATTAATTTTTTCTCAAGCTCTTCACTTGAGCAAACAATTTTGTCCATTTAAAAAAAATCCCTCTTGCAGTTCATGGAATATTTTTGGGGATTTAAAAAATTATATAATAGCAAAATTCATACTTCTAAAAAATAGTTTGCCGACTTACTGACCTGGCTAGTGTGACACTGATTCCAATATATCAATAGACTCTTCTCTGCACATATTTGTTTATTAAAAAAAGATTGATATAAATAACTATCTGCACATGCATTCAAGCGGTGTTGTATATATTTATGTAAATGGTTTTGAATAATGTATTAATTTGCTATAGTTATTGAATAAAAGATGAATTTGAATGTTGCACCTGTCATTTTGATTCATAGCAATTTATTTTAAAAATATAGACTAACAGTTGAACAGAGACTTACTGATTTTAGTTTAGAAGTCTTGTTGCATGAAGATTTGTGCAGTTTATCCTGCAATGTTTTGTATGTGTCAAGGCATTTTTCAAAGTGCTCGATCTTTTTGACTAGATCACTTCCAGACTCTTGATCACCAGACTTGACAACGGTTGCTTCTGATTGGCTATACGTCCGATGACAGAGTTTCTGAAAATTATATTATGAATATATTAATATTGCTGATATCAATGAAACCTTCCGATTAAACTAAGTCTCGGTTTGCTTTTTGCGAGTTATTGTTTTCAATTAAAAACCTATACAGAGTGTTTCACATAGATTTACTAATGCTTGGCAGGGGCTTCACTGTAGCCCACAGGGAAAAAATTGTGATGTTTTCCATTACGAAATGCTTGATGAACGATTCAATATAAAATTGATACTGTATTTCTATTTAATACTAGCAGCTACCCGTCCTTCGTACGGATTATGTTTAGAAATACGACTAAATATGTTTCGGCTTTTTTGATAGCAACGATCATGAAGTTGTTAGCAGCTTAGTTAACAACTTAGGACGTAAACAATTCAGTTACAGTTATCAGAGAGAATATTTGAGAACAGCTGATTGATAAATCATCATAAATTACGTGATTTGTTGTTGTTCTCATGTGGTAATAATAGTGCTACCTGGCGAATTTCCAAGAGCCTAGCACAAACCGCACCTTCCTAAAATGTTAATTTTTGTTTTGATAAATTGAAATTAGAAAATTTTGTTTTTTTTTCAACAAAGAAATAATTGATAAAACATAAGATGAGCTTTAATTCACCAGACATATGTTTCCTAAAAGACTGCAATGCTCCGACTACACAAGTCTGCAGACAGCGTAAATAACGCCGCGAAGGGCCCACCATTTATATTTGAGAACAGCTGATTGATATATCATGATAAATTACGTGATTTGTTCTTATTCTTATGTGGTAATAAAACTTGGAAGAAATGTATCCAAAATCGCACAATACTTGGTTTTTAAACGTTTATTATTCTGTTGAAAAAAAAGTAAATTTAGTTTTTTATAGCTAAAGACATTGTCAATAATGTTTTCAATACTGTTCAATAACTAAAATCCCGATCGATGCTCTCGTTTTTGAGGAGAAGGCCGCGTAAAATGTATCCAAAATCGCACAGTACTTGGTTTTTAAACGTTTATTACTCTGTTAAAAAAAAAGTTAATTTCGTTTTTTATAGCTAAAGACATTGTCAATAATGTTTTCAATACTGTTCAATAACTAAAATCCCGATCGATGCTCTCGTTTTTGAGGAGAAGGCCGCGAAAAATACCTTTGCGGCCGTGACAGACAGACAGACAGACAGACAGACAGACAGACAGAAAGTGAGATAAGACTATTTTCGGCTTATTTAATGTATAAAACGTAAAAATAACCAAAAAATATACAATTCTGATAAATGTACAGACAAAACTCTAATTTTATTTATATAGATAGATATTGTTGTGAATATTTGATACCGGTAGTATATTGTTTAGCTGTCATTGGCCGATGCTTGTGACTCAAAGCGGATGTAAGTTGACTCATTGTTTCCTCACTCTTCTTGGATGTCTCCCTCTATCTGTCCTATCTGCATCTCTTGCACTCTTGCACTCCATCAATAATCCAGCAGAACAATTTAGATTTGGATCTGACCTTCTACAACCTTCTCAAATCATCTCCATGGATCTGGCAGCTTCCAGTACTTATATTATTACCTTGAAACACTCTATATAAGAGGTCCACATAAACAACTTCAGTTCAGTTTTTGATCTCTTCAATATACACATACCTGCGTAACAGATTGTGTGGCAAATTACAATCCAGTGCAGTGAAACAAACGTTGCAGTGTTGCAGTTACAAATCCCATGCAGTGAGTGATGGAATACGAATCCAGTGTACCAGGAAAGACAGAGTGTGCTATCCAGTGCGGCTTATTGACAATAAAGACATTGTGCTTCCACATATCAAGTGATATTATTTCGGATTATCAAATACCATATCAGACTGTGTTTTGTAAGTGCAAATTTTTCTTTTGGACATTTCTTTCTACTTCTTTGTACAGTTTATTGGACTTTTGTTTATTTTAAATAGGACTATAATTAATTAGTAATTAATTCTTGCACACAGTTACCAAAAATTAGTATTAGCTTGACATTTAATTTATTGATCTGTTTTCCTTCTTATTAGTTTCCATTGAAATTAGTGTGTGTTGATCGACTAATTAGTGTAAATAAAGAGAAAGTGTTAACTTCAGTGTTGCCAGCCTTATTTAAGCTATAGAACCCATAACAATACGATTATGACTCACTTTTATTGGTATACTGGAGGGATGCGTCTCACTTCTAAATAGAAGCTTCATCAGCCTGCCACCAGGAGTCATGTTTTGTTGAGGTTAGGATGAGCGGCCATTATATAATGGAAAATTGTATTTCATTTGAGTTGTGCTTGGTCATTGACTAAGTTGCTTCTGTCTTGTTTATGGTTTTTGAATATTTTGTATTGTTCCAGTGCTGTATTTAGTTTGTGGCTTTTTTGAAGTGTGCAGAATTTCCAAGTCATTTTGGATGTTTTTTGTGTGAATGGCCAGTGTCGATTAAGTGATCTGTTGAGTCAGTATTTATTTTTGATAAATATTCTATTTTTAATTTTTTATATATTTTATTGTAATTTACTTTCATTTCTCATAGTTATGATGACATTTCAAATGGAAACAAACACAAAGCAGAACAGTTCGAACGAACTTTTTTACTGCTTGAAATTTACCAATACCACCAACAGATAGTTCCGTCAACACCCGCCAATTCTATTTACATTTAGTACTAGCTATTGTGCCCGTCCTTCGTACAGATTATGTTTAGAAATAAGACTAAATATGTTTCGGCTTTTTTGATAGCAACGATCATGAAGTTGTTAGCAGCTTAGGCCCCGTTCAGACGATACAGTTTTTTTGCGGTACAGTTTTTTACTGTATGGCGTCAACTGTACTGTGATGTTCACACGGTCCGGCTTTGCTGCTTATTGCTGTGCTAAATAAATAAATAAATCTTTATTGCAGCAACTCCTGAGGTCGTCAGAAGCATTACAAATTGTCATAGTCACATCAAAATAATTTTTCTCATACAACATTGCTTGAACGTTAAAACAGATAAAAAAAACAAAATCACATTTTTTAAAATTAGCCTACCTATCTATTGCAGTGTCTATTGCATTTAAAGCTGTCTCCAAATTAACTACAAAGTCTTGGCTCTTTCATAAAAATCCTCAAACCTATATAATGGGTTATACATCAAAAACAATTTCAGTCTACTCTTAAAAATTGGATATGGCAGATTTTTGAAGCTCTCTGGAATGGCATTAAACAGTTTTCCACCTATAAAAAGAAAAGTTTTTTGTGTGTTTGAATAATTGTAACAGTGAGTAATCAAGTTATTTCTTGCACGTGTGTTGTGAGTATGTATCACCCCCTGTATAGTGAAGTTTTCCAAATTATCTTTCACATAAATCAAACATTGTAAAACAAAGAGGGAAGGTAGGGTCAAAATTTGAAGCAGAATAAAACTCTCCCTGCAGTCAGCACGTTTTGGGAGACCACATATCAGTCTTACAGCTTTTCTCTGGATGCCAAACAGTCTTGAAGAATATGCTCTTGACCCCCAAAGAATTGTACCATATGACAGGTGCGATTGAATATGGGCAAAATACACTACCCTCAAAATACAAGTACTAACACAGGTTCTCAATTTTCTGATCATGAAGATTCCTTTATTAAGCTTTCTTGCAGTGACATCAATATGTTCTGACCAATTCAGACCACCATCAAAAGTAAACCCCAGAAACTTGGCCACTCTCTTGTCTATAGAAGTAACCAGTCTTCTATTGTAAGTTACTTCTAAATTTTGAATTTTTTCTGAGTTGAGGCACAGCAAATTAGACTCACACCAGCTCTCAATCCGCTCCGTTATACCATTGGTGGCCAGTCTCAGGGAATCATCAGATGGTGAGCCTAGGAATACACAAATATCATCCGCAAATAGATAACATTTGGTTGGAGGATTGACTATTGTCGGCAAATCATTTATATAGATGATGAATAAGGTAGGACCCAAAATCGAACCCTGAGGAACACCATGAGACACTGGCAAGTACCCAGACTCTGTTCCATTGAATGCCACCTTTTGGAATCTACCACTAAGATACGACTGAATTAATTTTATTGCTGTGCTCTGAAAACCATAGAATTCAAGCTTTTCCAGTAGCAACTTGGGAGATACAGTATCAAATGCCTTGGACATGTCAAACAATCTGGCCCCAGTGAAATTTCCTCTCTCAAGAGAATCCAAACAATCTCCAAAAAGATTAATTGCAGCCCCGACTGTACTCCTACCCACTCTGTATCCAAATTGGGAGTTGCTTAATAAATTGTTGCTCTCAAAGTAATCCATGATTTGATTGTTCAAGCCACTCTCAATAACCTTGGAAACAGTAGTTGTGATAGAAATAGGCCTAAAGTTATTACAATCAGACCTACTTCCTTTTTTATGAACTGGAATGACCTTATTCAGTTTCAAATATTCTGGAAAAATACACTCTATTATGCTGCTATTTACAAGATTTGTAAGGGGTTCAATAACATACTCCAGACCCAACTTTAGAATTTTAGGGCTTAAGTTGTATACATCCATACTATTACTGCCTTTCATTTTCTTGAGTATCCTAGAAATATCATTAACATCCAATAGTTTGAATTCAAATTGAGAGGAGGGTCTAGGATGACCAGAGTTGAGAAAGTCCATAGGTCCTTTCCTGGAGTTCCTGCTTTTAACATCTGCTACAATTTTATCTATATTATCTATGAAAAATCTATTCAATCGGCCTGAATCTAATAAGCTTTTATTTAGCAAAGATGTTCCCACAACTGATTGTTTCTTAATTAAATTCCACATTGTCTTACCTTTATTTTTTGATTCTGAGATTAGCTTGTCATTATTATTCATCCGAGTTGTCTTCAATATATTTCTAAACTGTTTTTTGGCATTCTTATAAAGTATTCTAATATTTTCATTACCAGTGCTCATGTAGGCATCATAGAGCAAGTCACATAAATTCTTAAGATTGAGTAGCTCCTGGCTGTATACCTTGTTGCCTTTGGGTCTAGTTGACTTCATCTTGACTGTTTTTAATGGGAATGCTGTATCTACAATACTACTTAGAGTGCTTAGGAAAAGAAAAGTTTTTGATTCCAAAGTCACACTTCTATATAGACTAAGCCAATTGACCTCATTTAATAAAACCTGAAATACACTAATACTATTATCATTGAAGAGACGAACAGATTTTGATTCAATACTGTAGTCTTTTGATCCATTGGAAGGCAGTCTGCTTTTCATTAAAAGAGCCCAGTGATCGGAAAATGACGTCTTTACTACCTCACATGTGTATACATTATTATTTATTGAAGTGACAATATTATCAATACAGCTTCCACCATTAGTGTTGGGCCTAGTGACATCATTACATCCTATATTGAGACCAAAGGAAAGAAAGAGATCCTTCAACTCCTTCACATAATTATTATTATTACCAATGAAATCATAGTTAAAATCAGCACACAAAAACACTCTGCCATTATATTTATCAATATATTCAAATATGCTACAGAGTCTGTCCAAGAATGTGTAAAAATTATTATTTTCAGTATTTGGTCTATACAGTGCTAATATTATTGTATTAATTTCAACTAAATGGATAGCCGTAGCTTCCAGGACCATCTCAATTGACATCTTATTGATACACTCTAGTTTTTCAAATGTGAGACCACTTTTTACATAAATAAGACAACCCCCATGCTTTCTGCTGGCCCTACAATAAGCATTTCCTACAACATAGCCATCTATGCCATAGAAATCAACCTCCTCCATCTCCAACCAAGTCTCCACAACACAGGCAACATCGACACTCAGTTGATCAAGATAATACTCAACCAAATCCAATTTGTTTCTTAAGCTCTGCACATTCCAATGGAAAATTGAAAAATCATTTTTTAATGATGGTGAAGTTCTGGGTATATTTCTGTACTCCAAGTCAATATAAGCTAAACATGAATTTCGATATGCTGGGTCTTTCCTAAAAAAGATCTCTCAGTTGTGAGGACTGGTATAGGCATGGCTGAGCACTCTTCCTGAGTTTGATCAATTTCACTAATAGTACAACTAGAAACTCCATCAGAATACCCAACATCATCACCTACACACTCACCACCATTAACAGAAGAAGGAAGAATATTATCATTTAATAAGGCAGCTGTAGTTCCAAGCAAATTGCTATCTCTTACCTCTTGTTCCCCATCAGTCTCCAACAATAATATATCCAATAACTCACCCACAAGTCTCTTTTTCCCTCTTGTATTGAGATGAAGTCCATGTTTAGTATGAAATCTAGCCTCATAACTCCACATGTCCAGCACCTCCAATGAAAACTCTTTAGAAATGGAACGAACAACACCATTAAAGGATTTTATACATTTATTTATGAGTGACTCAGCTGCAAGGTCATATCTGTAAGGAACTGTGGATAGAATCAGCCTTACCCTGTCATTCAAACCTCCAACCACTTTCCGAAGTTTCAATGACACATTGCAGAGATCCAACTCTCCAAAGTCCTCATGAAAGCCATTTGTTCCTCCAATAAGGACAATGGCATCAGAAGATTTGAGTTCACATGGATCAGATGAAGAAATAATACCATCTAGAATGTATTCCAATGGTGCACCAGAAGCTACAAATGACTCATACCTAAACCCGGATGGAGAACGCACTGAAATCAGCTCTCTTAGGCCCCTAGCATGACTGTCACCCCACAGCCAAACCTTACATGAATCATCAGCTGAAACTGAACCAAAGATTGGTATCCTACTCTTAAATTGATCCCCTCCAACAGGCGTACCTCCAACAAAAACAGAGCTTATCACTGATGAGCATGACTGCAGAAAACTATTTAGTGCCAACTTAGCCACCCCAACATTATTCTCCATACTCAACAACAGCTCTTTATTTAATCTCAAGTCATGCTCCAAATCAGAAATTCTTTTAAAAAACGATTCTTTTCCACCATTGAGATCCCTATAATCAGTCAGCATACCCCCCCAATCGACAAACAGGCATGGTATCCAAATCAGTCTGACTCTGACCCATTGCCTCCGTTTGAATGCCAAAATCCACAAGATCCTTCTCATTCAAATCCATGAGCAATCTGTCATTCACTATGGACCGATCAACTGCAGCATGCCACTGTGTCCACAGACGAGAATTCTCCTCAACCAAAGTCCCATTCTCAATCATCAGTTTTTCAACAAGACAAAAACATTTGACACATGCACCATCAGAAGCAATATCATTATCATGATCATCATCACCAACATCCTCCAAGGACATGCCACAATCCGTCACAGACACAACCAAGGGCCCACACTCTTTGTTGATGGGTGTGGAAAATATTGCATTAGAGGGAGAAGTCAAACTTTCACCTCCTGTAGCAAGGCGAGGATTATCATTAAGAATGGAACCCTCATTGACTGAATCATTACAAGACTGATTAATTTCACTGGAACAGGGAGGTGAGTGGTTGTGTGTGATGGAAAACTTTGACTCTACAATCTTGGAAATGAGTTTATCTGTTTTAAGTGTGGCCCTACACGACTTGGACAGGCATCGCCATTTTATGTTACCTGATGAATTAGTGTCCGATTTTCTGTAAGAAAAATGTTGGAAAATTATCTTAGGGTTTCCTCTATTAGTTTCTCCAACAATAAAGTCACACATTTTATTCCTTCTTATTGTTGAGCACAGAACAAATGAACAAAAGATTATGTGAAATTATGAGAATAGACAATGATTAATGAATGAGTCTCAGTTAAGAAATTCATGAGGGTAGTAGTATCAAAATGTAGTAAATATGCCAATCCTCCTTCTTCCATTGCGCTTCCTTCTTCTTCTTCTTCAGTGGCCCTACAACCCAGGACGGGTCTTGGCCTGCACTAGTAATTGTCGCCAACGGTCCCTATCCAACGATCGTTTAAATGTCTGTTCCTTCACTAAATTCCTTGTGGGCCGTCCGTTCCTATCATTTTGTGCTTCCATAACAAATGTTTTTTTTATGGAGTGGGGGAGTTTGCCCCACATCCAACCCCCAACCTGGAGGACCAGGGAATGTTTTTCAGGTTTCCTTCCTTAGCCTTTAACAAACCAATGCTGAACTTCAAGGCAGCAGTCAATTTTCTATTGGGGTTTTCTTCCCCTAGCCTTTGGATTTCCATTGACCTCCATCTGCAAGGCAGCAGTTTCTATGCTGGTTTCATTTCCCCGGTACCACCTATATCTAGGAGGCATCCCCAAATCCACCACCTGGGGAGGCGCCCGATAGGAGACCAGCAACTCCCACCATTGCGCTTCCAGTTCAGTTTTATTTATTCCAGTCCAGGATTTTTTTTTTATTTGTAAGATTTTTTTAAATAAGTTTCTTACTGAAGGTTTCTCTTAAATTTTGATCAAAGTACGCAAATTCTGGTTTCAATATTCTACACATTTTTCTCTCATTATTTTTATATTAATCTTAAGTCTTGTCCCACAAGGCGGGTCTCTCATATATTAGAGAAATTAAATCTTCACAATTAATATCTTCCACTTCTGGACACTGGAATTCACTAATAAGAAGATCAATGCTGACGATCTGAAGACTGCTTCCAGCATAATAAGCGTATCGTTTGAACATATCCATTACCGGTACAATACATGTGCCACCGGATACGGATAGTTATTTTGCGGTACAGCTGATTTTAGTGATACAGTTTTCGAAGACAAAACCGAATGTAGAAATCGGCTAGAACAGCTTTTTTACTGGATCCAGTCGAAACAGTATTGTGTGAACATACAATATGAAATGTACATGCAAACGAAAGCACTGCAAAATAACTGATACAGCAAATTTACTGTACCGCACAAAAACTGTATCGTGTGAACGGGCCCTTAGTAAACAACTTAGAACATCAGCAATTCAGTGACAGGTATCGGAGAGAATATTTTTTGAGAACAGCTGATTAATAAGCGTATCATGATGAATTACGTGATTTGTTCTTATGTGGTAATAATGGTGCTACCTGGCGAATTCCCAAGAGCCTAGCACAAACCACACCTTCCTAAAATGTTAATTTTTGTTTTGATAAATTTAAATTAGAAAATTTTGTTTTTTTTCAACAAAGAAATAATTGATAAAACATAAGATGAGCTTTTTGATTCACCAGACATATGTTTCCTAAAAGACTGCAATGCTCCGACTACACAAGTCTGCAGACAGAGTAAATAACGCCGCGAAGGGCCCACCATCCATTTGTATTTGAGAACAGCTGATTGATATATCATGATAAATTACGTGATTTGTTCTTATTCTTATGTGGTAATAAAACTTGGAAGAAATGTATCCAAAATCGCACAATACTTGGTTTTTAAACGTTTATTATTCTGTTAAAAAAAAAGTTAATTTAGTTTTTTATAGCTAAAGACATTGTCAAAAAGGTTTTCAATACTGATAAATAACTTAAATCCCGATCGATGCTCTCGTTTTTCAGGAGAAGGCCGCGTAAAATGTATCCAAAATCGCAAAACACTTGGTTTTTAAACGTTTATTACTCTGTTAAAAAAAAAGTTAATTCAGTTTTTTATAGCTAAAGACATTGTCAATAAACTGTTCAATAATGTTCAATAACTAAAATCCCGATCGATGCTCTCGTTTTTGAGGAGAAGGCCGCGTAAAATGCCTTTGGGGCCGTGACAGACAGACAGACAGACAGACAGACAGACAGACAGAAAGTGAGATTAGACTATTTTCGGCTTATTTGATGTATAAAACGTAAAAATAACCAAAAAATATATAATTCTGATAAATGTACAGACAAAACTCTAATTTTATTTATATAGATAGTGAAAAGTGCAGTTCGTCATGGATACAAAATTGCAAGATGCTAAATTATTATCAGGAGTCAGACCTTTGCTGGGAAGCTGGGTTGGCTTTTATTGTTATATAGCTCCCTCGCTTGTAACTTGATAATGATAATTTTGTTTATTGGCAGAAACAAAACTTTTACAAACAATCTTAGAAAATACGAAATGAGCAATATAATAATTATAAATATGAAATGAGCAATATAATAATTATAAATATGACAAGATAAAAAATAATAATACAAAATAAAATGAATTGCCAATTGAGTATTTGCATCTCGAGGTACTAGACCTGTGTGAGATGGTGACTTAATAATAAATAAAAATAAATAAATAGATAAAAATAACTAAAAGTAGATATAAATATATAAAAATGAAAAACGCTGAAAAGTGGTTACTGAGGCCGACAATTGCTTATAGAATGACACATAAAAAATTGGATCGGTGATTTTATCAATATTATAGCCTTGAAATATAATAAAATATAAAATAAGGATTTATTATACGAGAACTCTAAAAAAGTTATCTATATTCTCGATTTCCATTAAGAATCTCTTGACATATCTCAAAAACCTTGATCGCACCTTACACTGTCTTATCTCTAAGGGCAGCAGGTTGAAGAACTTTGGTGCTAGATAAGAATAAAATTTCATAAAATGACTTTTATTTGGTTTAGGCATGCAAGCTTCAAATTATTATTATTTTTCAAATTAAAATACTCATTTCCATTAACACTTCTATCAAAGAAGTTTCTGAGTACTTTATAAACAAATACATTTTTCAATGGAAGGATGTTCAACTCTTTAGAAAGAGGTGCTGAATGCTCCAACCTTGCCTTAAAGGAGATAATGCGAATAAAATATTTCTGTACAACAACTATCGGCCTCATGGTTACAGAGTATGACCCTCCCCACAACGTCAAACCATATTCAAGTTTAGAATTGATCAATGCATAGTATACAGACTTTGATAGACTGGTGCTACAGACTGATCTTAATAGATAAAATATTTGTATGTATTTGATGAGTTTCTGCTTAAGATAGTTAAATGCTTTTTCCAAGTAACTTTAGAGTCTAGTACCAGTCCCAAGTATTTAATTTCTTCTACCTGTTCAAGTTGGGGGCAAGCACAGATTGCGGTTTCGGTACAAGATACATTATGATACCTCAATGGTGATGGAAAACGGACAACTCTTGAAAGATTAAAGATTATGAATTTTGTTTTGGGACTCATTATCATAGAACTGTTAGTAAACCACCATCTTAATCCTATTAAATCAAACTGCATGTCAGAGTGTAATTTTTCTAATGACTTGGCCCGATAAAAAAGAGCAGTATCATCTGCAAAGGCAATAAGGTACCCCCTGAATGACCCATTGCATAGTTCGTTTACATAGATAAGAAACAATGGCCCCGATAGCACGGATCCCTGAGGAATACCGAATTCGACCTGTCCTACATCACTTATGCTCTGATTTACTTTAGTCTGCTGTGATCTCCCGGACAAGTATGAACGGAACCAGCTGGGTGAAACACCCCTTACTCCTGCATCATTCATTCTCGACAAAAAAAAGAGAATGATCAACAGTATCAAAGGCTTTCATAATGTCGACAAATATTCCAGCACACATGTTTCCATCATTGAGTGTACCATATACTTTAGTCATGAAGTCAAGTAGAGCTTTTTCAGTATTTAACCCCTCTCTGAATCCATATACTGGTTATTGCTGAAAAAATTGTGTTTTGTCAAAAATTGAACTAAGCGGGCCTTGACAACCTTCTCTAGAATTTTAGAAAACAGAGACAAAAGAGCAATTGGGCGATAATTTGTGGAGTCAGACCTATCAGATTTCTTGTACAACGGTTTTATTATACAGAATTTATTAATTTCGAATTCCTTTAATTGCTATTAGTTTATACTGAAGACTTCCGCAATGGCGGATATTGACAACAGTATTCAATAGCTGATGGAAATCGATGAATGCTACTGTACAAAAATATCAGTCACCACCGGGAATCGAACCACGGACCTCCCAATTGCCGGTCGGGCGCCTTAACCACTAGACCATGGAGACCTTTCTGCACAGCAGCATTCATTTTTAACTAGGCCATATCGGCTCGTATCTCACAAGTTAGTTCGAAGTTACTGACAATTGAACAAACTAACAAATTTACTTAAACAGAATTTATTAATTTCGAATTCCTTTAATTGCTATTAGTTTATACTGAAGACTTCCGCAATGGCGGATATTGACAACAGTATTATAGCTGATGGAAATCGATGAATGCTACTGTACAAAAATATCAGTCACCACCGGGAATCGAACCACGGACCTCCCAATTGCCGGTCGGGCGCCTTAACCACTAGATCATGGAGACCTTTCTGCACAGCAGCATTCATTTTTATCTTGGCCATATCGGCTCGTATCTTACAAGTTAGTTTGAAGTTACTGACAATTGAACAAACTGACAAATTTACTTAAACAGAATTTATTAATTTCGAATTCCTTTAATTGCTATTAGTTTATACTGAAGACTTCCGCAATGGCGGATATTGACAACAGTATTTAATAGCTGATGGAAATCGATGAATGCTACTGTACAACAATATCAGTCACCACCGGGAATCGAACCACGGACCTCCCAATTGCCGGTCGGGCGCCTTAACCACTAGACCATGGAGACCTTTCTGCACAGGAGCATTCATTTTCAACTTGGCCATATCAGTTTGTCAGTTTGTTCAATTGTCAGTAACTTCGAACTAACTTGTGAGATACGAGCCGATATGGCCAAGTTAAAAATGAATGCTGCTGTGCAGAAAGGCCTCCATGGTCTAGTGGTTAAGGCGCCCGACCGGCAATTGGGAGGTCCGTGGTTCGATTCCCGGTGGTGACTGATATTTTTGTACAGTAGCATTCATCGATTTCAGTCAGCTATTAAATACTGTTGTCAATATCCGCCATTGCAGAAGTCTCCAGTATAAACTAATAGCAATTAAAGGAATTCGAAATTAATAAATTCTGTTTAAGTAAATTTGTCAGTTTGTTCAATTGTCAGTAACTTCGAACTAACTTGTTTTATTGTAGTTTTTTCAATATCTCAGGAAACGTGCCAGAAGTGAGACTCAAATTAATCAGGTACACTAGGATATCAACAATATCAGGCAAAACAGCCTTCAAAATTACAGGTGTCACGTGGTCAAATCCTGGAGCTTTTCGATTGCTGAGCGAATTTACAACATTAGTAATCTCGTAGACTGATGTTGGATGGAAAAAAATACTATCACCTATAAATGTTTTTTTGAAAATTCCAGTGTTTGAGTTATTATTTTGGGGTTGTAATGAAATATCTAACATTATTTCGTCTCTAAGGCCTCCAGCCGTACAAAAAAAATTATTAAATATGTTGGAGGTCAACACTGGATCGTCAACAATTGTTCCATTTTTGTCTTTCAATGAAATATTCTGGTTGTGATTTTTCTCATTACCTATTATGTGATTAATAGTCTGCCATTGTTTTTTTGCATTCATTTTATTGCTTTCTAGTAATCTTCTATAGTAAGAGTTTTTTGTTTGGTCAATCTGAGATTGTAGAACATTTTTAAAGCATTATATTCTAATTTAATTTCTGAGTTTTCAGGGTGCCTCAAACATCTTTTATAAAGAGAGTTTTTTCGTTCGATTTGGCTTAGGAGGATGTCGTTCATCCAAGGCTTTAATTTTGTTTTGTATTTAGTCCTTGAAATCCTCTGGGCTGTTTTCATACATGAGGAAAGTTCAATTATGAAAATTTCAAAACCCACAGAAACATCACCTTCAAAAACGTCATTCCAATTGGTTTCTCCGAGTAGACGTGAGAGATGAGTTAAGTTATAAGATAGGTTTTCTGTTTTACTTGGTTATGTTTTGTCTAGTTTATAATCAAAACATGCAGCAGTCATTCTATGATCGGTGATATTACTGTCGATTATAAAGCAGTTTATGGCATAGTAAGAGCCTATTTTCTGTCTTGAGAAAATGTGATCAATGCATGTATTAGAGTTATTAAATGATCTAGTGGGAGAATTTATGTGTGACAATAGCCCATGACTTGACATAATAATGTTGTATTGAAGTCGCCCGCTACGATAAGGTTTGCACTTTTAATCATTTCAAGAAACGGATTTAATTCTTCGTTGAAAGAATTTATCGTAAACTCTTGCAATCTATAGATAGCAACAATTTCGAGAGATACGCATTTTTCTATTGTGATTTGAACGATATCAGCCGAAAGGAAGTTATCAACAGATACACAATCGCTAGATAATGATTCGGTTACATAGACTATTATTTATTCCACCAGCTCTTATTCTACTGTTGCATTTTGAATATATAACATAGTTGGGGATTTTGTAGGAGTCTATCTCGTTGCTGTCTATCCATATTTCACTCAAAATCACAATATCGGGTAGCCTTTCCAAATTTTGCATATTAACTAGAAATATATCAAAGTTTTTTCTGAAACTTCTAATATTCTGTTGAATCAATACTAAATTATTTGAATAATTGTTGAATATTAGTTTTGTAAGAGTCTCGTTCATTGTACTGATTGTGGAGGTGTTATCTGTGTTGGCTGCTTAGAGGGAGGCAACACTTTACCTACATTCTTTAGAGCGTTCACTTGATCGAGCGTTGTAACAGCGACCACTTTATTGGCTCCATCATGCGCTCGCGTTAGCACCTTCCCGTTTCGCACCCACACGTATTGAAGGAGCTTGTTTTTCTTCATGATATTGACTTCGTTGAAAACCTTGCGTCTTGCGACGCTAAGGCTTTCATTTATGTAAATAGACTCGGCCGTTCGATCCATGATTCCAATGTCCTTTGTATTGAAGTTCCGTTTGACTCTTCTCTTTTGAAGTAGGTTTTCTTTCACTGATCTTCTAACAAACCTGACGATAATTCCCCTAGTACGAACATCATCTTTTTTCGGAGAACCAAGGCGATGACATGCGACAATATCCTGTTCATGCACTGTAACGCCCAGTCCATGTCCTATGTTTTTAACAATCTGGGTGATATCTTCATTTTTATCCTCAGGAATACCGTTTATCTCAATGCTATTTGCCCGGGAATACTGTTCCAGATCTTCCAAACGGGTCTCGAGGTCGTTGCATTTTTTCTCCAGGTTGGAGTTTTCCATCTTCAATATATCGTAGTTCACTTACTTTGTATTCGTTGATGGTAGTTAATTGGTCCGTTATCATTTTTTTCAGTTCTTCAATATTCTCATGACATGTCTCCACGGATTTTCCCAATTCCCTGTCCAAATCCTTGATTTGAGTTCTGTTTTCTTCTCTCATTTCCTGTAGCAGTTTGTAAACGTCTTTTAAATTGATTTCATCCTTGCTTAGTAGTGGTTCAACCTGCATGCTTTTCCTTCTGTTCTTCTTACACGGGTCACAGCGCCAGATTTCGTTGTTGCTACTTAGAAAGTCAATATCTATATCATTATCGTCAAATGTAATTGTATACATTTGTATACAGGCTCCGTGAAAAGGCTTATTACACTCACTGCACTGGATTCTCGTCTGACGACTACCTACTGCTTTAGAACATACTTTACACTTATCACTCATTTTAATACTAAGAAAAAACTGAATATAATGTGAAGAGGATTCTCGCTGAACTCAAGGCACGAGCAGAATTATTGAGAAAAACACGACTTGTTGTTATCACCGAGTTAAGATAAGAGCGGCCGGCCTCAGTACCTTCTGCCTCGAGCGCTCGATCATAGCTTTGTAAACTTAGTCTCTCTAATAGAGCATTTAAAGAGTTCCTTGAGTCAAGAGACATTGGAGGAACGTCCATAAATACAAGCCTAAGGGTGCTTTTTGCGCTGTGGAGCATCACCATCCAAAAATCAAGCACATACTGTTAACTCATGCTATATAATAAGCTTGATTTTAAGTACCGTACCAATACCTAAAAATACCTTGACAGATTGAAAAAATGTGAATACCACAATTTCACAGCATAAATTTATTTAGTGATGATGATTATTCTTGGGTATTGGATGCTTCACTGCAAGCCACCTTAAAGGCTAGCTAGTATGTAAAATTTAGTAGGACACTCCTCTACTCCTCATGCAACTAATGCTTTCAAAACGAAATTTATGGCTACAGAAGTTTTTGTAATAAATGTGGAGCATATTTGATATTATGCTATAGTTTTTTTGTAATAGACTAAAATTTTCACCATAAGAGCTTCCTTCAAATTGTGGGGCTGGTCTATAACATCATGAGCACTCTGAATTCTCTTGAGAATTTGAATCAAGTGCGATTTGGCAGCGTTATTTTTTTCAATTTCCATGTTGAGAGCTGCTTTAGTTCCTCGCAGCTTATCTAAAAGACGACGGTTTTCGAACTCTAATTGCGCCTTCCTCACTAAAATTCGATCTTTCTCAGCATTCATCTGCAAAATAAAACGATATATTATATGAATAACATGAAGAAATTTTCCAAATAAAATCCCGAGTTAGCAAAACGATAATTTATTTTGAAATTGTAGCAATTGTTAAGTCTTAAATAGCTCATTGGAAAGTTCAATAACTAGAAACATTCTGAAATAAAAAACTGGTTTTAGGTCGATTGACAAGTCAGCAGTCAAATGATTTCAACTCAATTATAATGTAAATCCTGGATTTCTTGTTCCATGACGAACTGCGTTGTTAATATTAACTTTTCAAGTGAATTCAACGACTTGCATTCAAATTTTTATTAAAATAAGTAGTATTTCACTTACTTAGAGCCTACAGAGTAAGTGAAATACTAATTATTTTAATAAAAATTTGACTGCAAGTCGTTGAATTCACTTGAAAAGTTAATGTACTGTAACTCATTGAGTTTAACTCAATTACAATGTAACTCATTAAGATTAACTCAATCACAATAAATAAATAAATAAATTAATATGAGCAGCAAGAACTTGTAGAAAAAGTAACTCTGGGAAGTTATAAACTAGTTTCATTAATTCGCTTGGCTTGATTTGAACAAAAGTTAATGCTGCGTTTACATTAGCAACAAAACATGTTCTTCAGATCAAAAAATAACCACCCTCAAAAGTGTTTATAAACAGAAATACGTGTTTCTCAACATGTTTCTTGTTTCTCATAGAAAGCGGTAAGATCAAACAATATGTATAGAAACATTGTGAAATGTTTCCAGCGAAAACATAAGACCAATAGAAGGGTTTCTTGTCGCCGAGGTGAAGTCACTTGTTATGCGATCGTCCACTACAAAGATGGCGGCGCAGGGATGACTCACCCAGCGCTTGAGAAGCCGGTTTTTGCTATTTATTCCAAATTTACATATATATTTTCACAATTTAAATAAAATAAATGTTAGCACTGAAATCCAAGTATGCTAATCAGATCATCAGTTTCATATTATTCTATTTTGATTTTATTGTCCAAATAGCCTATATTGGAATAAATTATTTTAAGATATTATCCTATGTTTTTTTTAAGTAAGCTACTATGTTTTCATATAATTTTAGAGTCTTATCATCATTAAACTATTATCAAGATGCAAATTTAATTTCAAATTTGATTGAATTGTGGCTTACTCTTTGATTCAATACTAATTGAGAGAATCAACTCTTGCATTATTAGTTAGGTCAATAATTTGTTGAATAAAGCTGATTTCTTTGAATTAACTTGCAATTTTTCAATCTGCTAAATTTCAAACATCATAATTAGTAAATACTAATTGTGTCTGATCATTAATTCCAATGCAGGCTATTTGGACAATAGAATCATAATAGAATACGGTAATATGAAATTGAAAGTCGATGATTTGATTAGCCCATTTGGATTTCAGTGTTACCATTTTATTTCTTAAATATTAGATAGAATCCCGATTCAGATAGTTCAAGGATCGTTGAATATTATGCAGTTATGTTTATAGATAGGTGATCATCTTAGTTATTTTAGTATATTTACTCAATCTTCTTGTAATGCAATGTCTCTAAGTTTTAAATTGAAATGTAGGTCCAAAAATTGAATCCAGTAATCATGTTTTATGTAAAACCTATCATTTTAATTCAGGATCCTGATTGAACTCATTGTATATTGTTTAGCCTATCCCATGTTAGGGATAGACCAAGGTTAATCTTGTTTTATGTCATTATTATTAATTCCTAGGTTGATCTAAATATAACTTGTTAGGAAACTTGCATCAACTTAGAAAACTCTCTGTTGAATATGTATTGCCTTATTAAGCATTAGGCCTTCAAATTTTAAATGTTAATCTAATTTTGAGAACAACTGAGTCATGTTCTAGACGTTTCAATAGGTCTATTCTGAATGTAGTTTAAATTCTTGTTATGCCTTCTGCAATGTCAATTATTGTGTATAATTTAATAGTGCTAATAAATTAATAGCTAATTCAATACTGCTTTAATAGTGCTATTTTAAGTGTTATATATATTTTGTGCTCCGTGTCTTCGCGAGTGCTTGAAGAATACTTTTTTTATCAACCCAAAGTTGGTTTGGTTGGCGCCCATATGGAAATGATTTCATTCTGGATAGCGAAAGTACGCGGTCTTTACAATAGGCTATTACCCCATTAGACAAATTGAGTAAACGTTCAACTTTATGTAGTCATTGATTTATATGATTCAATTTAGTTACATGACTTCAAAGATGAATTTTTTATGTCATTGTTCTAATAAACATTTTCCTATTTGGATTTTGTTCATTTGCGTTCATAATGGAAAGATTTAAAAGTTGGACTAATTTAATCAACAATTTACTAAGAACAATCTAACTATAATAAAAAACATTACAATAATAAACCTTCAAGGAATTATTGAATCAAACACAAGAAATAAGTGAATAATTGGCTTTGTGGTCCCGGATGCGCAAGCCGGCTGATGACCGCGTTTCAACGTTGCACTTAAACCTAACATTGTATCCAAAGTATAAGTCGTACATTAAAACAAAAATCATGAAAAAATCATTCCATTATTTTTGTACAACTTTCTTGCTTTGATCACATCTCTACCCAAAAGATGAAAATTTTGGTAGCTGACTCACTTTTTCATGTCATGGTTTGAAACTTGGACAAAAAATATAACTTTAAACAACTAATTAAAATATATAGAGGTAACCTCTACATTAACTTTTATAATGCCACTGTTATTGTCAGAAACTAATGGTCTATACCCATGCCAAGTTTGAAAGTTATATCTTAATCCTAAGTGTGTTAAACTGCAGTTTATTTGGAGAGCGCACATTGAAATTTTCTGCTCTCGTCTTTCTATCCACTACATGGATGGCGGACTTGGCTTCACCTCCTGTAATGCTATGCTAGTATTGGTCTTCTATTGGTGGTTCGTTGAATGTTTCCGAAACACAAAGTTTACTATAAACTTAAAAAACACTTTTAAATGGAAATTGACTCACGTTATGGCGTGACGGCCATTTCGCTCTGTTGTCTAGAGCATCATCAGACGACCCACAGTACACTGATTCAAGGCATGAGTTTGAGGGTTATGTATGTTGGAATGGTGAAGGGGTGGGGGGATGAGTAGGCGGGAGGTTTGAAATTGGGATTATTTTGTCAAATAGAGTATGTGAGAAGAAGTTAAGTTGATCATTTAAAATGTTGTCAGGTTGCTGCTTTGCATGTTTGTATATCTCATATTGTTCTAAAACATTGAGTTTCTGGCTTTTGTGAGTGAAGTGTAGTGTGTCTAAATTAGTGTCAATGTCTGTATAACTGTGGCCTGTTGAAATGATGTGTTCAGCAAAAGTGGAATGTGTGTTTGGGTGTGAGATGGCTCTTGTGTGTTCTTTGAATCTAGTGGTGAATGTCCTGCCAGTTTGTCCTATATAGAACTTGTTGCAGTCATCACATTTCAATTTGTAAATTCCAGATCTGTTGTACTTGTTTTGAGATGTTGTCTGAGAATGCAGGTGTTTTTTGAGTGAATTAGTTGTTCTGTAAGCTATTTTATATTTGAGTTTCCTGAATGAAGCTGCTATTTTATGAGTTTTGTTGTTGAGGTAGGTAAGTGTGATGAATGTATGGGGGTTGTCATTCTGTTTGTTGCTGGTGTGAGTGATTGGTTTTGTTGATATTCTGTGCAGTAGTTTGTCTATTAGTGTGTGTTTGTAACCATTCTGTTGTGCTATGTGTTTTATAGTATTCAATTCTATATTGTAATCTTCTTGTGACATAGGAATGTTTGTTAGTCGGTGGAGCATGTGATTGAAAGCGGCGTGTTTATGTTGGGTTGGGTGATTTGATGTGTTATGGATTATTGTATCAGTTGTTGTGGGTTTCCTGTAAATTCTAAATGTTTTGAAAATGTTTATCAACAAAGTTTAAATAAATATTTTATATTATTTATAATACTCATGCGTTTTTTATTAGTTTTCTATGTTTTACAGACTTACTTCAGTTAATTGTTCGCCCTTCTTTTTAATTTCATTTTCCTTTGGTTTCAGTTGCTCTCTAGTATCTTCCATTTTGTAATCCAATATATTTTTGAATTTTTCTAGTTCTTGATGCTTCATTTTCAATTCATATATACCTTTTTCTTTCTCGTGAATCAAGTTGTCTCGTTCTGTGTTTTCCTTATTTAGATCATTGATGTCTTTTTCAATGCCTTTTATTACAAGTTTGAGCTGTTTCTGCTCTTTCTGTAAGGAGGTGAATTTTATATTTAAATCCTCGATCTCCCTCTGTGCCCTGTTAAGTTAATGTCCATTAATTTCCTGTGAATCAATCATTTTTGTATTGCTTGATATTCTAAGCATAGGCCTACAGCTTGACGAGAAATCCACTTTTATAGGTCACTACTTACATAAGCAAAGATAATTCACTTAGACCTATATTATGAAGTACAATTATGCAATGATAGTCCAATTAAAATGGAATATAGACTTGCAACACTATAAAATGGAAAGACAAATATTTGTTGCTCACTGGCACCGAAGAATCCGGTGATTTATAATTTCCAACATAAAAATAACCATTGTCATTTTTCAAAGAAAAGCATTTTTTACCTGTGTGAAGTTTCTTTAGTTCCTAAGCCATTGAATTGGCATGATCCTCAGCTACCGGTACATATTTTTCTCATGAAAGTATAGGTACAAATATTGAATTATCAATCGAATTATAATTATTTGTGATCTCAATAAACAATTATAATTCTCATAATATCAATTTTGACAAATGTATAATTACTGAAGACAATAACTATTAAAAAATTGTAATAGCAATGCTAGCTCTCCCAGATTTCATAATTATATCTTTGCTTCAATAGAGTAAATTACTTATCTAAACATTAATACCGCACTTGAATAGCCTAATTATAAATATTTTGATTAAAAATCAAACCAGATAGTGGGGATTTTCAATGAAAACTGTTAGTACAGTTATAGGCTACTAATTCCTTCTAAAAAATTCAATTATTTCAGACAAATTAAAATGTGTGGGCGATTTGATTAAACTATTAACTCACATAACAAATCTACTCTTCATTAAGTGAGTGTCTTCTCGCATTTTGATGTTAGCTTCTCTTTCAGTTTGCAGTTGAGCTTCATTAACAGTTCTTAGCTCCACTAGTTCTTTGTCAGTATCATCCTCGATGAGGTTTTTATTTTCTTCATGCTTTTCATTCTTCTGCTTTAACTCTGCATGAAGCTAAAAAATTAAACAAAGAATATATGTGTATATAGGGTAATTATTTTTTTATAATGTTTATTCATGATAAAATATGAAATCGCTTCATAATTAGGAGAATAGAGAAAAATACTCATTGGGTAAGAAGCCTGCAATACATTACCGTATCAAGAGACTCACTGGAGGCTACACGATATAAATAAGCCTACAATAATCTTCTTTGTATTAATGGTCTTTGTTACTCACCTGATCAAGTTTGGCCTCTTCCTCCTTTACTTTCAGCTCATAGCTAGCAATCATTTCTTCAATCTCCAACTCTTTGATATCTTTCAATTCATCATATTTCCTAAGAAAATAAATTAAAGCAAATTGACTAAACATTAAACGTCCTAGTAAATGATAAAATCTTTATTGTAGTGCATCCAATCCAATTTTTATTGAATAGACAAATTTAGACTAAATTGAGACTGTGTTTCTAAGATTTATTTAAAACAGAGTTTATTAATATTTCGAATTTCTCAAAGTGCTAATAATTTATACTGAAGACTTCCGCAATGACGGATAGTAACAACAGCATTGAGTATCTGATGAAAATCAATGATTACTGTACAAAAATATCAGCCACCACCGGGAATCGAACCGCGTACCTCCTAATTGCCGGTCAGGCGCCTTAACCACTAGACTATAGTAGCCCTATAGTACACAGCAGCACTCATTTTCAACTTGGCTATATCGGCTCGTATGTCACAAGTTAGTTTGAGGTAACTGACAATTTCCGTGGTTCGATTCCCGGTGGTGACTGATATTTTTGCACAGTAATATTCATCGATTTCGGTCAGCTATTCAATGCTATTGTCAATATCCGCCAGTGCGGAAGTCTTCAGTATAAATTAATAGCAATTTGAGAAATTCGAAATATAAATAAATATAGAAGACACAGTCTCAATTTAAATCATTTCAAGGAATTCGAAATTAATCAATTCTGTTTCTGTATATTTGTCAGTTTGTTAAATTGTCAGTTACTTAAACTAAATTAATTAAATTTGAAAAAAATAAAAAAGTGTGGTGCATTATCTTTTGAATGGAACATAAAGGAAACGTATACAAACCGTGATCAGAGAAGACCTTTATGCAATTATCACAGCTATGTGAATTTTTATTTTCCTAAATGAGTACATAATTATAATAGTTTATATTAATTGAACAAATTATTATGAAATCTGAAGTTTTTTTAAATTAATTTATATTATTATGTAGTTTTTTTCAGTGGTTTTCAAGTGAATGACATTAGTTTTGATTCTTTAATTTGAAAATACCAAAATGTTATCTTTATTCTCTCAATTAAATCAATCAATTCATTTATTCACAAAAATAAACAAACTACATGGCAACAAAAATACTCTTATGCTAGTGCAGCAAAAAGCTACCTGATCACATATAGGAGTTGCTGAGATAATAAATTTAGTTTAATAAATCTTAGTTTAAAGACGGAATTACAAACATTAGATGAAACAATTTTGAAAAAAAATAATGAAGAGACTACAAAAGAAAGAAGAGAAAAGCTATAGCATAGCTATACTAAACAATATAATAGCTATAGTATAGTTATTCAAATAGAATAGTAACTAATTTCTTTTTTTTAAGGATGAAGCCCACATAGGTCTTAGACATGTGCGTGGGTAATGAGTTGGATGATGGTGATTGATGAGTTAGACCTACAGTTTTAGGTTGGTTCCGAACCACCGGGAAGTGATTTTACAGCAGAGAACAGTGTCTTTTTAGCTGGCTAATCTAATCGGTCACCGTTACAAACAGGTCCAATTAAAATAAAACAGCAGCCAACTAAAATAATAGAAGGGAAACCACCAAATTCCTAACGCAGAACAGCAAATAGCTCCTCTATCTCATGAGAGAGAAAATCTAAAAGCCATGATCTAAGCAATTTATTAAACAATGAACAGGAAGGACTGGATTCAATACTGGCAGACACGTCACTACTGGCCATTACAATTACTTACCCTACGTGCACCCCCGAACAAGTGGTTCATTCAATAAACTGAATTCATTTTTTATTGATAGCTTAATGCTACACTTCTTACTACTTTTGATTGAACACTTTATTAATATTTTTGTTATGCCATTGACTTGACGGATGTAAGTTGACCAATATTCATTGGAAGGACTTGAGATTTCATAAAATAACCAGAAAATCGATAATACTACTTTTAAGCACAAATTGAATATTTTGTAGCAGCTCTTTGTCCTTACTTGTCGAAATCGCTCTTCCAAATTTCAATCTTCTCTTGCAGCTCAGTGTATTTTTGAAATTCTACGACCAACTTTCCTTCATAATTTTTTTCCAATCTAGCCATTTCTTGGTCATGCTCAACCTTTGTTTCGTCTATTTGAGTATTTATTTTGTGTATTTCTACAGTGTGAGCCATTTCCAGTTCCTGAACAAAAAATACTTGAACAATTATAATTATCTATAAGAATAATTTTCCAAGGTTTAGGCTACTCATTTATCTTACTGGTTAGCTATAAACTTTTGTTTACTCTCTGAACTTTAAAACACAGCAAACAGGTCGTTTATAGAGGTTGAAATGGAAGTCAACTCACGCTTCCTAAAAAACATTAAATGTGTAGTAATAAAAGTAGAGAAAAGAATAGTTTGAATGAATTAAGTAACTTACGGTACCTCTGAGGGGTTCTTAATCTTTCAAATGATTGGCTTTCAATCGCGTTAAATTTGGGAGGAAACTTCCAAATGCTATCTTATCCATTATTGAATTCACCCTTCTGTTTTCTAAAGTGAAATACTTTTGGAAAAATATAAAGGTTATTAAATATGTCACTAATCTAACACTTAGTTTCGTTTAGAGTACTAATAATTAATAATTAGGCTAATAATTAATTTCTCTCAATTAACTTGGATTAGGAATGAATTTTCGATTCTGATAAAGATCATTCATGGTTTCAGAAAGTATTTAGGGAGTAGGATTTGAAAAACTAAAACCCGTTCTAGTTTTGCGATCGATATTGCTTTCTTTTAGTTTTATTTGTAAACACTCTGTCTACTATCTATTTAACATAATATAGCAATTCATTTTTCTCCATAAAGTTCTATAATTTCTTATTTTCTGTTGGGGTTGACACTATTACTTGTTCTCAAAATTTTAGTTCCAACAAAACAGCAGCTCGTATAAAAAAGCAAAGTTTCAAAAAATGTCATTTTTTGAATTATAGTAGTTTGAGAAAATTAAAAATAGCTAAGGTACTTACTTGATTTTTCTCTTTCAATTCCTCAATTGCTGTGCAGTATCCAGACCGCAACTCCTCAACCTTTTCTATGTGAGCAGTTTCCATTTGTCTTGTGCGAAGTACCTGTTCTTGATCGAGCTCTTTTATGCGAACTGACAGTTCACCAATTGTGTTAATTTTATCTCTAAGTTCATTTTTACCGATAAGTATTTCATTGGAGTAAGTGAACTGTGGATCCATAGCTACCAGCTTGCCCTCGGCCATTGTTACCTTCCAAATGCACATCGTGCCATCTTGACTGCAACTTATCAGTGTCTGGTCGTCATATGACAATCTCATCTGCAAAAGCGTCAGTTCAACAATCTCAAGAAAATATTTGGGAAATTATTTTAAACTCAAAATAAGGTGTTGAGGGTTGAAGCTAAAGCACAACCTTTTACTCACGAGTCTAGGACAAATATAGAATTAAAATATTCAGGCAATAAATACCCCTGGCGGCAGGCTGACGAAGCTTCTTTTCAGAAGTGAAATGCATCCCTCAAGCAGCATCTCCAATATAATAGAGTAAAATAATATATAAAAGAGAAATACAATGTCAGTTTTAATATTAGATTAATAAATTCAATAAATGGTTGATAAATATTGTAATATTGTAGATATCTTTTATGGGCTTCAAAATTTTATTCGGCTTATGTATCTTGTAATGGCACTTTCTCAGTGGAGCATTAAAGTACGGTGCATAAGGTTGGATCGGTGTATGACATATTCGATCAGCTTAAATTCAGCGTGGATACCATTATTCCAGACGAGCATGTATTTGATTTTGCAATGGTGATTATCCTCGAGTATTAGTTTCTCCGCTGTGCAAGCACCCATTAGTCGCATGAAATTGTATTCGTAAGAAGTTTCTCAACCTTAAGTTTCTTACCGGTGCAAGCCCCAGGTGAATCACAGTCAGAAGATAATTTTGAGTCACCGAGGAAAGTCAAAATGAGATCAGATTTGGACAGAAAGAGAATTTAGAAAATAGAATGCAACTAATAGAATGAATTTTCGAGTCTATATGTAGTCTCTCTTTTTAACAAGAAAATAGAAGCTGCATTATAAATCATGATAGTTATTCAAAGATAAATTTCTATTTTTAAGAAAAGACAAAAGCATGCGAGATGTGATATTTTCGTATCTATGATGTTTTCCATGACGAAATACTTGATGAACAATCTAATATCAAAACTGACACTGTATTTCTATTTAATATATAATATTCACTCACTTATACTGGAGATACTGGAGGGATGCATTTCACTTCTAATGCGGAGGCTGATGAAGCTTCTTTCTAGAAGTGAAATGCATATCCCTCTAGTATCTCCTGTATAAGTGAGTGAAAATCATATATTATATAGAAATAAAGTGTCAGTTTTGATATTCGACAAGACATATTATAAATTTTTTATTACGGTACACTATAGTACCAAATATTGAATGTTATATCGTGTATTTTTTAAGGTATTTCTAATCACGATATATTCTCCTTCATTCATGTTACTACAGATGGAAATTTCAACAAAGTTTCAATCTACAACTATTAAATGTGACCTTTTTCTGTCTAACACTATATAAAAACCAACTTCGTACAAGTTTATTTTGTCTATATAGCTACGGTAGTTTTTATATCTACGGTAGGATCTTTCATTATCTATACCGTAGTGCCTTTATGAAAGAAATTGAACAGATGAGATGCATGAGAGGACAGAGAGGTTAATAGGCCTATTTAGTTCAAGTTATCTATGGACATTCAAAGTAACTTTAAAACAAACATTTTCATGAAAATGATATTATTGACTTAAAAAACAAATAATTCACCAATATGACAGTACCTTGACAATACGGTGGTTGTGCATACTGAACGTTAGAAATTGTGGCTCTTCATTCCAAGGAAATTTCAAGGAATGTATTGAACCGTCATCTCCAGCCACAAACATCATCAAGTCAGAGCGAGATAGAACTACTTTATCAAGCTGAGTTTTCTTCAAATCTATTTCTTTTGAAATCTGCAGAAAAAGTTGAAAATTAGTGAGAAAATTTTTCTGATAGTTGACAAATATTGTGAATAGAATAGGTGCATCTGAAAAGACCAAAAACTTCAATATTGTGTAACTTCAATTATAGGTAGGTACTCAAAATACTGTACGGTATTTAACAACCACTTCTATATTACTTCCTTCTCATTAGCTTTTCATTTAATGCTTTAGAATGGAAAAGTAATTAATTTTGAAAAACAATTAATTGAAATTGAAAGTCAGTTATAGCCTATAGAGAAGCCTACATATTCATATGAGTTTTGTTCCAAACAGAATCATTGTTCTGCATAAAAGATATCCCTAGTGTTATTTATCACAATAATGTCATTAATTTTTTAAATATCAAATTATACACTAAATATCAAATTATACACTAAATATCAAATATATACACTAAATATCAAATATATTCACTAAATTGAATCAGAGAAAGCTAAAACCCAATTCTGATAGAATTTCATGTTTCCATCATGAACCAGTTCAATTCAGTAAATAAGCAACCAATCATTCATTTTCTGTGGATTGAATAAATACAAATTAATAGATAGATGGATAGATAATTGTACTTTATTGAATACAAAAAGAAAAAGAGAACATCCCAATCGTTTTTGCTGCATCGAAAAACACTTAAACAGTATTAAAAATGAAAAAAAATCAACGTCTGTTAATTTTGAAATCTAGACTAAAAAATAAGAAGATAGAACTTACAAGATAGAAATTTGGCTTGGCATCTGCCGTCAGCCGAAGTTGATTAGGATAGGCTTAACAATATTTCTGTAGGTCTAATTCCTTTACTAAATCATTTTACAGATAACAATGTGGCAGGGTTAACATACTAATAGATATATCATAGGATTGACCAACAGAACAGAAACAATACTAAAACTTTTCCATAGTATAAATAAATTGACACAACATGAAAAGCCAGTTTAGTCTATTCAGCGAGCCTACGGAGTGAAGTAAACAAATTTCGCATGTGTGTGAGTGAGGAATTCCGAGAATTGTACTGGCATCGGTCGGTTGGCCTATTCACACTCATTGCCTCCTACAGTTCATTCTCAACAGCTGTTGTCGCACTTCCAGTTTGTGAAATAAATAGTTATTATTACATTATTTCAAGAACACATTAGATTTTAAATTCAGTTATCAAGTCAGTATTTTCATTTCAAATGTATAGGTAAAAATAATTCAATCGACACATTTATGAACAATTCTAATAATAGTGATACCATTGATTGCTGAATGTTTGGATACATTACCTAAGCATCGAAGGTAAGAAAATAGCCATCTTATTCATATAATTCATTAATCTCATGTGTCCATTTCCATTTACAATAAATAATAAGTATTGTCCAAGTACTGTAGCTGTTTGAAAATTGAAAGTCGTTTTCAATGGATAGGCCTGTTGTCTGTTCGATGCGTTTCAAAAACTAGGCTATCTGTGAATCGGGCTTCGTTGGGTCTCAGCTTGCACGCACGCACATGTTTGTTTACTCCACTCCATAGGCTCGCTGAACAGACTATACAGGTATTTCCCTGTATTTTAATGCAGCCTTTACTTCCAAGCGATTCCAACTCCTATCATTTAAATAATCTATCATTTCTCTCTCCTTTCTAATCTCCACTTATGAAGCCATATCTTCCTTACCTCTCCCAAAATTTTACATTCATCCATAAAATGATATATATGCTCCAGCTATCCACTATTACACATTGAGCATCTGTATGTTAGAAACGTCTCTATTATCACATTTTTTATGTAGTGGAAATATAATTGACTTGGAAAAGGCTGTAGGGATTGATTCACTATGAAAAATGTTATAAAAAACGTTAGTAATAACTATACTCTAATGGTGACTTTCATAAAATTCTCCTGGTATCCTATCCTCACCTGGCGGCTTATAATCACGAAGTTTTCTCAACGCTAAATGCAGTTGATTTATCTCAATTTTCGTGTCTAAAAACTAATCTTCTATCATTGGCGCTGCATAACTTGTTGGTTATTTGCTAGTCCTAGCGGGTGAGTGCAGTTTTTGGATACAAATTAATAAATAAACACACAATAATTATTTTCTATGAATTTTACCTGACCGTACTGAATTTCCCTCAGAATTCCATCTTTGCATGCGGAGTAAGCAGTTTTGTTGGTAGCAGCTGCTAGATGATTCTGGCAACAGTCAGTAGTGATCTGAAAGGTATTTTTGCCTTCAAACAAATCCCACTCACAGAATAAACCATCTTCACCACAAGATAGAAGGACAAGATCGTTTTGCATCCACAATAAAGTGTTTATCTGCATGAAAAAAAAATTATATTTTATACACGAAACGATAATAATAATAATTTGCCTGCAGTCATGGCATACATAACTAGACTATTAACCCAGTCTATTGGGCTGAGATATGGTTTCTGAGTCGACATAGATAATAAATTCTTGGTAGGCGTGTTCATTTTTCAGGGGTTGGCAGTCCTTGTTATGGAACAGGGGTGACCAAGTTCTACCAGGGACCCAATACTGTGGGGTATAACGCAGTCCCCTGCCCAGGGATATGGATAAAGACCTCAAAAACAGTGAAGGTGAAACAACGACCTCATGAATTGGCGGTTCTGGCAGAAGAGGCAAGCCTTATTGTTTCAGGCTTTGCTTGAAACATACAAATCCACTAGTGTCTGTACTGGTATCCAGCAGCTAAGAGTCAGTGTCTGTTAACCAGGCTGCAATCAACATGCTCCAGGAACTTACAATCCCTGTTATTATCCAATCTAGCCTAGTGCCACGAGCAAAATGGTTTGTGAAAGTGAAGACAAGCTTACCCCAAGTGGTAACTAATCCACCCATAGACAATAAATGGCAACCAGGCATTCGGATTCTGAGGGACCTGGGCAATCACGAAAACAGAGAAAATCAAAGTTCCCTAACAAACTCATACCCAAGAAACCCACACATTGACACCTTTAATATCAACACCCCAACCAAGCCAGGAAAACTACACAACCTGACATCAAAACTTGACACAAAAGATCATGATAATTTCTCTACAGGAAAAAATGTATTACAGATGAAGACACTAATGATTATGGAAACTATTGCATTTTCAAAAGCAAGACAGAAAAACGAGCTCCAACAAAGGAGACATTAAAGGAGCTCCACTTATAGGAATGGCATTTAGTCAACAAAAAATTGTCAGCTCTATAAAAAAAGTTACAGTTTTAAATAACAGATAAATGATAATGCAGGTACAGTATGCCAACAAAACATACACCATGATCAATTTGCATGCCCCTATGAATGCAGTCAAAAAAAAATCACCTGAGTTAACAGAAAAACTTCAAGCAACCCTAGAGAAGGTGATGTCTAGATCCCTAAAGAAGACATATAAATTTTGCTAGGTGACTTCAATGTCCAGATTGAAAGAGAAAAAATGCACAGGAAAACAGTGGGAAAATTCCCAGCACACAAATTCAAAAACAAGAATGGCACAATTCAATTATACCAACAGTACAACCTGAAAATAATGTCCACATCACTCAGAAAGTCCCCACAAAACAAAAGAGTTGGCAATTAACAACACAAGAGATTGGTGAATTCCGAATTGATCATGTGAAAATATCTCATCCAGTGCAAATAAGGGAGTTACATGTTGTCCAAGTTCATAAAGGAGCAAATATTGACTCTGATCACTACCTGACAAGAATTAAAGTGAAGTTTACTCCAAGAAGAATCCACCAAAAGTCAACACCTTCAAAATTTGATACTGGGAAGACCAAGGATTCAAACATCAAGGAGGAACGGGTAAAATGCCAACTAACTCATGGGAGACGTTCTGTACAAAAATCATACAAAAAATCGCAGGAAATAATACCACTAAAAAAAACAAAAACAAAAAGCACCCCTAATGAAACTCACAATTATTTAAAAAGGCGATGGGAAAATGTAAATGAGCATTTCAAAAATACAATAGAGAAAGATCTCTAATGAAGCCGAAGTTATTATAATGTTATTTGAAAACAGGTCACAAAAACAATCAGGCAAAATAAAAGGAAATACATTAATGAGGAACTTGAGTCTGTGTAGAAGAACATTTCCACATTCACAATACTAGAGAGTTATTAGAGACACCAGAGATAGGGCTTTTGCTTCAAGAATCTGATGATTTGTGTCACAAAACTTGTGTTTCAGAAAACAGGATGGACATCTAGCATTAACTAATCATTATAACTGCCAGGAGTTAGAACACTATTTTTTTGAGTTCCTCACCTCCCCTGAACCCAACACAAGATTTATAAAGGAAAATTGTCCTGACACTAACCAAGAATCACCACCAACAACACAAGAAGAGATTCTCAGGCACATACATAAGTTAAAAAACAATCAGCAATCTGGTAAAGATGGTATTAATGCAGAGTTATTAAGAAACCTTAGACCAAACTCACTTCAGGAGCTTATAAAAATGATCACAATTATTTGGCAAACAGAAAACCTACCAGATGACTGGAAAAATATATGTGCTCTCATTGATCCACTACACAAAAAGGGAGAAGAACTGATGAGAACAACTACAGGGGAATCTCTATTACAATTTACATACAAAGTCCTTTCAGAAAGTCTTCACCAAAGAACACAAGAACAACTAGAACAAAAAATTGGTGACTACCAAGTAGGCTTTTGCCCTGGTCACTGATATTCAGAACAAATTTTCAACTTGAAAACCATACTGTAATGTAAAGCAGCCAAGAACTTGTAGACTTCAAGAAGACTTATGATTCCATTGACCATCAATCTCTATTCAACATCCTAGAGGAACAGGGACTGGACCACAAAACACCATCATTGATTGAAAAACTCTTGACAGACACAATCTCTAAGGTCAAATTCATGAGTGAACTTTCCAACCCTTTCCTAATCAAAACTGGTTTATGCCAAGGAGATGGGTTATCCCCTATCCTTTTCAACATAGTACTAGACAAAGACATCAGGAAGTGAGAGAAAGAATTGAAATGGGTAGGCCAGTGAAAACCAATAAGGCTTGGTAGACTGGAAGAGAACATAGAAGCATCAAAATCAAAATCATTTATTTATCCTTTTCACAAAAAAGAAACATAAGAATATATATGAAATACATCTGAATATACAATTTAAATATAAAAAGCACTAAATTAAAAATATAATAAGGAAGGTCCCTGCAAGGTTAAAACCTGTGCAGATGATGTGGCCATACTTGCAGACAACAAAACAACATCAATCAAATGAATAGAAGTTCTGAAGGAATGTGAAGAAAAAATAGGCCTACAAATACCTTTCCAAAAAAAACGAATTTTTCTAGATAAGGAAATTGAACACAAAATATGGTAAAATAAACCAGGTCTTACATTTCAAATATTTAGGCAAAATTCTTAAACCCACAAGAGATGAGAAGATTGCACAGAGGACATGTCTACCAAGAATGAAGAGGGCATTATTATTGCAGGAAACACAATATTTACTCAATAAGCTTAAATGCAATACATGCCCCAAGTACTACATAAAGTATTGTATAAAGGACAAACAGGCAGATCACTCAATACAAGATCCAAAGAACACATTAAAGCACTAAATTCCAACACTGACTCAACATTTGCAGATCACTTAATCAGCACTGGCCATTCACACAAACATCCTAACTGACTTGGAAATTCTACACACATTTCAAAAAAGCCACAAACTGAATGCACTTGAACAATATGAAATATTCAAAAACCATTAACAAGACAGAATCTACTTACTCAATGACCGAACACAATTCAAATTCAATGCAATTTTCAATTATATAATGGCCGCTCATCCTAACCTCAACAAAACATGAACCCTGGCAGCACACTGATGAAGCTTCTTGTTAGAAGTGAAATGCACCCCTCCAGTACCCCCAGTAAAAGTGAGTAAAAGTAAGTGATTAAATATAAAAAAGTGTCAGTTTTTATATTGAATTGATTAATATTTTCTGTTTTTTTTTCAATCTGACAATTTAAAATAATTTAAGAAATGTTTTGAAGATAATCAAAATTGAAAACAACAATGTTTGCACTTTTAAAAAATGTAGTTTATAATTAAATAGAATTTGAAAGGCTGATGCCTTTGTAATTTTCAATGTTTTGCTTTTCACTAGCCTATTAATAGGCCTATAGTGGAAATCGTTTTATATTTTTATTTTATTATTTTTAACTTTCTTAGTAATGGCGAAGGTGATATTGTGGAAGGTATCCATGATGAATAATAAGACGAAATTGTCACAACCATTTATTAAAACTTCAAGAAACTAGTTTCGGTTGTTACACCATTATCAATCTCAATCAAACTAGAAACTAAAGTACAGAGAAGCCTTATATATACTGTACAAGGAATGACACTATTGGTTAAGAGGGAAAGAGGTTGACCTTAATTGGACATTGTGATTGGCTGTCAAGTCACGCCCCCTGGTGGGAGGAGTAACAAGCAAAAATACGAGTCAAATCAATAACTAAACACTGTGAACAACAAGAAAGCAACAAAGAAGAGAAAATATCGTAATAAGGCTAGAATTTAATCAAATTAATATTTAAAAAATTTAGAAGCTCACTGAAATGCAATCAAGGTCAACTGAGAAATACATGTAAGAACTGCTTTTTAAATGTAGGCTGGAATCATAATGAAACCAAGTTAGTTGTATTGAATTGGTTAAAATGAATTTGGTCATTTAAATTAGTAATGGAATCGTTTTTTACCAACTTAGTTATCTCCAAAGCTTCTAAAATGTTCAATTGTCTACCTTTGCCAATCAAATGCAGAAATTCAACATTTTCTTCAGCCTTGAACTTGTGTCCATTATTAATGAGATGTTCTGCAAAATTTGAATCTCCTTTTTGGGTTTTCCAATCCCTGATATCTTCATTTACTCTACATTTGAAACTTCTACCAGTCTGACCCACAAAACAAGCATTACAATCACCGCAATTCAATTTATAAACCCCACTTTTATCCCAGATATCAATTTTGTCTTTACTACACCCAAATAAGCTCTTTAAAATTGGTTTGGTTTGAAAAGCTACATCAAAACCGTTCTTATTCAGTTGTTTTCCTAATTTATCAGAAACTGGGCCAAGGTAAGGCACCGTTATCCATGGCCTTTCATTAAACTGGGGACTATGAGACTATGAGGAAGCTATATACCAATTTTCAAGAGTATAGCATCTTTCTCTCAAGCCCCATGTATCAGGTAAGCTTACAGAAAGCCTTACCCTTTGTTTAGCAGGAAAAACTTTTTTAACTAAACTTGCCAAACACGTGAGGCAAGCATTCCTCAGAAAGTATGCCATTGGAAAGTCTGTCACATGTTTGTGGAAAGCTTGTCGTAGAAGGCCTTCCATTCATAGAACTGGACAAGCTTGCTGACAGTTTTCAAGGATCAAGGAGAAACTCTCCTGATTCTCCACTGCAGGGCTAGAAGAGTCCAACCTCACTTGCTAGACGTTTCGCATTTGGCACCTTGTGCCATTTTGTTGTGGTTCCGGATTGAAGCTGTTATTGGTTATGTATGTGGTATACACTGTTTTAGTCATCACTGTTTATCTTTTAATCAAAGTTCTTTTCACCAACTTGTATCAGGTAAGTAAGTGTCATATAATAGAAAGGAGGCAGGTATTGCAAGAGGATCTCCACTAAAGAACTGATGGAACCATACATTCACATGAATGAAATAAAGCATAAAAATAAAATATTTAAACTCAACTCCATATTTTTATTTCCTAATCGTACTTATCCTTTTTATTATATTGGTGGAAACAAGATGTAGTGTACAGTAGGCCTACTCTGTGGGTCGTCTGATGATGCTCTTGACAATAGAGTGAAGCGGCTGTCACGCCATAGCGTGAGTCATAATTTCCACTTGAGTGTTTTTTTTTAATGTTTTTTTTTCTCATTTTAGTTAAGTCTAAAATGCATCACAACTTGTTTGTTTATTGTACAAACAAGTTGTAATTGCATTCATTTGTAATAGAATACATGTATATTTTTGTTATTAAACAATGGGAAGCTTTTTTATTTGCTGATTTTAACAAAATATTAGACTTTCCTGGCTAGTTTGCTCAAAGAATGTGTGGCTAAGTTTGTTGCAAATGTGTTCTGTAAGCTTGCCTGGTAAGCTTGGTTAAGGCCTTTTGTTCAAGTTTTCCTTTAACTGTTGAGGAAAGCTTGTGTCAAGTGTTTCAACTGGAAACTAGAAAGCTTGCCACATGCTTTCCACAAGCTAGCTTGTTTGAAATGGAAAACTTGAGGCAAGTGTTCCAAGATGTCATGGCAAGTTTTTGGAAAGTTTTTGGAAAGTTTTTTTGCTACCTGGGGCGCTAGGGCACAGATGGATGGATAGACAGACAACAGCATTATTTCGATTTCAATAAAGCCCTGTTGGGTCCTTAATTTGTTATTTATGTATTAAGAGCATAAAGCATAACTTTATTGCTAGAGTCAAAACAGTTACTGTATAATGCATAGCAAAGTGCAGTAATTTTGTGAGAGCAATAAAGAAGCTTTATGTGCAAATTACATACAACATTTTTCCTACAACTGCAGCTCTGGATTCCAATAAAAGCTTGTAGTTTGTAACATCACAGATTTTAGCATGCACCATTTTTATGAGAATGAGGTTTTGAGAATTTCATGGATTCCATGTTCCACCAATGAGAAGACATCAAAAACAGCTGGCAAGTTATAAAGTACTATTTTCGCTCGCCAACTGATTTTACTGCTCGCCGAGCAGTAAAGAGGTATTTTACAATCAGTTTTCAGTATGTAAAGAACTACTTTACAAGCAGTTTCAGGAAATAGTTATTTATGTATTAAGAGCGTGAAGCGCAACTTTATTGCTTGAGCCAAAACAGATACTGCATGACACATAGCAGAGTGCAGTAATTTTGCAAGAGTGATAAAGAAGCTTCATGCATGAATTACATACAATATTTTTCCTACAACTGCAGTTCTGGATTCCAACACAATAAAAACTTTTAGTTTGTAACATTACAGACCATGCGCAGATTTGGTTAGCATGCGCCATTGTTGAGGTTACGAAATTTTCATGGATTTTGTGATCCACCAATGAGAAGCCATCAAACACATTTGGCGAATGGTAAAGTACTTTTTCCTACAACTGCTTGTAAAGTAGTTCTTTATGTACTGAAAACTAATTGTAATACCTCTCTACTGCTCTGCAAGCGGTAAAGTACTTTACACTCGCCAGCAGTTTTCTTTTCACTTCTGTTTTGATTTTGATGTCTTCTCATTGGGTGATCATGGAATCCATGAAATTCACATAACCTCAACAATGGTGAATGCTAACCAAATCCGCACATGGTCTGTGATGTTACAAACTACAAGCTTTTATTGTGTTGGAGACCAGAACTGCAGTTTTAGGAAAAATATTGTATGCAATTTGCGCGTGAAGCTTCTTTATTGCTCTTGCAAAATTACTGCTCTCCGCTACGCATCGGGCAGTAAATGTTTTGGCTTGAGCAATAAAGTCGCGCTTCACGCTCATAATACATAAATAACTATTTCCTACAACTGCTCATAAAGTAGTTCTTTACATACTGAAAACTAATTGTAAAATACCTCTTTACTGCTCAGCAAGCAGTAAAGTACTTTATGCTCGCCAGCTGTTTTCTTTACGCTTCTGTTTTGATTTTGATGCCTTCTCATTGGTGGATCATGGAATCCGTGAAATTCACATAACCTCAACAATGGCGAATGCTAACCAAATCCGCGCATGGTCTGTGATGTTACAAACTACAAGCTTTTATTGTGTTGAAATCCAGAGCTGCAGTTTTAGGAAAAATATTGTATGCAATTCGCGCGTGAAGCTTCTTTATCGCTCTCGCAAAATTACTGCTCTCCGCTACGCGTCGCGCAGTAAATGTTTTGGCTTGAGCAATAAAGTCGTGCTTCACGCTCTTAATTCATAAATAACTATTTTCGTTCGTCAGCTGCTTTACCGCTCGCTGAGCGGTAAAGAGCTATTTTACAATCAGTTTTCAGTACGTAAAGAAATACTTTATGAGCAGTTGTAGGAAAAATAAATTATAATGTACAGTACAGCATGTGCATTATGTACGTTTAGAACCTCAACGATATTGGCAACTTTGCGGTTTATCAGCTGAATCGATTACCTGCGGTATCTGCACTGGTCAATTCCTCAGATAATTGGGAGCTTACTGTATACTGTACAATTGAATTAGATTGTAAAAATATTGGTTGAAAGCATATTTCCAAAAAATCATGATTTGATTCTCACCATCATAGTGTGGCCTTTGAATTTGAATATAGAATGAAATGTTATTGTGGAATAAATATGAATATCGAAAATATTTGCAACAGCAGCAAACATATGACCGCTATTACTGAATTTAGCTTCATTGCATGCGCAAATAGGAAATGTTCTAATGCTTTTCAAGTCATCAATTAAAACCAACTTATATTCAAGCCTATCCTTGAATCCCATAACTGCGTAGAGACCTGTAAGCAAAAAAACTTATATTACTGTAGTAATTGTTCAGACAGCATTTTTAGACCCTGATGAGATTCATCATGCACCCAGAGAAAATGCAGCTTTTATAAAAAATGTTACAAATGCATATGATATAGAATATATTACAAAAAATTAAAATAATAATTATAACTATAATAGGCTATAATGAGCCAAAACGCAGTCATATTGAAAAAAAGGGACATCTAGTGACCTTGTACAACATAAACTACATGATAAATAATGTAAAAATTCTTGGATTTCTTGTTCCATAACGATCTGCGTTGTTAATATTAACTTTTTAAACTCAACAACTAGCAGTCAATTTTAATTGAGAATGAATAATATTTTTACTCACTTTTGGCCAAACGTTTTCTAGTCATGAAGACTCATCTTCAAAGGCGTCCTTGATCGGCATGAGGGTTTCTTGTTAGAAGAATTATTGAGGTTTTTGTAGAATGTGAACGGAAAGTTTGTGATTAAAATGTAATTGTTCATTGAAGATGTTTTGTTTATTGTGTGTGGTAGTGATGTAAGTCAGGTTAGCCTGTCATTACTGTAACCTGTCTGTAATGACAAGTTAACCTGACTGACATCACTACCAAACTACACATTCTACATATAAAATCTAAAGAACAGAGCTCAATACATTAGAACAATTTGAAATATACAAATATACCACACACAATAAACAAAACAATTTTGTCCTCAATGAACAATAACATTTTGAATCACACAAACTTTTCGATCACATTCTACAAAAACCACAATAATTTATTATTCTAACAAAAAACCGACATGCCGATCAAGGACGCTTTTGAAGATGAGTCTTCATGACTCAAAAACGTTCGGCCAAAAGTGAGTTAAAATATTATTTATTTTTAATTAAAATTGACTGCAAGTCGCTGAATTTGCCATAGAAAGTTATTGTAAAAATATCGGAGTGAACGCAAATCTTTTAGATCTTGACTTGATTAAGATATTGACTAAGAGAAGTATATTAATTCAATTTAAAATGCAAACCGTAGTTGATTTATTCGTACAAGAACGTATCAAAATAATTTTTTTAAAAGATTCTATTATTTAGATTTAGGGTGAATCATGCAAATTGAATGTATCAATCTATTCTTTCATGAGTGCTGCTTAAGCGTTTCTTAACAATATTTATGATACTGTACTCCAATATTTTTCAAACGTATAGCTCCAAAATTAAATAGGACAAGATAAGATTGATAATTTCACCCATTTCATGTTATCGAATTATTGTCAAATGAGAAGAGATTGCAGTCAGCCAATATTTTATAATTAATTATTTAATACATACAGTATGAACTAATTGATAATTCAACCTGTAGGATGTAATGCCAGAGAATAAATGCTCTCCAAATATTTTTTCTCCAGAATAACAGTTGTATTAGTGTAGTCCCATATTCGAACAATTTGATCTAGTTCTCCACATGTCATCATTATTTGCTTCCAAGAGCATAGAGCTAAGCCAACAACTGGGCCATGGTGTAGGCACACTCCAATATTTTTGAAATTTATTTCTGAGCTCTGAAAACATTAAACATATGGTAACTTGATAAGAATTCAATAAAATTTATAAGCCCACTCAAGTTTTTTTCAACATTTTTGGTAGTTTTCTCTTGTTTCTAAAATGCACAATATCTTCCAAACCCCTTTTTTAGTTTTCCTCCATTTTTGTTGTATTATCAAGATTAATATTTTCGATCTATTGTAAATCATTAGGAATAAATAATAATTGCTTTTGCACTTTTATGTTTCATTTCTTGAGTAGTTTACCATGTTTTTCTTTATATTTCTATAATTTTCAAGTAATATTATACTTAATATTATAATCCCGGATTTCTTGTTCCATGACGAACTGCGTTGTTGATATTAACTTTTCAGGTGAATTCAACGACTTACAGTCAAAATTTATTGAGAATAAGTAGTATTTTACTTACTCTGTAGGCCGAACGTTTTCGAGGCCTTGAAGATGGGTTTTAACAACTCGAAAACGTTCGGCCTACAGAGTAAGTAAAATACTGTACTACTTATTCTTAATAAAAATTTGACAAGTCGTTGAATTCACCTGAAAAGTTAATAATAATATACATCTATTGTTCTGTTATAGAAGCTTAATGGGTATTTGTATCTGTTATTTCCATGTGTTTTTTGTAGTACCGTAATTTGAAAAATGCAATAAGCATAATTTCTAGTTTATTTATAGTCTTTTTTAAGACTATTATTTTTATAACATTACATTTGTGCTGTATTGTAAGTTTTATGCAGAGTACATTCCAGGAATAGTTGATAAACACCAAGGGAAAGCTTAAAATGAGGTAAATTGTGTTGCGACACAAACCTGTGATATGTCTTTTCCCCAAAGTTTCACAAAGTAAATCTGCATTCTCTTTGTTGTGCAAATTAAAGCTTCCTGAGATGGATTGACTGAAATATTCTGTATCTGGTTCATTTTTTGACTTGGTTCATCTTTTATGTCTCCTGCATCTATTTTGAACACGTTTACTTTCCTATACCTAAAAACATTGATAAACAGTGATATAAAATGCCCAATATAATCTAATGTTATATTTAATTTGTATTTCGTATAAGCCAAACACATAATTGAAAAACTGCTTTTTATTCATAATACGTTATTGCAGAATTATTTAATAATGAATGAAAAAATCTACACGCACAAGAACGATAAATTGTAGCCTTCCATGTATGCCTATATCAGTGAAAAATCTGTATCGTTTCATTAACCTTGAATCATAAATAAATAATTCAATAATGATAATCAGACTTAAAATGGATTATCATGATATTAAATTTCTTGAAAGAGAAAACAAGAATAAAAAATCAGAACAACATTAAGACATTAGTAGTTAGTAAGAGAGTACCTTGAATAATTTTACATTTGTTATGTTGGCAAAGAAGTCTGTGTATAATTTTTGACAGAATGAAAAATAGTTAAATTTCACCTGATGGCCGTTTCTTTTTCGTACAGGAATACAGTTCCAGAACAGCATGAGTAGGCAAATCCTTTGGAGAACGATACAAGACATCGAACTTTATTCTCACCATTGTCTTCAGCTTTGAATCCTTCTTGAAGAAGATTTATACCAATGATTCCTTGACCTCCTCTTGCAGCTCTTGAAAAATGTAATAATTTTCACTTAGATTATGGCTACGGTACTGTAGTAGTTTTGTTATAAATATATGTTCAATGTACAACTCTCAGCTCTTGGAAAGAATTATCATCATTGAAAGTGGTATAGATTTCACCTTAAACTATATGTAGCCTAGATTTGTAGATTACAGATATCAATTGCTATTAAATTTAACGGACAATACAAACTTTGAACAGAGGGTGCTTGTTTAGTGTGGGGCTGTCTAGATTGGTACTAGATTATAATTACTAACGCAAAATCAAATACATGCTGTGGAATGACAAATACAAAACAGATTAAAGCAGCGTGAATACTACCATTCTTTTTTCTCTTTTTTTAGGATGAAGCCCACATAGGTCTGAGACCTGTGCGTGGGTAATGAGTTTGATGAGTTGGACCTACAGATTCTACAGAGCGTCATGTTTTTGATTATCCTCGAATAGTGAATACTTCACTGTGCAAGCATTTTTTTTATAGCAAGCTTCCCGAGTAGTGCTCGGGAACTCGCACACTGCATCCGGTCCGGTAAATTTTGTATTCGAATGTATTTCCCCAGACTGCAACCGGTCCGGTGCTCCCGTCGGGATGATTATTTCGGATGGAAAGCGATTGGCTTCTGGCTAGCTCCGCATGGCAGATCATTTATACTAAGTAAAGTAAATTCGTATGGCTTTTCGTGGTGGGGAGACCACGCCGTGACAGTTGAAATTTTGAGAAAAATACACAATAGTTTGAACTAATTCAAATTTCTACAAAAAATCAAGAATAATGATACTGTATTTTTTATAGTGAATCATTTCAGATTTACAAATATAGAAATATATAAACTAATAATATATAATTAAATATAGAAATATTACAAATTCAGAAATAATAAAATAGAATACTGTTCAGTTGGATTAGAAAGATTCAAAGGAAAGAGAAAAAAGGAAAAATAGAAGAAAGGAGGAAGAGAGCTTCAGTTCTACAATCAATCAAAAAAATGTCAAAAGAAAAACATCATGATATATAATACTTCAATAATATAGAGCATGATTTTACAAACGCCTCTAAAGATGGACTGAAAATATCAACATCACGTGACACAGTGTTGAAAAGTCTCATGGATCAATATTAACAAAATTGTAAAATTAAAACCGTTGCAGGCAACCAAAATTATACACATAGATACTAGCCTTAAATTTAACATTTACTAATATTTTACAAATAAAATGACCTCAGCGTAACTGCCAATCTCTCTAGTGTAGATGTGTCCTTTCTATAGTTGGTATCCTTTCTCACTATTGGAGTTTCAAAAAGAGAATAAAGTTCCATGAATTTCTTGAAAGTCATTTGGAAGTACTGGAATTTTATTTTATTGTCATCAATCAAATGGGGAATCAAGGTATGAAATTCTTCCTCATTTGTTCAACTGGAGTTTATACTAAGCACCCATAACCTCTTCTGCACCTCTTCTGCCGTTGTAGCTCTTATTCCTCTGAGGCAAGAACTGCTGCCACTACAAAGATCTCTTCTTCATTACTTCGAGCACTTATTAACTGACTTGTAACTTATAATATTCTAGTTAACTTTTATCTTTTAGCACATCTCAAACTTGCAGTATCACTGTCCTCGGATAGACTGATCGCTGGAACTGGAACGCCTGAAGCAGAGTGTGGAAATTTGATGGATCAAGCAAAAAACGCCGGATAAGAATTTACTGGACTGGATGCAGTGTGCGATTTGCCTAAAGTAACTACATCAGGGATGTGAATTCATGTCTTCACATTTTCACTAAAAGGGTATTAACGACGGACTATAAGAAATACTGATTGAAGAGCATTTCTCAAAATTGGCATTGTATTTATTGGCACTGAAAACGATGATTGGTTAGTACTCAAACAACAATTCACTAAGGTACTACTTTTCACTATAATAAAATTCTATGCTGTCAGCTGTCTTGTCAAATTCTTGCCATCAGCTGTCTGTCAATATATATAATTATTGATTATAGCCTACATATTTCTGCTAATCAATAAATAAAATGTATGAATTTTATTTTCACATATATAAATTTACAAATTGGTTTAAGGTTACCTATCCTCTTTGATGTTGACAACCGGCGAATCTAAAGCTTTATATAGAGCTCTCAAATCTCCCCCCTCTACAACCACCAGTCGTCCATCGTTTGTTCCGGCCAATGTGACGTCACCAGACAGCCAGCACACACTTGAGAATGGAAGATTCTCAGCCTTCTGGAAGCCGAATTGGCGCCAAGCCATCTCAGAAGATGCCAACAGCCGAAACAATCCTGGACCAACGAGACTGACAATTGAATTGTCTGATGGGTTTGCAGCAATCTGTAGCAAGTTATACAGAATATGTGAATCAAAATAAATGGATTATAATATTAAAATATTCTGATTGAAAGCATAATTTTGTAAATTTTCAATATTGTAAATTCATAATACAATTAATGGACATTTTTTGAAAGCATACTTTTGTGAATTTGTATTGGAATATTGAAAAATTCATAATAAGATAATACGGTATAATAAATAAAATAATATAATTATCAATCGCATTTGTCCTAACAGTCTCACATTATATCTGGTTTCAGTACTCATTAAACTCTGATATCAGATATCTTCCATCTTGTTTCCCCACTAATATCTAGTATTAAACTAAAATAAAATTGATTTGAAAGTAGAATACACAGACAATGTGGATACCTTGTGAACATTTCATTTTCATTCCCATGTACGAGCATCATCATACCCATACCTGACACAAAAATGAATCAAGTTATTTCACCTTGTAATTAATTTCACTTTCAGGTATCAGCTATCTAATGATGCTCGTTCATTCCCACTACAAAGTCAGTTTTATTTCAGCTCAACATCTTACCCTTACTAAATAGCCTACATGTATGGTAAGTCGATATAATTATATATTAATTATTACAAAATATATTTATCACAAGTTAGTTTTGAAGTAACTGACAATTTAACAAACTGACAAATATACAGAAACAGATATTTAATAATTTCGAATTCCTCAAAGTGCTATTAAGATTTCCGCGATGGTGGATATTGACAACAGCATTGAATAGCTGATGGAAATCGATGAATGCTACTGTACAAAAATATCAGTCACCACCGGGTATCGAATCAAGGAAATTTGCAGTTACTTCAAACTAACTTGTGACATACGAGCCGATATAACCAAGTTTAAAATGAGTGCTGCTATGCAGAAAGGTCACTATAGTCTAGTGGTTAAGGCGCCTGACCGGCAATTGGGTGGTCCGCGGTTCGATTCCCGGCCGTGACTGATATTTTTGTACTGTAGCATTCATCGATTTCCATCAGCTATTCAATGCTGTTGTCAATATCCGCCATTGCGCAAGTATTCAGTATAAATTAATAGCACTTTGAGGAATTTGAAATAAATAAAAATTCTGTTTCTATTTTGGAATTTTTCAAAATCTAATGTCAGGCTGAGAAAAAGACATGTGTGTATTTCTATACATTTTCACCTGCACAACTGGCCCGGGACTAGCAGGAGGATTGTTCGCTTTTACAGATGTTTCAACTTTTCCCTTCATCCAATTGTACTGCAGCATCATCCAATCTGGATCGCCAGTGATGGCCAACACGTATTTGCTGTCGTGCGTGAATGTGACTGATGCAAACTGACGTACCGATGATTCGTAGGGCAGGCCGAGCACCTTTCTCCTCTTCAGTGTCGACACATCGTAGAGTATAATGCATGGTTTTTCTCCTTCCTCGGTAACAGCTACCAATCTCCTGTTGAAACACAGAAAAATATAATAAATTCTCAAAAGTAGATACAAATAATTATGGAGCACCTCTTTAATTTGTTCAATTTAATTAATAAATTTCAAGTAAGTGAGATCTAAAATCTTTTATTTCTTGTTTTATTGAGAGCTAGTGATTTAACCGTGCTTTGCAACGGGATTTAAGGTAGATTATTTAAATTAGACATGTGATGTATGAATTTCAACCGCCAATGACAATACAATTCCAAAAAAGGAATTAGGGGCTGCATTATTGATGAGGAACAAATGGGCTGCATTAGCTTTGACTTTGAAGTTTATTTGCATCAAAGTGGCGTATCACGTGTATCATCTTTTCTTTAAGCTTGCTAAATCTAAACACATTTAAAAGCAATAATAGTGTCTACAACCAAAATTTGAACATTAATTTTGAAAAACTTAGAATGAAAATAAGTAATTAGGCTTCAAGATGCACGAGTTGAGTTTAGAGGCAGCGTTGTGCCAAATTTAGTGTTTCACATCGTTGCTGTTTTTGTGAAATCTGTAAGACTCACACATACACACACTTCTTATAAAGATAAAAATGGGGAAAAACACATTGAATAGCGGATTGCCCTTCTAGGGTAAACTTAGTGGTTCAATTCAACTTTCCACTACACTAAATATTTTGAAAGTATTGTTACGAATGCAAAACAAGCAGTTGTTCAAGCACTCATTATACGTACATAGTTTCCATTCATAGACAAACGTGACTTGTATTCTGAATCTTCATTCTCATGCTTTTCACATGTCTTCGTCACACTTATTCTTCAAATATGCATCTTTCTCACTCAATTGAGAACTGTCAAAGCTTCTCCTCAGTTCTACACACTTCCTGATTGTTCTACTATATATTCGATGACCTTCCATGGATTTCTCAAAGCTTCTAGTGGCCTCCAGCACTTGAATGACAACTATATAAAGGAGCTCACGTGAACCAGTGAGTTAGTCTTACAAACTTGCATGACAGATTGTGTTACAGATCCCGTGCCATAGGAGTAAACAGCGCTCGATTCCAGTGTAAAGTGCAGAGACAAGTGTTTACTATTTGTGCAGCTTACTAACAGTTTAAAGACGTTGTATCAAGTGATATTATTTGGAACTGTCAAATAACGAATTGGACTATGTTTTGTAAGTGTTTAGTTGCTCTTTTTATCATTTCTTTCTACATTATTGAACAGTTTATTGGACTCTTGTTTCTTTTATTATTGATAGTCCTGTACCAGTAATTATAATTGTTCATTAATTCTTGTAAATAATTACTGAAAATAATTATTAGCTGGTCATTTGTTGATCTGTTTTTCCTTTTTTATTGAACTTGCAATTAGTGTGTGTAAATAGGCTAATTGGTCTAAATAAAGTGCAAGTGTGAACTTAAGTGTTGCCAGCCTTATTTCAGCTTTAGAACCCATATTATAAATGAAGTATTAACAGCAGTCTTAACATAGTCTTAAGTATTAAGTCTTAACAGTATTATAAATTAATACATGATGGGTTGAGTTGGCCTTGAGTCCTAATAGCTCCTCCCTTAATATAGGCAATTCATCTAACTGTTCTAAGAATTCTTATCGTGTTTTAATTATTGAATTCAATCCACAATCCACGCTTTTTAGGTTTTAAATATCAATATAAAGGCAGATCATAGTAATCTTCTGTTAGTAGTTTGTTCACTTTGAATTTAAGTTGATGCCTATTAACCCAAAAACTCAGGATACTCACTTATTTGGACTCATGACGATTCTGCTGATCACTTTTGTTGCGTCTGGGAGTTTAATATATTTTTGTTCTTGCTGTACAAAGTCGTGAATAACGAGCACTCCTCCTGCTGGATAAATTATGTTGTGATCGGTAAGGTAGGTGGCGTTTCCCTTTATTGATGGATTCAGCCCTAGAAACATATGAGGTTCCAAAATCGGAATTCCGGTACTAGGAGTACTAGGAATAATTTCATTCATTAAAGGTTGTAGATCCATTGTAAAAGAAATCACTATATCAGCTTCAGGAAAGAGAATACAGGTAACACCAGGGTTGAGGTTAAAGAGTGATGTGCCAATAGCCTACTTAGTGCAGTCTGTATTTGACTGTCTTGACAACCACGTTTGTTTACTGGTTTGATGTTAGGGGGGAAAAGCTGATAATAGTGATTCAATTCTCAATTGAGAATATTTAGACCGAAGAGTATTTTAGCCAGATATTTAGAAACGCATAAGGTAGGCTACTTAAATAGGCTACTATTATTCGCTTGTGTGTCTGAAGACTCAGTAATATGCTCGAAGGATCTCAATTTTCACAAGATTTTTAAGAGGATTCTGGGAAAAATTCCACTAGAATGAAAAAACTAATACGTCAATATAGATCAGAAAAAAATGTTGCCTTTATCTCTATTCTTAGAGAGGACGTTATAGTTTACATTACGAATAAACACAGAAGAAAGTAGGCTATTGCTGGCTACAGAGTAGATTGTCATGAAGTTTCATGAATTATAATAATAATAATTATAATAAAAAATGATAATTATAATAATAATAAAAATATTTATATCACTGGAAGCAAAATAGAGATGAATCTCACGAGTCTTGAGAGAGAGGCCCAACAATGTTAGTAAATGGGTACCACCTCTACAGCCACCATCCAACCAAATCATCATCTCTATATAATCGTTCTATTTTTAATTATTATTATTTTTAATTTTTATTTTTATTATTATTATTAAGTTATTTTTATTATTATTAAGTTATTTTTATTATTATTATTATTATTGTTATTAGTAATACAGTATTCAGCCTTTATCTGTATCATCCCCATTATTTTTCATGATTAGAATATGAAACTTACAATTTCCTAAATGGATTCATATCCTGAATTCAATAAAATTATGTCCTATTATGCAATTTATTTCATAGCTTTTTGGAAGTCTCAATTTAATAATTATTCATATTTATCTCCATCTTCAACTACTGAAGTTCAGTCTATTAACTGCTAGCAGACATGCAGAGTAGTTAAAAATAGAATAACAAAATAATAAATTTATTCTTTGATAGCCCAGGGGTGATTTTGAACATATTAAATTCAGGCATGTGCCCATCTGAGGTACCTTCTTCATGAATCATGCCAATTGTAATATTTTATGAAAAAGAATAAATATAATGTCAGAGTTATAAAATTAAATTCACCTTTTTCTCAGTATTTCATCACTTAAAATAATTATTTAAAAAAAATATTCCTATTGATTAAAATTTATCAAGGTATATGAGTTTACCTACGAAACGGGCTCTTTCATTGCTCTACCAGGGGTGTCCACAACGGGGGGGGGGGGGGGGGGGGCTATGACGCAGACTGCGTCATTGAAATTCTTTAGGATGGGGGGGGGGGGGAATTGATTGAAACCGTGTTTAACGAGACGACATTCAAAAATATATTATTACAATAATAATGACAATATAATATTATTAATGACAATAATAATATTGTAGAATTATTTAACCTTATTGTAATTGGTACTCAATATGTACACCGAACATAAACTTATAGGTATTTGATCTTTATTGAACCATTCTGTATTTGTAATAATATTTTATTGTTTAAAAACCATTTAAGTTCACATTATTAGATTGCACATTATTTAGCTATTTTTCGATTTGTTTATTTAGCAGAAGTCCATATATTCATTTTATTGATATTTCTTCTTTACCTTTACAAAAAAAATGTTACCTATGTAAAGAATCTCAAGAAATATACATACATTTTGTATATTATCGACTGGGTTTGAATTTTTTCATTACTCATATAAATCTTCTTTTCTAAATAATAAAGGGACTTATTTTTTTCGCATTTTTGGGGGGGCCTAATTTATGGGGAATGGTGCTAAATTTAGTCAATTAAACTGAATAATAATTTTGTTCAAATAAAAATCTGATAAAACAATTATTCTATTTTCTCCGAAAAGGTTTGATCAATAGCTTTTCTGTCAATGAGTAGGCCTACTAAAAAGGAGGGGGGTGGGTGATTGCCTGATTCCTTTCAGATGACGACTCACCACTTGCACTGCACATGCAGTAAAGTATCCTGCAGTGATAATAGCTTTTTTGAAGCCGATTTCCTTCGTTAGCCCCTCTCCCATCGCGCTCCCCACCAAGAGTTAGTCAGTAACGAGTCTGATGAACAGTTCTAAATCAACGTGACATTTGCTTCCTTGTAGTGCAGACAGGCGTTTAGTGCATGCATATAGTCCAGTTCAAATACGGTGTAAGTTAGTACAGTGAACGTGACTCGTGAAATTGTGAGCTTTTTACCTGTCGATTCACTCGTAGAATATTTTTTTCTTCTTCTAGGATACCTTGGTGCTTTATTCAACGTTTGGAGCTAAGTTCAAGCAGGTAAAAACCTAGGCTAGTAATATAGCCTACTCAATTTTATTAATAAGTAGGCTAAACATTTAATTTCTTTTCATACGTAGAAACTTTCTGTGCAGAAGTTTGAAGCTTGAATGGATAGTCACAGCAATAATTTAATAAACAGAATTTATTAGTTTCGAATTCCTTTAATTGATATTACTTTATACTGAAGACTTCCGCAATGGCGGATATTGACAACAGCATTGAAAAGCTGATGGGAATCGATGACTAACTAACTTGTGAAATAATTTAATTTCTTTTTGTTGTAAATTTAACGACTTGCAGTCAGTTTTATATATTTACAATCTAAAACTGACTGCAAGTCGTTAAATTTACAACAAAAGTTAATATTAACAACGCAGATCGTTATGGAACAAGAAATCCAAGAATTTAATTTCTGTTGAAGCTACGTAAATCAACAGGTTAGTCAAAAAGCGCTTATGTTATAGATGAGTGAATTTCAAATTCGCGCTGGTGAGTAAATGAGTAGGCCTACACACCTATTTCTGTTGAAGAAGAAGAAACAAAACTCTCAAGAACTGTCAATGTGCATTTTTGTGAATTGGGAAGCATTATAAAATAAGTTGAAGCAGTTGAATGACAAGTTCAGTATGAACCTTTGTTGAATGGTGTATAATATGCCCATCATCAGTAAGCTACATGCTCGAGTAATATTGATGTAGGCACAGGCATTGTTTTTCTGTAGTCTACAAAAGTCTGAATAATCTGGACTAATTTATCTAAATGACTAAAAACCATATATATTCAACTAGTAGCATGTAGTCCAAAAATATTATTATTGTTATATAATCAGTATTCTTGTAAATTAATGAATGTTTTTGCTTTTCGAACGTTCCTTCTCAATTTAATATTCAATTAGTAACATGTAATTTTGTAAAACTAACGTAATCATTTTTCGTATGTTCCAATAATACCTTTATAAATAAATAGACGAAATAGTGGCATCCCGACACATATTTATATACAGTAATTATTGGAGCCACAAAATTCAGTATTGCAATAATTTATATTAGATTTAAGATTTTATACATACAGTATTTTCTGCAATGTTAATTTTTTTATTGTAAATAAAGTCCTAAAATAAGAATAATAATATAAATAATCCTATATATATAAATAATATAAATAAGAATAATAATCCTAAATAAACTCTTAATAAATTAACTCACAACAAGAAATTGTTAATATTATTATTAAACATTAAAAAAAACAGGTCGAATTAAGAACCTCCTTCTTTTAGAAAGTCGGTTAAAAAGTAATAGATGATCAGTGGCGTTGTCAGGTGGCCCAGGTAACTTATATTTAAAACTCAATAAAAAAGCGGTTTATAACAATATACACTATTCAATAAGTAGACCAATGACTATCTATTTCTTATCAATTTTGTCATTACAAGTTGATTTGGCCTCTAAATCTTCAAATTCTATTGTATTAGTGTGACACATCATCAGTGATAAATCATGGGGGGGGGGGGGGGGGGTTGAAGAACAGAAGCACGGCCCCCCCTCAGGAGGACAGAGGATACAAACACTAGCTAAAGTAGGAAGATGGATTAAATTTGTACGTGCTTTACAGATTTTGGAGTTTTATTCAGCAGTTGGCTTTCAAACTGCTAAATAGATGTAGGCCTACAGATTTTTTTTCACAAAAATTCAGAAACGGAACTAAAAAACTATTAGTGATGAGGTACAGAGGCATGCCCCCCTGACCGATAAAGAATACAATGAAGATCGGTACACTTACTAGACAGGCCTTCTAACTTAAGTTATGTAGGAACAGTTGAACTTGGAGTTATTTAGGAATGGTTGAAAGGAGCTATTTTGTTTGAAAAGGATTTACTGTCAGCATAACTTCATAGATAGGCCTAATTATTAAATATATGAAAATTCATGTAAATATGCTCAATAATTTAATTTATTCATACAATAGCGTAATATTGAAGTACATTTTACTGGTCGACTATGAAGACTACATAAAGAATGTCTTTGTAACTTGGAACAATATTTCAACCAAAACTGTGTGGAAATAAATGGTCTTCCAAAAGAAAAGAATAAAGACATAAAAAACATAGTCTTAGCAAGACGCAACACAACGCCATATAATACCATTGAAGTGCAGATAATCAATAACTTTAGATAGGTAGTAAATAAGATCAATAATATGAAATAAATCTTCTTGTTGTATAATAATTAATAAAATACAATTAAAAAATCTACCGTACGATATATTAATGAATGGAAAGCAAAAACAAAAAAGGTATAAATATAATTCGTGAAAAGTAGGTACTATTGATGCTAAAACATACTAATTGATACTACATCAACGTACCCCTATTGACTATTGATAGATGTTTAACAATGTCAATGTTATAACGTTTGTTTGAATTAATAAATTATAATTTCATCAATCCCCTAATAATATGAGATTCATCTCAATAATTTCAAAGCCGATGAAGAATCAATTAAAAATCAGATTTGATGATAAAAATATCATCAGTCAATCATCAACCTTTTAATCTTGATAACCTCTATTCTTGATTAGCTCTGAATAACATAGAATGATTCATGCATTCATAGATCAAGATTTCGATTACCTCAAGTATGTCAAGAGTACGAAAAATGCTTGCATAACTTGAATGAAATCAACTTATCTAATCTAAAGTACAAATCCCCTGGTAGATTGCTTTCTTATCATTAGGTAATCAGCTGGCATGATCTTGGTATGTGATCGTAATTAGCAAATCAGCATTCTTCGTTATACTTTCTATATAAGATCTAATAACGGAGCTTCTACATAGTGGTGATAGACTACTCAAAATTCCCATCAATCTATTTTGTAAGTGGGAATTTGAAGGTAAGTTAAAGTAATAGGGATATAGATGCACAATGATTTTAATAATGATAGAAAATGTTAAAAGGGATCTAACTCAACTCAATGCAAATGAACAGAGAGATATCTACAGAAAAAGGTAAATAAGTTGGAAATCCTCTCAGAGTTAAGCCCAAAACAGTACATACCACGATGAAATGAAGAAAGAAAGCAAAAATTTTCACAAAAAATGAAAGTACACTGTACTGGACTGAAAAGAAGAATATACCCAAGAAATGAAATATAGGCCTACATCACGAATCATACATTACTTAGCGTCTTCCTCTTCGGGAGTTCTATCGCCAATAATAATAATAATAATAATATCAGTACATATTTTATTAAATTCGAATTCTTATAATTCTTAATAATAATAATACCGTAACAATAATTATAATACGCTAATAGCCTAATTAATTGGTTTTGTGAACTACGTTGTGCCTGGTTGACGTATAGACCTACGACTTGCAAGATAATGGCGATAGCTATTCATTTAAATTTTAGAAAAACAGTCTGAAAATTTATTGATCACACTTCTTAAAATAATAATTGATTAAAAAATAAATTTCAGCACCAAAAATGACAAAAATCTCTATATTTTCTTATATGGGGTGGGTATGGACAAGATAGAGAATTGGACTTCACAGACTGGATCACCAAGGTAATTGAGAAAAAACACCTCCTTCCACTCCAAATAAATTATTTTTGTATCAAATTCAAGAGCAGATTAGTCATGTCAAATGAATCATTTAACATTTTTTTGTAGGTTGGATATTGTGAAAGTCCAACTTCCAAGTTTTAGTCAATTTAAATATTGTCACATAAATCCATGGAATCCCGGAAATTGATAACAGTTGACATTTCAAATATATTTGAAACAACATCATCACAACATCAAATTTTTTCACTGCTCAAAATGAATAATTTTCCTGATTAACAGTGTAGTATCCCAGAAAACGGAAAGATAATTAAATTTGTACTTTTTGTTTGGTAGTATGGTAGTAGGCATAACATAATTGTGATTTGATAAACTTCAGATTTAATTTTAGGTATTAGCCTATACCTGTACTTTACGTTAGTAGCCTACCTATCCTATTCTTGATTTATCCCTATTCTAAGTAAGAACCTACCACCTATTGATTTGTGCGCTTTGGTATAGCCTCAATAGTAAAGCTACGAGTAGGCCTAAACCTCTTATAGTAAAACTCTTCAATAGTAAAGCTTGTACTTTTGGTGTAGAGTTGTTGACTAAACAAGCAATGATAGAGACATAAAGAACCAACGGTAGGCTATTGGAAATATTAGGCTTATTTATTTTATCTATTTTATTTTATTTATTTTATTTATTTTATTTATTTTATTTATTTTATTTATTTTATTTATTTTATTTATTTTATTTATTTTATTTATTTTATTTATTTTATTTATTTTATTTATTTTATTTATTTTATTTATTTTATTTATTTTATTTATTTTATTTATTTTATTTATTTTATTTATTTTATTTATTTTATTTATTTTATTTATTTTATTTATTTTATTTATTTTATTTATTTTATTTATTTTATTTATTTTATTTATTTTATTTATTTTATTTATTTTATTTATTTTATTTATTTTATTTATTTTATTTATTTTATTTATTTTATTTATTTTATTTATTTTATTTATTTTATTTATTTATTTATTTATTATGTTGGTGTATTGCCAGAACCGGTCAATTCAGCAGTGATGAGAAGACTTGTTCATTATTATTTTTTACGGGCAATTGTTTTGATAAATTTGTTTGATGATTGGGGATCAATGATAATGAGTCTTGGTCGATTAAATAACAGAGTAATAGCCTTAGCTAATCTCAATGTCAACAAATTTAGAATTTCATTCAAGTTTATATCATAGTAGCCTAGTCTAATTGACAGTCTTATAGTTGACTAAGCAATTAGCCAACTAGCTACTTTTTGTAATAAGACACTGTATTTGTATTCAGCAGTATCGACATGCCTAATGCCTATTCAATGTTTACTTGGGCTAACGCTATGTTAGTTATATTACAATAAACATATTTTGGAAGAAATTTAATTTTTTTCAACTTTCATCAAATTTATTGTTTTTTCGAGGTTAAAATTCCAGTGTCCATCAGTCAGTCACTTCCAATATGTCAGTCACGATGACGATGGGCATATGATATGAATGGGTATTTCAATAAAAATTCAACTGACGACTAGGCCTACTATCTATCACTGCAGTGACAACGATGTAAGATTTACAATAATAACATATACTATAATATTATGATATAACATTCAGGGACACTTTTGTCTTCTAGTCAGACCAACTGGATGCTCCAGGAGCCCTGGTTTTACAGTGATTATTTTAAAAAACAAAAATTGTTGAAGAAAAAAGTTAATTTTCAACTACCGTACTAATTTTCTAATTATTTCGTTTCAGTTCAATTATAAAATCACTTAATGACATTCACTTGTGTAGGCTACCTTTAATTTTTACTAAAATGAACTTATTATTATGTAATTTTAACGACTTGCAGTAATTGTGAATAAATAATATTCCTATTCATTCTTGGCCAAACGTTTTCGAGCCGTAAACTCATCTTCAAGACCTTTAATTGTGAAGTAGGCTATGTATTTTTCTTATTCTCATAAGTTTCTTTCTCTTTAGTCGAATATTGCATCATAATTTAAATGAAATGAAAAGAATGACCTTTAGTGGGAATAAACTCATATATCTTGGTTTGACGACCGTTTCAATCTATTGTACGAGCATCTTCAGACAGTGATGACAATTATGGACACACCAAAATGTGTTTATTTCCAAAACAAGTCACTCTTATTCTAGTTCTAGTAGAAATATAGATCTATCTCATGTTTCCTTCTTGTCTTGCATTGGTGAAATCATAAAGTGAATGGAATGACGAATACGGTACGGTATTTCAGTTCTAATCTGTTTCTGCTTTAAAACACTGTAGCCTACAGCTGTTCATTATGACTTTGTTACGGTCTAAGGCATTTGTTCAAAACCATCCGGAAAAAAATGTGCAACAAGGAAACGATTTCCAGCATCCAGGAAACATGTTCAAGCCGATAACAAACACAAGCATTATTATTCCTGTCAGCCTAAAGTTAGCCTGGCTAATATTGCCGGAGCTTTGCTAATGGAAGTAGAAATGCTTACGACCAAGATAAGAATAAAATTCAAAATACTTATGAAAGGCTGAAAAAAGAAAACATTTTCTATTTTTATGCGTTTTATAACTTAGCCTACTTATATTCAGTATAGAATAAAATGAGTCTGTCTCTCTCTGGATAGGTTTGTTATTGTAAGTGGAGGTACGGTTTCAATAAGCATACAATCATAAAAAAACAGTTCACTAAAAAAAAAACTTCACTTACGGACAAAAATCACCACAACATTTTTAGAGTCTTCTTTCTATGTTTAAAATTTGAAAAAAAAATATTAATTTATTAACAGAGTTTTTATTAAATGTCGTGACATCTAATATTTCGATATCTACCACGACACATCTCTATCAGAACGAAGACAAGAACGGAGTCCTCCTGAATCAAGTTATTTACTAACGAGGCAATGAATATAAATGGTTAAATTCAATGATGAAAAAAAGTAAAAAAATTACATCTCCTCAAATAATGTGCCGCTATTAGTTTTATTTATATACCAGACCAGTTTAAATTTGGAGCATACGCTTCTTATATTATACGCTTGGAAAAATCCTAGTTAGAAAACTTGTCTGAGAAGATTCCGAATGGTAACTTCCATCTTCCAGACGACAATCGTCATGAAACTCAGAGGCGACCTTCTCAATAAGTCACTCTTGTCTTTTCAGAAAGGATCTGCTCAACACGTGTGCGACAAACTGCGTTTCTTATGATAGTAATATGACGAGACAGTTCAGTGGGGGGGGGGGGGGGGGGAGACAATTCCAGCTGTGTGACAGTGTAAAGTTTAATAGTAGGATGGTCTAGTCTTATTAGAGGGATTAATTTTGTCGCCAGCCGCAACGATACAATACCGTAGGTGTTCCTTCAAACTATATCACTCCTGAAACTTTTATTTTCGTAGCAGCATTAACATGTTCGTAATAAGGTACGATACCGTAGTCATTATTGAATAGAGGAAAGAAAGAGAATAGTTAGTAGGCTATAAGAACCAAGTAAATATCATTGAATCATTTTGGTTCTAATCTAGTGATTATAGCGGTTCTGTTATATCTGAGTTAGTTTTGTGATGTTTTCCATGACGAAATACTTGATGAACAATTTAATATCAAAACTGACACTGTATCTCTATTAAAATATTATTTTCACTCACTTATACTTAGTTGCTGGAGGAATACATTTCACTTCTTCAGAGGCCGACGAAGCTTCTTTTCAGAAGTGAAATGCGTCCCTTCAGCGAATAGTGAAATAGTGAAAACAATATTTTAATGTAAATACAGTGTCAGTTTTGATATTAGACCTGTAAGCTGTGGGGTTTGATGTTCGATTCCCGGCTCGATTGTAAGTTACTTTTTTTACAGGTTCCCATAGTTATACCGTTGTTATAAGTAGAAGGTCATAGATCGAAGTTCATGTGGTGTTGCAATTTCACAAATAAAAATAAATGATTATTTCATTCTTTTAGCAAAGTAGGCCTACAAGGTAGTAGATTTCGCACTACATTTTTAATTTAGCAACATTCAGTAAGTTGAGAAATCTATGTAAGTTGGTGCATTGAAAGAAATATTTCTACTCTTCTAGATCATTAAAACAGGATAAAAAATGAATTGTATACACATTTTGTTTTATTGCACAAAATTATTTCCAAATTTCTGATCGATGCAATTCTCAATAATATTATATCTTGAAATAAAATGAACCAATTATAAAATAGAATTATTAGAACTTTCCTAGATTATAACTATTCTGTTTCATCAATAACACTAGTTTTTCAATTGGTAATGATTTCAATAGGCTTTTAATAATCTTCGGCAACCAATTTTGTATCAAATAGATTAAATTATTATTTCAATCTATCATCTCAAAAGTTATATTTCAAATTTTTCTATTGGAAGCTTAAATCCATTTTTTATCACTTTTTTCAGACGATGTTTATTGTGATTGGAACCGGCTCTTAATTTCATTATAATAATTCTGAATGGAGGAAGAAAAAATGGAGACAGACATTTCTTTTCACGAAGCAGTTCGAAGAGGAGACATAATCATTTTGAAAAAGTTTATAGATGGTGGTCAAGATATGAATTGTCCGGATTGGGAAGGCAGTGGTGATCCGTCAATACTGCAGACGTCTGACATCCATGTGATAAGGTAGGAATTAAAAAAAGACTTATCTAACGCATAAATATAATATTCAAATGAATTCAAAATAATTTCAACTTTATATTAGTATCAGAAAACTGAACTGTAATTAATTATCAAAACTGTCTTTAGACATCCATAATAATCCAGTTTTATGTGGATTTCCAGTGATCATTTTATAAAGATTTGAAGGCAACACTCTCTTCCTTTACTAACAACAATAATGATTTTTCGAAAAAACCTTTGAAAATATGATGAAAACATAAAGAAATTATATTGTAAGATTACAAGTACAAACAGTTCTTTCAAACTCTCATAAATCAATACTATACTTTCTTTGTTTCCTGATTGGCCTACTCATATAGACCAGACCGGAAAATTACGGTAATTGATTAATTTTTCTCTGATTCTAAACGCAAACTTGAAATTTTAGCCAGCTTTCTCATTCTTAAAGAACAATCGTTTCCTAGTTTCATATTCATTTTTCAATATTTATTCATGTCATTTTTTGAAAGCAAGTCGCATCAACTCCTACCAAAACTAAAAATAACCAAACAAAAATTAAAAAACATACCGTACCGGTATTTATTTGATAATATTTCAGATTTGCATTTTATCTTTTTCTTTGTGATATATTTTTTAAATTCTATTGTCGATGTGAAATTTTATAAAATTAATCAAATTTGATTTTTAGAACATATTTCTATAAGTACGTAATATATGTTTGAATCTCAAAGATCAATCAATTTTTTATTCAATAAAATACATCATGCATCCACTAAACTGGCAGGTTTTTCAGTTGGTGCCCATACAAAATAATTATTGGTATAACAAAAACCAAGTTTTTCAAGAAATGCATGGAAAAAGAATTAACTACCATTATAAAAATAAGAATAATTGTATAGTTTAGAAAGTAATAAAGTATTACAGTAAAAACAGAGTTATAAGAAAAGGAGAAACTTATAAGCAAGAAAAAATATAGAATAAAAGACAAAGAAAAATAATAGCAGATAAAGAAAACAAGAAAATAAAGACAAAGGGATTTTACACGATTTAGCATTATAAGGGTCGCTTTGGCTGGTGGCAGTGATATATATCAGAAAATTGTTTTTTATTTTACCAGCAAAAAATGAAAACAGATACATAACAAATATTTTAACTTTTCATGTGAAATTTAACGACTTGCAGTCAAATATTCATTAAGAATAAGTATAACTTACTTAATCTGTAAGCCGAGCGCTTTCGAATCTGAGATCCATCTTCAGAGGCCTCTGAAGATGGATCTCAAAGATTCGAAAGCGCTCGGCCTACAGATTAAGTAAGTTATACTTATTCTTAATGAATATTTGACTGCAAGTCGTTAAATTTCACATGAAAAGTTAATATTAACAACGCAGTTCGTCATGGAACAAGAAATCCAGGAACAAATATTTTGTTACCATTATTTAATATTTCAGTTTATAATCACATAATTCTTGATTATATAAAACATAACATCACTCTTTGAATATTCACGTATGTTGATTGGAAGCATGTTGAATAAACTATAGAAAGTGCATATAAAAGAGATCTCTTTCCATATACATTACTGAATCTAGGAACCAGATAAGTTTTTGGCGATATTAAATTGTACTGTGGTGAAGGCACTAGGGACCAGTGGTAGCTCTGGCTGAAAATTTTGAGAGGGACACTACACCTCAATTTTTTCATTTGTTAGCTTTTATAAAGAATCATAGTGGTCTGAGTAACGGATTCAATTCAACGGCTACACATTGTTATAGGCTACTTGAATATGTCCCAGAAAATTTCGATAGTATTATGCGATTCATGCAAATATTATGGCTCACTTACCATTGTTGATAGTTGATGATAACAATTCCAATTTAATAGAGTAGTACTCTCTCTTGAATACTGGCACTATGTAGTTTTTAAAACTACAGCAAATAAAATTGTTCAATAGGCTACCTCAAAAAATTTGAGTTCTTCCAGTTAGGAGTTTTAAGACTGTAGTTGACAAGTGGATTACATCCAAATCCCTCTATTCAATAGAGGAATATTTTGAATGTGATATGACTGGTTTTTAGGGTTAATTGTGACGACAGCATCTTGTGCAATTGTATTTTCTTCATGTATTATTTGTTTTCATGTATTGTGACTACATTGTGACTTTGCCTATTACTGTTGTAAGTTTATTGGCAATAAAGAAATCTTATCTTATTTTATCTTATCTTATCAGCCACACTTTGACATTAAATTCGTTCATTATAAATTATACACTTTCATACACAATATTCAAACCCCTTTTTTTTCAATCGAAGTGCTGCGGTGTCGTTAATACTTAAGTAACACTAATCCACTAACTTATAGAACGTTTTAAATAGCCTAGGTTAAAGTGCACACTGAGTAGGAACATTCTATCAATATTTTAAATTTTAAAAAAATCTTGGATTAACCAACAAGCTGAACTCAACTGGCTCTGAATGTTTATGGACCCTAAAAGAGAGAACTCTATCTCATAGTTCAAATGCTTTTCACTTGAATTATGCTTTTTAACTTTTTCTTTTAGAGGTGTTTCAAATCCGTTACTCCCTTAATTGTCCATGCTGCATCAATATGAGGAGAACTTAGCAAGCAAATAAAACAATAGAATGCGTTACTTCTTTCACAACCACACAACCACTTAGCAAAATCATAATATTTTACATTAAACTTTCGATTGAACACCCTATTACCATTCTTATCTTTCTGTGAAATAGTCAATAAAGGTCTTGGCAGGCCTAGCTTTTTAACTGCTGAACGTGTTTCAAAGTCACTTACATTGTTTTTCAAATTCTCAACAGAATTCATTATTGAAAAGTTCAACTACATAACAAACAAATCAATTTGAACAATAACAACTCACATGGCTCACTCACAACTCACATGGAAGCCTGAAGTTACCGATAACTTGATAAAATAAGCTCTAAAAATGTCAAGTCGTAAGACAATTCCACGCACATGTACACACTGCAGAAAGTAATCTATTGAAAAGTGAGGTTATGGCAGGTTGACATAAATGATCCATGCGGCAAGCGGCATGCGGCAGACTAGCTTGAGGCAGATGCGCAAGCGTATACAAGCCCCGGCCACCGGCCTAGCCACGGCTAAATTTATGGGTTGATTACATTGGGATAGTTACTCGCTAAGCGAGTAGCGAGTAGGACGTTACTAACCGACCGCGCTACAGCAACTCGGCATACCAAGCCGAATTATATTAAAAATTTATCTTCCAGAATCATCCCCATACTATGGAATTTCTAAGACAATAAATAATATTTCAACACAAAATTAAAATATGAAGTTTACCAACAATTATTCAATGAAATTTCATCAAAACAATATACAATATATCTCATCTGAAGTGTTATGCTGGCAGCCTGCGTGATTAAGTGTAGGCTTTGGCCACAATAATATTGTATTTTGGTGTTGGCTACTCTGCCAGCGAGTATAAATGTGACCAAATTCAAAGTAGACAGGCTCTCAACTTTGAATTTGGTCACATTTATACACGCTGGCAGAGTAGCCAACACCAAAATACAATATTATTATGGCCAAAGCCTACACTTAATCACGCAGGCTGCCAGCATAACACTTCAGATGAGATATATTGTATAATGTTTTGATGAAATTTCATTGAATAATTGTTGGTAAACTTCATATTTTAATTTTGTGTTGCAATATTATTTATTGTCTTGGAAATTCCATAGTATGGGGGTGATTCTAGAAATAATTTTTTTAATATAATTTGGCTTGGTATGCTGAGCTGCTGTAGCACGGTCGGTTAGTAACGTCCTACTCGCTACTCGCTACTCGCTTAAGCCTGGTTTACACGGGTCGAGTAGAGTGGGCGAGTCAGTATGCGAGTTGACACTCGCCCTCCTACTCGCTTGATGTAGACAGATCGGCGAGTCGAGTAGCGGGCGAGTCGGAAAAACTGGTCAGTTGCAGGGCGAGTCGAGTGGTTTAGTTGGGAAGCGAGTTACTCGGCCCAGTAGCTACCCCCTTCACCACAATTTGCCCCAGCGAAACGTCTGTTCAGTTTTGAGGTTAGGTGAAGAGTTTGTTTGGTGGTTCACTGTTTTAACTGGAAACTAGAAATGAAGTGGACTGAAGAGGAGACAGTGATTTTTGTAGGTTTATACCAAGACAATGAATGCTTATGGAATATGTGAATTCCACAATATAAAAATAAATTAAATAAATAAAATAAAAAAGAAGGGTTTGGATTAGCTGAAGCCAAACAAAAAATCAAAAACCTAAGATCAACTTACAACCAAGAACAGTTGAAAACTGTGGTTCGGAACCCACTAAAACTGTAGGTCCAACTCATTATCCACGCACAGGTCTCAGACCTATGTGGGCTTCATCCTAAAAAAAAATAAAACTAAAACTATTGCCTGTGGCCAAAAAGTTGAGGGTAACTTCTAACTTGATTTGGGAGGGGATAGCATCTCTCATAACAGAATCTTGTATTGATATTCTAGGAGTTACCATATCTAAAAGTGACTCAAACATTTCAGGAGTCATCCTCAACACAGATATGTACTCTTTCACATCTACGGCAAGTTCGCGTAGCAAAAGAGAGGACGCCCCAAGAGTGTCTCTTCTTTTTAACCAATCTTTAATCCATACTCGAGGTTCTTTGTTAATTTCCTCTTCCAAAACGTCATCTATTTCTTCTAATATAACCTCATAGGCTCTTTTAAAACACTTTCTAACTTGGGCCTTAAACTCTTGGCGAGCCATTATATAAACTCACAACGTTAAAACTAAAGCTGTCTGTCAACAGTCAGCTGTTTCACGCTCTGAAATATGATGCGTGTGGACATCTGGTCGAGTACTGAGGCGAGTTCAAACAAAACAACAACTGGGCCCAGTGACTGGGCCGAGTAGCTCGCCCGAAGTACTCGACCCGTGTAAACCAGGCTTTAGCGAGTAACCATCCCAATGTAATCAACCCTTTAGCGATACTAGCTGGTCACATGTTGCCATTTCATCCGTAGAGAATGCAACAAGCGAATAGGGCTTTCGACTTCGCAACACTGCTCTGGAAGGCGCTCACAGGCAGTGTCCGCAGTTCACTTGCTACGTGCTTGTACTATACAGCAAAGTGCGGCTGATCGTTCATAACATTTTGACGTTCTAATTCCTGATTTCTACACTCTTTTTCTATTGTAAAATGATAACAATAGCAAAAAAAGATAATAATTATTATCAATTCAATTTAATAAGTTATCTGAGTAATTATCTGGATTTAGTATTACATTTTTCCCAAATTGACAGGGAGGACAGTGTCCGAGCGCCTCCCTGCTGGAGCCACTCCTGCTAGGGACCTATTTATTGAAAATTATCCTTGGAAATTCTTAGATAGAAATTTTTAGGAAATATATTGTTTATAATTTTGCAAATTGTTACGGTTATTCAAATTGGAATTATGATTATTATTATTTGTTGTAATCTAAAAACGATAAACCAGACCATGGCTTTTATTCACTATAAACACAATTAGTCAACTAAAAGCGAAAATAGCAAACCAAAACAAACACAGTAACTGAACATTCAATCATATGTGTCCAAGTCAATGTGATATCATATCATACCATATTCTTCCCCACTAATTTTTTAAATGGGTATAACAAGCATAGTTTTTCAAACTTCACTTGTCTTCACTTGTCTTCTAGGTCGTTGATTTTGATTCTCCCCTGGTTGTCGATCTTGTATTATTGGTTCTTGTGGATCTTTGTATTACTGGTTCTTCCATTTGTTCTTTGATATTTGTTTTTCGAATCAAATTTTGCTCTCAATCTTTTCACATAGTTTGTTTTTAAAGAGTTCTAAATTTCCAGTGGATTAAATTTATTAAATAGGCATCAAAATTCCATCAGTTTGTTTTTAAAGAGTTCTAAATTTTCAGTGGATGAAATTTATTAAATAGGCATCAAAATTCCATCAGTTTGTTTTTAAAGAGTTCTAAATTTTCAGTGGATTAAATTTATTGAATAGGCATCAAAATGCCATCTACAAATGATATAAGTAGTGCTTTGTCGCAAGAAATTTCTGACTATATTACTGAGAATCTTGGAGGAGACATAAATTGCAGTAAGCTCAAAAGAACATATTGACATCATTGTTTTCGTATTCTTTTATATTTTCTTTTTTTAGTTCTTCACTTGGAAATCCAGCAGGTGCTAGATGCCTTAATGCTACTTGAGACACAGAGCCATCTTTCCTTCTTATTAAAGCATATTGTGGGTTTGACTCTAAAAGATCAACATGCTCAACAAGGTCATCATATTTACTCAAACGCACATTTTTTTTTTTTTGAGAAGTACTGGACCCAGAGTGGTCAACCAAGATGGTATAGGGACTCTCCATTTACAGTCCGTTGACTATAAGTGAAAAATCTCTCATGAGGTGTACAGTTAGTTGCAGTACACAATAGTGACCTTACAGAATGAAGTGCCTCTCTTAATACTTCTTCCCAGGCAGTAACAGGCAGGTTGCAAGTCTTTAGCGCCAGTAGAATGGTCCTCCATATAGTACCATTAAAACGTTCAATCTGGGAATTCCCTCTGGGATTGTAAGGGGTTGTATGACTTGTGGCAACTCCATAGTTATGGAGAAAATCAGCCAACTCTCTGGACATAAAGGAAGTCCCTCTGTCCAAATGCAGGTGCCCCAAACATTGAAAATAAGTCTGATAAGCAATCAATAACTGATAAGGAACTCACATCTTTACAGGGATATGCAAACACAAAACGAGAATATTCATCAACCATAGTCAGTTATAGGTATCGATTCTTGGTCCTTGATGGAAGGGGGCCCTTGAAGTCGATGTTCAGTCATTCAAAAGGCGCAGTTGCCTTTATGAGTCTTCCTTGAAATTGATGGAACCTCGGCTTCACTTCTGCATGTGTTTGGCAAGCCGAGGTCATTCTTTTAACTTCATCTAGGGTGTAATTCAAGTTCTTAGTCCTAATCCAGTGGTACATTCTAGTTATACCTGGATGGCAGAGAGATTTGTGAAGCTCAAAAAGCTTAGCACCATCCCAGCGTACTGCATTGACATGAGATAGAGTGTCTGCTTTGTCATTATCCTTCCCAGGTCGGTACACAATTTCATATTGATATGGTGCAAGCTCTAATCACCACCTCATTACTTTATAATTTTTTATCTTACTTTTATGTTTTTTGTCAAATACAAATGAAAAAGCTTGTTTAAGTGCATAATTTTAATTTCTTTCCAATAAGAAAATGTTTCCATTTTCTGAGAGCTTCAACAATGGCAGCAGCTTCTTTCTCTACCGCAGAGTACAGTTTCTCAGACTTGTTCAAGGTTCTTGAGAAGAAGGCAACTGGTTGATCATTTTGACTCAAGGTAGCTGCCACAGCTATGTCTGATGCATCAGTCTCCACCACCAGTGGTTCTTGTCCATTTCTTGGGGTGATAAGTGAGTTTGCTATGTCACATTTAAGACTTTCAAAGTCAGATGGCAATGGAAACGATTCCGCTTGTGTTAAACTCCTAATCCTATCTGAGAATCTATGTATGCATTTTGAATAGTGAGCAAAAAATCCTAGTACTCGCTTTAATGAAGCCCGATCCTTGGGCACAGGGAGCAAAAGCAGTGATTGTAGCCGATCAGAATCAGAATGGATTGATTTGTGTGAAACTAAATGTCCCAATAAGGTAATTGAAGTTTGATTGAACTTGCTCTTATCTTTATTAATTACCAGACTGTATTTGGTTAAGGCACTTAAGAATTTCTCTAGGTTTTTGTCATGATCCTCTTGATCCTTTCCACAGACAGTCTAATCATTCAAATAAGCATAGACTCATTCAAGGTTTTCATTTTCGATTATACAGTCCAATGTTTTTTAAAAACAGGCCACTCTATTAGTTACACCAAATGGGATTCTTTTGAACTGGAAGAGCCGTCCAGCAGCCTCAAATGCAGTGTATTTCTTTTCTTCATCACAAATTGGAATTTGGTGATATGCTTGTTTCAGGTCTACAGCACTAAACACTTTGTATGTAGCCACAGTAGACACAAGTTCATCTATGTTAGGTAATGGGTAGGCATCAAGAAGGGTATATTTGTTTATTGTTTGTGAATAGTCCATAACCAAACGCTCTTACCTCTATCATTTGTCACAACCAGCACTTGAGCTCTCCAAGGAGATGAGCTTGGCTCAATAATCTCTTCAGCCAATAATCTGTCAATGTCTTGTTTTATAAACGTCATATCCTCTTCTGAATATCTTCATGACTTAGTAGCTATTGGTTTATTTACTGAATAGTCTTGGAGGTTTAACATTGGCACAAGAGCACACAATCAGAGTTGGTTTCTCACCCCCAAACCAAACTTGTACATTTGAATGATGTCTCATTACATCATGTCCAATAAGTACATCAGTACATATAGGTCTTCAAGAACTGATAGCTTTGAGTCATTTTAGTTGTGACCCAGTAAACTTAAATTAATCTTAACAAATCCATGTACATGAGATTTCAAACCAGAAGCAGCTAGCAAAACTTGACCACTTTCTCTAAACATTTTCATTTTGTTTGTTTGAACAAAACCCAAATTGATGAAGCTTGATGTACTTCCAGTATCTATTAGGCTGTTTGCAGTCAGACCAGTCACTCTTGCCTCAACTAGAGAGTTCTTTAATAATAGTTTGTTAGTTGTAGTAGCTAACAAAGCTGCTGATGTTCCAGAGCTCTTTGAATTTGTTTTGAGTTGTCTTGGATCAGAACTCTTGCACATTCTTGCATAGTGGCCTTTCTTATTGCATTTTCTACACATTTCTTCTTTGGCTGGACAAACATCTCTGGAATGTTTATTATATCCACAAAAATAACACTTACTTAAAATGTTCTGTCTAACAGCTGAAACACTCTCTTCCTCACCTTTCTCCAAGTAGGATTCACACTTATACTGACCTGCTTTGCAGTCTCATCGACAGCACATGTTTGGTCTCTGTAGTCAGATTGGGAATAACGCTCAACTTGTTTTTGAGCCATTTCAAGAGCTCTAGATTGTTTAACAGCTTCTGCTAGGTCTAAAGTCTTGTTCTCAAATAGTCTTTGACGTATGTATGACGAGGATATGCCATTGATAAATGCATCACGGATATATTGATCTGATCTCTGCACTGAGTCGCATTTACAGCTTCAAACACACAATCCTTACTCAGTGTTTTAAGTTCTGATATGTATTGATCTATTGTCTCTCCTTGATGTTGTTTTCTATTAGTCATTATTAAGTATCAAGAAAATATTTCATTTTTCTGTTTGATATAGATTGATTTAAGAACTTCTATTGCATCTTCAAAGTTCTTGAATCCTGAACAAGTTTGTATAGGCCTACCTTAAATGATAGCATCTATTAGTAAGGATTTTTAGTTTGTCACCTGTGTTAGTAAATTCTGTTGCGGAAAGAAAGTCTTCAAACGTTTGTAACCAGTGTGTCCATTCATCTGCAGCATTTGGAGATTCTGGATCTATTTCAAATCTGTCCGGTCTTAAGAATTTCTCCATTTTATGTAGCACTGGTGTGAAAGTTTATAGTGAATAAAATTGTTGTAATCTAAAAACGATAAACCAGACCATGGCTTGTATTCACTATAAACACAAGTCAACTAAAAGCGAAAATAGCAAACCAAATAACAAACACAGTAACAGAACATTCAATCATATGTGTCCAAAACCATGTGATTATCATACCACATTATTCAAATTGATTTTGCTTATTTATTATTACAGATTACTGTGTAAAGCTGGGTGTGATGTGAACGCTCGTAATGTGAGAGGAGAGACAGCCCTTCATCTGGCTGCAGCGATGAAAAATAACTTTAGTGAAGATACAAGTTTGATTTTGCTACTGCTTGAAGCAGGATGTGATCCTGATATACAAGATAACATGAATGGTGAACTCTCACATACTGCACTCTTTAATGGTTTTTATTCTAAATAATATTCTAAAATTTACACTTTTAGACTTTTAATTAAATTTTCAACCTCTTGAAAAAGGATTTTAGTAGCCAAAATATGAGCTTCACAAAAATGTTGAAAAAGAGAAGTTATAGTCTATTCAACGATTTAATTATAAGCTTATATGAACACTTCACAATGTGGGCTAAATTATTTCAAACTTTTTAGAACCTGGGCTAATTGAATTATTCAAAGAATGAGTATGGCTTCCCAATATTTCTATTCCCATGCTGCATCATATTGGAAAACTCTACCGTACTAAATGTACAAAAATGCTGCTTATAGAATAGTACTAATAATACCTAGCAATAGAATAATTTATGAATTTGGAAAGAACAACATTGCATTCTTAATTTAATAGTTTCTATTTTCAGAAAGGACATTTTTTTAAAGAGATCTTTTATTTCCAAAATAAACAAACCCATCAAATTATATTGATCTAACCAATGATACTGTTAGTTACAATTATTAGTGTAGTATTCTATTTTATTTTTTGTTTTCAACTGTAGTAGTATTGTAGTTGCAGTTTATCTCTTTTTTTATCTAGTATATCGGAGTTGTAGTTGTAGAATGTATTATGATAATGTTTTTTCTCTGTACCACATTGTAATTTTGATTTATTGTAATTTGTGTTAAAGAAGCAAATAATGGGAGTAACTCCCGTATGCTTCCATGTTTATTATGAAATAAATAAATAAATATATTGCTCATCAAGTATTTCGTCATAGAAAACATCACAGAATTATTTTAATATGATTTCTTGTTCAAATAAAAAATTTAAGTATTTTTCTTGAATTTCTAATGCAAGTTATAGTCAATATATTATTCTTCCAAATATCTACCAAACAAGGCAGCATAATGAAATTTTTTATAAAAATGATATTCAATATTTGAACGGAGAGGACATGAATAAGGTGTTTTTATTTGACCATGGAAAACTGACTGAATTGATAAGTCGGGCTTCCTCATATTCTGATAGCTTGATTTCAGGAATTAAAACGCTTATAAGCAACAGATCAGTCAAAAACAATAAATTCATGTTAGAATATGTTGATATTTATGTTCTGTCAAATTCGGTTGAATTCAAATTAAACGCATTATAAGCTGATTCATTGTTATCGTGGCTTTCATCATCCACAGCAAAATTTATTACCCATCATAATGATCAAGAGACATGGTCATGGTTATGATTATATTGTGTGTTTTATTACGAAGTTATCCTTCTAATGTTTTAATTATACAAGTTTGTAGTGAAATTTCAAACTATTTCATTTTCAATATATTTTTGAATTCCTATGAATAATTCAACTTCTATAGTATATCCATTAAAGTTCTATATAATTCCTGGTTGTAGAGCCCTGCTGACTCAATGATGAGAACAATCAGGAGGAATTAAAACTTGAAGAAATTTAGTAAACCAATAAATTCTCAGGATGTGGACTGATTAAAACGTATCCGGTTCCATCGGTAATAGTTTATCTCTCAATGAGTGGAGAAATTGTTGTACTGTACATTGTAAAAACAATTGAAAAAGCTCTGTTTAAATTATTGAGTCGATTGATTGATTCAGTAAATTTCTGCTCTTATTCATCTACGGTATACCAATCAACTACGATACTAATAAGTACAGTACCGTATTGTTAATTTTACAGCTACAAAAAAAAAAAATGCAGAGTACCGTTGCAATTCTATTCATCTGCATCATTTCACTGTTTTTCATACTGGAAGTTGTGATCTAACACAGTTATTATAAATTGAATTTATCTGATAATTCTGAAATAATCTTCTACCAAGCGTCGTGAATTTGTCTTAAATCGTACCAATTGGTTGTTCCAGGTAGAACAGCAATGCATATTCTTATTCGCCAACTAGCCAATTCAGAATATTTGAATACTGAGCAGAAAAAGGCTTTTCAAGTGCTTGCTGAGAAAACTAATTTAAATATAACGGATTCTGAACAGCAAACACCTCTTCAAATTTTGGTGAACTCGGGAATCAAGAACTTGGAATATTTACAGGTGAATTCAAGAAATAAAAATTTCATTACAGTGGAACATCAGCAAAAAAAAGAATTTACAGGTTTTATCTTATAAACTATAGTTACTATAAACTATTCAATCGAATAATATACAACATTCACTATGCATAGAATTAATCTATCTCTTTCAAATGTGACAAATATGTATCAATTCAAAAAAATTTTTTGGATTGAAACACTCATTGTGTTTCTAAAATAATTTCTTAGTCAGATAGCTTTTCTTTTTTATTGGGTGCAGTGACCAATACAAGTGGTGAAAAGCGGACATACAGTACCGGCAGTATACGGTACAGTGAACGTACTGTCAGTAATTTTAATTGCTACCCTACATGAAAATAAGTTTTATTATTCTATTCAAATTCTTTTATTTATAAATCGAATAGCCTTTATAATAACGATGTGTTTTGATGTCAATTTTATTAGCTTTTCTGATGAATCTATCAAAATATACAATAACCACGAGAGCCTATGTTTACTAACAGTGACATGCAAGTATATCTCAACTTACTTCCACCATTATGAGTTCAAGAAACTAGCTATTATCTGTTAGAGTTCATGGGTTTTATTGACTCACCACGCAGGGAGTCAACATCATACTCATTTTTAATTCTCCACACAGATCAACTCTGATATTTATTATATAAAATTTCTGTACAGGTAGCTGCTTCATAAGTAGTAATATAGTAAACATTAGTGAAACTATTGTCTTGTACAAATAACAGCAATCAATTGGACAGACTGATTATATCTTTAGTATGGTAACTCAAAAGTATTGTACATGTGTACCTCTCTTTGTGTTACCATTCCATAAAACTATGCCCATACCATAAAATACATATAATAGAAATGACATTCTGCGTACCTTAAATATGTTGAACACTCGAGTATTACATGCACATTTGGTTTAAATAGCATTATGCCAACATAGCCTTGTACAAAATATTGTGCCTATGATCTGAATAAAATAAATTGAGAGTTGAGCCTTTCGCTAAGTAAACACATTACATGAATTAATTTTTAGACGTTTTGTTATCACGTCCAGAGACAGAAAAATGTTACCCCATTTGGCAATGAGACGCTTTTTTGCCAGCGGAGTGCTCCACTCTAAACTGATTTTATTCAGACCATAGAGTATTCTTATTTCTACCCAATATATTTTTACATCGAATTTAAATCATCGTTTCTACTTTACAGATACTGATTGATAATGATGCTAACCCGAGTGTCCAGAATGGTCGAGGAGAAACCGCACTACATGAAGCGTTAGAAACCGGGTGGATAGAGGGAGCGATTGCTTTAATAGCAGCTAAATCCGATTTGAGCAAGAAGACAAGATACAGAGAAACTCCATTGCATATTGCAGCTAGACGAAATAGGTGTGAAGCTGTCCTAGAACTGCTAAGAAACGCGGCTCCTGTCAATGCCAAAGATCTGCATGACAACACCGCTCTACATCTGGCAGCAGCAAAAGGATACTCGAGTATAGTTGAGATGATTCTGTCTGTAGAAGAGACTGATATAAATGCATCAAATAGGGATGGAATGACTCCACTTCACATTGCTGTTGAAAGCGGGTTTATACCAGTTGTGAAGGTGATTGAGGCTCATCAGTTTCTATGATGAAATACTTTAGTCATACTCTGTATAAATTATCGAAGCCTAAATCATTTTGTTACAGGTTCTATCACTAAAATGCTGGCAACACTTGATGAAAGTAACACTCGAACTTCATTTACACAATTAACTCACAACAGGCAATAATCAGTTATTATTACACAAGAAAATCAATAAAGAACCAGATAATATAATAACATTAATTTAACTAATAATGAATATTTCTATAACAAGAAACGCATCAATGCTTGACTCATAAGCCGCATCTCCACCAACCAGGCATGTCTGCCGAACATTGTTGGCAAATACAAAAAACGGCAAACATTAAACATATGGGTCACCAAACATGTTCATGAGTTCAATTGAAATGTTCGGTCTGTGAGCAAACAGTGACGACCAACAACAGGTTCCTGCCACTACTCCCCCCACACCAATCATAATGTTCAAGAAGGCGTCCACACCAAACCAACACCAAACCAACACCAAACAATGTTTGGCGACATCAGATAATTCCAGTGAACACTGTCCATTGAGCGAGTTCAGTTGGTGGAGACATGGCTTTAGTAACTGTCAATACCGAACCTAACTATTCAATAATAAGTGTCCACTAATCTGTTCAATGATTAAAAAAGAAATGTCTAATAAGCTGGTAACAATCTCAATAATAAACTAACACTTACTAAGCACAATTACTGACACAGTTATTATAATGAATCACAATTGTATAGCACTGTGTATATACTGCCACAAAAAGAAGAATGTCTACTATCACAGATATACAAACATGTTGAAATCTGAATAACAACTGGACTCACTCTGACAAGCACAGCCTCTCTTACATCAGTTGGTTCTGTTCCAATGTGTTCCCAATCTTTTTTATTTACACAGATAATCTGCTGTAATCAATAATAAGCTGGAAAATACCAGAAGTACATTTGTCATATGAGAGTGAAAGAGAGCATTGAAACAAGTGCTCGCCCATTATCAATGTAACTGGAATCATTTTCTGTAATCTTTTCTGTAAGGGTGACCGATTGGATTGGCCAGCAAAAAAAGACTGTTCTCTGCTGTAAAATCACTTCCCGGTTGTTTGAAATCCTAAACCTGTAGGTCCAACTCATCAATCATCATCATCATCCAACTCATTACCCACGTACAGGTCTCAGACCTATGTGGGCTTCATCCTTCAAAAACAAACCAACTTGTTTACATAATAGAGCGTTAAAGGACGATCTCTTCTATAAAAATATGTAGCCTAATTGGTGGTTAACTACAAAACCACTAGGTTATTGGTTCTTACATAAGATTTCTTTTATTCAATGGTACTGAATTACACTTCTAACCATCAACAGTCATTTTATAGAGAAATTATCATTATTTCTTTTTTTTTTGAGGATGAAGCCCACATAGGTCTGAGACCTGTACGTGGGTAATGAGTTGGATGAAGGTGATTGATGATGAGTTGGACCTACAGTTTTACGTGGGTTCCGAACCACCGGGAAGTGATTTTACAGCAGAGAACAGTGTTTTAGAAAAACTAAAAACGAATTTCAAGTGCGGTAACAATTTTATTGTAATTGTTCTGACACGCATTATTATAAAAAAAACTCAGTTATAAATAAATTACAAGATACAGGTAGCAATTATTTCGACCAACAAATTTTAATGTTTGAAGTGAGAAATTATTTAAATGTTTCTTTGAATGCAATGTTGATATTCATTCTATACAAATAGTTTAATTAATTCGTGTCGGTCTTGATGAAATCAGAAACTCAAGAATTTAAATGTCTCCTATGCTGAAATATTGAAATGTCTCAATTTAGTGCAAAATCAAAAAAATCTGCTTCTATATTTTAATAGATGAAGTGAAATCAATATTAATTTATTATTATTATTATTATTATTTGTTATTGTTATTATTATTATTATTATTATTATTATTATTATTATTATTATTATTATTATGTGAAGACTCTTCATAATTAATTGATATAAAACCAACGGTTGTGGACCTTGGCAATATTATATTTTGAGTCTTGTTTGTTATTTTGTCTAAATTAGCTAATCTTTAGCCTATTTCGAAAAATAGAGTGACGGGTGGAATCACATTTTGAAAGTTTTGGGATGATAACGTGTTGGCAAACAAAATAATGTTCTTGGATTTATTGTTCCAAAACGATCTGCGTTGCTGATATAACGACTTTCAGTCAATTTTAATTGTGAATAAGTAATATTCCTGCTCACTCTTGGCTCACAAATTTACAATAAAAAGTTAAAATAATGTTCTATCTCCCGCTAATGGAACAAGAAGCTTGTTTAAATTTGAAAATTGCATCATTTCTGCATTTATTTCAAGTTTTGTACTGTATTCTAATATTTTGGAAGTAATGTTTTTCACACAGTGCTACTCATTGTTAAGTTATCGATTTAAAATAATTTGTTTGGTTAGTCATTCATTGATTTAAACTAATCATATAAATTATACAAAAATTTATACTAATTCAAAATATTAGTACGGTATACAAAGAATGACACTTTTCAGTCAAAAAGCACTAGGAATGTTGGCCTGCGGTTCGCTAAATAGCATGCATTATAAACTTAAAATTCAAAGTATAAACTGCATACTCATATTATAATTATTAACTATCTTCAGTTGTTAAACTAAAAATTATAAAAATTTAAATAAACTCAAAAATATATGTTGTGATATTTTGAACATCCAAGATGCCCATTAGAGATATTTTTTGCTGGTCTTGATAGAAAGTTTCACAAAATATGTTTGTAAAGGTTACTCACAAATCTGTCATTAGGAATATTTCAGTACAATATGTTCTTTATTTTATTTTTCAGTTGCTTCTAAAAATGGATGCTTGCGATTTGAAGGCAAGAACAAAGATGGGTCATTCGCCATTCGACTTGGCTCAGCAAGAATACCGAAGACGGTCCCAGCCTGAGATGTCACTTATTCTACTTGAAGAGCTAGAAAGGCGAAAGGGCCTGATATCTACATCTAATCAATTTTCCCCAGTCAATTACAATCTTATACAAGCAGCCGGACAATAAATTTGCTAGTAAACGAGCTTACTTCATTCTCCTGCAAGAAACAATATAGGAGCTCGAGTGGAATTCATAGGCAATAAACAGCCAATTTCTAGAAATAGCAGCTCCAATTCATGACCAAGTAATAAAATATACCTCAACTTTAGCAAGGAAAGAAGAAATACAGAAAATTTGTCAAATACTTTAATGGAAACTGTAACTGGTCATTATTCAACATTTTCAGTCATGCATATTGTTGATTCTAAGAAAATACCATTAGATATAATAAATCGATTTTAAATCATTCGATTAGATCTTATTTTCATTTGATAAACACGAGATTTATAATTGAGCATGTAAGTTTATTTTTTTAGGCTATTTACTTTCCGAGTATTCTTTCACACTAGCAGTGTAGTACAGGTGACAATAACAATAAAAGCATACAATGATAGAAACAACACAATACTGATATCAATTCTACTATTAACTTTTCATGTGAAATTTAACGACTTGCAGTCAAATATTTGTTAAGAATAAGTATAACTCACTTAATCTGGCCGAGCGCTTTCGAATCTATGAGATCCATCTGGATGGATCTCATAGATTCGAAAGCGTTCGGCCAGATTAAGTGAGTTATACTTATTCTTAACAATTATTTGATTGCAAGTCGTTAAATTTCACATGAAAAGTTAATATTAACAACGCAGTTCGTCATGGAACAAGAAATCCAGAAATCAATTCTACGTTGTATTTTTATTACACATGCAAAACCATGGTTTCATGAGCACATGGCATCATCCTCAGTTAAATAAACTACATTCAACTGACGCTAATTTCATGATCATTGAAACCAGTGTTTTTTTTTTTGTATGTGTAATAAAAATATATCGTAGAACTTTGTGTAAAAAATTTCTAAATCCCTATAAACACCTAAATATTTAATAAAAACTTAAAAAACACTTTTAAGTGGAAATATTAACTCACGTTATGGCGTGACGGCCGTTTCACTTTGTTGTCAAGACTAGAGTGTACTGCGGGTCGTCTGACGAAGCTCTTGACAACAGAGAGAAACGGCCGTCACGCCATAACGTGAGTTAAAATTTCCACTTAAAAGTGTTTTTTAAAGTTTTATTATATATTAGTGGAAACAAGATGGATCTTCAACATCATCATACACCTAAATATTCTTGTAATTACTAGTCCGCAAGCTGAAATCTCATCAACAATAGCGATATTATAGGTGCATACTAGCAGAAAGAAACTCCGTTCTCTGTGCTTGATTTTTGGGATATTATTCAATAGATTTTGATTATTTACTATTGAATTCGTGATGAGGAGACCAAATTCTATGTGAATTACCTCTGAAAACAAGTTTTATAGGCATGAAATGAATTGTTATTCACAAATCCTTACTTTGTTCTCATTCTGTACTCTATTCAGAGTTCAATCTCTTATCTCTTAACTATAATTATATTAGAATTTTGTAATAGTTTGACATTATGTTTTGAATAGATATGTTTCATATTTACACTTCAATTGTTTGAAAATGAATTCTGTTACAAATTATTACAAATACGCAGACGACCCGCAGTACACTCAGAGTGTACGGACTTATCTTGACAACAGAGTGAAACGGCCGTCACGCCATAACGTGAGTTAAAATTTCCACTTAATAATTCCTACAGAATTCTGTTACATTATTATTAAAATTAAATGAAAGTATAATAATTTAATAGCCCACATGTTATTTTTGTTACTTCTGTAAATTGTTATTTTTGCATTTTCATGCATATTTCAGGTCTTCTTGTTATTTGAGTGCAAAGTTCAAGCTTAAAATTGCATTTTTGTGAATAGTTCTATTCGCAGAAAATATTGATTTATTTGAAATATTCAAAATATTCAAATGATTCCTAAATTAAAAAGTTGAAAAAACCCACAAATTAGTGTTTGTAAGGGAAAGTTCGAAAACTTGGAGTTTGCAGTGTTTATATTGTATAAACTAATTGGGTTTTTTATTTGAGAAACAACATACACATTTGCATTAGGATGGGCCATTAGCCTGCTTGGGAATTTTATAATATCCTGTGTGAAGCGCTTTCATAATCAATTGAAATTCCATTGTTTTATTATATTACTATGTGTTTGGTGGCCATAATAAGTAATATAAATGCAGCCATGGAATTGAAAAAGGAATCCGGATTTTGAATTTTATAGAAATAATCATTTTATTATTATTATTATTATTATTATTATTTAAATAATATCCATAGCATAGTCCATAGTGACTACTCGTAGCAATGAGTCTTAAAAATCTCATGCTGTATGCAACTTCTTTTTAGTTTTTCATATTTTTTCTTTGTTTGAAAGAAAACATTTTTTCTTCTCTTTTTACTACGGTACATATTGTAATAGCTTCTTGTGAGCTTCTCCATTTTTGATAGTTATTAAAAATATCAATCCATAGGCCTAAATGTTTTAACAATAAATATAAGTTATAACTATGAAGCCAATTGTCTTTTTGTTAGTTATTCTAACCTATGTCAAAATAACTAATTTCAAGTGTGATTTAAAAACAAGGAAAAATAAGCAATTAATATTTATTTTCGTTTTTTAAATTACCGCAATATTTTAAAGACGGAACCAACTTCGGTTATCGATGTATTTATTTTATCGATTATCGTACCTAACTCATTGTCGTAGTATCGATCTCTCGACTTTTTCGATACTGATTCGACAGATGAAGTTCATGAACCGACCACTGGGAACGCTAGAAGCATCGAATCGCAAATCACAAAACCTGGAACCTGGAAGTGGAACCAATGCTGTCTTGCTTCCTCACCACATGCTGACTGCTTGGCGTTGGCGGAATAACGCTGCTGCTAGGAAGGTATTGATTATCAACTGGTGTGCTAAATTCAATCTCAAAAATATATTATGCGGCTTCTAATCATAGATTATTTTGTAATAATGCAGTCATTATTTTGAGTTTTTTTAATCCTATGTTTTGTTTGGCTATTATTTTGTACAATTTCCTTAATTATAAATGAGTTTTGAAAGTGAACAACTAAAAGATATGGATGCGTGTTTCTCTGCTTTTGATAAAGATGGGTAAGTAGAATTTCTGAAATTTTTAAAATCTATTTTTTCATTGAAACAAAAATTTATTATCAACTTCCTAATCCACCTTTTACTTGTATTCATGCTGGTTTACTGGTAATAATAATTGAGTTGAATGTCTTTCATTTCCTTCTGTAGTCTTTAGTAAGTTTTTTTTCATGTTGCTCTGCAAAAACCTCCTCATCATAATATGGTTCTACTGTTATTAAATATTCTTAGTTCAACGAATTGAGAAAAAATTCTTGGCATAGATCATTGTTTAGTTCATAGGCCTAACCTCAAAGTAGAAGTCCAAAGTTTGAGACAAACCTTATGCAACTGTTGGTTCCAAGTAACTCGACCACACAAGTATTCAATTCAGTTAGATTTCATTATTAATGTATAACTTTGCGTGATTAAGAAACGAAAAGAAACAAAAATGGTTTAACTTTTCATTAGCCTGTCCCGCGAACCCCCTGAAAATTTTCGCGTACCCCCAAGGGGCCAGATTTATATAAGAGTGATTAGGTGTGGCTGTGTCTTTTCTTGAGGATTTCATAAAAACGGCTACGATTTGGAACACTAATTTTGGCACAAAGCTTCCTCTATACTCAATTCAGTGCACCTCAAAGCCCGACTTCTTATTTTCATGCTACATTTTCCAAAATTAATGTTTAAATTTCAGTTGTGTACACTATTATTGTTTTAAAATGTGTTTAGGAGCAGGAAGCTTATAGAACAGCTGATACATTATACGCTACTATGATGCAAATAAGCTTAAAGTCAAAGCCAAAGCAACACATTTGTTCCGTATCACAGTTCACAACTTCACACTCACAGTTCCACCTCACTTCAGTCACGGTAACAATGAGTCACAGTCACCTGACGGGTCGGCGCCGGACGAGCGTAACCGCAAACTCAGATAAGAATATATTTTATGACAGAGACGAGGCGGATAGCTCGGAACTGAGACCGCGCCGTGACTGATGTGTGTGAATTGAACTTAATTCCTTTTTTGGAATTGTATTGGAGGTTGCATTCCATACATCAAATGCCAAAGCAACATATTAGCTCTGTATCAATATTACAGCTGCTAATTAGGTACCCAATGTCATGCGAGCTTACTTATTGTGTGTATTGAGCGTTTCCTGAAGCACATTATTCGAAAGAAGTAAACACAAAATGCAGGTGGGTAGAGCTGCAAATTTGATAAAAAGTTACTTCTTTTTAATTCTTGAAAATTCACATCAATGCAACAAAATAAGGTGTAATTTTAGAATACCGGCGACAGCCGGTTTTCTGAAATTTCTTTTTTTAATAGATTTGTTATATTGCTCTGATGATAAAACAGTGAAAATTTTTTGGTGCTCTACAATAGTTTATTAATAAAATTGATCTAAAGTTTACTAACCTCATTTCATAATTCCTTTGAATAAGCTTGGAATAGCTTTGAATAAAAATCATATATTTTTCGTATAAAATGAAAAACAACAACTTTACGATGGTCGCGTGCCATGAACAAAGAGGTTAATTATAATTTGCATAGGCAATTAATTTGTGTTGTTATCACCATTGGCGAAACGAGGTAGGGGGGTTATTGGGGACGTAGTCTGCGTGAATGGAACGAAGTGGAATGGAAACTGGAATGGTACTGCATAACCAAACCTTTCCTAACCTGGCTAGATGTGACTGAACCACCTCTGTTTACTAGGTCGGTCAAAACGACAGTCGTACAAATGGTGTCCTCACGATAAAATGGTACGTTGCATTTCAACAACAAATTTACAGAAGTGGTTCAGTCACATCTAGCCAGGTTAGGAAAGGTTTGGTTATGCAGTTCCATTCCAGTTTCCATTTCCATTCCACTTCGTTCCATTCACGCAGACTTCGCTTGTGCGCATGCGCGAAATGTCTAATTTCTTGTTGAAAATAGCGAAGCTAACCTCAAAATGTAAGTATTTTGAATCAATTTTATTAATAAACTATTGTAGAGCACCAAAAAATTTTCACTGTTTTATCATCAGAGCAATATAACAAATCTATTGAAAAAAGAAATTTCAGAAAACCGGCTGTCGCCGGTATTCTAAAATTACACCCAAAATAATGCTTATTTTGAACTTCTCTTTTCAAACAGATGAACTGTATTTTACAAACACTGTATGATATTTCACTCACCATTCCCAATTCCGTAATTTTGTGACCACTACCATAAGTTATCTAACAGGAAAGAAAAACTTCACACTGGGATTCCCGGGTTAGACCAGGTAAAATGCTAGTAAATAATATGAAGTAGGACATGTCAAGCCCATCGGTCCCGGCTGCCTGAAAAACAGTCAAGTTACGTCAGAGGACCTGAACTTAGTTCAGGTGTGACCTGAGAACTCTGACATAGACCTGAACCAGCCAGATCGCTAGATATTATTGTTATTTTTTTTTCAATCACCCACTTCAGGGTAACTTCCGTTGAATCAATTCCACTTTTTCCAGTACTCCTTCATTCTCGCCAATGTTGTCTCTCTTCTCTCCTCTGATACTACAGTACCTCTTCTAGCTTTAGGGATGTTCTTGGAATCATCTATTTTCATCAACAAATTTCTTAAATGCACAGTGTTCTGATTGCATTCTCTGTAATATTTAATTCATTAAAATCAAGATAAACCCTCTTCGAGTGCTGTTGGGCGGAACCTCTTGTAGGTGGCAAGGATTATAATTTTTTATTGTAAATTTAACTACTTGCAGTCAATTTTAATTGTGAATAGATAATATTTCTACTCATTCCGGCCGAACGTTTTCAAGTCAAGAGTCTCCATGACTCGAAAAAGGTTTAAAATTTGACAGAAATTATTCTGATCTGACTTAATACTGCCCTTATAAAGTGGAAATACCTTTGCAACCTTGAAAATGTCTAGAAAAATACCACTAGAAATGCTCAAGTTATAGATATGCTTCAAGGGAGATAAAAACAAGTTTATATATTATCTTTTAAAAAACGTGCGGATGTACCATCATGGCCAGGGGCTGACATGCCATATCCCAAGAATCAGCAACACACACCATGCCAAGACCTATGTGGATTTGAAGAGGAAAGCTGACAGAAGGATGGAGTGGTGTGTTGCTGCCAACCAACCTTCTTTGATAACAAAAGAAGAAGAATCCTTATCTTCTATTATTGGAGGTCCACTGATTTCATTTTCTATTCTTTGACCTACAGAGGAGAAACATTTTTTAAAATTATCTGCAACCATTTCATGGATATCAGCATCTATTCGAACATTATTCATGTTTTTGACAAACTGTTCTGTGGGAAATTGGTCTTTATTTCTACTATTACCTGTTATTTCATTGATAGTACACCAGAACATTTTTAAATCACCTTTGCAATCATTACTTTTCAATCTTCAAATAGTTATTTTTTATAATTTTTACAAGACCATTTTAATAATTTCTAAAAGCTTTAAAATGTTTTTGTAGGAATAAGGTAAAGGGCTGTTTCTTGGCAAGCTTAGACAACCTATCTCTTTCTCTAATTATTATTAGAGTCTAATAGAACAAGCCAAGCCTTGTGTTATCCATGGCTTGAGTTTTTTGTTTTTGCGTTCGGCTTCCTAAGGGGTTTCTCAGGCGAGTTGTGACAATCCTTAATAATATCAAAAAATTTGGTAACCGCTTGATTAGTATCCAACAAACAAAGTACAGAGTCCCAGATGTGGCGAGCTAACAAGCCCTGCAACCGAGCACTGTCAACAAATAATTTAATATCATCATGAATATGTGAGGTATCACTGCGGTTAGTGACAACCTCTTGCAACTCCAAAATGATCAGTTACAGAGAACTGCTCCACACCAGCATGAACGTGTCTAATATTTCCCTGACGAATAAAAATATGATCAAAGGAGGTTGAAGTACCAGTACAGTTATCTAATAGAATAGACAATGCAAGGAATGAACCCAGCCTCGTAGATTGTGTCTTAGTAGAGTTCAGATTCAGGTTTAGTACTTAATATATCTATGTTAATGTCTCCAACCAGTAAATATGATTTATTAGGAAAAAGATTCTCATAGTGGGGTTTCAGAATATCAATAAAAATGTATAGGCATAAATTTAATGTATAAATTAATCAATAGGCAGCCAGAATATTGTAAGGCTTGTTTTTATTATTAACGTTCAATTTTATCGCAGTTACTCTTACACTATCTCCTTTCAGATTGTTGATAATAATTTATTTGCAAAGATAAGAACTCATATCATTCCGATTTTGTTATCACATTGTTTTAAACTTATCATAGCCATCCAGTGATTGTTCATCATCTTCGCTAAGTCACGTCTCATGATGATAAGATTAAATTTCAATTTCAGTTCATTCAAACCCAACAATTAATTATCAAAATTCAAATTAAAACGGCAGTGGAATATTTTCAAGCTTTCAACCTCGTTATTAAAGAAGGTATTAAAATTGTCGAAACTATCCTATCATACTGTTATGGACACAGAAAGAAAGAAGTAACAGTGATTTTCAGCGTTATCTGCCTGTGTCAATATTGATTTCCGGAAGTGATTAATTACTCTTCTCCTGTACTCTCTTCGCCTTGTAGTTTATCTGTGACCCCCAAAGCAGAACAACGGGCGACGGTGCGACATTGTCGCAGAACGAGAAGGAGGCCTGCAGAAAGATCGGCCAAGTTGTGTAAAACTAAGCTGTAGCACCCAGAAATGTAATTTTGTATTTTACAAAAAAATATATAAAAAAAACTATCACTGTATCACTGTAATGATGGCTTGCAGTAACAATTTTATTGCACAAAAATGAATAATAAATATGCTGGAAGACACTCATTGAGTCGTGCAGTGTGTATAGCCCGACCGGCTAGCAGAAAGCACACGGCACAGAAGAAAAATATGCTTCAATCCCAGACCTTGTTCAAAAGGGACATTCCCTAATAGATTATGCTATAAAAGAGTTTTCTACTGGTAAAAAGTATGAAATACCTTTTGAATCATCAAAGGAATTTCAAGAATATTTTTACAGATCAAACATTTTTAAAACTGAAATTTGTCAGCTATTCTCAATTACTTTTTCAACCATTTCTGGGGGATTATAGGGCTTTAGTTTGTGCTGCAGAAAAGAGTCCAGAATCATTTACCCTTAGATATAGGCTGTTGTCTAAATCTAATATCTTCACAATCCTCCTACTTGCTGATATTTATTCAATTCTATCCCACTTTTCGAAGGAAGTGCAATCTAGTTACAATTTTCCATGGCAGTACATAAAGTACATGGAAAATCTTCAAATTGTTTTAGATATTGTAGTGCAATATCTGAATGAAATGTCTACAAATTCCAGTATCACAAAAGATTGTTTATGTACTTTTTTTTATAAAATGCCTGAAAGTATTTTCAAACACACAAAGTTGGCAAAAGAGATAGTCGAAAAGTGCTCATTTAAAGGTGTACCTTTGCCAGACATTCCTGTAAGCAGTAAGAGGATGAGGTCACAGTCAGTTCACAAAAATGAAGTTAGTGCAGTAAATGAATGTTGTTCAGAGTTTTAAAGATATTTAGATTCTCTTAAAGAGCAATGTCAGAAATACTTGAATACAGATGAAACTAATCATTCAGTAAAAGTAATGAAAACAGCAGATTACTTGCTCAACGTAGATTATCAAATTTTCCCAAGGAATGATGTTAATAGCGAAAAATCAGAAAAAAAACTTTTCTTCTTTTGAAGAATTTTTTAAACTGTTAGGGTTTGTGGGTATGCTTTCCTTTCATCTCTTGACAAAAGGCAATTGTTTTTTGAATATAAACAACTGTTGCAGTGGATGTATGAGAAGTTAAGCTTAAATTTTCTTGGTGGAAATGTTCCAGACTTGAAATATCTATTCAAACTTGCTGTCACTGATCTCCACCAGAAGTATCCTTTAGCTATTAAGATTTTTTTTTTTTTTTTTTTTTTTGTAGATTACGTCTTGGAGACTCCAGTTAAGGAGTATAAGACAAGTCAGATCAACAATATTATACACTAGATACCATAATTACTTCAATTAGTTGAGGTGAGGCTTAATTTTGATGTGAAAGGAACTCTTGTACACTATAAAAAGCTTTATCAACTAAATATTTCTTCAATTATTGTTTTTTAACATTTCTATATTTTCAAGACTCTTCAAAAACTGCGGTATCTTGTTGTAGAATTTCCTACCAATATAACTAGGTTTTTGTTTGAATAAGCTACTATTGTGACTCACCAAGTGATAATCTCCTCGGTTTCTTGTATTATAATTATGTACATCAAGATTTTGATCAATATCATTCGTTTTTACATATAAAGTAGCTTCATACACATATAAGCAGGGTACAGTTAGGAGACCAAGTCTCTTGAACAACGGCCTACATGAATCTAATCTATTTACTCTTTCTATACACCTAACCGCTTTCTTTTGTATCTTAAACACCCTATCAAGATTTTGTTTTGATGAATTACCCCATACTAAGATAGCATACCTAATATGTGACAGTAAGAGCCCATGGTAAGCTGTGAAAAGTAACTTTTTGTCATTCAATCTAGCAAGCTGTCGCAGGACAAATACCCCAGATGAAATTTTACTACATATTTTCTCAATGTATGGAGTCCAGGTCAATCGTCTATCCAACGTAACTCCTAGAAATGCAATTCTTTCTTCCTGGTCTAATTGATTATCGTTTACAAACACGTTTATAGCCCTATCTTCATTTAAATTATGTTTGTTTTTGAATTGAAGGTATTGGCATTTTTTACTATTTATAGTTAATTTCAACTGATTTAAAAATTGGACAATGGACTGCACACCTATATGGGCACTTATTTCTAAATTATCTAGAATGGAATTGCTGAAAATGAGTGATGTATCATCAGCAAATAAAAGGGCTCTACCACCAATTAATTCTTTAGGTAAACGGTTGACATATAACAAAAAAAGCAATGGACCTAGTATTGACCCCTGAGGCACTCCAGCTTGCACCTCTAATTTATTAGATTTATTCTTTACTATACTATTACCAACTACTGTAGTTAGTTCTACACATTGTTTTCTCCCAATAAGATATGATTCAAACCATTTCAGTTCAACCCCATTTACACCTACATTTTGCAGTATTTCCAATAAAGTTCTATGATTAACACAATCAAATGCCTTTGACAGATCTAAGAAGATTGCAGTAGCTTTATCACCTGAATCTATTATATCTATTAGTTTTTCAACTAGAGAAACTATGGCTGTTTTTGTTGATCTCCCTTTCTGAAAGCCATGCTGTTCATCACAGATAAAGTTAGCTTCTTGAAGGTGCAGAAGTAACCTATTTAGAACTACTCTTTCAAAAATTTTACTTATTACATTTAAAATACTAATGGGCCTATAGTTTTCTACCTTTTCTCTATCACCACTTTTGAAGATTGGCAAGATCTTCCCCTCTTTTAAGTTATCTGGAAAAAACCTAACCATCCAATGAGTTGGAGTTGAGCAGTGGTGACGGTCGGTTGTGTTTGTTCGGAGCTCAGATAAGATAACTGTTTCGACTTTTCCTGTAGAAATTGAATGTAGATTCGTGTCTTTTATAACCTAAAAACTCAAAATCTTAATAAAGTAGTTTAAATTATTATAAATCTAGTTAGAAAAGTACTTAACACATTGTTATAGTTCATGGTAGCCTATTTCCTAATAACTAATATTTTCAAACCTATCACTTTTCTATTAATACAGCAGTAAAAACTTAAAATCTTAATAAAGTCGTTTAAATTATTATAAATCTAGTTAGAAAAGTACTCAACACATTGTTATAGTTCATGGTAGCCTATTTCCTAATAACTAATATTTTCAAACCTATCACTTTTCCTTTAATACAGCAGTAAAGTCAACATATTTTAATACTAAATTAATCATTGTAAAATCTCATTTCATAAAATCTAAATCATAAATCTATTCTGTTCTAAATCTACTTTAATCTATTTTAAATCTAAATCTATTTCACGTAAACCGATTCTAATTATACTAAATCAATTGCAATTAAATCTCATACTTGATTACATTCCAATATTTTTAAAAATCACATATAACTTATACATGATACACATTGTAACGTAAAAAAAATTATTATAAATTTATATCGTAGCAAATAAGGCAATATATAAGAAAAAAATAACGAAACTTTTTGTTTGTTTTACAGTAAATAAACTAGTAAATATAAACAGTTAAATTTTCATTTCAATTTCATTTCTCCCTCTTTTTATTCTGCTCTGCTTTTTAGTATAAGAGTTGATATATAAAGGTATTTTATCTGTACCTTTTCTGTTTTGATGCGACTGCCTAATTTCTGATTGCTGTAGTTGATCTTCTTTGAGGGTGGAGATTTATGTGTCCTTGCCGTTCTTGCGAGCGTTGTGCAGAGGTGTGAGAATTGTAAACCCTGTGCAGCCTCGCTCTGAGCATTTCGTCGGGCTTGTCCCGGTGGTGGACGGGATACGCCCGATTAAAGTGCAGGATTAAATCATTTTTATGCCACAAATTTGATTTTAGCATCAGAGCAAAAAGCAGGGTGATTCAAATAGGACATCTCATTTTGTATATTTATAATTGAAACATTCTATTTTGTAGGTCGCCAATAGAAATTAATTAATATTATTTATTCATTCATATTTTTTTTCAATTTCATAGTAAAATAATAATCTGAATATAATAAACTACTTTTTCGTTACTTGTTATAAAGCGTCTCAGTGATATTCCTTTTGCTGGCAGGTTATCTGTTATCGCCAGAAAGCAAGTTGTCGGAACGGCAATCTGCTTATCAGGTTCAATGTTGAAACAACACTAACTTGATGTACTCTCCCTGAATGATATAATTGAAAGTGTATCTAACGTCATCAGACCTAGTTATCTGAATAATTGGATTGTTGTAATCGTTGAGCTTGGAATAAATTAATATAAGTATTAAGGTGTGGTACCTATAGCCTTTTCATGTTATTATTAGTTTTTATTGTAGTATAGTGCTATTATAGTTATTGTAGTGTATTTTGTTAAGTTTGGTTTACTGAATAATAACACTACTTTACTGGCGATTATAGTATCCTATCCTTTCATACGCAATCCGAAATGAGCGCAATTAAAAAATTCACAACTCTTAAAAAAAAACCAGGCATTCAGTTTAACGGGTTCAGATATAGACGAGACAGTAGACGCAGCGATGGACGCGTTGTATGGCGATGTTTGAAAAGCGCGTGTTCGGCGTTTGTACGAACTGACCCCGATGAAACCAAGGTACTGACTGTCGAAGGTTCTCATAATCATTCTTCTAACTATCCGTCCCCGACCCCATCGACGTCTTCCAGCTCACCTGAGAACTCTTCGCCTTCAATTGATGAAACATCTTCAACACCTTTTAGCATACATAATTTTAAATTATCAGACGAAGTTAATCGCACTAAATTGTCCTTACCCGGGGTTGATAATTCATTCCGTTCATCTGTAGGCGTGACTGATATTGATGTAGCTGTAACAATTAACAACACCCCTACTCCAAGGTCATCGACAGTTGAAACCAGAAACGCATCTGTTAATACACCTTCTCACCAGACTATGCTCTCCACTAATAGGGACTCTCTAAGAGAAATAGAGCTACAGCAGCAGAGAGATGATATAATATCCCACTCAATGAATCTCCAAGTAGAGTTGGAAACTTGTAAGAAAGAGAATGAATCTCAATTAATTTTGATGCAATCGCGTATAGATGAACTGGAAAACGAAATGCGAATAATGATCAAACTAGAGCAGGAAAATAAAATTCTTTCAGCAAATATATCTGAAATGAGAACTACAATGGAGGTCTTAGAAACAGATAACAGTTTTTTAAGAAGTACAAATAAGGAATTAGAATTCGAGTTAGAAGAGTATAGAAATTTTTATTCTCCAGGTGACACACATATTCATACTCCAGGTGAGGTAAATGCATTCAAGGGAAAAAACTCCTTTGATGTTTTTGCTGAACCTGAAATTTCAACGGTTTGTGCAAACAATAACTTTATTGAGAGAGTAAATAGAAACTATCCAAAAATAAATAAATCAAAAAAGAAAACAAAAAAAAAACGAAAAAAGTTTTGGTATTATCAGATAGCCACGGGAGGGATATCGGTTGGGAGCTGAACGGTGAGGTTGAAGGGAGCGGGTTTGAAGTGACAGTGCTCTCGAAGCCGGGGGCTTCATTTGATTCGGTAACCCATGACATCGAGGACTTCACTCGTGATTTTGGTATGAACGACAATGTTATAATTTTGGCAGGGACAAATGATGTTACAGATACAACAAAACAACCCACTGACTTAAACTTCAAAAAAATCTTGGACACGGCTAGGCATACAAAAGTAACTATTTCAACTATACCTTTCAGATATGATAGACCCCTAATGAATGTTAACGTTAGTAAATTAAATTCACGGCTCCGTGAACAAGTAAGCGGCATGAAAAATATAGAATTATTGGATTTAAGTAACTTTGAGATCACGGACTATACCCGACACGGTCTACACTTGAACAGATACAGAGGCAAACAGAAACTCATAAAACTCTTAAAAAATCATATAATTGGGAATTCGGTAAGACCAAATAATGATATTATCACAGAACAAAGCTTCAACAAAAATACGTCAGAAGCTCGTTCTGGGATTTGTATTAGTAATAATATTCCAACAATCGGCGAATCTGATACAGAAAATTTTTTATAGGTTGCAACCTCCTCCACGTGAATTGTCAGGGTCTTGTGAGTGCAAAATTGGATCTGGAACTGTTTTTGTCGGATGAAAACATAAACTTAGACATCCTTTGCTTTACTGAACATTGGTTGAAAGACGAAGAGTTAGAGGTGTTCTCCTTGCCCAATTATGTTTTGAGGGCTCACTATAGCAGGAGGATAAAAGAGCGCGGAGGTTCATGTATTTTCGTTCGCGGGAGGTCAGTTTCCGGTTGCCGTGATAGAAGGGATTTGACAAATCTGGCTCTCGAGAATTCATTTGAAATTTCTGCCGTTGAACTCAAATTAAGAACTATGAACGAAAAAATAATAGTTTTATGTGTTTACCGCACTCCAAATTCTGACTTCAATATCTTTATTGAGCTTCTTAGATCTGCACTGGCTAAAGCGATGAAGGATAAAGGAAAAATTATATTTCTTTGTGGAGATTTTAATGTGGATTACTTAACTGATAGCAATAACAAGAAATTACTCGAGAATCTACTTAAAACATTCAAACTAAGCAAAATAACGGAAGGACCAACGCGAATTACCCAAAGATCGGCAACAGAGATTGATTATATTATTACAAATTATTCGCCGACATTGTGCCTTTCTAACACTATTCCCTGCTCTTTCACAGATCATGAGGGCGCTGAAGCGTCCCTCATGGTCAGGAAATCAAACAAAGAGAAAAATAACTCAGCTAAATTTTCACAAAACGGGAACAGAAAAACTTTTCGCGTTGTTAACGATGATAACATAAATGATTTGAATCGCATTTTAAGTGGTGAGTCTTGGAAGCCTGTTTATGAAAGTAGAGATGTAGAAGAAATGCTTAACAATTTTATTTCAATATACCTTCAACATTGTGATAGAGAAATCCCTAAAAAATCAATTAAAAAACCAAGTAATAACAAATTATCATGGGTTACGCAGGGTATAAGAATATCAGGAAATAAACTAAAAACCTTGAACTTGTTGTTAAAGATTGATTCCACGCGTGACTCGACGATTTCCATCATAACTGAAACTGGATTGGCCTATTTTAGTCTAGAGTTATATACTAGAATCTACAAAAGCATTTATAGAAAATTATTACTTCGAGCTAAAAAATTAGCAGCAAATGATTTTATTAATAAGTCCCTAAATAAAACGAAGGCCGTTTGGAGATTGGTCAGGTCAGAGTCTGCTAAACACTCAGATCTTCAACCCGAAATCAGCATTTGTGATAGTCTTGGCTCAATTAGGACTCAAAAATGTGCTGCTGATTTATTAAATAAGTATTACATAAACATTCCCGCTAAAATATCTCACACAATATTAGAAAACATAGAGAATGATAATTATGTCAATTTTTTGAATGTCACTGTTCCACAAGTTTCTGATAGGACAAATCTCAATAGCTTTAATTTGTTAAACTGCCAAGAGCTCTATGCATTAATTCATTCCATGCCAAACAAAAAATCATACGACACTTTTGGAATATCCAATCATTTAGTTAAAAGAACGGCTCTGCCAATTCTGGAACCCTTGACATATATTTTCAACGCATCACTAATGAGTGGAACGGTACCTTCAAAGCTTAAATTGGGTAAAGTGATACCGATATATAAAAAAGGTGACCGACAGATTCCCGAGAGTTTCCGACCTGTCAATAACCCACCAGTCTTCTCAAAGCTATTAGAGTATGCTGTTCTAGATAGGTTGAGGGCCCATTTGCGAAAGCAAAACATTTTATCCCATCGACAATTCGGATTCAGGCCTGGTCTCTCCACGGCCGATGCACTATTTAGTTACATGGATGGTGTGCTTTCGTCCGTGGATGAAGGGCACAAAGTATGCGGCCTGATTGCCGATTTGTCAAAGGCATTCGACCTCGTCAACATTGAAATATTGTTGAACAAGTTGCGATTCTATGGCTTGAGAGGCTCAGTGTTAAAATGGTTCACGTCTTATTTCAAGGAGAGATTTCAAAGAGTTGAATTAGAATGTAATCAACAGGTCTATCATTCTGAATGGTTGAAAACAAGATTCGGCGTTCCTCAGGGATCGGTGTTGGGGCCGGTTTTGTTCCTGCTTTATATCAACGATTTACCTTCTCATCTTGATCCTGCAGAATGTATCTTATACGCTGACGATATTAGTGTTATGGTAAAGAGTGAAAACCAGTTAAATATGAAATCAAAATGTGAAATAGCTCTTAAAAAACTTGATGATTGGCTCAGGGCGAATATGTTAGTTCTCAATTACAATAAAACGAAAGAAATAAGCTTCAGATCAGCTGAAGGAGCCACACTTGAGATACAAAGTAACATAATTGAATGTGTTGATGAAATTAAAATACTTGGTGTAGTGATCGATACTAAACTGTCTTGGAAGCCTCACGTAGAGTATCTCAAGAAGAAATTAAATTCAGCAGTTTTCGTACTCAGAAGCGTGAGATCTATACTGAATCTCCATAATATTAAAGAGGTTTACTTTGCCTTGTTTCATTCCCTTATAACATATGGAATACCTTTTTGGGGAAACTCTACTGAATCGATTCAAATTTTTAGAATGCAGAAGTGGGCTATAAGAGTGATGGTAGGCGAGTCATTAAGAATAAGCTGTCGCCCACATTTCAAACAGTTAGGGATTCTTCCTTTACCAAGTGTTTTCATTCTTGAAACTATCTGCATTATTAAAAAAAACGAAAGTAAATTAATTAAAGGATCTATGATTCATTCATATGAAACAAGGCAGCGAAATAGACTTCGTGATCACTCTCATCGAACAACTCTTTATGCTAAGGGTGTCAAGAGCTTAGGTATTCATCTCTTCAACATTTTACCTAGCCGTTTTAAATCACTCATATTTAACAAATTCAAGATTGAGTTGCAAAAAGAGTTTAAAAGATTATGTTTCTACTCCGTTCAGGAGTATATCGATCATTACACCAACATAAATTAATAGTTAGAATAAGTTCATAAATTTGACAAATTTAACATTCTTTTTTTTTAATACGTTTGACAAATCCAAATACCCCTTTTATGGGAGGTCAACGGATGCTCCTTATATCTATCTATCTATCTATCTATAAAGGAAATAAACGACTTGAAGTTGGCTTTATGCAAGAAATATGGAAGTAATTTTCATAAAAACTTCGAGCCAGCATACAGAATAAACAGATGTCAGAAGTGGTTACTTCCAAAGTAATTAGTAGGATACAAAGTAAGTTAAATGACACAACCTTGCCATGTTTTTGTAGTTTGTATTTACTTATAATTTAATATAAGCTGTAATACATACAAAATCAGTGTAAACAATTTGTTTAATCCACATTAAATACCAATTATTAAATTTGATAAATTTATTTTACTTTCCTTTTTCTAATCAATAAACAGATCTATAGCTTTAGCCTCTAAGCTCTTTAGAATTATTATGTTAAGTGACCAAAGACCAAAGCTAAACAGCTCTGCTGCTACTATGTAAAAATACACTAATATTGCTTATTAAACTAATTCGTGAATTAAAGTTTAGCAACCAACCATCCATACTAAACTTAAATAATTTATATCTACTATAAATCTGAAAGAAAATTTGAATAAAATGATTCATATTAATTACAACTTTATATGGTGTGTAATAAAATTGCTTTTAACTATGCAGAAAAATGTCAAATAATCCGTGAGAAAATGTTAATTCCTGCAGAAAGATTTTGGGTCCGTCGCAGAAAGACCAAAAACATTCTGCTTTGGGGTCTGTGACTAGGCTTGGCAATAATGACTTTTCAAGGAGTCGTTCAATCGCCCTCACTCTTGTAAGTGAGTCATTCATTTGAACTAGTTCAAAAATGAGTCATCAGCAATGCTCGTGATCATTCACTACCATATGATATTCAATGATTTATTTTAGCCAAAAATACAATATTACAGTAAACAGGCCAAGTTAAATACAGGTAATCCAAGTAATACAAGTACGGGTACAGGTAATACAAGTAATCGCAATTATTATACACATAGTAAGTCACAAAATCATAAATACACAACAATAAAAGAGCATAAGCTAAAGCTGTCAGATATACTTATATAAAGCTGTCACATTATATTAACAATAAAACCACACACAGGAAAAGGCCTAGGCCTACATCAATATAATCTATTATAATTATGTCTATACTATTATGGAGTTGATATTTGATTCCTCAAACTCACTTATGGAGTAAAAAGGGTTGGAAACAAGCCATGATTTTATTTGGGTTTTAAAAATTACCAGGGGCAATTCTTTAACTTTTTGGGGTAACATATTGAAGAATTTTATACCAGATATAGGGAAACTTCTAATGGATCTCTCTAGTCTAATCCTGGGCAAGAATATGTTCTGATTGGCTCTTGTGGTATGGTGATGAACTCCATTAACCAAGGTGTATAAATGAAGGTTCTCCTTGACAGATTTCAAGCACTGGTACACATACATGTTGAAAACTGTCATGATTTTTAACTGAATAAAAAGTGGCTTGCAGTGATCAATCCAGCCAGCCCTTGCCATAACCCTAACCACTCTCTTCTGAAGCAGCAGCAATCAAATGATGCTGGCAGAGTGTCCCCACAATATAGTGCCATATGCAATGTGGCTCTGGGAAAAAGCAAAATAAGCCTGATGTACAAAACTTTCAGGTACACAGTCGACAAGCTTCCTTATCAAGAAAATAACTCTACTGAGCTTAATGCAAAGCTGGTCGATGTGGGTTTCCCATGATAATTTCCCATCCAGGGAGAAACCCAAGAGTTTTACAGCACTTGTGTTAGTGTTTTCTGGGTTAAGACTGAAATTCAGCTCCTGAGTCTTATCATTATTCAAGGCCAGCTTATTGGCTCCAAACCACTGGGAGGCACTGTTGAACAGCTCTCTTACTGCTAGCTTGGCAGAATAGAATGCCTGGAATAAAGAGAGGTGTCATCTGCAAATAACAAAACACTGTCATTTACTGAGTAATATAAATCATTGATTGAAATCAGGAAAAGTAGAGGTCCCAGAACTGATCCCTGGGGAACTCCATGTTTCAAAGAAACCGGACTTGACTGTTTGCCATTCCAATCTACTACCTGGAACCGGTCACAGAGATAGGATTCCATTAACTTGATAGCATTGAACCCAAGACCATACTTCCACTAGAATATTATGTGAAACACAGTCAAAGGCTTGTGATAGATCACACAGTAAGAGTGATGTTGATTGCCCTTCCTCAAAAGCCTCTTGGATCACCTTAACAAGTTTCTGTACAGCAGAGACAGTCATCTTTCCCTTCCTAAATCCAAACTGAGCTGCTCGAAATACTCATAAAGCTGGACACATAGTACTGTCTCAAATATCTTTGCAAATTGGGATCAATGATATGAATCTATAATTGCATAAACTGTCCAGAGAACCCTTCTTGTGGATTGGTATGGCTCTTGAGACCTTAAGCTCACTGGGGAAAACACCTTGATCTATGCATTCATTTATAAGATGAGCAAGTATTGGGCCCAAGAAAACAATGATCTTTTTCAGAAAAGTTACACTCATTCCATAAATATCCTTTGAATTTGAAGAACTGAAACCATTCACTATACTTACAATGCTGGAAGATGTTGCATGGCTCCATCCAAAATTCTTTTCAACAACTGGGATTTTTTGAAGAGTAGTGGAAATATCAGCTATATTAGTTGGAATACAATTTACAATGCCCTCAACAGACTCAACATAAAACTGATTAAACTGATCTGCCATTGCAAAACTCTGGTCACTCCCTTCAAGCTTGGGCTTGTGAGAATTAATCAGAGTCCAGGCAGCTTTACATGAATTTGCAGCCTCCACAATAAATTTTGCATTGGCATCCCTCTTAGCTTCTTTCAATCTCCAATGATACTCCTTCTTCAGCCTAACAGAAAATTGTGTCAGATGAAGTTTACTTCTAGTCATTTGGTCACCATATCTCTCATCTTTGCTAATTCAGGAGTGAACCAATCCTTCACCTGTGGAATGGAGGTCTGTCCTCCATCATAAACTTTTTAAAAGACAATGGCTTCATTTTTAGTGGGAAGAAAATCTCAAATCCATCCTGAAATACATCAAAGAAATACTGGAAAGCAATTTCTGCCTGCATGGTACTGACTGATTCAAGCCATGAACCTACCCATGAATGCAGATAATTACAGAAAGCATTGATTTTATCATCATTGAACACTTGGTAAGCAACCTTCCTATTCAATTCCTATGGGAATTCTCCATAATCATACTCAAAAGAAGCTTCAAGAAAAATGTGTTTATGGTCCGCAATCTGTTCATTACTGACCTCAGCAACATAGTTCCAATGATCAAGGTTTGTTAGAAAATTATCAAGGGAGGAATCGCCCCTTGTAGGTTGCATTATGACACCATAGAGATTCAGACTTCTTAATACTGTACATTCAAAAATTTTGTGGATGAAGATGTTGGGCTTAAGAGATTAATATTGTGATCTGTTCCAATAACTACAAACAGACCAAGACCATAGAGGAAATCAACACATAACTCAAGCTGCTGCAAAAAGCAATCAATATTACCATTGGGTGAACGATACATACCACAACAAGGGCCAAATCTGGGATATGAACACCAGCAAACTCAGCATGCATCTCTACACAAAATTCTTTAAGGTCTAAGGTATTAGCTGAAGAGGCCATGCTGTTCTGGATAAACACAGCTGCACCACCATTTGGGGACTTTCTGGAAAAGAAACATCTTTCTGGACTTTCTTTCAACATAACAAACATGTCATTTGCACAGCTCATCTCCACACCCAGTTAGCTGAATTCTTTCACACCCTCAAATGTTTTGTTGCCAATTTTCAAGTTGCCAATTTCTTGGATGGCTGCCTTGTTGCATGCTACAGTTGCTACATCATTGGTGTGTGCACACAGCTGCCACATTTTGTGAAATATGTTGCATTTGGGCTCCATCTTATCAATAATACTGTGCAGGGCCACATAAATAATGCAGCAGACAATCCATCTCCCTGTTTCACACCAGTTCCAAAAACGAACGATTGACCACATTTACTATCAATCGTTACGGTTTTATCAAAGGTCCTTACCAGTCTTCTGAGCTTTGCTGGAATTTTATATTTTTTGGTACTTACCCTAGCTCATATTTGTTCACACTATCAAATGCCTGTTTGAAATCCACAAAGAGAATATACAAGCTCAAACCATATTCATAGAATTTTTCTGCTATTTGCCTCATGATGAATATTTGGTTGGTAATAACTCTTCCTGAATGGAATCCAAATTGATATTCCCCAAGTACCTTCTCAATTAATGGCTTGAGTCTTTCGTTCAGGATGTTGGAGAATATTTTATAGCAAACACTAAGCAATGTGATGCCTCAGTAGTTCTTGTACAATAATTTGTCTCCTTTTTTGAAAATGGGTCATATTATTCCTTTTTTCCAGTCCTCTGGCATAATTTCTTAGTCCCAGATCGTACAGATCAGTTTATGAAGCCTTTCTGTGAGTTTTTCTCCTCCATATTTAATCAACTCAGAGCTCAAATCATCCTCAGCGGAAGCTTTGCCATTCTTCAGCTTCTTTATAACACTCACTACTTCTTGTAAGGATAGACTCTCTATATTCGTTTCCTATGCCATCGCAATTTCATCATTTATGTCTCTACTCTCTCCATCTATTCAGTATTTCATATTCTTCGAATAGCACTCTACCTTCACTATTCTTGCAAGCAGATACTACTGGTTTTTATTCCTTATTCATTTTATCCAAGGCAGCATAGAATTTTCTTGTTTCACTGCTGTTTGCTAACATGCTAACATTTTTCAATTTCTTTGAGCTTTTTCTCCATATTTCTTTTCTTATTTCTACATACTCTCTTCGCTCTTTTTCTCAGGCCTGCATACAATTCACAGCTATTTCTAGTCACTCTTTGTAGTATTCTCCTTCTAGCTTCATTCACAAGCTTCATTTATCTTCAATCACAACTCTGCACTCTTCATCATACCACTCTTCCCTCCTTGCTCTTTGTCTATCACCCATTACCTGCTCTGCACGCTCTTTTGTTATGGTTACTATGTTTTTCCATTCTTCCTCTATATTTTTACTTGTTTGTGAGCTATCCACCTTGTTTCTTATCCTCTCTTGGTACTCTTTCATCTTTGCCTCCTGTTTAAGCACATCAAGGTTTTTTCCAAGGATGAAGCCCACATGGGTCTGAGACCTGTGCGTGCGTAATGAGTTGGATGATGGTGATTGATGAGTTGGACCTACAGTTTTAGGTGGGTTCCGAACCACCGGATTGAATCTCTTAATTCCTTCTTCTCTATTCTTTGATATCCTTTAGATTCTCTCTCTTACCACTGCTTTAACCAGGTGGTGGTCAGAGTCGCAGTTGGGCCGTATAACATTTACCGGCTCCAAAGTCTCATGAGCATTGTGTGAAAATGTACCTTGGCGCTACCTACTCATTAGAACTTGTCATACAACGGAGCTCGTCAACTCATCGTTCCTTATTACATTGAAATATAGCATGTTACTAGTTGAGAACTATGTAAATGAGCAACTTTGCAGCCTGTTCTATTCTGGAAAGGAATTCCATTTCAAAGTCATGCTTCTAATAATAGTGAGAAATATCCAAGCTAGCTATTAACCAATGATGTACTAGAGCTTGGGACCGTACTCATTATTTCTACACTTCTGTAAAATTTATGTTGTTGAAATCAGCTTGTAAAAACGTGTTTGTGTGTGAGCTTCCATTGGTGTCAGTATAATGTCAGCACCCTTGCATGTCTCATGCGATAGTTTACAAACTTTACTGTTGGTAAAAAAAACGGAAAGTGAAACTTGCGCCCTGATCAGTTTTGACTATTGCTTCAGTTTGTCACTGAAACGCAATAATTGACTTTTTATTTTTTACTAGTAGAGAGATATTTCGAAATCATAGATTTTCCACATCTTGAAGCTATTAATTTATCAACGTTTTTAAAACAATACTAGTATTGGGAATATCTGAATTGCTAATTGGAAATTATTCCATTTCATTTCGCACTTTAAAATTTGATCGTTCAGGGAATTCCCAGATATAAAAAGCTACACACAGTAAATAAAAAGAAAAGATATAGTTCTTCGCAATTTTTCCATGACTACAGCTATTCTACAATTGAATAAGGGTTGCAGCTCCATATGTAGTCCAGTGAAATAATCGACTGCGAGAATCGAGATAGTCGATCGATCTGTACTAAACACAAAGCTGAACCTAACCTATCGACTGTCGATTCCCTCAGTCGATTATTTAACTGGACAACATACTGAACTGCAGCCGAAATAAGTACAGGACCATTTCAGAACCATGACTTTGTTCTCTGTCGACGAAACTAACGCTTAAGAATAGGGGATTGAATGAGTGGGAGAGAAAGAAAGAATTATGTCCTTCCTCTCGCCTTCAAATCTCTTCCAAAAATCCTTATTTCTCAAATGGAATTTACCAGTACCTTAATTTACTGAATAACAGAATTTACCAGTTTACTTAACTAACGAACATTTGTATTCATTAGTTGAATTTTTTATAAGAAAGCAGCTTTGGTCTAAGACCCTGTTGTATCTTTATATTTGTTTATCTTTATTGTATTTTAGTCTTATAAATAAATATGCTTTTTTATATATTTTCCATTTAAGTTGTTTTGTAAAATGACATGATTGTGGAAACTCGAGATCAAATTAGAGCAAATAAATTGAATTGCTATAAATTTCTTTGAAATTGTTTGGTAGTATAATACAATTCATATAACTTTATTCATTATTGTTTATAAGTTAGTGTAGGCTATGCAGTTTAAGATTTTACTGTCTTGTATTCTGTACATCTGAATTTTTCAGGGATGGATTTCTGAACAAAGGAGAGTTTGAATGTATTTGTCGAGCTCTATTCCGGAGCGATCGTGGAAAAATCTACAGTCTGGAAAAAGATCAGTTGGAAGAAGTTCTCAATATTTTTGATGCCAACAAGGTAATTTCACAATCTAATATTAAAACACACTGTATTTCACTTTTATATAATGTTTTACTTACTTGTATTGGAGATGCTTGAGGCATGCATTTCACTTCTTAATAATTTTACAGTTACTTTATTACATCTCAAACTGTCAAAAATGTTTAATCAGATCGAAAATTCCGCCACTTTAACATCATAGAAATATAGTATATGGGGGTACGTTATCGTAATTTATTACTGTGTTACAAAAATCCTGTTTTTGGATAATTATACAATCTCGAATTCATCCCAGAAAAGTTTATTTGGTGAGAGTTTGTCTCTTTCCAGTTTGGTGGTCAAACAGTCTGGCTATTTTTTGCAAGCTACAACCTAGCCATTCCTACACCATGTTCACAACTTCCACTACGTAGGATTCCTCAACACCTTCAAAAACAAATAAAATCCAATTCCTGTGGCTTTTCACCCAGCATAAATCAATCCCGACACTATTATCATGAAGTTGAGGCCTGTTACAAAAGGTATCTGGGTTGCATGTACAAAGCCAATCCACATAAAAGCGCTAATAATAGATCTACAGTTCAACACTTGGATGGAGTTTCTTCAACGCTTCAACTTCATGTAGAGAGGAAGTCAGTGCATTTGTTTTCCCCTCGACCTTATCATTATTTACAGGCTTCATTCTTTCACAGCATGCCATCCCACACTTTCCCAATGCCAAGCTTTCATTTTGAACGAAGTTTCTTAAATGTCAAATGCTAGGGGAGACTGGTATCAATTCATACTAGAGCTATGCCAAAAGATAGCTTATTCCAATCAAAACACTACTGTAATGATAAAGTTCATCATGTATCCTAGACAATCCTGATTTGAAATTAACAGACCATAGCAGGTAACTTTTGTAAATATTTGTGTGTAATGTAAAAATAGAATTATTTACAAAATCAGTTGGATGATCACGATCAACTTCTACAATATATCTGAAAAAAGCATCATATTTAAAGAAATCTCGTGTTTATTTCTTCAAAGTACTGTATGGTCCGAAGTCGAAGACTTGTATACTGAAGTAAAATTCAAATAAATAGTCACAAAGTCATAGAGACTACATGTATAAGCCCAAGTATTGCTTTGATAAAGTAATAATTCATGTTTAAAAGAAATGAATAAAATAATAATCATCAACAAACGTAGACCTGCAATGAAGTAATGTAATAGAGCTCAATAGAAGTTGCCCTTGAATAAATTATGTACGGTAATGTTCGAATGCTGTTCAATTCATATGAATTTTACAGCTACTTTAGAACGGTAACTCATTCTTTTATCGTGCAAACTCTTTACTTTTTCTACCCAGTATCTACTTTTATAGTTCGATCGTGCGAGTGTTACAGTTTGCAATAGTAAGCAATTACTGGCCGCTTAAACTTTGATTCTATGTATACGAACCCGCCCATCAGGACTATCACGTCGATTGTGACTTACATTACGATCAATTTATTGAGAGAATAATATTTCGAACCGACCTATTCAATGTAGTTCATTCTATTGGAAATACGATTAGAGGTTGTCAATTCAAATGGGTGTTGTTGTAATGTTTGAATAGAGTACTGTTCAATTCAAATAAATTTTTCAGCTTCTTTATTGTTGTGTCAGCATCTATTCTAGTGTGAACATTCAGACTACCAATAGAATTAATTCAGTTCGCATGTGATTATCACTCTTTGCTTGAATACCTCTAAAATGTTGAAAAGAATATTGGATGCTATTTTCAAGACATTTACAAAATGTTATACCCTTCAGATTATCATCATGTATGATAACACGCCTACATGTATGTGTATCATATCAAGCTAAACAAGGTTAAAAGAAGTATGAACTGCCTCAATAATCAAGGCTCAATGTAGCATATCCGTTGGGCTCAAATGAAATGTATAATACAGTAATAAAATATATGTATTAGGCCTATAGCAACCATAAAATTTTAATTATTAATTATTCTGATTCGCTTATTTATATTGCAACAATTCAATTAATTTATAATTTAGTTAATCTAATTACTTCACTTTTTACGTCATTATAGTAGAAACCATTTTTTAAATTTTACTATTTTTTAGTCCTGTTACTAGAAAAAGAAGGGCTAAAATTGGACTGCAATATTAGGTTGGAATAATTATATGTATACAATTCAGACTTTTAGCTATACTGTTATAATATAACTACTTATATAAGATATACTTAGTTACAATTTATACTATTATAGCTATCAACCCTGAAAATTATTGTTTTTTTCTGTTCGATAATAAGTTTCATATTAATTATCGATATTACATGAGAAAATATTTTTCATTAAATCGTTGTTCAATAATTACTTATACAATTATTAAAAACCAATCAGCAACTCGTAATTCAGATTACAATGAATTTTTGTGTGTTGCAAAACTGATTAAATATGAAACACGATTTCATTCATCATATTTTATCTTGGGAAGAACAAATTTATAGTTTTAAATTGTCATAATAATTTATATCAAAATTATTTTTTACCAAAATTCATTCAACTTTAAATAGAAATCTTGTCAGTCTCTCATCAACTAGGCCTATTCAATGTAGAATATTAATAATATAATTTTTTCAATTACGTGAACTTTGTAACATTTTGCTGTAAGATGTTTCAGATTAATTTTGAATTAATTTCCCCTAACCTTTGGCTTTCAGATTGTCATCACCAACCTTCAAGACATTCAATTATCCATATTTATCACATAAATACATCAATTTAGAATTATGAAAAATCTTTATTTCTTTCAAATTTATCAACTTATCATTTCAGCTCGTGTTTAAAATTTTTCCCATTTTCTATTTCACTGTACCAGTTTTGGTAAACCTACTTGAAAATTATTCTAAAATATTTGTATGAATAAAAGTCCAGTCAAATTAGCGTAAATTTTGTGTGAGAAAGGGGAAAATTCCAACATGGCTGAAAATCGGGATATATGACCAGAAAAAATACTGAATAACATACCAAAAGTCCCCAAGAATCCTAGGTGTGTTTCGGCCGCCATCTTGGGAAAACTGTAGAATTTTCTTCTATCATTATCGTTTTCTTCAAATTTGAGACTGAACTAAGCTTCAGACAGGAGAAATATACTTCTGCCTTTTTTCAAGAAAACATCGTTTGCAAGAATTTGATAAAGTGCTAGTAGCAGCTCTGTACCTAGAATAAGTGTCAAGTTGGAATTTTTCGAAATTTTGGTAAATTTTCAGGAAAATTGTTAATTTAGAATTTTGTATAATTGAAACAGTTGTATCTCACTAATGGCAGGAACTAAATTTGTAATTCAAAATCTGTATGGGAAAAATGTAGTTTTATTTATTTACCAAAAAAATTTGTACCGTATATAAATTTTTTTTTAATTTTTCTAAAATTTGGAACCAATTTCACCTTTTCAACTGCAGAGAAAACTGAGCACCCCTTAGAACAAAAATCTTGGTTATGAGCCAAATTCAACATATGAACATTTTTCAACATTAATCTCAACAGCCTCAATGAGCTGAGACGAATCGATTATTTATTGGATATGATAAATTTTTCGTTATGTGGACCTGAATTCAGAAGTCCTGTTAGTGAGATAGAGATACAACCGTTTTAATTATACAAAATTCTAAATTATCAATTTTCCTGGCAACTTACCAAAATTTTGAAAAATTCCAACTGAGACTTATTTAAAAGGTTGGAGCTGTTAATAGTAGCCTATCAAATTCATGCAAATCTTGTTTTCTTGAGAAAAGGCAAGAGTATTTTTTCTGTCCGAGGCTTAGTTCAGTCTCAAATTTAAAGAAATCGATGACATTGGAAAAATTTTCAGGTTTTCCAAGATGGTGGCCGAAGCGCAACTATTAGTTTTGGGGACTCTTTATTTATCAGTAAATAAACTAGGTCAAAAATGTATTGATGTGTAAGTATGATACCTTTTGTGTTTCAAGTATGGAACTGTCCATTTTAATAGCTGTCTTCAAAAAAATGTTAAATAGATATTCATCTGGTTCAAATGATTTTCTTTCTAGGATGGCCTTCTAGATCGAGAAGAATTTGTGTTCTGCTGGAATCACTGGATTAAAACAGTGAGTTTCAATCTAATTCAAACTTTAATAATAATAATCTAGCGATGAATAGGTTTTCACTGAATAAGTATATGGATATGACGAGCAGCGTTGTATTTTGCTTTGCATAGCAGTACAGCCGAACCTTTAGTGTGTTGGGCACTTTAGTGGTAGTAGATGGTTCAGTAGGCACTTTCAGTTCTCAAAGATTTCAATTTTCTCTGTAAGGTTGGTTAAAATCCTGAAAGTCTTTTTTTCTAAAAAGCCTTTTGTTACAGGTTCTATCACTAAAATAATGCTGGCAACACTTGAAATTAACACTTAAACTTTATTTACAAAATAACTCACAACACACACTAATCAATTATTATCACACAAGAAAACCAATAAAGAAACAAACAGTTCAATAGCGTTCAACTAATAATAAATATTACTTTAACAAGATTATGACTGCACAAAACTAATTAGTCATTTGCTAATCGGCCGATCAATAGTTTAATAATAACTCCAATAATCTGTTCAATGAATAAATGGGTATATTAATTTATTAATTACATTTTTATATTTAAAAAAACTTGAGGCATGAAATTATTATCGTTGTATTATATATAATATTATATTATCCATTCATTGTATTGTAAAATGTTTTTGATAAATAAATTTGAATTTGAAAAAAAAATGAATTAAAAATAAATGTCTAATAAACGGTTAAATTGTTCAATAATAAACTAAGCACACAAAGCACAAGGTCTGTCACACTATTATCCATCAAAATTATAGCAGTATATTCTGTCAAAGAATTTACCACAAACTTATCACGAACGCTGCTGAATTAAAACTTCCTGCTGACATGCACAGCCGCTTTTATAAGCTTGTTCGTTCTAGAAATCTCCATTTCCCGAGATTTCCCAATATTTCTATCAAAACAGGTAACATTATCTTGGAAATGCTCAAACATAAGAGAGAGGCAATTGACATATGAGATTTAAAGGTAGAATAGAATAGAATAGAATGGCTGCCTTTATTTATTACCTGGGAGGGCGAAGTTAGAGCGCAGCCGGCCCTCTCTTCCACTTAACCCTCCCCTACAATTCTAATTAAGATAAGCATATTAGATGAACATAATTTTCAAAATAGAAAAACAAAACAAACAGAATAGCTGGAAAATAGGAGATTGAAACGATTATCAAAAAATTAAAAGAAAGAATAAATAAAATCAAAGTATTGAGCTCACACACACACACACACACACACACACACACACACCAAGCCCGAGCCTTGCCTAGCTGAGTCCTCCACCCCTTATCCACCGCAAGACAGCCGCACTGAACCGACGACGCTCCCCAATGCGTTTCAGGTCTAGAGGCAATGAGTTCCACAATCCACAAGCTGTCACTCGAAAAGACTTATTAAACATTACTGTTCGGTGAGTAGGGACAGCCAGCAGATGGGAACCATGCCTTGTTCCACCACGGCCAACATCGCTCAAATAACGAAACCCTTCTGCCAAATACCTAGGAGATTTTGCTTTCAGAAGTTTGTGCATGAACTGGATTGCATGATATGATCTACTCTCATGCAGCTTCATGAGGTTAAGTCTGTCAAAGTATTCCGTCACATGGTCATCGCGTCTAAGATTGAAGATGAAGCGCACACAATAGTTATGTGCACGTTGCATCCTCTGTAAAAGTTGAACTGTCATGTCAAGTGTAACAATGTCACAGTAGTTGAAGATGGGGAAAATCAAAGTTTTTATTAACATAACCTTGGTTGAAAAGGGAATGTAGTCTGAAATCCTCTTCAACGAACTGACCCCAGCTACAACCCTGTTACAAGTCAAATTCACGTGGTTAGTCCAGTCAAGTGTCTTAGTCATTGTGAGTCCCAAGTTTTTAACGTCAGTGCTATACTGTAATTGTACGTTATTAATAGTGATGTATGGTCCATTTGTTATGTCAAGTGTGTTCAACAGTCTTGAGTAGCCAATAACTATTGCTTTTGATTTAGTTTCGTTTATTTTCAGTCCATTATTTTCAGTCCACTCCAGCACACGAGCCAAATCAGCATTAGTCTCATCCACAGCTGTACAAAAGTCATCCTTCTTACAGTGCTTATATATCTGTAAATCGTCTGCATACAGGTGATATCTAGTCGTAAGTAGGGCGTTAGTCACGTCATTGATGTAAATGCTAAATAGCAGAGGACCCAAGACTGATCCCTGAGGAACTCCTCTATTTAACTCACGCCACTGTGAAGAGGCGTCCTCCACCCTCACACACTGACACCTGTTCTGCAGATAAGACCGCACCCAGGCCACAGTGGAGTTAGAAAAGCCCAAGTTACGGAGTTTATACAAAAGAATAGGATGAAATATAGAATCAAATGCCTTACTGAAATCTATTAAAACCAAAATTGTCAACTCCCTGTTATCCATTGCCCTCCGGATATCATCAGTGACCTGCAAAAGAGCCGAGGTGGTGCTGTGCCCACCCCGAAATCCTGATTGAAAGTCACTGATTAATCCAGAGCTATAAATAAACATGCTCATCTGCGAGTGCACAATAATTTCTAAAACCTTAGACAAAACAGATAAAAAACTAATTGGCCTATAGTCGGAAGGGGAGAGGGGATTATGGATCTTGTTTAGCGGGAGAACTATGGAAAGCTTCCACTTGTCAGGGAAAACAGATGTAAGAAGTGATGTGTTGATTAAGTGGGTAAGGAAAGGAAGAATTAAAGGCAGAAGTACTTTAATAAATTTGATTGGAATGCAATCTGCTCCAATGGCATTACTTTTTATTTTACTAATGGCTAAGAAAACGTCTTGTTCAGCAACTGCAGAAAAATAAAAAAGTTCATGTGGATGGCAATCAGGCAGTGAATTATAATGGGCTCGGGCACGGTCCAAACATACAGGGATGTCAGTGAAGAAATCATTCAGGGAATCCAGTGAATGAGAAACAGTCAGCGCCTGCCTCTCAAGGTACAAAGGTACAAAGAGAGGAGAAAGAGAAACAACAGATGCTTGCTTGGGTTAAGGCAAGAGACAATTTGTGAGACCTCTGCAGATAAGGCGCTGCCATGCCGGAAGTCATTTCCGGTTTGCAGTTATACTGCCCTCACCTTGAGAAATTTCAGCTGGCCGACATAGACAGATGCCACTGTGTCGGTCGACCGGTGACGCCTGAAGCCAACACGTCCAATACAAATAGAGTGCGGCATAGGCAGATTATCATCAAATTTATCAACTATCAAAAGTGTAGTTCCGATTCTATGAGGATCAGTTGTCCTAGTGAGTGTCAAAACCCAGGCTTATGATTGGTGAGTGATTTCCATTAAGATAGTTGATTTTGTTATTTTATTCATTTTAACTGGCTGTTTGTGTCCACTTTCTATCTGGAGCAATGGATTATAAGATTCTTGCAAACTGTTTAATTATATTGTTTTAATGGCAACCTGAAATGCTGAACATACCACGAACTGAAACGGAAGGCTCAAAGGAGAGAGGAATGGAGGTCTGCTGCCAACCAACTTGAGGGTTGAAACAAAAGAAGAAGAAGAAAAATGGCAATCACTTATGAATTTTATCAGTTTTATACGGTATTTTCGATGATTCTAGTACGGTATAAATATTTTATTATGAATCGCTCATTCTATTACTAGCATTTTACCCGGTCTTGCCCAAGAATACAGTTTGGAGTTTTTCTGGTAGATAACTAACTTTTCTGGTAGATAACTAACTTATGGTAGCCGTCACAAAATTACTAAGTTGAGAAGTACGAGTGAAATTGGAGTGTTGCTAGCCATGCATTTCAGCTGTTTGAAAAGACAAGTGCATAAATAATTTAGGTTTTTCGACGCTGTAATATTGATACAGAACTAATCTGTTGCTTTGGCCTGCGACTTATCGGTGTGTCATCTGTATCAGCATCATGGTGACTTATGTTCAGCTGCTCTATGAGTTTCCTGCATCTATTCCACTTTACAAAAATTCTGAAATTCAACATTAATTTTGAAAAAGGTAAATAGAAATGATAAATCGGGTAACGGAATTGAGTTTAGATTAAACATATCATACTTTGCAATGGGATGTTCAAATTAAACTTGTGATTTATGGATTTCAACCGGCAATGCCAATACAATTCCAAAAAGGAAATTAGGAGCTGCAATATGTGATACGAAACAAATGTGTTGCTTTGCCTTTGACTTTAAGCATTTTTTCATCATAGAGATGTATCATGTATCAACTATTTTATGAGCTCCCTCTGCATCTAAACATTTTAAAAGTAGGTAAAAGAAAAATAATAGTGCCCATAAGTGGACAAACAAAAAAGTGTTTCTTCGCTCTGCCAAAATTGAGTTAACAGATCATTTTCTTCTACTGATACTGATACAGAAGAGGTCGAGTCTGGATGATAGCATAGATGAATTGATTATTAATATTTTAAGTTTCATAATTGGTTTAATATTTTTCAGATTGTGAGACCCGTTAGTGTTTTCTTGATCGTAGATGTCCAAAATGACTTCATATCAGGAACTTTGAATATAAGTAGATGCTCAGCTCAACAAAATCCTCTTGAGGTGAGTTGATTCTCAATGCTGTGTTTAATTTTTTTTTTTAGTTATAATAATTTCTATAATATATTAATAATTATAATAATTGATACCTCACTAATTAGTAGACAAATAAGTATTCAGCTATGATATTTCATTGCTACAACTATATTAATAATGATGGTATTTGTAGAGTAATTTTACTACTACACCTAACTACAATATTTCATATTTTCATTTAACAAAGCAAACTTCAGCTATGATATTTCATTGCTACTACTATATTTAATGATGGTATTGGTAGAGTAATTTTACTACTACACCTAACTATAATATTTCATATTTTCATTAAACAAAGCAAATTTCAAAAACATTAACCGATAGAGGTAATATAAAATCAATTCCTGGTGGTTCGGAACCCACGTAAAGCTGTAGCTCCAACTCATCACTCACCATCATCCAACTCATTACCCACGCACAGGTCTCAGACCTATGTGGGCTTCATCCTAATATATACAGGGTTACTATAAAAGAATCATCGGATATTAAAAGGCTGGATTTAAAAAAGTAATACACATACAGTAATGAATGATACATGAAAATAATTATAAAATGTCTGAGTTTTAGACATACCTTCACAAATGTTCAATATGAGCCCCTTTCGTCACACGTCAACATCCAAGCGGTAATCTAGTTCAGCCCACACACGTGTTAACATTTCCCTATCGATGGTCATAAATGCAGCTGTAATGCGTTCCCGTAGCTCAACTAAAGTTGTTGGGTGTGGTGGCACGTAAACAAAATCTTTAACGTACCCCCAAAGGAAGAAATCACAGACCGTGAGATCTGGAGATCTGGGAGGCCATGCAAAGAGCGCTAAGTCTTCATCTGCACATCGCCCAATCCAGCGTTGCGGGAGTTCGTTGTTTAGGTAACTTCGTACTTCAGCATGCCAGTGAGGCATGGTATTCCATCTTGTTGGAATACAAAGTTATTGGAGTCTTCTTTCAGTTGTGGAAACTACCATAATTGCATCATATCGAGATATGAAATACCCGTTACTGTCTTATCCATAAAGAAAAACGGCCCATACACCTTTGTTTTTGAAATTGCGCCAAAAACGTTAAGTTTGGGCGAATCGCGTTCATGTTCCACTACAGCAAGAGGTTGTTCTGTACCCCATATCCTAACATTATGGTGATTCACCTTACCATTCAAGTGGAATGTCGCCTCATCACTAAACACAAGACGGCCAATAAAATCGTCATCCTCCGTAGCATTATGCAAGGCATTACAACAGAATTCGAATCGTTTTGCAAGATCATTTGGGAGTAATTTTTGTAATAACTTTATACGGTACGGTTTCATGCGTAATCGTTTTCGCAAAATCTTCCAGACAGTTTGCTGTGGAATACTGAGTTCCCTACTAGCGCGGGTAGTTGACTTCTTTGGGCTACGCATGTAACACTCCCTAACTCTGTCTACTGTTTCATCAGATACGCTTGGACGTCCGGTGCTTTTACCTTTGCACAAACAGCCTGTGTCTCTAAACTGTCGATACCATCGTAGAATGCTTTGGTGGCCTGGTGGTTCGGTTTCAAACTGTCTCCGGAACAAACGCTGCACGGTAACAACCGATAAACATTTTGCATACTCTAAAACACAGAATGATTTCTGTTGCATAGATGCCATTTTCAAAACTGAGCTGGTGCTGCTATCTGTCGGCAACCACTTTCAACTACAGCAGCTAACCTAAAACTCGGACATTTTAACTAATTATTTTCATGTATCATTCATTACTGCATGTGTATTACTTTTTTAAATACAGCCTTTTAAAATCCGATGATTCTTTTATAGTAACCCTGAATATATATATATATATAGTTTTATTATATTTTAACTCTGTTAATGTATTTTTTAAAAAAAGCTGGCTTATTTTCTTGCTACATTACAGCCGGACACCCATTAGACATGAATTTTAATTCTTTTTCGTCAGAGAAAGTTTTTTATTTTTCCATGAAAGTAAAATAACTTTCAAATACTGTAAGTCTATAAAAGATAACCGATTTTTCGTTATTTCTCTTCATCTCAACTCCCAGCAAGTCGTACGAATGAATGAATCTTTTCATTTTTTCCATTACATTACAACTAGAACAATGATAAAAGAAACAAAAAGTATTTGTTACGTTTAAAAAATGAATAAAGAATGAATAGAAATTTTAAAATTAACAATTAATCAATATTGTCCTATCGAAAATAACCTGCATGGGTCCATGGCCTGTGCGCAAGCTAGAGTTGTAAAGTGATGATGGGCTCTGTGGGCAGGTGATTAGGGTTTGAAAGAATAAAATAGTAGTCTGTACAAGAATTATTCCAGTAATGCAATTGGTCACTGGACAAGTTGAGAAACTATAGAGTCGCCCAGGGGAAGGAGAGGAAGATGAGATCAAAATAGACAAAATTAGTAGGTCGGGGTGATCCATAGCCAGTCGACAGAATAAGGGAGAACAGACACGTGTTATACTTTTATTTTCATTGCACAATAATCATATTTCATTACTTGAAATTCTAAACTCCAAATTTAGTACTGAAAGCAATACAAAACAAGCTTCAAACAGAAATGTTCAATGTTGTGGGACTGGCCAGAAACTATTCTATGTCCGGTTGCAAAAACGTTAATCAAATTCCAAAAGAGTTTGAGACTTTAGCGTGGGTAATGAGATTATTATTATCAATAATAATACAAAAAATAATCGATGATAGCCTTGATAATTCTAGGCACTAAACTATAATAGTCGTCATAAGTTCAACTTCTGTAAGTAAAATTTATTTTATTTTTATTTTATTCTGTTTGTTCGTCACACAAAAGCAAGGCTATCACGATATATTCAATGGCATCAATATTAAAATTCATTTCAAATCGTTTTAAAAATCAGAAGGTACAACATACCATCTTGTTCGGATTTGGTTGCAGAGTATGCAGCATCTCAATAGCATTTTATATTTTCAGGTGATTGAGCCAATTAATAAACTTCTGGATACTGTCAACTTTGACACAGTATTCTACTCGCTTGATTGGCATCCCACCGATCATGTTTCTTTCATTGATAACATATCGCAAAGAAAAGTCCATTCTTCTAGCGCGGTGAGTTCGCTTATATTTTTTCTACAGATAACTTGTATTTCATCTCTTTTTCAGTCAATTCAAACCAACGCTGTCAAGGCTGCATTTAAAATTCAAGAATTATATTCTTGTATGGTTTTATATATAATATATAGTTTTTTATTACTTTTAGTCTGCGACTATTACTGATATTTTAATAGATATTACTGATAATAGTTAATATTTATTACTGATAACACTGATTGTATTATTTTCTTCGATACGTTTCAGTATTTTTTCAATCTTCAGAAAAAATACTGTAATTGGCGTATCACATAGAATTTTTTGTTGTGACGACGTACTCCGCAATAAAATTAATTTATGAAAGGATAACTTTTTTATTCGTTGTATTTTGTACTACAATAATATAGTTGTATGTATAGTGTATTATAGTTGTTTAGTTGCATATATTACATGCAATATCTCAAGGTTTTTCCATGTTTAGGTTTCAGCGGAGGATGCTCAAACATATGATACAGTGGTTTTTGAAGGACCACCGTTGATGAATCAAAGGCTGTGGCCAAGACATTGTGTCCAGGACTCTTGGGGTGCAGAACTTCACAAAGATCTCAAGGTAACTGACTCATGCAACTTTCCTACAAAAAATCGAATTGGAAATGTTGAAAAATAGAGTACATCAGAAATATACTTCTGTACCTCTGTTGATTTATTGGTTACCAATTTTCTTTTAGATTATACCCCATCGTTCCAATTTTTTGGGGGGAAATTATATAAACCATTTTTCCTACAACTGCTCTTTATGTACTGAAAACTGATTGTAAAATACCTCTTTACTGCTCAGCGAGCGGTAAAGTCAGCTGGCGAGCCTAAAAAAGTACTTTACTGCTTGCCAGCTGTTTTTGATGCCTTCTGATAACGAAATCCGTGAAATTCTCAAAACCTCATTCTCATAAAAATGGCGCACACTAACCAAATCCTAATATCTGTGATGTTACAAACTACAAGCTTTTATTGGAATCCAGATCTGCAGTTGTAGGAAAAATGTATGTTATTCGCTCATAAAGCTTCTTTATCGCTCTCGAAAAATTACTGTTTTGACTCGAGCGATAAAGACGCGCTTTGTGCTCTTAATACATGAATACGTGAAAGCCGCGAGCCGTAGCAGGTATCTGTTCAAGCAGATAGAGATAAGCTGCGTTCTCGTAGGTCCTGTTTGTAACGGTGACCGATTAGATTGGCCAGCAAAAAAGACACTGTTCTCTGCTGTAAAATCACTTCCCTGTGGTTTGGAACCCACCTAAAACTCAACTCATTACCCATGCACAGGTCTCAGATCTATGTGGGCTTCATCCTCAAAAAAAATGAAACTATTTTGCAATTGTCCAGATTGTGTTTGTAATCAAATTTATGTAATGCATGTTTGTGCAAATTGGAATAGAGATAAAGGTGATACAAACACCAAAAGCTACATATTCATTTATTTATCATCCATGTACATCATCACATTAGAGTAGAATAAAGAGGAATAAACAGGCTTTACAGCCCAAAACTGCTTCCTCTTCTAAATTTCAATACAGAAATGTACAAATAACGGTTATGTCTAGAAGTCACAGTTTCACTATTAATTGTATTAATTACTATGAATAGACTACGGACAGGGGTAACTAGATGCAAATCACAACTTGTGCAATGGGGCTACAGTGAGGATGAAAAGTGCGAGTGTGGAATGAGGCAAAATTATGAACACCTTTTTACCTGTCCTAACATGGAAGTAAACTGTACAATGGATGACATTATTGCAGCGAATGACAAAGCAGTCTCTGCGACTACATTTTGGAAAGATATTTAATAGTTATGGTGACTCTGGACACGACAGAAGAAGAAGACTATTAATTTTCACTAGATAAAAAAATATCGATTTCTTTTTGTAAAAAATTGTATACGAAAGTCAATAAAAACAAATTACCAAACAAGCAATTCGAAACGATTAGAGAATTTTAAATTATTTAGTCTAAAAATGTCGAACTGAAAATTAGGCGCTTTCTCAATTCCCACATAATAATATACTTGACTAGTAAATCTCTTTCAATATCAAACTTGACTGTAGACATCTTGTTTCTTTTTTAAACTAATTAAAATAGACTAGACAATAACAAGGAATGCGATATAATTTGTCTTTACTGTTTGTTATAGATAGTGGACAATTTTGTTAAAGTTTGTAAAGGCACAAATCCCGATGTTGATTCGTATTCAGTTTTCTGGGATAACAAAAAAATAACAAAAACTAATCTAGTAGATCAATTGGAAGAGAGGGGAATTACTGACATTTATGTCTGCGGTTTAGCCTACGATGTTTGTGTTGGTAAGTCAAATTCAACAAAAACTCTTAGTGCTTAAATCAAATTTAAACATTTTTCAACACATAATAAAACTTTAAAAAACACTTTCAAGTGGAAATTGTGACTCACTTTATGACGTGACGGCCTTTCACTCAGTTGTCAACAGCATCGTCAGGCGAACCACAGTACACAGTGTATACTGTGGGTCGCCTGACGATGCTCTTGGCAACAGAGTGAAACGGCCGTCACGCCATAACGTGAGTCACAATTTCCACTTGAAAGTGTTTTTTAAAGTTTTATTATATATTAGTGGAAACAAGATGGATCATCAATTTTTAAACACCTTCAAACACGTTGTCTCTTCTTTCACTGTTCAATAATTTCTCATTTAAAAAAAGTAGTTTCGTCACTAAACAAAGAAGCTAAGAATTTATAAAGTACAAGTACTGATGAAAATACATTACATGTTGTGTAGTTTTCTCAACTTTTTGATAAATTAAGTTATTGGTTGACAACAAAATTGAAAATCCTGACTAGCCTAAATAATTGATTAATTGAGATCAGAAAATAGAATTAAACAGTACTGTACGAAAAGTCAATTGACAGAGCATAAATCTAAGTCGATGACTGATTCAACGGAAAAGGAATTGTTGAAAAAGTTTCAACACTTGCGAGAAGATTCTTTATCGCCACATTCCTTCACGTGAATTGTAAAACGAATCGCTACCGTGTTAAACTTGTGCGACTAGCACACAAGTCAAACTTATGCTGGTCATAAAAAGAAATCATAAATATATTTTATCTTATTCAAAAAATGAGGTACAATAAGGTACTTATTATTATTCTAATCAATAGCAATTGAAAAACAAATTACTATTCAACTTGTGCGGCTAGCACAAAGTTGATATTTGCTAGTTGCACCCTAAAAATCATTAGACATTATTTTCTATCTTTTTTTTATATTGAATATATTGTCATGTACTTATTACTTATACATACTGTAGCGACTATTTCAACCTTGCATTGTATCCTTGAAATTACATTCATTTTGTTTGAATAATTATTGCTTATTGGGTGTGGCAATAAATTTGATTTCTTTTAAAAATTAATTGGCTTTGGATTCACAATATAATTATGAAATCTTGTTGATACATTGAAGATAAAAATAATTATATCGTATCATTCTATTAGAAAATGTCTGTATTTGCCAACTTTACTTCATAATTATGTTATATACTTTACTGAAGCCCACTTTAATTTGTCTTCCTACTATATATTCTGCATTAAATTATTTCTTTAAATTCGATGTTAACGAAAGCATTATTATGGAACACAATTGCCGCAGTAGTGTCCACAACTAGATAGATTTGATGCAACACACAGTTTATGACTTGGAATGTTGATCCTCGATTTCTGTAATCAGGTGCTACAGCTCTGGATGCACTCAACATTGGCTACAGAACAATACTGGTAGATGATTGCTGCAGAGGAGTTGACCTTCTAGACATTGAGAAAACTAAAAATGCGTTAATCGAAAAACATTGTGTGATTGTCAACTCCAACCAGGTATACAGCATTTGAACTTAATATTTGATTTAATTGCTTCGGTATTTACTTTCTAGAATGTATACAGCAATGCATTGCGTTGAATTAGTCATGTAATGTTCGTTAATTAATCACGCTTGGCTTTTATTAGCCAAGTGTTGGGTAGATTGGAAAAATCTTTCTTCTCAGTTCTCAATGATCATGCGCACTGCTTTTAGTGCATTTTTCCAATTTATTTCTCACACCTATCTCGTGCAGTATTGGCTACCGAATTTCTTGAAAACCTGTACAACCTTGTATAAAATTCATTCTGTGGGAAAAAACTAAGGAAAAATGACTAAAACGACTATCACTGATAATAACAATAGTAATAACAATAATGACCAATATTTGACATAAACTAATGCAACATCTGAAGGGAAATTCATGAGGAACTTTCAAAATAATTTGAGATAACCGGGGTCAGATGGGTTGTCTCCTTTGCTATTAAAAATAGTTCTGGATAGAGTCATGGGAGAAGAAGATGAATAGGAAACTAATCTCACTGGGAACCAATAATGATAATAAATTAACAAATCCCTTATTTGGACTTTGTAGACCAGTAGACGATCTTGCAATAACGATAGATCCTATGAAATGGCTATAAAACAAATAGAAACGCTAAAAGAATGCGCAGAAAAGTTGGCTTACAAATATCATTTGAAAAAACAGTGTTTACAACAGCAAAGTAAGAACCAATTATAGACAAATTAATGGGATACCATACTTATAACATCTAGGGGTAAGTTAAATTAGCTTAGAGAAAGAATAAATAAAGCTCGCAAAGGCTTAGGATTAGTGCAAAACCTTTATAATAAAAAATGTTCATCTCTAAATACAAAAACATTACAGTACAATAATCACACCAACAATGTTATATGCCAGCTAGACCTTGACACTCGTCATGAAAAATCTAAAGAAAGAAAAAACAAAAATAAAATAAGGAAAATTCTGAGACCAAGATGGACCAGAAGCGGATACAAAAAACATCCAGAATTGAAGAATATTCCAGCATAGAGACAGATATGAGGAAAAGACGCCTCAAATTTCATGGCAGTATAATGAGGCTCCCAAACCATAGACCCACGAAAAGGTTAGTGGTTTACGCATCACTTGTTAATGAATACAACATGTTGAAAGAGGTACAGAATCGACCAAAATCGCAAAAGAAGATGAGAAACTATTTTAGAATAAAGGTTGAATGATGGGAAGTTAAACCAGAGACAAAAGCTCAAAGAGCAAAGAAAAAAAACTAAATACTCGCGAAAAATAAAAACTGGTGGGCAAATAAAAAGGTAAGTCCCAAACATGAACCGGATCTACTTAGCGTCTTCCACCTTGAGAGCTTTATGACTAATAATAATACTGTAATAATAATGACTAATAAATGAGAAACCAATATGAGCACACTATAATCTTGTGTAATAACGTGTGATACCTTCAAGTTACAATTAAAGGTATTCGGCACTTTTGTCCGTAGCTGCTCTTGGGGAAATATGATTTGAGAAATCCCCGCAGTGTACGGCGCGAAAAATCTATAATTTACCTCCAAAAACATAAATTCAGAAAACAAAAAAATTTAGAATATTATTAGAAAAATTGTTGATTGATATTACTTATTACTCAGTGGCTGAGTTTCTAGAAGAGGGATAGTGTGTTATATCTAGAATATTGCGGTTAACTAGTATTTTATCTTACATTACAGTACTATGAGTATAATTTCATGTTTTTTACTGTATGTTGACTCATCTTCTGTTTCGGTTTATATCAAAAGTTCTTGGATGTAATACTACATTGAAATTGAAGGTTATAAAGAAGAAAAATTTGTCATGCATTAGACCAGTGGTTCCCAAAGTGGTCCATGTGGACCCCCTGGGGTCCACGGGGACCTGCCAGGGGGTCCATGTCAGTGAAAAATAAAATTGGGGGTCCATGATATGTTAATGGGGGTCCACAATAGCGAATGTCTTTGGATCGGGGCTTGGTATATGCTATGTACAATCTAATATCAAAACTGACACTGTATTTCTAAGTAAATTAGAATTTTTACTCCCTTATACTGGAGATATGCATTTCACTTCTAAACAGAATCTTCATCAGCCTAGAAGTGAAATACATCCCCCTAATATCTCCAGTACGATCTACATGAGTAAAAATCATAATTTACTTAGAAATACAGTGTCATTTTTTATATTAGATTGTTCATCAAGTTTTTTCTTAATGGAAAACATTACAGAGTACCAGTAGGCTACTTATGTACTTGTATAATAGGCTACTGTTATATGTTCATGCAAGCAAGCATTATATCTATTTGAAATAATAGCGCTTTCTATGAAAACATTTTTAAATCAGAGAATTCATACTTAGTTTTCTTATATTTGAAAATTATAAGCTTTTACTGGTAGATCACTGAACAGCTCAGGTTTACCAGATATAAATATCCGTTTCTAGTTGTATTTTTATGAGAAAAACTAGCCCCATATCCTTCAATTATCTTCTATTAACATTTACTGGTAGGTCACTAAACAAGTCAGGTACTTAATATTTCAAGCTATTTTCAGCAATATTTTTGTAAGCAAATCACCTCATATATTTTAAAGTTATAAACAAAAGGAGCCTCGTATTTATAATAATGATATTCTATCATATTTCAAAAAGGAACGTTTATTGGTAGGTCACTCAACAACTTAGGTAGGTACCAAACTATTCAAGTTATTCCAGGTTTATTATTATGAGAAAAGGAGCCTAATGTCTTTAAATTATCAAACCATAACGACTTTCTTTAACATTCTAGCAAGCTCTTGCTTATTCAATTAATTGTTCAAAATTATTCTGATGGAAAACAAATCTGTGCACAATAAATTACATTTATTTCGAAAATAAATTCTAGCTATAGTATTAGTGTTTAGTTTTTATTTTCCACGCTTACAAGAACTTCTAATAAGGTCTAATAAGCTTCCTTTTATTACTCTACGTACTTGATAATTTTAAATCAAATAGGAATCTTAGTAGTCTATTCAATTCTAATAAATATGTTCTTATCTTTTGATTAACTTTTTTGGAGTCAATTTTTAACAACAATTCTTGTTGAAACACTCCATTACTGTCATTGACGTAGCGAGGGGGGTTCCAGGTTACAACCCCCCCCCCCCTTTAGCCTGTGAAAGAGGCCCCAAAAATGAGTAGGGAGGCATCAATAAAAATAGGATAATATCGGTTTCTGGAAGTGAAAAAAAGTTTTCATATGTGAAGAGTAGCTTAAATAATGTTTAAGCTAGAAAAAAAACTATAATTTTAATACTTCAATTAACTTGAAAAATACTCTAATTGAAGGTATAGAGGGGATGATGAGGCGAACAAGGCGAAGGCAGGTTTCCTTGGGCCTCAACGTCAATGGGCCACATCATTTTACAAATGTAAGCAAGTGATAAAAGAAAATAAGGTGCCCCAAATTGTACAGCTAGGGGCCTCCAGGGCCTCTTTTTCCCAGTTTCGACCTCTAGAGGCCGCTTAGAAGCCCTAGGCCGCGGGCCATACGGGCCCGTTTTTATTGCCAGTATAGTCATGCGAAGTAGAAATTCAAGTAGGCTGCATCTAGAAAATTTTCAAATTTCAACGTTTATACATAAGAGTCCCCAATTGCCTCGGCTTTGGGCCTGCAAAGACCCCACGATGCTGGTGGGTCCCTGAATTTTTGGAGCCCCCAAACATGGGTTTGAATTTCCCCAGACCACTTGAATGAAGTTGACACTGTAGGCTTGAAAGGAGAAAAGGTCTCTTAATATTTTTGCAGACGGGCTTCAAATGCTTATTTCTGTTACTGTTCAAATCTGATACCCCAAAGAGTTTTATTGTGATCGTTAAATTTGTCAAGACATGAATCAATCAACAAATAATATGAGGGTTGATAGCCATAAAAAAAAGCTAAAAGTTGCACTTTCAAGAACTTAAGAACAATTTTTTTTAGAATCCTCAATGTTTTGAGGTTTTGTCACCATCTATTTATGTATTTAAAAAATTACTATAAGTTAAAGTTTGCAATTGAATGTGTTATGAATTCATTCGCTCTTTGCAAGTTGAAAAAGTTCCATTCAAAGTCATAATAATTTTACACATTTTACATAGCCTATCGGTATTCCAATATTAGTGAATAGTTCAAAAGATTACACAAAAATAGAAGAGAAGTTTATTGCTCTCTCTGGTGCCTCTCAGTACCCTTCCACAGCGTTTTCGACGAGTGGTTATCAGTTGGCTTACATTCGAATCTTATCTTTAAATTGAAGGAAAAATTCAAATTAGTTACACAGATGTTTTTGAGTACTAGGCATAGCTTAAAGACTTAAGCAATGCTAGTTGGGAAATCAAGTCATTAATTGAAAATTGGTGTTTAGGGTGAAGGTGTAAGGGTGCCTCCAGCCTCAACTCTGTCCTGGGCCACTAAAATGTCTCTGGGTGACCCTGATTGTAATATTAATAATTTGAAACCACTATAACTTGATGAATTGGCTTTATAAAAGTAGTATTTTTTAGATTTTATACATTAAAATTTGTTCACAACTAATCAATTAACTAACAATAAACGAAAAGTGGGTTCAAGTTCTTAGGCATAAACATATTAAAACGATTCATAAAAGCAGTGATTTATTGAATTTAAGCTTCCACTTTACCGGATTTATAAACTTCATTTTAATAAATACTCGTATAAAATTACTGATTTTGAGTCTCAAATCAAGTTCTCAGCATCGAAAAAACAAAAAATTTTCCCATAATGTGGACTAAAATAAATGGATTAATGCTTTTCTAGACATGAGTAGAATCTCTTGGGATACGACGTTAGAGGGACTACTCATTACAATTTTTCTGGAGAAGGATCCCCGGGTCCCCCTTACCCTAGGGGGTATTCCGTACCCCTAAGACTCCCTGGGGGCCCCTAAATCTCCAATAAGCCCCCCCATTAAAAGAGTTTCGCTATGTTACTGATTACTGTATCTGTATCGCCCTTTTGTCACAAATTTGAAGCAATATTCTAAAAAAGGTGAAATTATATTCATTGTTATTTTCCACCTCCTCTCCTCAATTCTCTCTCTATCACATTTCATTTACAATGAGTTTTGTGTTTGCCCACATTGAGTATGAGTAGGCTTGCTGATTTTAATAGATGCGAATGTTTCAATTACTACAAAGGACACAATGTTGATAATAAAATACCGGCCGTTATACTTCTTGGGTTCCATTAATACTATTTCACCATAACCAAAAACAATATGTCATACTATTTGATTATTTAAATTCAAATTAACTATATTACAAAAATTTACTAAGTTTATGTGCTTTTTAATGTTTTCTTATGTTACCACAATTTGAATTGGTTACTGTGAGCACTAGTAGACCTACTTCATCAGCTTTAAAAACACATTTCAACTTATAGTTGAAAAAAAATTAGTGACATTTATGCAGGGGGTCCACCTAATACCAATCCAGGCAAGGGGTCCATGAGGCAAAAAAGTTTGGGAACCACTGCATTAGACAAACATCAGAAATGTCATCATTACCAAATGTGAATATTCTGGCACATTTATTTACGAATAACAAGCTTTACAGTAGTTCATTTACTGAGTATTTTCGTGAAGAATTCAGTTAATTTTGTGAGAACTTAACTTTCTTCAATATGAATTCAGTAATTCTGTTGCTCCATAACATGGTATATCGTACCGGTAGTGGGTTTTCTTGGATAAATGTTAATACTTATATTTTAAAATGTAAAATATATTATATTGTAGTTTTGATCTTTGTAGTAGTAGGCTATTTAGTGTAGGATTATTAACTTTAGGATTATTGTTTAATTTGAAATTTCTGTTTCATTTTTTACCACAAGGTAAAGGCCATGGTTGAGGGTAGAGATCGGCGCCCCGAGCTTGGCTATAAATTAGCGATTGAGCTGAAAGGTAGGGTGCCAGGATGTGAGAATGGCGGTAAATTCAAATCCGATGACGAGCCGGACGAGACCGGCTGACCGGGAGACTCGATCACTCTTCCGCTCACCAATGAACATCATCAGCTCGCTCAATCGCTCTTAACTTAGCTTCTTTTGCATCAGCATTCCTCACTCACTAATCAAATTGTTACGCCATTGAAGAAGCATCAACCATTCATCTTCAAATCATCATCAATATTAGAGCTTTTATTTATAAGATTAGTTGGAATATTATATATTTTATTAAGCACAGTCAATCTATGGCTACTATTGCATTGACGGTGATGAATAATAGGTCCAATATAGTTGCACTTCACATATCAAATGTGTGTAGTGGATAGTTTTATAATATCAAACTTGTTGATATCATATCAATAACGTATAATTCTTTCATAGTATTTCCCTTTTGATTTTGTCATCTGCTTATCAAGTACTCTTCAATGAAATTGTAGAATTTACATGAAGATTTATTTCTTGAAAATTCTTGGTAGTACCTTAATTTTTATTCAGCAGTAACATGTTCCCTGCCAACTTGGAATATTCATGGTGAATTTCTTTCTATGGTGAATAACTTTTTACTTTAAACATATGCTATTGTCAAGTTTTTTTTTTTTTGTTAATTTCTAATCTTATTCATGATTCTACTTTTATTTTATCAGAAAAAATTATTCGATCTACAAAATTTCCTAAATTAATTGAAAAATGTATTTAAAATTTCAATATAATTAACGATTCTTTTTCAATTTACGCAACGTTAAATTCCCATAAGAAATCAAAGATTATTTTACACAAATTGAAAAAGAAATGTTAATTTTATTAGAATGCTACTTAAAATGAAGGCTTGTTTCGACAGAGATCATTTTTCAAGAATCCTTTTATGAAGCCTACTACTAGTTGAGAAATTTGTTCCCTTGTATGTTGAATTTGGCGCTCAGCGTTCGGCTGGCAGGGCAGACTCAACTCCTGCCGGCTCTTAAAATACATTTTCTATTTTTTTCAATTTTTTTCCAGTTGATTGCAATATTTTATTCATTCATTGATCATACAATACTCCATTGCACAAGTATAACAACCTGTGATTATTTCTAGTCGCGAACTTATAACAGATATTTACATAAATTATTTTTACATCTATTTTCTTCATATTGAATTTCTTATTCAGATGTACTCATTGATAGAACACATAAATTCCTATAATTTACATTGAGTGAATTTCTGGTTGAGCAAATAACACGAGATCCTATTTTAATTTATCATTATTATAATTCAAATCTATAATTTATAAAACATAATTACCTATTTTGTTTTATAAATCTAAAAATGTATAGTTATTTCAAACAGTGACCTGAAATTTTATATTACTAGAACCGTAATCATCCAATCCATGACAATGCTATGTTTAAAAAATCAAGATGATTACGGCATATCACTCAATTTAAGTGCCTGTTTTTTGTTTATACAATTAAATTGACTTATGTTGATATCGATTTGTAAAAATCAGTGAAATTCAATTCAGAATATTTTTGTATTTAAATTCTTTCTTTCGATCACTAGCAATTTTAAACATTTATTTTGAAAAAAGGGAACAAGTTTGAAGAAGTTTCCCAACTCAATAGTATTGGACATTATCATGGAATCTATGAGTATATTTCTCATGATCATTTAGGGTGAAGGTAGCTTTTAATATTCAATTCATTGAATAAAATTCCTGGATTTCTTGTTCCATGACGAACTGCGTTGTTAATATTAACTCTTTAAGTGAATTCAACGACTTGCAGTCAAATTCGACTGCAACTCGTTGAATTCATGGAATAAACAAATGAAGATATTTTTAGCTTGCCTCCAGATTGAGAGCTTCCTATCCTCTTTGGTAATAGCTTTGGTTTGCCGCCAGCTTATTATGTCAACTGAATTTTTTATAGAATTCATTCCCATATACATTCCTAAACATTTATATGTAATAATTTCTCTTGATTGTTGTAAATAATCAGTTTTGCATGCCTACGTATTACTGTATTTATTTTACATTCAGTAGCGTATTGAGTTTGTCCATTCTAGTTAGCTTCATTCTAAATGAAATATTCGGTTGAAAACTAAACTAACATTGTACTATTGTGACAATTCGTCTATTTTTTTAGAAAAATCTCACAGTGAATTTGGTCATGTATATTACGTTTAAAATATTTTTGACATTTTCAAGACTTCCTTGGGTTTTATTCATCTGAAATGATCTTACGCAAATGTGAGTTGATATTACTATAATTACTCTCATTACTTACTTATTACTCATTGTACTTACTTTTATTACTCATTTTACTCACTATTATAGCCTACTTATCTTTTGTTTTTCAGAAGGCTTCTTAAATGTTTGCAATTATATTTACAAGCTCTATTGTTATAAAAAATGTCTACAGTGTTCACTATTAATTGTAAAATTTTAAGACTTCCATCACTTTATTCATCTGAAATGATCTTATACAAATGTGAGTTGATATTACTATAATTACTCTCATTACTTACTCTAAACTTGTACTTATTACTCATTGTACTTATTTTTATTACTCATTTTACTCACTATTATACTCATCTTTTGTTTTTTCAAGCTCTTTTGTTATAAAAAATATTCAAATTCTCATTGACATTTAGACATTAATTTTCACTAAATTTTAATCATACTGTTGCATTTCTCATAACATTTAAGTAGGGTTGGTTATTTAATTGACCAACCATTAGTAGGTAAGGTCTATTCTGTTTATTGATAGGTGTCTTAATTCTTTCTGTTTAATATGATTAAAAAATAAATTTGATGAATGACTGTGCCTTGATTGAATGAGTTTCAATGAAATATGCTTGACTACCTTTGTCTACAATGTTATAACACAAATATTTTTTATAAAGTTGACACCAAATCTGCGGTAATTGTCAGATATATTTGTGTTTTTGGCTCAGGCCCTGATAAATTGATGCGTTCAGAATAAAAATTCAAAATTGTTGATACATTTTTTTTAGAGTTATGTTGTATGGAATCAGTTGTAATTGTTTTAATTGAATATGTTGCTCATTTGCTACAAGAGTGTCACATCTCAAATTTTGCAATTTGCTACAAGACTGTCACATATCAAATTTTGCAGTTTTTCAGGAGACCCATTTGAAGGTTTTGATGTCCTACAATTACATTACAATATTTATTTGAAAAACCAGTCAAATTTATCTGTGCACAATATACATTTGGAAATGGGATTTGAGTGCAATAATTACATTTTGAATTTCAGTTGGATCCCCCAAGACACCTTTTAAAAATCCTTCCCAACTTGTGACATTCTTGTTGCACAATAACTAATTGTACGTACTAGGTCAACTTGTGACGTTATTGTTACTAGACAAAATCAATTCTCTTGCAATTGTGTTAAAAACAGAATGAAAGACAAGTAGTATCATAACTGAATAACGGCATTTATTGAAAAATTTATTGGAACATTTCGAAAAGTACAGAAAATTTAAAGATATTTGGAAAATCTTTAATTTAGAAAAACGTAACTTGAAAAAATGTGTGGAATGAATGAATTATTAGAAAAATAGGAATAATTAATAGGAAACATTATCAATTTGAAAAATTACAGTGTTTATGTTTCAGTTTATAAATTCTCATAGAAACCCTTATAAAATTTAGGTATAAAGTCCATAAGATCGCTTTTTTCTTCTCAGAAATACTTTGTCTTGCTGTGAAAGCAGGATGTAATGTGACGTCATCTGCTTTCTTCTTTTTTTATCACTACTGCCTCACAAAAATCAGCATCAGAGTACAATGTTCTTTTAGAAAAGCAAATTTAGAGATTCCTTCACGACTTTCAGGATATATTCAGTTGTCACATTGACTGGACCAATGTCACTTTGCAATTGTTAAGATCATAAAAGTCTTCATATTACAGTTCGTTCACATGGAATTGTTTTTCCTAGCCATTCTGATAGCAGAAATGAATGCTTCTGGAGTGTAGGCCTACATGGACCCAATTGTCTCTACCTGTCTTTCTATCAAAGAGTGGGCCGAATCTCCGTCGTTTTCTTTTAGATATTTGTGGGTAATACTTTCACATTCAGGAACTGGACTGCATACAGATATAAAGCAATCATGAATTTATTTTTTTGTTGTCCTGCACAATTATCTAAAAGATTTTCTCACCATCAACAGTTTTTTCTTGTAAGTATTTGAGCACACAGGTTCCCAATCCATTAACTCCTCTATTGCCATTCGATTCATCCCAAACATAACACACGAATTTATGTTCAAATCATAGATATTAAAGTTCAGAATGTTCAACTTGGATTTGTAATAGAATACAGACACATCCCCTTTTGGTAACTGCATAACAGCTTGTAAATCATAGACTGCAACTACTGTATTTATCTTATCCTTATCATTTTTTTCTGCCCGGGATAGTTATTTTTCATTCAGGTGCTTATCATATTTTTCATTCAATACTTCTTTTCCTTCCTTCTCTGCATTACTGTAGGAAAAGCAAAGATCACACTGGTCCTTTTTTGGAACGAAGAAAGAAATGTTAAATTCATTGGTAAAAATAGCACATAATTTCCTTGTGGAATATTCCTCTCTTCACAAAAGGCCAAATAATCCTTATGAAGCTCTAATGGTTTTCCTTCCATCAATGAAGTGTTTGCACGAGCATAATGACTCAATTTTAGGAATTAATTCAATGAACTGTTGCATTCCTTCTCTTATGCCCACATCAACTATTTTCCTCGGTTTTCCTCTTCCATTAAAATGTTTTCTACCTTATCTTGTTTTGCCAGCACTGTACGAATAGGTCTATCGTTGATATCTAGTGTATTCTTGAAAAATAACTTGCAAACTCTGATAGCTTCTCTATTCCGGTGAAAATAAAAAGCATTGTTTTGTCTCTCAGATCTGGTGCCACCAATAATTTCATACCGATACTTAGGTTGAATATTTTTCATACTATATGCAATAAACTGTCTCTGCTGGCAAACGTCAGCCAAGGCCCAATACTCAGAAAAGAGCTGTGTGCGTTCCTCTTCAGTGAACTTTGATGAACATTTTATCCTACACTTTTCTGAACATGGAGGTTTAATTTTTCTTTTTGGTCGTACTTCTTTATCTTTTGTGTCTGATACTTTTTCCAGAATTCTGGCCTTTTCTCTGTTTATTTCTATTCCATTGTTGAATATTTACCTTACATTTCATACATTTTTTCACAGGACTTGCCAAAATCATAATCTCATTTCCAAACAAAGATGAATTATTATTAATTTCTGACAATGCTGTAGTGGACAAGGTTGATGTGTCTGCAATAGATGTAGTGCGGTAGTTGTATTTTCGATGGAAATATTACCTGCACTGTGATCTTGATTGTCAGCTGTTGTTTAATCATCAATGTCATCCTTTGGTACACATGTTTGATCCATGATTGGATCATCAGTCTTCAGAAGATACAACTAGAGCTTGAGGAGCTAGATGAAGCACTGGATGAGGACGATGAGCTAGCACTTCCTTCAGGATTGTTAATGACTACCGGTGGATTTCTACCATTATCTAAACCGCAAGGAACTATCACATTCCCTGGAAAAAGAAAAGGTCGAATAATTTATATGTGGGTCTTTGTAGCACTGAAAAATATTGAAAGTTATGCAAATCATTTTAAAATTTGCACCAACACATCTTCCAAGTCAGTAGACATGTTTAGTTAGATGATCGTCCAGTGTTGTCCAGTAGATGAGACTGTCCCTACAAATGAACCAGATTTCATTCAAGAACAAGTTTTTAGGAATGCAGTAATGACATAAACTGCTCTCTGTCGGAGAGTTATAGAAACTCAGTTATGCCGTTCTACCAGTTGAAAGTGAAAAACAAAACGGTTCATTTTATACCAGTAACTCTGTTACGCCCATTTTTTGAGATATGTCACTCTTGTCGCAAATGAGCGATTGTGTAAAAGTCTTATTTTAGAAAAATTGTTTATTCTTTGTCTTTAACATGTTTGGTTTTATACATTTTACATTGCACTAATAACAGAAAAATACCAATTTATTGAGAGAATTAACATAAATTTCCATAATTTAGTTTTTTACGCCTCAGTTGAATTTTTATAAACTACAACAATTATTATGAATCATGGATTTTATTACTTTTGTGATAGAACTTCTATTCGTATTACTATTTATTTATACTTACACATTCATTTTGATGAATATTTCAAATTTTTGTAAGTTGATCCATTGTAATGTCTGTGAAACTCAGAGTGAGAAAATCTCGTATGTAACTTGTAACACCAAACTTTATACATTTATAGTAGTTTATGCCTCTAGAATAGATGTAGGTTATACTACCATTTAGAGATTTAGTAGTTTTCAAAGTATGTTCAAATCAGTAGCCTAATAATGTAATGTTGATTGTTGAACTTAACGTAATTGTGATATTCTATTAATTTGGAAAGTTGTTTACAGCTTCCAAGTTTATATAACAGAAAATATTTGACAGGAGGATTCAATAAACAGAAGGATGCTCTGCCGTAAAGCATAAGAATCAATGAGGTTCTATTTTCATGAATAGGCAGAATTTTTAAAGAATTGGTATATGGCTTCCATCTAATAGGAAGTTAACATTGAAAGATCGAATTTGATCTATTGAAAGTCAATGTTATCTTTAAGTACTGTAAATGAAATTTCCTAGTTTCCTCGTAGTGGATTGGTTTTCTATGATAGTCCATATTGGTTATGATAGTCCTACAGTTATGAAAAACGTTGAATCTCCAGCTAATGATCTCTAAAAGAAATATTTTTCTTTATTAGTCTTAATGAATGCTATTGAAGTGAGCTTTCAATATAATTCACACTGTAGATGTGCGCTATTAATACTCAATTTTAGGAAACAAATAGCTTGTAAATGATGAAAATAATGACTCAATTTAAACTTTTTTGGCAACTGTAATAAATTCTTGTATTTCTTGTTCCACAAAGATCTGCGTTGTTAAAATATTAACTTATTATTGTGAATTTAACGACTTTGTTAATAATTGTCAATTGACTGCACTCGTTAAATTTACAATAATAAGTTAATGTAATAAATAGTTGAATGGTATTAGATTCAGCAATTTGATTTGCTTTATACAGATTAATAAATAATTAACCTGCATAGTTTGCTGCCTTACAAATCACTCCCAAAAGAACTTGTTGACTGGAAATTTCTGAAAAAATTGACTGGTAATAATAATTTAAAAAAGTAATTACTTTTCAATTTGTTTTAGTAGATGTGATGATCCATGTAAGAATGTGATCATTTAAAATTTATATGCTTGTAAACCTCCAAATGGCCGTGATAATACACTTCTGACCTTTAGAAATACCTAGGAGTACATAAACAATTTGTGATATTTTATTTTATACTCGATTTTTTTAAAGTTTCTTGATTTTTTGAATATTTTTATTCTAAAAAATTTGTAATTCGTCATTAAAGAAATTATAAAAATGCTCACACCAACACGCAAAGGCATTATAAATACAATCAATTGAAAGGCAGATCTATTTGATATAATGTTCCAAGTAAGATGATATTATGAATCTGATTGTACAAATAAAATAGAATAATAGATGTCTAATTTTAACTTAGCTTAGAGACCTATTGGCTCTTAAGCTGTAATGAATAACCGTAGGTTATAGTCATTTTATTTCATTCTACATTTGTGCTTTTCTACAACTGTAATTATTTAGTGTCGTATTGATTTTTTGATCACTGTTTACTTTTAGAAAACAATTAAAAAGATCTACCAAAATCTATAAAGATTTATAACATCAAGGCAATGTTTTTGAGGGTTTCTAATTGTCTAGAGAATACGATCATAATTCTTCTATCTATAAAAAATCCTCGAAGTTGTATGGACAACTGCATTATCACTTACGAAGTTGTCTGACTCTTTTACACGAATTGGTAAAAACATAATTCTTCAAGACGTTAAGCAGCAGAACACAAGAAGCCTTACTAAGTGCATTAATTCACCAGATTCTGTGCCTTGTATTGAATATTCTAAATGCCTTATCACAGCTTTGTAATTAACTCGATCACAACAAATATGCACAGTTTTGTAAGTGTAGTGTTGGATATTGAAGGAATGATGCTATTGGAAGGCGGATTTGAGGCTTTAAAAGTAAATCTGGCGATAGTATTGCCACAGAAATAGTTTTAGATTACTAATAAAAACCAAAGAATTTGATGTTTCCCAAAATATCATTATTGATATTATTTTGACCAACATTTATCATCTGAAATACTTTGCAGTATTTGTGTTGAAGTCAGATACTTTGTATTTCGTTATCAATTTCTTCTCAGTTAATTTGTTATATTGTTCCTTGAAGCTTGATCTGTTCGCTGTTACTTGATATGTATTGTTATCTTCATATTTTATTCAAATAATGCACTGGTTCAAAACCTAAATGCAAGTATTATCATTTTTCCCAGCTAGATTTTTTTAATAAATTGATGTTATGGTTTGGGAAATACAACTGTTTTAAAACTAGTTTCATATAATTATTTTCTATTACCATCAACATTGAAACTGAAGCGTTTTATTATTTAAACTAAGTTTTAATTACTTGAGTGTTCTCATTCATTAAAATACAAATATTTTTTTCAGGGAATGAAGCCCACATAGGTCTGAAACCTATTTTTTGAAACGATCGTTGATTTCTTATGGAAATTCAATGATTATTTTTAAAAAATTGAAAAATAACTGGAAATTGTTGAGCGAACGAAGAGAGGTCTCTGTTTCAAGTCGGCCATTTTGCATTGGTCTGTCTGTAACGCATTTATGGCCAAACGCATGGACCATATATCTATTAAATTTTGCATGGATGGTCCATTTAGGAATGTGCATCAATGTAGGTGTAAGGATTTTCTAAATTTGCATGCATTTAAAGGATATTTAGAAGGAAACGCACTCAGACATTCTTCTGTAGTAAACATATTGTTATGGGCTATATGTTGCTGGCTACACTTGAAAGTAACACTCGTTATCCTTAAATATACTCTTCCACTAGTTCAGTTTGTTATTGGCATTATTGCTGTCAACCATGTGGTATAACTGTTCGATTGTCATGTGTCTTGAAGTACTTGTGCATAGTCATTTTAGTAATAGCAACAGTTTTAGTAAGCCCAATAGTGTAAATTAAGAAGTATTGAAAAATTTGTGTTCTGTTAAGCTGATGTAATGAAATTCCAGTGCTTACGTAAGTAAAATTCATTCTGTTTCCTGAAATTACCATATAGTTCATGCAGTCTCTGTAGGCTTATTAATATATGAATTGTTTTTCAATAGGCCCTGAAGATGCCTCAAAATAAAGGCGAAACGGCGGTATAAAGCTGTGTATCATTTGGAATAATAAGACGAAATTCTCGCAACCACATTTATTAAAAATTTTGAGAAACTAGTTTCGGTTGGAATACCATTATCAATCTCAAACACAGTCTTATTATTCACTACAAAGAAAGTGTGTATCATTTGGAGACCGATCCTGAACATCCCCACAATCTTCTTACAATAACAAACTAGTCTCAATTTATCAACAAAAAATTCCAAGATTTTCTAAATTCCAGTTCCTTCCAAACACCAACATTTCAAGATTCTGTACCCTAAATCCAGCACCCGTCACTCAAAAAATGGATGATTTTTTAAAGGTTTCAGGTGCTAAACTTCCTTCTCAAAATGGGGGGGGGGGGTTTAAATGACGAAGTTGTCCCCAAAATAAATTAGTCTCAAAATCAGCCAAAATATATTTTCTCAAAAATTAATCGGCATCTTAATAATCTGTAGTAGCCTACTATCGATTTGTTGAGTTATAGTGTGAAACTCTTTCCTTTCTGATAATTATTATTGTGTTCATTCTGTGTTGTACGGAAGAGATTTGTAATAGTTATTTATGTATTGGGTGTAAAGCGCGACTTTATCACTCGAGTCAAAACAGTAATTTTGCGAGAACGATAAAGAAACTTTACACGCGAATTACATTTTTCCTACAACTGCAGTTCTGAATTCCAACACAAAAAAAAACTTGTAGTTTATAACATCACAGATTTTAGCGTGCGTGGATTTGGTTATCGTGCACCATTTTTATGAAGCATTTATTCTTATGTTATGCTACTGTTCTGTGAACTCCTAGTATTTAAATGTTTCTTAAATCAGACCAAATCTTGTGAAAAACTATGTGCTTCAACTGATGCCATTTCTCAAAGTCCTTTTTATGAAGCCTGCATAAATGTTGTCAGCTGAGAAGTTTTTCTCCCATTTAAGGTCGGCGCTCAGAGTTCGGCTGGCAGATTCGATTCCTGACGCCTTTTAACTACGGTACATAAATCTACAACTCAATTCAAACTAAAGGAAAAGGAAGCATCAATAAACCGTTTTCAAGCAAGGCATGACAAAATTCACTTCACTTTTCAAGATTGTCATCAATGGTTAGTCTCAATTATTGAAAACCATCAATTTTGAATATCTCAGTGAACTTCAACATCGATCACACGATCACATCGAACTCATCCCCTACAGCACCGTGTTTAGAGGAAAAATGTGATGTTTTATACAAATTAATGATTTTTACATTACTTATTACTACAAGAAAGTACTAAAAATGTCATAAATATGAACACTGTTATGGTGAACTAGCAAGGACATTGACGAGAATGAATCCTAATCTAAAAGTTGGTCAAATTATTGTCTTGTTAAGATGTAGAAATTGAAACGGAACCAGGGACAATAAAATTACAATTGCAACCTTCAACGAAAACTTCTATAAGATTTTTCAGGAAGATTCAAGCATTTACTAGAATGCAGAAAAATTGTGCAATTTCAGCTACGAAGACGTCCTGGTTGAAAAGTAATTAGGCTACCAAAATAAAAGCCAATTACTTATATTAGAGAGGATAGTAAAAAATCTAATGAACAAGCCACACAAAAGTAATAGATTTATTTTGAAAAATGAGTATCAAAGAATGGGTGAATAATTTGATTATAAACTCTAGCTATAAATATAGCTTCACAATTCCATCATTTTTCATCTTGAAAGCCATATTTTGGTGTCATTACCACGCGTTCTTCGTTTCTTCCTCTTACATTTCCTGAAAACATTGAAGATAATTATGAATCAAGCAAAATCGATTAAAAAATTTCCAAGATGTTGAAAATTGCAGGAAAATTTCCATTTAATATAAAAAACATCAGAGCAGTAATAAATTTGAGACTTGGACAATCTTACATAGAAGAGTTATTACACTGGCGATAATTTATCAAGTTTCAGATTTCCATCATTAAAGATACAATCTTCTCGTAGGTCCTGTTTGTAACGGTGACCGATTAGATTGGCCAGCAAAAAAACACTTCTCTGCTGTAAAATCACTTTCAGGTGGTTCGGAACCCACCTAAAACTGTAGGTCCATCTCATCAATGACCAGCATCCAACTCATTACCGACGCACAGGTCTCAGACCTATGTGGGCTTCATCCTCAGAAAAAAAATCTCTGAAGCCTCAACTAGTTCACAGAAACAATAGATTCTTCAAGTCTTTCATCAATAATTTATTATAAGAGGAGAAACAGGTTGATGATACTGACTGAACATAATTCATTGATCAAGTGGCTCATTATTACTCATTTTTCTTCGTTCCTATTCTATTAATCCTGTACTCTTATAACCCGCATTCCTACATTATGCCTATAACACACAACAAATAAATGCCTATCATGTATTGTACTTTGAAACTATTTATTTTTTGGAACTGACCAATATGATATGCTTCTTTCATCTAATGGTGTTCTTAATTCTCTTAAGCCGCGTCTCCACCAACCGAACATTGATGGCGAATGCAAAAAACGGGCAAACATTGAACATATGGGTCACCGAACATGTTCGTGAGTTCAATTGAAATGTTCGGTCTGTGAGTGAACAGTGACGACCAACAACTGGTTCCCGCCACTAACCCCACCACACCGATCATAATGTTCGAGAAAGCGTCCACACCAAACCAACTCCAAAAAATGTTCGGCGACATCAGCTGATTCCAACGAACACTGTTCGCCGAGCATGTTCGGTTGGTGGAGACGCGGCTTTATGATTGAATATTTATTATACTTCATCAGATGCAATGAGCCATGCAATAGTTATAGACCCGAATTCGGAAGCGGGAGACCTCAAGCCCCACCCTCCACTTCCCGGTGTTTCGGAACCCACCTGAAACTGTAGGTCCAACTCATCAATCACCATCATCCAATTCATTACCCACGCACAGGTCTCAAACCTATGAGGGCTTTATCCTCCGAAAAAATACCAATTCCCATTTTCTTGGAAGATTTGAGCTCTCAAATGAAATTTTTGGGGTGCTAAAAGTTTTTGAAAAGCTGCAGCTCAAAAAGTACTGGATATTCTAACTCAAGACCTACCTACCCGAGATACAACGGTGTAGCTCGTGTCAAATTCTTGCAAATTTTCCTCTCTTGAAAACAAGCAAGAATAATTAATTTTCTGATGTTGAAGATCCATCTTGTTTCCACTAATATGTATTATAAACTTAAAAAACACTTTTGAATGGAAATTGACTCACGTTTCGACCCACAGTACACTGTGGGTCTGTGGGTCGTCTGATGATGCTCTAGACAACAGAGCGAAACGGCCGTCACGCCATAACGTGAGTCAATTTCCATTCAAAAGTGTTTTTTAAGATTATAATACAAATTAATTTTCTTTCCAACGCTTAGTTTGGTCTCAATTATGAAAGCATTAAAATTACGTCGGAAAGTTCAGTTTTTACAGAATGGCGACCGAAGCCCAGCTACGATTTTTGGGGACTATTAGTATGTCATTCAGAATGTTTTTCTGCTAATATATCCCGATTTCCAGCAGTGTTGGAAGTTTTTCCTTTCTTGTCCGAAATTTCCGCTAATTTTACTGGAATATAATGGCGGAGTTAGAAGTGAAGGCTTTTTCTAACACATGACCTTAAGATGAGTGACAACGTACAATAATACATGACGCCTTACATTTTTCTCATAAAAGAAATGAACTAAATATTACAGAAGCATGAATTAAAATTTTCAGATGTGAAAATGCCAATAACACAAATACCCTTGGTGTGTCCTTTATAATGTGTATTATTCGAGAACATAAATCTATAAATTTTTATTTTATCTTATACTTTTTGGCTTATGTTTCAATCTTATATTTTTTATGGTATAGAGTAGAATAATGATGGAAAATTATCAGCTCAATTCTCTTAGCTTGGTGAAAAAAGACTTAATTAGACTTGATCGATGAACATTGATCCTACCTTCAAATCATTATCGTTAATTTGAAAATGTAATATTTTATTCTCATCATTTTATTGCAATCTTTTGAAACTTGATTTTACAAGCTGTTACTCGAATCATCTTCCTTCGTTTTATCATCAATATCAGGCACTCTCTGCAATAAAAAACAATTATTATTCATGAAAGCAAACAACTATTATATCAAATTCTTGTAAGTTTTATTTCTAACATCATTTCACTGTTATAAATAAATAAATAAATTCGTATGGCTTTTAGTGGTGGGGAGACCCTTACGGGTAGTTCCACCTCGCCGCTTTTTTAACGACTGCTTTTTTTTTTTTATATGCAACCGGGACCGACGGCTTAACGTGTCCTCCGAAACACGGGATTGAAAATGTCTCTATAGAATTGTTAGACCAAAATGAAATCAGTTCTATGTGCGTTTATTTGTATTTATTTATTCATTAATTTAAATAAAATACAGTCAATGTGAATACAACAGGCTATTGCCCAAAACTGCTTTTCACAAAATTTTAAAGTAGGATCAAAATCTTAGGTTAGGTCGCTGTTTCACTTGAAATTTCACATTGAAGCACAATAATTATTCACAATCACAAGTCTTTTACCAACTGACTTTTCAAAAATTCCAATGTACACCAAGTTTTAAGTTCAATATCAGCTTCACTAGAAATCATTGATTCGATTTGTACTGCTGACTCTGCTCAGCAAAGCATAGTCGAGAACCGCCTTCGGAGACCGTTCGACTTTAGGCCCATTTTATGTCGGCTGCAGAAGTACGTGTATTACAATTACAGTACCCATGTTACCTTATCGGCTAAACTATAAGGGCAAAAGTTCGGCCCGAAATATACGTATAAGGTAACAAGGGGACTGTAATCTACGCGTTTCTGAGAAGCGCCACGCGTTTCACACTTTTTCGGACCGTATACAGACTAGAGAATAAAAATAAAATAGTAAAGAAATACAATATTTGAGCACCCACTTTAAAGACAAGCAGTCTATTCCAATCACCGTATGAAAGCTATGAATGACAAGCATATTCCACGATAATGAATTTCAAGTTGGTTGGTGCTTCTCATCTTACCTGTAATGGCATCAACGCAGAATAACGATTGTTATGGGTAGCAATTATCGTCGACAGAGAATCAACTACTTCTGATGCAGTCAACCGCTTAGAAGGATCCAGAACAAGTAGTCCCCTAATTATATCTTTTGTAGAATTAGTCACTCTTCCATCGCTGCAATATAAAAACCAGAAATTCATTTACATCTTGAATATTATTGCATATTTTGCGAAGTAATACAGTATAGGATAGCTAGATGCAAATCTGTGTTTGTATCTATCATAGAAATGAATAATATTGTTCACCGAACGTAGTGAGGTCTCAGCTTTAACTTAACCGTTCGGCATTTTGTCTGTCATTCTGTCTGTTACTAGAACTCAAATATTGAGAAAATTATCATATCAGATACAGAAGAAAAATTTTTTCTTGGTAAAATAATTTAAAGATATAGATTTCACTGCGAAATTTTATATACATATTTTTTTTATTGCTAATGATTCCCAAAAGAGTCCGAGACTTGTGCATGGGTAATGAGGTGAATGGTAACACATAGATGCCGCAAAGCGGCCTGCCACTTGGGGGGGGGGGGGGGAATATATTATGAGCTTTTTGTTGATGGATAATTTTTACTTTGTATGATTGGAGGTAGATATTAAAAGCTGCTGAAAATGCTTAGGTATAAGGGGTAATTTCCAGGAGGTGTCAAAAATGTTGAACTTTTCAAATATTGATTTGTGCAGTTCCTATCATCAATGATACTAAGCAATGAAAACACAGTCGAACTTTTTTCGAAAATATCATCCCCTTTTGAGTGAAGAGTGCTGGACGAGTAAGGTCTACTGTTTCCAAAACTACTGGTTAATATTAATTTATTGTTAATATAACGTAATCTTGTTTAGTTTGCCTTTGCAAACTACAATCTGACTTGAACATTACACATTAAAAAAAAAGGTTCAAACTTTTATGTATATCCATTGATGTTATAGTGTTTTACATGAAACACATGTTGGAGCTTCATACAAATTTTTCGGAACGCAATAGGTCTTATATAACCTAGCAATGCTTCACCTAAATGAATTGGACCGTAGCCAAACAATATTCCAGATCGATCGATAAAACCATAAAAAATTCTACCACATCTTCATTCAAATCTGCATAACCCTGTTGCAATACTCTCCAAACACAAAAAAAAAAATATATATATATATACAGTATATAGATAAGAATATGTGGATGGTTCAGTACTTACTTTGGAATCGTATAATCGGCAGCTTTAATTTTATGGAAAAGCTGTGTAGGACTCGAATCGTAGAAAGGAAACTGTCCATAAAGCATGGTGAAAAGTACTACGCCTAAGGCCCACATATCTGATGGTTTACCTAAAAAGGTATAATAGAATATATAAATAACTTGAAAATTACTACACTTAATTTGATTAATAAGCCAGGATAGTGCTAAATGAAATAGTTTACACAGAGCTTGAACCCGTTACACATACTTTACGAAAAAAAGGATATCTTTTGTTTATCACATTCTAAGGACACTATAAACCACATTTTTTTGTAAAATAATAGAGAAAATATGGGCTATGAAGCAGCAAGTAGGATGGATTAAGGAAATTGAAAAGGATTTGAACGAGCTGGAAATAAACCTGAATGACTTGAAAGACAAAGTCAAATCTCAAGAAATAAAAACAAAATTCAAACCAAAAATAGACAACTGATACAAATGGTATTTAAAGATGAACGACAAAGAAGATCAGAACTAATGAGAAAGTACTGGACAATGCGAAAAGAGTACTTATTGAGGACCAAAAAAATGATTTTTTTTATTGCTGATGATGCCCACATGAGTCCGAGACTCATGTCTCGGAATTGAATTGAGTGGTCCAATGAGGTCGTAAAAGGAAAATAAATAAATAAGCCAGGTTTGGTAATAGAATTTCTAGATCTCAATGAACTTATAAAGATAGTTTCTGGGACATGTATTCAAAAAATACAGTACAGAATAAGAATTGGAATACACCATATAAATGAAAATATACAGAGATGTTATGTTAGTAACCTCTACTCGTAGCAATTAAAGCTATGGATTTTTTCACTGCCTATTGTGTATCTAGAACAAAATATAATTGAGACTTAGTAAGCCAATTGTAGGCAATGGTCGAATAAAATAGTGGTTAGTAGGCCTGGCCACCTTTACGAATGTCATGGGTTCAATTCCCGTTACAGCTTAGCATAATTTCACCACAATTCACCTCATTACCCACACACAAATCGCACACTTATTTGGTAATCATCATAAAAAGTACTGAATTCCAATCGTGATGTAAAGAAAGCAATATGTTTTGCAAGAGCACACAACTTACTCAATTATCCACTAACCATGAAGTCTTTCGCTAATGGTAGGAAATCCCTAACAGAAAAGTATTTTTCCTGCAGATTGGAGGTAGGCTAACCCCCAAAATGATACAATCCCATATAACCCCAAACAAGACATGCCTAACCCCCTTCCCACCTAAGGCTACCCCACTCATTAGAGAAAAAAATTGTTATTAAACATATAAATACCTTGGAATTGGACAGATATAAAAGGAATGATACACGGTGACAGCACACAACACTGTGCGAATTGGAATATTGCATTTTACAAAGTACTAGGGGCTTGTAGGGGCAAAAGCCCCTAAAAAACCAAAATACATAAATTTTTTATCAACCTTCATTGGTCATTTATAAATAAGCAATGATTTTCTAGCATTATAATATAGTTTACAACACAAACTGTATACAATATATTATATACAGTAGATACATTTACATTTAAATGGTGGTTTTTAGGGACAATAGCCTCTAAAACAGTAAACTTTTTTATTTTGAAAATAATAAGTATAAAAAACAATTAAAATTTGGTTTAATTCAAGTTTTATTTATATGAATAGAAATCACTACTTACTTATTGCATTTGATAATTAGTCAGAACCTCTTGATAAACTATGTTTTTTGTATATGAATTGTTTTCTGTATTGTTCTGTTCTCCTGTATTTGCCATATATACTCTGATTCCATCTGGTGACCTTACTCTGCTAAATGCAACATATAACTGTCCGTGTGTAAAAACTGGTTTATCTAAGTAAACTCCAGCCTTCTGGAAGGTTTGGCCTTGTGCCTTATTGATAGTTATAGCAAAGGCAAGTCGTAAGGGAAATTGCAGTCTTGACATGTGGAAAGGCATGTTAGGATCTGTTGAAATAAGCTTTATTCTAGGCAAAAATATTATATTTCCCTTTCCAGATCCCGTAATAATTTCTAATTTTATGCATTTCTCAAACATGCTTAATACGATTAACCGCACGCCATTAACCAAACCTGACCCCTGCTGTAGTTTAAAAGTAAACAAACTGAATTCATAAAAAGTACAGCTGGCTATGAGTACACAGATATACAACTATGACAACTCTGTGGCACAGCTGTTTTAATTTCAAAAGATGTAAACAAATTAAACCCCATGTTGTTTTAATGGGAAAAGTTTTATTCTGTTGCGAATTTATGGTGAAAAAATAAGAAAAATGAATAGTTTTCCCTCAAAATTCACGTCAAGACCTTTAAAATAAGACCCCTCCCATCCTTCTACGGCCATCCAGTCACTCACAATTTCTTTACAAAAATTTGACTTACGGAATTATATATTAAGATTTTGATGAATATTGCAGTTTGCAAATGTACTTACCAATATAGGGCCTTCCACATAATACATCAGGAGAGATATAGGCGGGCGAGCCTCGCTGGTCATTCAATAAATCTCTTTCACTGCCTAGGTGCTTTCCGAGACAGAAATTTGTGATGGTAACTTTGAGAGTCCGTTGGTCCAAAACAAGGTTTCCCAACTTTAAATCTCTATGAACAATGTTTTTCTAGAACAATAGCATCAAAGCATTATCAAAACAGGTCAACATTTCACATTTAGCCCTTTTATTTCTTCAAGATTTCTTAGCCCTTTTATTTCTTCAAGATTTCTTAGCCCTTTTATTTCTTCCACTCCTGGATATTTATTGAGTGGACTTTTCCACACAATACCCTCTTACCAACTCATTTTCAACACCTTCCCTCTTTAAATCGAAAGATAACATTTTAAAATTGACTTCAATTGGATGAAAATAATTAACTTATTCATTGAGTTGAAATATACTTTATATCCCGCTAAACTCAAACATATAAATGGAGAATGATTACACTAAAATAAATCATTAAATTAACCAATTGTAAGTTATAGACAGTGGTAGGAGAATAATCTCATAATTAAGTCCAATATATATTTGAATTTTCAAAGACAGAAGCAATATAATGTGAAGAAATATGAAACCTACCTTATGTAAACTTTCCACTACTTTAGCTGTGTTGTAAAGTATCACATTTGCTTCATTCCACGCCAGTTTCTTTTCTCTGATAACATAATGCTGTAAATTGATGAGATTGGCATTTTTTGGACAAAAATCGTGCGCAGACAAACAATCCAGGACCAAGCAAAGCCGTTGTTTCACTCTGCCTGTATAAACGGTACGACCATAGGCCCCACCTATACGCTCTTCCAATGCAGAATCCTAAGGGAAAATTCAATAAAAATCGAGTGAAAAATTAATAAGCTAAAATATTCAGTCTTTACTGAACAGCCTTCTTTTTTCAACAACCTTTACTTGACCTGATCCTACTTCTCCAAAAAATAACAATGGAGAAGCTATGATTTGAGAGCATGCTTGAATGGAATGAGTAGAACACTTTCATGAACTATAAAATGAGTGAAAAAATCAAATGAAATGCGAGTGAAATTATTTTGTGCACTTCGCATCGATAAAAATTGTTGGAACTGCTTAAAAAATATTGAGATTTTCAAATTGCTTATGATAGAAAGGAAAATAGTAGGGAAGGACGGAAAACCATGACATACAATAGTAATTCATATTAAGCGATATTCTATGACAACAAAATTGCATTTCCTCATTCCCAAAATAGAAGATTTAAGTTCATTTGAGATCCATACTGAATGAAAATACAATTGTTTTATGATACAACTAAAATAAAGAATTAAATTTAGAATTGGTTTCAGGCTCTATTTCTCATTAGGAATAAACAAGATTTCTCGAAATCAACTTATCGCATTGTTTCTAGAACAAAGACTAACAATAGCGCCATTCTATCTCTATTCCTTCATCAATGATCAGTCATTAATGATTACTGTTAAGATAAAAAATAATAATTATACTATTCTATGACAAAATACCTTTCCTAACCTTGAAAAATCCATGATGGTGGACAACATTAGGTTGATCATGAAGCAGTGAGAGAAGAGAGTATTCGGTATGAAGAAGCATCTTTCCTTGTCTGTCATCTTGATTTTCCTCATCCTCTCCCTTCAGTGTCAATATCTAAAATGGAAAAAGAATCGTATTATAATCATCATGATCACCATTAATATATAGAGAACAATCACATTTTATCTTGTAGCTTGTGCATAAAAAATAACAACTAGATTCTTAGATACCATCAAATATATTAAGCAATGTATATTAATTTGAAGTTATAGATGTAATAGTTTCCTAGTCATGATTCATTTGGAATTTAATTTTTATAACTTTTGCACAAACTAAAAGCTTAACGCCAACCTATAAAGCGTTGGTGTTCAGAATATTGGGATCATTGATAAACGTTTAAGAACAAAATATGACGTATGATCAAGTGAAAAATATTTTGTTTATGTTAGTCACTTAGTTTCTGACTAAATAACTAGTATATAGTAAAAATAATAGTATCATGTTCAACTGAAATATAATAAATCACATAAATATATTAAAGATATTTCTAGTGATGGGATCAATCAATCTGGACTAGTAACTCGAACTGTACCACAAACATCTAGATTCTAGAGAATACTGTACCAACAGCAACTACCTAATTTTGTTGGAATTGGTATCATAAATAAATTGCATGATTCAATCAGAATAAATTATTGATAAAAACTAATTGTAGAATTTCGATTGATTGTTTATGTGTATTCTATAAGTTCACATAATTACATGTTTATTTGACTAGGCTATATTAGTTTATTTGTATATTAGATGTTTATTTTATGTACATTTATGCTCTTACAGTCAGATAAGACTAACATAGATGAGCAAAATAATAATTGTGCAGACTACCCAAATTGAGGACTTAGCTCGAATGTAAAAGCAGAGAAAAAGTTGAGATGTTCATCACTTGAAATGTACGCAAAGCAGATGGAAAATTGAAATGTTAATTACCTTCAATGTAAAAAAGTTGTCGGTGTCTTTCTTTCTAGCCAGACACTGGACTAAACTTTTTACTGGCGAACTTCCAAGGGTTGGTCCCAAAAGGTAAGGCCCCGCTTTTTTTATGCAATTTCTTGGTACAAGCATACCTTCGATCGGTACTGTAAGCACAAATTCTTAAAATTATGAAAAACTTCCCCTTCGTTAAATATTCAAAAGAATAAATAATTAGAAAATACACAAAAACTCTACTTGGATGCCCAATAAAAATCAACGCTATTGATCCAACCATGATTTTTACTTCACAGCTTGGGCCTGCATTTTGGTCACTGATCATGCTAGCACTAATCAACTAAAAAATCTGCTTTTTATGTGCAACATCAGAAAGACTCATATTGAATTTTTGTCTAAATTTCTGAGAAAACCTCCTACTTGAACTAGGAAGATGAAACAATTTAATATTCTCATACCTAGACATTTAAATTCAATACAAACAATAGACATTGCATTACAAAAATGCATACAGGCAAAAATGTAAAGATAGATAAATATTACAAAGATTTAACGCTTTGTAGCAAAATTCAATAATAACCAAAATAACTCGTTTCTTATAGTATTTTCGTTTCAATTCAAATTCAGAGGAACTGCTACCTTATCGACTCATGACAAAAGCCAATTTGAAAATGAAAACAATGCATGCTGGAAAATAGCTGAAGCATAACATAATTTCAGGGATAAATAAAAGAGATATCCGGTGTATTCGTATGCGCATTTCATGTATAGAGCCATAGATACAAAATGTCTTTAATATCTATGATATAGATATTAATTTTATAAAGGTCATTGGTATTTTTGTTCAAAAAATGAATTAAACAAAAAATTAGAAGAATTTTGTTTTAAACAAAAATCAACGGCTGAGGGAGAAATCGGTAATCGTTGTTTGGTATCGTTACCTGTTTAACCTACGAACTCCCTAATCCCTGTTGAACTGCAAATCCAATTCCAGGATTGCCAAAGTCGGCTTCATTTTTCCCACTATAGTTTTATTTAGCTACTTGACTCTTTTCGCGTAAAAAATTATAATGTGCAACAAGAGAACAAAATATAAATTTTATCAACTTTTTACAGTGTATATTTTGTTTTCTCTTAAGCTAGTGCAAAGAAAAGTAACAGAGTTCTGCTAATTTTCTGTGACTAGGGGTAGGGCCCCAACATGGAGGTATGAAAGTGGAGGAAGCATAACATATACCGCCAATGTTAAAAAAGTGTAACCGGAAATGGAAGCAAGCAAGGCCGCCCTGAATAATCGAGATTATCGAATCTGTCTCCATTCGCGACTATTTCACACCAAGTAGTTCACTTTTACAAGATTTCAGTCATGTCAGTTAAAATGTTTGAACCAAGCTTATCACAAGTGGAAAACAATTAGCTTCACAAAATGATTTTTTTAAAACAATAATCAAGATTTAGCAGCCGTATTGATCACTTTAACGTTAATTATGGCTTAAATCGACAACAAAGTGTAGAGTGGCGGCCATTTTTAGCTTATAGATATATGTAAAAACTACAACTGTATATCTATAGTGGAGTATAGCCGCCGGAAGTCGCCAGATAGCCGACCAAGATGGTGTGGACTAGACTTTTCTGACTTTATGCTCCCTCCACTTTCTTATGATACCCGCATGGAACCAACAACAAGGAAACGACACAACGGACTGCGGACAAGGTACACAAAACCAAATCCAACATGCTTTTGATATAGGTCAAGCATCTTACAATAAAATGCTTCCTTAACTGCAAGAGACATGCAGTAATTCACTTTTTACAGATACAAGAGCATGTAATAATTATTTAAATAGTTAAACCTAACTTTCTTTGTAGTGGCGAAGGTGATATTGTGGAAGGTATCCATAATGAATAATAAAACGAAATTGTCACAACCACATTTATTAAAAAATACTGAGAAACTAGTTTCGGTTGTTATACCATTATCATTCTCAATCAAACTCTGATTGATTGACATTGACAATGGTATAACAACCGAAACTAGTTTCTCAATATTTTTAATAAATGTGGTTGTAACAATTTCGTCTTATTATTTATTAGTTAAACCTAATCCTGATATATCAGAAGCTTAAAGTGTATTGTACTCCGGCCTTGTCCTTTGTCTCATTTCCGTGTTGTTAAACACATTCAACTTGCCAAAATAGGCACAGACCTAGGCCTAGTTAAATAGTAGACCCAAAAATGAACCTTAAAAGATTAATTTATCTACCAAAATCAAGTTAAATAAACAATTACTTGTAAACCTAAAATATAATGATTATTCCGAATAGTAAACTTACGTAATGATGAGTTGGATAGATCACTTTCAGAAATTCTATCAACTGAAGGAGACGATGAAGTTGATGACGATGGTGATGATGTTCCTGGTGATGAAATATGACTGATATCTTCGCATGAAGAATGGTTACAGGATCCACTGGACAAACATATTGGCACTTGTTGTGGAGCATCGCTGTTGACTACACTTTGTATAGGAACATCTCTGACTGACGGTAGAACAATACTGTTTCTAGCCACATTGCTGCTATTATTAATACCTACATTTCCATTATAACCACTGGGGCCACTACCACTAATATTAGTACTACTACTACTACTAGATCCAGAATCTTGGTCCGTCGGCGCACTGGCATCATTCATTAATACATTTCTTCTAAAAATAAATTTTTTGTGGGTAATCTTCATGACTTACGACCTGAAAATAAAGAGATTCGTTTCAAAATATTACAGCATTTATAAGAGTAGCAAGCCTAGGGCCAGGCGTCTACATTCACTCATTTTATATTGGATTATTTAGCCTCCGGATACCAGTTAATATAAATAAGGTTTAAATACCTGCGTTTTGGTATCCAATAAAGAAAAATGACCAAAATTCATTCATTTTTTTGTTAGTTTCAGGTGGTTATAGAAGTTATTTTATCATCGCCGATTCGTCGTAATATAAAGCGTCGAATAATAAGACACACACAAAAAAAATGAATGAAACACAACATATCACGAAATGAATAGGCCTATACGGGTAACACGCCCGCTTGGACTGACAAGTCCGGACTCAAATAATCGGCGATTAATCGACAAGTCCGGACAATCCGAATCGGCGATGATAAAATAACGTCTATAACCATCTGATGATGGCCCCATAGAAGAGTGGAAACCGGTTGTGAACCAATAATTATTGGATACCAAAACGCAGGTATTTAAACCTTACTTATCACTCATTTTAGTTTGAAACTGACAGGGCGCAAGCGTAAATAGGAAAACGAATTACGTACGTACGTACGAATTCATTTCTGTTGATTCAGTCAATGAATTGAACCTCACCTTTAGGCCCTTGACTAGGAAAATTTTGTCAAGATAGATAGATATATATTTTTTTGCCATCGGACACCATGGTCATCGGCAACGTCAAAATGGTTATTAAATATTTTTAAAATGTATGAGTAAAAAACTCTTCCAAGGAGTAGAAAGGAATGACACACAAGGTTTCAAGAAGGGACATCTTGAACAGAGAGGCGAGGCGGGAAGACTTGTCAGTGATATTGGCAACTTATTATAAATTTTAGTTCCAATAACCTGTAAGGAGTTTTGTATCTTTGTCAACCTTGTGTGCTGAGTATCAAGTTGGTGTCTTTGGCGGGTGTTGCATTCATGAATCATACCTCTTGTATTCATGTTGGACTTATTCTTATGAATGTGCTGAGCCACAACAAAAATATATTGGCTGTAAACTGTTAGAATGCCAAGTGAAACAAAAAAATGGCCTACAATGTTCCCTGTATGTGGCTCCCATAATAATTCTTACAGCTTTTTTCTGGAGTAGTAGAACATCTGACACATGACTACTTCCACCCCAGTGTAAGATGCCATAAGACAATAGGCTATGAAACAAGCTGAAATATGCCGCACGCAGGTAGTTATCAGGTAAGTGGCCCTTGAGGGATCTGATCGGGTAAATAGACTTGGAAAGCCTACTACAAAGATGCCTGCAATGAGGTTCCCATGTTAACTTCTGATCTATATAGACACCAAGGAACTTGGTGACATTTTCAGAAACAGACTGTGAGCCAGCCCCGTGCTTCAATCCACATATAAGCATTTGAGTCTTTCCATCATTAACAGTGAAATGTTGACAGTGAACCCATTAACAGTGAACCCATTGGCTCCAAGCCACTCAGAGGCCTCCTGAAACTCTCCATCTTGACCCTCAACTTATCCAAATTTACATCACACGAGAGCAGGGAAGTGTCATCTGCATACAAAATAGAGTCAGTTGAAATACCACAGGGGAGGTCATTGATCATCAGCAAGAAAAGGAGTGGACCCAGGATCGATCCCTGAGGGACACCAAACTCAACCACTGATTCTCGTGATCGATCAGAGCCAACACAGACTACTTGTGACCTATTAGATAGATAAGAATGAAAAAAACCATACTCACTACCCTCAATCCCATAGTGAGCCAACTTCCTCAACAACACCGCATGATCAACACTCTCAAACGCCTTGCTTATATCACAGAGGGTCACACCTGCAAAGCACCTGGATTCAAAAGCATTATAGACATAACGTGTTAGTCTCCCTATTGCATCATCTGTTGAAACCCCCTTTCTAAATCCAAACTGAGAAGCATTTAATAAATTATAATGTTCCAGGTGAGAATATAATTGCTCAGCGACAGTGGCCTCAACTACCTTAGAGAAAATAGGAACTATTGTGATTGGTCTACAATTTGAAACATCTATATCCTTATTTCGATTTTTAGGGATTGGGACAACTCTGGATCTCTTTAGACCATGTGGGAACACTCCCAAGCTAAAAGACTCATTTATACACTCTGCCAATGGCTCTGCAACAGTGTTAACAATTTTCTTCAACAAGTTAGATGACATACCATAAAAGTCAGCAGCATTGGAACACTTAAACCTTCCAACAATTCTAGAGACATCCTCATAGCATACTTTCCTAAACCTAAAAATACCTGGTGAGGTTGAAGAAATCATAAATGATTCTGCCTGCAATTTTGACTTAGCATTTTTCTGTTTCAAAGAAAGTAAAGACTGGATAAAATATTGATTAACACTGACAGGGTCGAGCTTAACATTTCTATGTACATTATTGCTACCATTCCTTGAACAATTTATAATTTTCCATGCTACCTTACTCCGATTTCTGGAGGCCTCAATAGCACGAGTATTGAACATTTTTCTTGCATCATCCAGGGCCTTTTTATATTGCAATTTATATGCTCTATAACACTCCCTAAGAGCCAAGGGCCTCTTTTTCAAGTTTAAGCACTTTTTGGACAGCCTTTTGGTCGGGGGATACTTATAAATAAATATTATACAACAGTCAGTAGTAAACCTAGTAAGACAATGAGTACTGAAGCTGGACTATCTTCATTTAAAAGTAAAACAAAAAACATAAGAGAAATTGATGTTTTTAAACATCAGATCATTATTCAACAAAATAGAATCACTTGAAGGAGTGCTTTATAGCGAAAAACCACAAATTGTATGTATAGTGGAGACTTGGCTAAATAACGAAAAGAGTAAATGCATGAAAATTTGTGGATATACAAAAACTGCCGAATTTAACAGAGAAAATAGGGTAGGTGGTGGTGTAGCAATCTTCAGCATAAATGAAAACCACAATAATTTTAAGATGCATCCAGTAAATAAAGTTGAGGATATGTCTACTGAAGGGGTTATTGAAGACTGTAGTGCCATTGTAAATTATAATAAGCAAAAATTTGTGTTGATAAATGTATATAGACCACCAGACGCAAATAATTATTTGGAGTTTCTAGAACGTTTAGATAAGATGTTGGTATATTCTACGATATGACGAAGGCGTTTGATCTCATTTCACACAAGAAGTTGATAAGGAAATTACAGGTTCTGGGTATCAGAGGAATGATGCTGAGATGGATAACGACTTATTTCGCAGATAGAAAACAGGTGGTTAGTGTGAAACTCTCTGGTATTAATGGCCTAACAAAATATTATCGTTCTAACTTCAGAGGTTTTAAATACAGCAGTCCCACAGGTTTCCAACTTGGGACCGATTCCCTTTCTTCTGTATGTTAACGACTTGCCTGAATCAATAACAGAAGGTAAGGTATGGATGTTTGCAGATGATTCGAGCCACTTGATCCAAGGTAGAAATAATGAACAGCTGAGAAATGTAGCTCAAAGAGGTTTAATAAAGATGCAGAAATGGTGCACAGTAAAAAGCTCCTACTAAATAGAGGAAAGACAAATGTACTTAAATTTTACAATCGAAAAAAGCCTAACTATTCACCTCTACTTAGACTGGGTGGCTGCAGTATTTCAGTGAGCGATTCGACAAAGTACCTGGGAATCACTATAAATGATAATCTTAGATGGCAACAACATATAAATAATATTTCATCAAAATTGGCGTAATGAATTGTGGAATAGCCATTTGAGGTGGAAACTCATTGGCTGAGAGGATCTTTTTATTGCAAAAACGCGTTTTCAGGACAATATGCAAGGCACCATACTTAGCGCACTGTAAGCAACTTTTTCTGCAACTGAGGATTCTGACATTACCAGCAATGTTTATCTTGGAGTTGTCTGTAATGGTAAAGAGAAAGCCAGAAATGTTCCTGCGAAATGGAGATATACACCAGTACTATACCAGACAGAGAAACAGGATTCATGTGCCACAGGTGACATCATCTTTGAGGGATGGGCCAAGATTTATGTGCACCAGGATCTACAACAAATTACCAGCAAATATTCGAGGAATTCAAAGAGAAGACCAATTTAAAGACGCCCTGAAGAAATACTTGGTGGAGCGACCCTACTACACAGTAGAGGAATTTCTTCAGGAGACATGAAGGCTCCACACACAAAAAAATGACGACCACGACACAGCTGTGTTTCCAGTGGGATAGAAACAAATATCAAGTATCAAGTATTTATAGGGGGCCCCGGGGCATTGCACCAACTGCCCTAGCCTAGCTACGGCACTGTTCATTTTCTTTAAGCTTAATACATATATTTCTGTATTCAACAAAATGTAGGCTATCTCTGCGTTACCAAATGCTGACTGTATGTGCCTAGTCTAAACATAATCATTTATAGCCTAATTTGAGAAATTGAATAGATTTTACGTTGCATATGCCTAATGTTCACCTAATTAATTTTCATCAATACTCTTTGAAGTACCGTAGTGCTCCAATTCTCTTGAAATAATGATTTACCATATTGAGTAATAAGTTCTGACAAATCGAAAACAATTCAGTGAAATAATAGACTGAGAGAATCGTTAGTCCGTTGATCCATTGATATGTACTACTAATAAATATTATACTCCTGGATTTCTTGTTCCATGACGAACTGCGTTGTTAATATTAACTTTTCATGTGAAATTTAACGACTTGCAGTCAAATATTTGTTAAGAATAAGTATAACTCACTTAATCTGTAGGCCGAGCGCTTTCGAATCTATGAGATCCATCTTCAGAGGCGTGGGTTCCTAGATCATCATGTCAGTTTTTTGGTTAGAAGTGTTGTGGTTTTTGTAAAATGTGATCAAAAAGTTTGTGAGATTTAAAATTTAGTTGTTCATTGAGAATGTTTTGTTTATTGTGTGTGGTGTGTTTGTATATTTCAAATTGTTCCAAGGTGTTGAGTTCGTGTCCTAATACCCTAATACACAGCACCTCCAATCATCCAACACAACACAAACACTCAGCATTCAGGTCAATGCTACACAGACTCAACAACACACCGCTATCCACCGACAATTACCACACTGAACTAAATACAATAAAATACCTAGCACAAGAAAACGGCTACAAACACGACCTAATTGACAAACTCAATCATAAAATAAGAAACAAAAAACAAAACACCACTGACAAAAAATACATCACAATGACATACATTAATCCACAATCAAACAGACTAACAAAAATCTTCAAAAAAGCCGGCCACACCATCTCATTCAGAACAAAAAACAAAATAAAAAATGCACTTAATCTCAAAGCCACACTGAACACAAACAAATACGATCTCCCAGGGATCTACAAACTGAACTGCTCTGATTGTAACAAATTCTACATAGGACAAACAGGCCGCACATTCTAACAACGTTACAAGGAACATTTTCAAGCCCTGACATCAAAAAAGCTGAATCGAATTTTGCCGACCATATCATTCAAACTGGACACACTTTTACTGACATCAGTACCAACCTACACATTCTACATATAAAATCTAATGAATACATAATACAATGATAAGCATGCAAACATCAATTTGATATTCGAAAATCAAATATTTTTTTACGTGAAATGAATAATAATGTAAACCATAGATCTGTTTGGATAACAGTATAAGATAAAAGTGAGTATAATAAGGACACGAACTCAACACCTTGGAACAATTTGAAATATACAAACACACCACACACAATATACAAAACATTCTCAATGAACAACTAAATAATAAATTCCTGGATTTCTTGTTCCATGACGAACTGCGTTGTTAATATTAACTTTTCATGTGAAATTTAACGACTTGCAGTCAAATATTTGTTAAGAATAAGTATAATAACTCACTTAATCTGGATTAATGTGAATTAATCGGCCAGATTAAGTGAGTTATTATTACTTATTCTTAACAAATATTTGACTGCAAGTCGTTAAATTTCACATGAAAAGTTAAATTTTAAATCTCACAAACTTTTTGATCACATTTTACAAAAACCACAACACTTCTAACCAAAAAACTGACATGATGATCTAGGAACCCACGCCTCTGAAGATGGATCTCATAGATTCGAAAGCGCTCGGCCTACAGATTAAGTGAGTTATACTTATTCTTAGCAAATATTTGACTGCAAGTCGTTAAATTTCACATGAAAAGTTAAATAATTATTATACATCATATCAATGGGTCGATCTGCACCAAACGATTTGCGTAAACAACTCAGGGAAGTAATAAGAGATCAGCAGTACTACTCTCGTACTCTGCCATAACATGTAAAAGGACACCAAAAGAGATGCAAAAATGAGGCTGCGAATGAATCTCACGCAATTAGGCCTATATTGATTTGTTTGCTTGATTGTGACATTTTATGCTTTACATATATTAGGCCGTGGTCAGACTGCATGCGTACTCCGACGAGTAAATGGACGTCAGAGTAAAACAAACGTTGAAAAACCGGTTTGATTGGTCACAGTAGAGAAGAGTTGGTCGTACGAGCGTACGAGGTCTTGCGCACACGCACGAGTCAATTCTGGAAGCAAGTTTGTTTGATTTTCTTTGCGTGGTCGTCAGTGTGAAAATGAAAGTTGAGGAGTTGATTGTGCTTGTGTTTGACCAAAATCCATTGTGGGACCAATCCACAAAGGATTATCAAATAGAGATCTCAATGTGACCTTGATACAAGTCCAAAAATTGCTTTGTTTTTCAATTTTTGTGCTGATTCTGTTTAAAATATAATAAAACGTTTCTAGTGACATCCGAAAATTATTTTTTTCGCAGATCAGGAAAAAGTAGCTTGAATTCTCCTTGCGTCTCCCTTGTTAAATTAATATCATTCACCCAGCTTTCTTTTTCTTCATTAACAAACAAAATGCACAATAACAGATTGTCTAACAATTGGTCAATGCCATTGGAGTATAAACTCGCCGGAGTAGGAAGTTTGCAATGTGACTTCAACTTTTTTATTCAATTAATGAATATCATAGTATTAATGAATAATGCTAATAGTGTTCACAAAATCATAATCGTTCAAGTTATTCAATTTAGACACTTTATTGACAGAAGCCCATATACTGCACTCCCATGAAGTGCAGTATACGGGCTTCTCTTAAAACTGACGCGATTAAGTGAATTATGTCTTTATCCGACTAGATATCCATCTGAAAATGAGTATAATCATAGTATGTACTATGTAACCTCTCCCGTGTTCACATAATCTTAAACGTCGAAGTTATTCAATTGACAATAAGTTATTGACAGAAGCCCATATAGTGCACCACAGCCACAAATGCTTCTGTAACTTGATTTTTGTGATATTGATTTTGACATGGTCTATTACATTTATATGTTCAATGGTTGAATAAAAATTTAGAATTTTGTCTGTTTGAGATCATTTACACAAATAAATAGCTTAAATACTGTGGCATAATTATCCAAGAAATGTTCAAACTCTTTGAAGTGCCATTTGGAATGGGAGTGCCCTTGACGCGAAGACATGAATTTCAAACAAACAAACTGTCTTTAATTAATCACATTCAAACACAATCTTTCTCACCTAGCGATGAAGATTTCTAATAACGTACCGTAGGTTATATACATAACCTACTTTCAAAAATACACATTACATCACTTTCCAGATATTATAGACTTACAGAGAACGAAGTACAACACAAGTTTAAAGACACGAGAAAACTAATTAGCTTATTCAAGGTAAATAAATTTCATTGAGGAAATTAGAAATTACGCAAAATAATACAACACAAGAATAGTGTAGTACGGCCCGTAATTGAATCTGATTCTGATACCACTTCACCTACCAGTCATCTGACCAACCATACCAGTCCTCCATTCGACCAAGCAAACTAAAAACGGAACGAAAACTTAGGCTCCTATTAGACTTGGTCACCAGGCGACGTCACCGGTTACTGTACGCGCAGCCAGCCACGTCACCAGTAAAGTCACCAGGACTGAGGCCAACACCCAGTTCCCCCACTCCAGTGTCAAAATTAGCCAAAACAGCGCCAAAATTTCCATAAACTTCTAAAATATAACATAAAAGAAATACTTGAACAATCTAATATAAAAACTGACACTGTATTTCAGTAAAAGTGAGTGTAAATCAATTGAATTGAAATACAGTGTTATATTTGATATTAAATAGAATTTCTTATCAATTTTATAAAATATTTGGTGTCAACTTCAAAAGATTACTTGTATGAAATTTGAAATTTTCTCAGTTTAAAGTAAATACTTTATTTTAAACTTTTTAGTATGTGAGTACTAAAATAATGTTTAAATAATGTTAAACATTATTTTAATAAAAATTAAATATTGTTTGAGAATCATTTCATTGAAATCAGTTTCTTTTTTTGTTTTAAAATTTGTTTTATTTTCAATACAATTTGTAAGAAGATTTGGTTTTGAAAAATGTTTGCTAATGTCAATTGTCTTTGCCAGTAACACATCTCCATTATTATTATTATTACAGTTAGTGATTATTGCAATTATTTTATAGTCCTGGTAGTTAATTTATTAATTTACTTTAGTAGAAATAATGACTGCAATGGCTGCAAACTCAAGTAATGTATAATATATAAAATTAATAAAACATAAAGGAACTCAGTAGCTAATATAGTGATAAATTTTACTGTAATCCAAAACCTGTGAGTTATTAAAATCAGAATCATGCTTTGAATATACAGATGAAGTAAAACACGTTTTTTTACTTACCTTAAAGTAACTACAAGTTTTTCTTCTGGAGAAACACATTTCCTCATTCTCGTATTTGTTCCGGTAATGTCCACTTTTAGAGAAAGCAGTTCAAAAAAGGAGGATTTTGACATTCTCATGTAATTGAAAAACTTGTTTTCATCAGCACAAAGTTCGTCAAAAATCGTATAAAACAATCCTTTTGTTTCTCGAAATGATAATATCGGATGCACGTGCATTTTCCTTGCCCGTCTCCTTCTTTTCCTCAACAAAAGAGCAAGAAGCAGCATCTCTTCATATGTTTCCGACATGACCGCTCACTACACTAGCTTCAAACAAACTGAACTTGCAGAACACAAAAATAAATACAGTGGTGACCCAACATTGGTGACTGTGTGTAATACATGTCATTTGATTCAATACCCAGCGATAATTCTTGGTCACCAGTGGTGATTCGTCTGGTCACGGGGAAGGGTCACCAGTCGGTCACCAAACGCTGGAGACGTCACCGGTGACCCTAATGTAATAAGCGCCATAAGAACTAGTGCCCAGCGACTAGTCAGATCACCGGTGACGTCACCGGTGACGTCGCCAGGTGACCAAGTGTAATACGGGCCTTAAGATATACGCCATACGGGAAACACTACCAAAACCGAAGAAGTTATAATAATATTCAGGCCAAAACAGGTACAAATTTCCGTCATTTTACTTTTAACTAGTGTCCAAAGAAATGTTTCTCATTTGATCCGAGTATTCTATTTTGTTTTTTAAACTGGCCATTTGTTCATCTTGAAAAATTACTTTTTCATGTTGAGCTCATTTTTGTTTTTGAAGTTATTGAATATGATCGCTAGAACCGTTTTTAAGAAAATCGATTTTTGACACCAATATTAATACCATTTGAATCGCATATCAACAAAAAGTTCAATAACACATACTTAACATGGCTCCTAAGTTTAAAATTTCAAATAATTCCATTCTTTGGAACTTAAGATATTATGGTCACACACCCACACTCAAAAATCACTATTTTGTACTCGGGGACCTTGAAAAGTAAATATATTTTTAAATTGGGGTATCTTACATTATTTTGGGAAGTAATACTTTCCTTACTTACGGTAGTAGGGCTAGGAAAGTAAAGGGAATGGCAGCAATCCCGGCAGCAGCAACTTTTAGCTGCACCTCATAGTTTCAGAACTATGAGCAAAAAACTAAAAAGGTCATCTAAACAGGGCCCTCCTCACCATAGCTCGCCCACCCACCCACTACCAGGACACTTTAGTTTCTTTAAACATACTATTTTCAAAACTCCGGAAATGTTTTCACTCAAATTGCATTATTATGTCTAATTTGACTGGGGTGATAGTAGATTTTTTGTCAATTGAAGACTCAATTATGTGAAGCCTACTTGTAATATGGCTGTTTTAATGTATGTAAGAATTACAAACACACAGGACTTTGTAATGATATTTTGATCTTTGACAACATGTCTACTGCAGTGGCGTATTGACGGGGGGGGGGGGGGGGGGGTTCTGGGTTACAACCCCCCCTTGAGCCTGTAAAAGAGGCCCCAAAAACGAGTAGGGAGGCATCAATAAAAATACGATAATATCGGCTTCTGGAGGTAAAAAAGTTTTCATACATGAACTGTTACAGCTAGAAAAAAATATATAATTTTAATACTTTAATTAACTAAAAAATTTAATTAAGTTTACAGAGAGGATGGGGCGAACAAGGCAAGTTTTCTTGGGCCTCAACGTCAAGGGGCCATATCATTTTACAAAATATATGCAAGTGAAAAAACAAAAATTAAGTAAGGGGCCCCAAATTGTCCTACTTTTTTTCCAGTTTAGACCTCCAGTGGCCCCTGAGAAGCATAACAGACCCTAGATGCCCTTGGCGCCGCGGGCACTTCGGGCCCGTTTTTATTGCCAGTATAGTAATGTGAAGTAGAGATTCGAGTAGGCTGCATCTAGAATATTTCAACGTTTATAAACAAAGTTTCCTTAATAAATAAATAAATTGCCTCGGTTTTGGGCCATGAAAGGCCCCACGATGCTGGTGGGTCCCAGTATTTTTGGAGCACCCAAGCATAGGTTTAAAGGTCCCCCATACCACTTGAATGAAGTTGATGCAGTAGGCTTGAAAGGAGAAAAGGTATATTAATATTTTTGCAGAAGGGTTTCAAATGCTTATTTCTGTTACCGTTTATGGTAGCCTAATGTTCAGATCTGATACCCCATAGAATTTATTGTGATCGTGAAATTTGTCACACCATGAATCAATCAACAAATAACATGAGGGAAGAGCTTGATAACCACAAAAACAAAGCTTATGCCCGGTTTCACCAACATTCGTTAAAGCAATTAACGAACATCAAATCGTTGACGGCTTGTTAAATAGCAGTTTTGCGTTTCACCAACATCCGTTAGCACTTACGAACGTTAAACAGTTCGTCAAAGTTGAAGACTGCTTTTGCAGCCCTCAAAATTTTAACGAATTGTTAAACCTCTACATTTAGGTTATGTTCCACGTTTAGGTGTAACTGTTACAGTAACTCTAGTGACGAAAACAACGCATTAATAATTCATGAAATAAGTTCGTACGTTCAAGCAATAAATATCATTTATTATTTATTTCATGTGGAAAGTACCAACAACCCAACTACCCTAACCTTGCTAGCAATAAACGATACATTAAAATATCGACATTATGTTCATATCTCAACAATATTTTAATTTTTCGGTTTTGGCTAGTGAGTTAAGGTTAGCTTGGGTTGTTGATACAGATTTGACAATGCAGGGTGACTTGCAAAGTAAGCTACAAAGACTCCCTGACTTTCCCCTGATCTTTAATAAAATTTTCCCTGACCAATATAATTACTAGCTGACAGGCTCGCTTCACTCGCCTTAAACGTGTAGGGTGGTTTAAAATTCGTACAGAATCGTGAATCGATCCAGCACTTTTGTTTGTTGATCATCTGTAGTCATGGATATGGGCACAGTTATTCAATTCACAACTTCATATTTCTTATATCTAATTTTTAAATTTTCACTTTTGACTGTATTTTTTGGCATTTTTCAAAATTCTTTCTTAGCATGCATCTAGAGCGCCAAGCAAATTTCCAAATAATGTGTACCAAATTTCAACTTGATTAGCCATGTGGTTTTCGAGAAACGCTGATGAATGAGTCAGTGAATCAGGGGTTTGGCTTTTATATAGATGAAAAACAAAGAGACCTTAAAATAATCACAACAATTTCATGTTTGTTAGCCTACCTAGCTTATTTGTCTGTTTGTCCACCTAAAAACGCATTTCAAGTTCGATATTGGAGCATTTCATGTGAGGGTTTCTATAATAAATTAGTATAATTATTATTAGGTATATAATTACTACGAAGTTTTGCCGATATTTATTCGCTAGTCACCCTGTAATGAATATATCGATATTTATATTTACCGAAGTTGAAATGCATAAAGATAAACACTGACATAAACGAAATACAAACTGATTAGAATTTCCGATTTGATGCAATGGGCAAAATTTTGCCTACAATGTATATTTACTTTGATATTTATTTGTGGATTCGTTTTTGTTTTACTCTACATTTAAAATTATCATAGAAACTTTTCAATTGCTTCACAGTGCGCTTACTCACTTCAGCATGACTGTTGAAGTTTTCAGTCAAATCTATCCATCTCCTTCTCTTATCCGTTTTCTTATTCTCTAATAATTTTGCTTTTTCAATAAGTCTAATTAATAAGCTCTTTTCCTCTGCCCTAAAATTTAAACCACGGTTTTATTTCACCTCTGCCATTTTTACAATTTACACAGTTTACTTCAGTCCCAAAAATTAGACAACAATCGCACAGCATAACTACTTTATCAACAATGAACACGACAATCCATACGAGATAACCGAGAAGCTTCGGTTCTCATAACCTAAAAAGATCACATGGTGTAACATATGTAGCCAATAGGAAAGCAGATCGTATGCAGACAGCCGAATTTCAATATAGCCAACCTACAGATTTGCAACAAAATGCTCCGGCAAATGTTGACGATCCGTCAAAGTTAACAGGCCGATTTTTTCCCCTCGTCAACGTTGGTGCAACGCATTCCATTTTAACAATTTGTCAAATAATAACAAGTCGTTAGTTTGACGTCCGGTAGGCAATATTTAACAGAGGTTGGTGAAACCGGGCATTAGAGTTGCACTTTCAATACCTGGAAAACTATTTTTTTTTCTCCGGTGGAGAAACCTCAGAATCCCCAATGTTTTGAGGTTCCGCCGTCACCATCTATGAGTAAATATAAAATTATTAAGTATAAGTTAAAGCTTGGAATTGGATGCGTTATTAATTCATTCTCTCTTTGCAAGTTGATTCAGTCATAATAATTTTCATATTTTTACACATTTTACATATTCCAGTATTAATAAAAAGTTTGATGCGAATTCAAGAGATTACACGAAAAATAGAAGAGAAGTTTATTCAAATTAGTTACACAGATACTTTTGAGTAAAGTAGGCAACTAGGCATAGCTTGAAGACTTAATCAATGCGAGTTGGGAAATCGAGTCATCAATTGAAAATTGGTGTTTATGGTGAAGGTGTAAGGGAGCCTCCAGCCTCAACTCTGCCCAGGTCCACTAAAATGTCTCTGGGTGGCCCTGATTGTAATAGTAATTTAAAACCACAACTTGTTAAATTGGCTTTATAAAAGTATTATTTTTTAGATTTTATACATCAAAATTTGTTCACAACTAATTAATGAACTAACAATATACGAAAATTGAGTTCAAGTTCTTAGGCAAACGATTCATAAAAGCAATGATTTATTGAATTTAAGCTTTCACTTTAACCAATTTATAAACGTCATTTAATAAATACTCTTATAAAATTGCTGTTTTTAAGCCTCAAATCAAGCTCTCAACATCGAAAATTTAAAAAATTCCCATAATAATAATATGGATTAAAATGAATGGATGTAAGCTTTTCTAGAAATGAGTATAGAATCTCTTGGAATACGATTTTAGAGAGACTATTTAACAAATTTTTCCCGGGGGAGGACCCCCGGACCTCCCTACCCATGGGGGCCCCAAATCTCCGATAATCCCCCCCATGAAAAGATTTTCGCTACGCTACTGGACTCTACTATATGTATTATTTGTTGAATTCTGTTGTTAGCTCTAGCTATTTTAATTTTGACGATTGCCTTAATTATTGTGATGTACAATTTCAATGCAAAATAAAGACATTTTATTTTCAATCACAGATGAATTCTCAGTTAGGACAGCAGCCAAGCAGTGTTTTGTGTCACGCACCACCCTTCAAAGACACATTGACGCCCACAAGAAGCCTGAGGATGATGTTTTTATTTATAAGAATAATTTGTTCTTTGTGGCAAGATTTTCAAAAGAGAAATCTCATTGACCCAATATTTGCTGACTGTAAGTTTGAATCATTATGATCTATCTAAAGAAAATGTTAAAATTAGCCAATCAATATGCCATGGCTAATTATAAAAAGTATTCATCATCATGGAATGACAATAAACAAGCTGGGAACAATGGCTCATAGATTTTTGAAAATCCAACACAGAACTTTCTCTAAGGAAGCCTCGGCCAACCAGCATTGCTTGTTCAATAGGATTCATAAAGCCTGCTGTTCAAAAGTTGTTTGTAGAGTATTCTAGTATCCTTGGGAACCATAAATTTGGTCCAGAGGAAATTTATAATGTGGATGAGACAGGTTATCTCACAAAAGTAATAGCTCCACCCAAATAGATTTATAAAAAAAAACAAAAGGATGCATAAATGGTGTGGGGAATTCAGTGCCATCTTTCTTTGTATTTCCTCAAGTGAATTTCCAGGACATGATGCATGATGCTCCTCCAGGAAGTTCTGGGGCTTGTTACCCTTATTCTGGTTGGTCAACCAGGGATATTTTTCTAGAGCATAAATTTCTGGAGCATTTCATTAAACATGTAAAACAAGACACCAATAGTAAAGTTTTATTGATAATGGATAGCCATGGAAGTCTTATCAGTAAATTCATTGCTATAGAAGGTTTGATCAGTGACTTTCAGTCTGGTCTTGGAGAGGGACATAGTAGTAACTGACCTTCTGAGTCACTGGTTTTAGTTGACTTCAGTAAAGCCTTTGACTCCATTTTGTATCCCATTTTATTTTATATGTTATCTTATAAATGTTGCTTCTCTCATACCATGTGGTTTGGGTGCAATCCTACTTGTAGAACAGTTTTCAGTGTGTGAGGCTCAAGAGTTTAAGAGACCCATATGGGTCAAGGAGTTCCTCATGGTTCAGTTTTGGATCCTCTGCTATTCAGTGTCTACATAAATGACAAGACTCACGTATTTCACTCTTATTGATTCCACCTTTATGATCTTCAGCTCTAGACACTTTAAAAAATCAAAAGATAATCTATTTTTTATTTACAAAATCATTGTTTTTTAAATATTAATATTAACTTTTCATGTGAAATTTAACGACTTGCAGTCAAATATTTGTTAAGAATAAGTATAACTCACTTAATCTGGCCGAGCGCTTTCGAATCTATCATTGATATCGAAATCATCGATAGATTCGAAAGCGCTCGGCCAGATTAAGTGAGTTATACTTATTCTTAACAAATATTTGACTGCAAGTCGTTAAATTTCACATGAAAAGATAATATTAACAACGCAGTTCGTCATGGAACAAGAAATCCAGGAATTTAAATATTAAGCCCAACAAATAGTTAATTTTTAAAAATTCAATTTATGATCTTCAGCTCTAGACACTTTAAACAATCAGACTTGACATTGACTGCTGCAGAAATGAATGCTGACTTGAGGCGTATAACTGAGTGGACTGAGTGCAACAGACTGAAAATGAATGAGGATAAGACACAAGTCATGATTGTTGGATTTAATTTAACTTGTGCCTTTCACATGGACCATAATATGTCATCATCAACAATACTCCACTTGACTATTGCTTCAAGGTAAGACATTTAGGCCCGTATTTATGAACGTGACTTATCAAAGATCGACTTAAGTCAGATCGCTTAAGTCAGACTTAGTGGCAATAAGGCTTACTTACACTAACAGGTTCAAGCCAGTGAGCAGCTGGAACCCTAAAAGTCAATCCAGCTCCTGCAACAAAGATCTGACTCCTGATAAATAATTTAACATTAATAATTTACATTAAACAACTCTAATTTACACTAATATGAGAATTTACACTACGTAAATGTTGCAGGGACAACTGGGTCGGCTTATAACCTCACTTTTCAGCTAGTAAACTCACCTAGTATAAGTAAAGCTTAGAATAAAGTTCGTATTCATGAACCTTTCTTAAACATCTTCTTAACTTAAAAGCCAAGACGTGCTTATAATTGGAGTCTCAAATCCGTTCTTAGCCAAGCTAGGTACAGAGCTGTCTTGAAGCCGTTCTTAGATTGTTGTGTTGCATCATATTTTGATTTCATTTTTTAGTATAGCATTGGCTCATAATAATAAAATAAAATCATCATATTCAATTTTTGCACCATTGCAATGTAATTCACTGTATATTTGACTTTTTGAAATTATTTCTACTTATTTTATAGTTCTAACCTTACATTTTTTGCACTAGAATTGATTCTCTTTTTAGGAAATAAAATGGATGAAGCTCGTTAGTCTGCTGGCAGATAGCGTTCAATACAATGCTCATTATTAAAATTCGGGAAACAGAAAATGATTTGAAAAATGTTGGCATGGTAATTATTATGTAACAGTTACTGTAAATTTACATGCAGTGCAGTATCTTTATCTTTTTATGCATGTTATTTCATGTTTATTAGTGCCTGATAAAACAACACAATTTTAGGTTAGCTTGTGACCACGTTCAATGTAATAGAGCCTCTTCAACTCGGTCATGGATAACTGCTGCTTAGATCAACGTAAGTCACGTTCATAAATACGGGCCTTAGAGGCATTGGCGTAATTCCGGGGGGGGGGGGGGGGGGGGGCAGCAACCCCTCAATAATTTGAAAAACTTTTTTATTGTTAAAATCACAATTATTCGTGAAGAAATAGTGGAATTAAAATGTTGTAATCATTTCTGATAATGTCAAATATCAAAATCTCCAGTATCACAAAGTAACCACAAAACTAACTTAATTATGTGACAAATTGTCAATCGCGGTTTGAGGGGGCAGCTGATAAATTCAAAAGTCCAACCATAGAATAAGGATGAGTCCTTGATGGTTGGTCTATGGTCCAACATACATATTATAGCACACGCCATTCCTGCATTCGCCGCGCCAGGCGCCAGGGCAATTACCCAATTCTAACCGGTCTGATTCTCCATCAACCTACTAATCCCAGTATAAAAATATTAATAAAAATCAGGGGGTTATAATTCGTTAACTTAGATGTGTTCAATCATTTTTTTATTTAACTTATATTCCAGCTTTATTTGTTCTTTCCGGGCTCAGAAAAATAGGAAAAGAACAGACTTTTTTGTTATCATTCTACGGCCTAGGCCCACCTGTTAAAAAACAGTTGTTTGAAGCGACTAACAATGAACTAGCTGTACCTTCTACATCTTCTCAGGAAAGCAAAGTTATAGCTGACAGCTTTTCTGGAGAAAAGCCTATTCCAAGTACTAGTGGACACTCTCAGCATAGGTCAGAAAGTAGTCCTGCAGTAGATGAGGGCAGTGTGTGCAGCTCATTTTCGACTAAGCAAATAAATACAAGTGATCCTAGTCATGGCTCAGCCTCAGCTTTAAGCCACATTGATGATGGTCCATTCCAACCAAAGGATATGATTTTTCCTGTAAGTAATGGGAGAAAATTCAGACCAGAGTGGTACAGTACGTTTCCTTGGTTGGAATATAGCCCAATAAATGACAAAGCCTACTGTTTTACATGCCGTGCATTTTGCGGAACTGGGCCAAAATCTAAGGCAGACAATGCTTTAACAGTGAATGGATTCTCTATTTGGAAAAAAGCAGTCAAATATTTTGAAAATCATCAGAAATATTATTCGCACATGGATAATGTGTTATTATGCTTACATCCCTAAAACAATCAACTGAAACTGGCAGTGTTGCAAAAAAATTAGCGCCAAGTACATAAAAGATGTACAACAAAACCGATTGTATTTGCAAACCTTGTGTGAATCTTTAATTTTTTGTGGAAGGCACAAGGCAGGCTATCGCCCTTAGAGGGCATGAAGAATCTGCGGATTTAAATAATAGAGGCAACTTTTTAAAATTGATGGAGCTTTGCGCTAAAGATAATGATATAATAAGGCAGTTTTTTACTGAGCGACAGAAGAATTGTCAGTACATGGCTCCGGCTTTTCAAAATGACCTGCTTATGACATAAACATCTTCATAAGTTAGTGATCTTAATCTTTTTGTCTTTTATTTTTGCTTCCTTTGATGCTACAATTTTTTCGATGCTGCTTTTGATTTGAAAGTATGATATTTAGATGTTTTATTTTATTATAACATATTATTGCCATATTTTAAATCTTGCCCCCCCCCCCCCCCCAATCGAAATGCTGAAATTACGCCCATGTTTAGAGATAACAATAAATTGCACATTGAACTGAACTGACCATGTACCTTTGACTTGTAACAAGGGTTTTTCTGGCATAAACTCATTGAAGAAAAATATCATCCCTTTTTCTACAAAATAACAAATGACAACAAAATCTATAAAATAATAAATAGTATATAACCAATGAGAGGCTATTACATAAAAAATATACATAATAAGAATATAAGATGAAGTAAAAAAGTCCTGGACAAAAATCTAATTTGCAAAGATTTAATCATACATCAACAAATTTGTAACTATTACATTAATTTTTAAGCATCATTATTGGTAAGAAGATTTTGGAAGTAGTTATGAATAAACTCTTTATTGTGTGAATTTTGATCTTCTAATGCTTCAATTAGATTTTGAGGGAGAATTAAACTTTTGGTTCTCAATTCATTAAGGATATTCAATTTTTGTGCATTCAACTTTTCAGCATAACATCTAACTTCATCTTTAGTAAAAGTCATAAAACTCTTAATATTATTTTTAATGAGGCTTCTCAATGATAAATCAACCAAATGCACTAAAGAATTGGTAATTAAATTTTGTTTCTTGATACCGGAGCTTGAAGAATTATCAGTTTCACTATTTTCAGATGATGTCAGTAATGCTTTGTTAATCAAACATTCAATTTTATGCATAATATCCGAATTCTCCAGAGAAATATGGAATGGGATCGAAATGCTTAGTTTCTCCCAACTGTTTCTTAAATCAGGCATTTCAATTAAATTATTCATTCTTGAGATGGTAGCTTCTGTTACTTGAGAAGAATGATTACGTTTGGAATTTACAATGAGAGACTCTTCCAAGGTCGCCTCCATATAAATCTGACAAAAACCAACTTTCATTAATTTTGAAATTTTATAATATTCATATCTCATACTCCTGTAGTACATATTATCATCAATAACAAACAGTGTACAAGTAGTAGAATATTTTGGGGGTCTATTAACAACTTCAATAGATTTTCTATCACAAACATCATTCTGCAACTTGATTTTTTCTATGGCATTTTGGACAATGTTTAAAATTTCTTTTCGTTTATCTTTCAAATTCACACAATTGGATGTTTCCAAATTGGCCATCAACGCATCATAAGAGAATGGCAAGATATTATACTTGAGGTTGTGACTTGAGTTTTCAAAATAATTAGACAAGAAGCTAGTTAAATAAGTTTTTCCTGAACCAGGTAACCCAATCAGTAATAGAATACAACTTTTATTTATACCTTCATCCATTTTTATATGCATAAATGACAATCTTAATATACCTTATCAATTGAAAAATAACACATCTAAAATAGTCCTATCAAATTGACTAGCAGTTTTGCCAAATATCAGCTCTGAGATGTAACAGGTTGACTGTGACTGTTTACTGGAGCATCTGGCAATGCCTGATTCTGTATCTGTGCCTGTTCTGCCACAGCTTGAGCTTTTTGGAATTCCTCCACTCGCTTGTTGATAATCATAGGTTGCAGCTCTAGATACACACTCTGTACTTTATGATTAACGCGAATATGCTTAATCACACAGGAGTCAATGCATTTTTTCTGAAAAACAAACAAAAAATATTTCACAATAACAGAAATTAATTAGGGTACAATAAATGAATGGGATTGGAATACATATTTTGAAAAACTTGATATAAGGGTTGAATGTAATGACTTGAATGAAGAGACAGTATTGATAGTTAAGTCATAGTTTCACAACAAAATTAATGACAAATTAATTTCCTTGTTTGGCTGACACCAATGTGAGTTCAAAACTCGTGCGTAGGTAATGAATGAGGTGAATGATTGAAAAAAACGACTGAACAGTTATCGAACCCATGACCGCAGGAGTAGCAGTTAATCAGTCTTATTGGAGATAACGCCCCAACCTCACGACAGCTAACATTGAGTTGAATTGTTTTAGTAACAACCCTCAAACTCTGACACCTTTCATTTGTCACAATTAAAAAAACAAAAATTATTAGTTTCAAAAAGAGATTGGGATGATATTGCTACGGGCTCTATCCCTAAAAAAATAATGCTGGAAACACTTCAAATTAACACTTGTACTTTAATTACACAAATTACTTACGACACGCCAGTTATGTCACACAAAATAAATCATTCAGAAACAAATCAATAATGTTCGCTAATAATTAATTTGCTATTTCACTGTACAAAAACTAATTTCAAACTGTTCTATGATTCAAAAAATAACAGTTAAACACTTAATAAATAAATTCACACTTACAAAACAGTCTGTCACTGCATAAACTGTAAGGGAAGTTTCAATAATAGTCACAATATACTGCGTTAATCACTCTAACACATTAAACATTTGTATCAATGTCTGTATAAACGGTCCCTGGACGCGTGATTGCATGGTCTGTATGAGCTATCATTGCCACTTATTACGAACAAACGTCATGGAAGTTTGAACAATTGCACTATTTAGAAGAGCATCCGCTTATATACGTTTTTGTGACATTCCAGGAAACACTTGAGAACTCTATAACTTTCGAGATCTATCTACACAGATATTGTTGACTGGAACATTCTGGATGAATACATGGCAAGGGGAAGATCGGGGGGGAGTAAACAAAACGTGCATGTTATCAATTTAAAAGGAAGTACTATTGACTCAACAGACAGTAAAGAAAAAATATTTTTCTCTTCTTCCTTGCATTTCATAACAATTAAAAGATCGAATTCACATATGGTTGATGATGGATAAAGACAGCTTAACAGAGCGATAATCAATAGGCAGTTGTAATGAAGTTCACTATTAATAATTTATCTCTTTGGAAAGATGGATATTTACTTCTATGAAACATTTTTCCAAATGGTTTGTTTATGTCTACACTATCTTATCAAACTACTCACACAGTAGTTAGGCTTGGTCCAGTTCAGGAGCACCTTTGTAGCTATCACAAATAATCAGACAATCGATCAGCATCTGTTGCTCAAGTAAAAAAGTTTGAGCAACAAGCTTTACAGCAAAATTTTGTCTCTTTGCTATAGTGTCTTATTCTAAACATGAATAATATTATGGGCAAGTTGTACAGTAATTGATTCCAAGCAATTCTCTATTGTTTGTAGGCTACATGCCCCATTTTTCCTTACATCTGGAAAATCTTCATTCCATACTAAAATACTAAAGGGATCAATTTATAAGCTGATACAAATTGAAATTCAGCCATTAATAATGAAAGATGATATTTTGCACTGTGATACAGTTGCAAATTGTGGAAGAAAAGGAATCAGTTCTTTTAGTTTATTTTCAGAAAATAAATAATGTTGTTTTACTAGTTAGTTCAGGGATTAATGTTGTTAGTCTTTTATTGCAGATTTTCAGAGATACCTGGCAAAAAGTGACATGAAATCAACCCACCCATCAATAAGAGAATAAGAAGAGTCGAGTTTTTTATTAGTTTCATTGTTACATGCTTGAGTAGATTAAAGATATTTGATGAGAAATTTGACTAATCTTTCTCAAAAGTGATATATTGCAATGTTAATAATCTCTATTTGAAATGAAAATCATCAGATAGAAAACATGTCTAATAAATCCTAGTAATGTCTTGTAAACGTTCAACAAGGGTTAAAAGTACCACAGTTTAAGAATCATGAGTTCAAACAATGAATTAAAATTATAATTAATGCTCTACTTGTTATAGCATTACATACTGTGATAAAAATACAGCATAATTATTTTGTTTTTACCTTACCTCATTGTCTAACAGGGATCTATCTCCTAACGCACTGATGCAGTGTGAAAAACATGCTTCTGTTATTTTGTTGTACTGCTGCAGGAAATCTTTGAACTGGAACATAGTAGAAAATTTTCAATTATGTACCACCAAAGTGAATTGCTTTGAAACAAACATAATTAGTATAAAAGCAAATACTTGACTGCCACTGTGGTTTTAGTGTTAGCCTAATTGAATATCAACTCGTTGGTCATAGAATCTATTCCTGAAAATCATGGCAATTTTATTATTTCACCCCATTTGACTAAAAAACATTTAGCCTAATAAATTTAGCTATATTGGTATTCAACTCAACATTATTAAATAGCTTTATAGAAATTTTATTCAAGATGTTTCAACCCTCTGGCCCAAGACCTCATGTGTCACACCACAGTATAGGGTGAAGGGTAAATAGCACCACTGTCAAGCCAAAGCTCAGATGGCCCATCCATGTCCACGTCCCACCCGCCCCGCACAGACAAGTTCTGGCGGCATCGCCGCTTCCCCAACAAGGGTTTGACTTCTGATAATGATTCAACACCAATAATTTACATCAAATAACACAAATTTACATTAATATAACTTGCACTACATAAATATGGCAGGGACAGGTGGATCGATTAGAACAGTTGCAACTCGCTGACTTGGCAGCTAGTAAACTCACCTTCACAACTGAATTTCAGTCAGGATTTTCATAAATTGGTATCTCAAATCCGTTCTCAGCCAAGTTAGATAGAGGGCTACCTTGAAGCGATTCTTCAGATTATTCTCTGTCATATTTTGGCTTTACTTTTTATTATAGCATTGGTTCATCAAAATCAAATAAAACATTCGATCTTTACACCATTGAAATGTAATTCTCAATTCCTAACCTATCAACTTTTTTCTCATCATTAACCTTTTGGGATAATTCATCATGAAATATGAATATAGAGGACATTGGCGTCGTAAAAATTACGTTACAGTAACTGTAAATTTACATACTTTATTTTCACCCAAGGTAGTTTTTATGTTTGTAGGTGTTTGAAACCATGTTTTGAGGTTAGGTTTGACATTTTTGCTGACTCGCTGACAAGTGAGCTTGCGAACTTGTTCAATCTAATAAGAGGTAAAAGAGGTATTTCAAGAGTTTCTTGAGTCAAGAGAAACTGAAGTAACACTGATAAATACGGCCCTTAGTCAATAGAACTGTTCATTCATTTATGCTGGTATCAAGAATGTAGGCCTACTGACACTTTCTCCGGCGTTATCCATGCAATTTACACTTCATAGGATAAATAAAACTTGAGAATGTTATTAATGACTTACATAACCGATGGATGCATTATCCATTCCTCTGATTCAAATTCCTGGTGTAAAGATAACGTACACGTGATATTGTACAAAATATATTGACCTCTTCAATTCTTGTTTCTTCTCAGTAAACAGTAAGTTATGATCTACAGAATCCGTTTACTTCTTAAACTGGCTGAAAAATGAAAAAGTAATTAAATTCTCCATTTTCTAGTCAAGCAGAAATGTTGATGTATTTGTTGGTTATGATTTGTTCACTTCCACTTACACCCACGCCACCACACGGAGTTATAAGAAAGAACATAAAACGATTGGTTAAGGGTTGATTACATTGGGATAGTTACTCGCTAAGCGAGTAGCGAGTAGGACGTTACTGACCGACCGTGCTACAGCAGCTCAGCATACCAAGCCAAATTATATTAAAAAAATTATTTCTAGAATCACCTCCATACTATGGAATTTCTAAGACAATAAATAATATTTCAACACAAAATTAAAATATGAAGTTTACCAACAATTATTCAATGAAATTTCATCAAAACATTATACAATATATCTCATCTGAAGTGTTATGCTGGCGGCCTGCGTGATTAAGTGTAGGCTTTGGCCATAATAATATTGTATTTTGGTGTTGACTACTCTGCCAGCGAGTATAAATGTGACCAAATTCAAAGTTGAGAGCCTGTCCACTTTGAATTTGGTCACATTTATACTCGCTGGCAGAGTAGCCAACACCAAAATACAATATTATTGTGGCCAAAGCCTACATTTAATCACGTAGGCTGCCAGCATAACACTTCAGATGAGATATATTGTATAATGTTCTGATGAAATTTCATTGAATAATTGTTGGTAAACTTCATATTTTAATTTTGTGTTGAAATATTATTTATTGTCTTAGAAATTCTATAGTATGGGGATGATTCTGGAAGATAAATTTTTAATATAATTCGGCTTGGTATGCCGAGTTGCTGTAGCACGGTCGGTCAGTAACGTCCTACTCGCTACTCGCTTAGCGAGTAACTATCCCAATGTAATCAACCCATTACCAGTTGCTCTACTCGTCAGTTGTCGGAACAAAGAAATCTGCAATTTAACCTGAAGGGTCGATTGCATTGGGATAGTTACTCACTAAGCGAGTAGAGCGTTACTGACCGACCGTGCTACAGCAGCTCAGCATACCAAGCCGAATTATTTTTAAAATTTAACTTCCAGAATCACCCCCATACTATGGAATTTCAATTGACCAATATTATTCAATAAAAGAATATACAATATATCTCATCTGAGGTGTTATGCTGGCAGCTTGCGTGATTAAATGTCGGCTTTGGCCACAATAATATTGTATTTTGGTGTTGGCTATTCTGCCAGCGAGTTCCGAACTTGACCAAATTCAAAGTTGAGAGCCTGTCTACTTTGGATTTGGTCAAGTTTGGAACTCGCTGGCAGAGTAGCCAACACCAAAATACAGTATTATTGTGGCCAAAGCCGACATTTAATCACGCAGGCTGCCAGCATAACACCTCAGATGAGATCAGTGGCGTACCGATAATGGAGTGAGTGGAGCAGTCGCTCCAGGGCGCAAGGCTTTGAGGGGCGCACCGTTCTTGAGTGAAAATTGCCTTTTACTTACAAAAAATGTATTACTATAATGAAGGCCAAAAGGGGAAAATGCAACACAATTTTAATAAACCGTATGTAGCCTATACAATGAATGAAAGAAATTGGTTCATGAGTTTAGCCGTAAATTCTTTACTAACAGACAGAATGCAAAACGGTCGAATCAAAAGTAGTAAATAGTCTAAAGTAGCAAAGCCAAAACAATTTATATTGGGTGAAAAAAGGTATAACAATTTCATGTAATTGAATGAAGACGGAATTTGTTCTGGAAAAATAAATCCACTAGAAGTTCAATGGTTTTTATATTAACAAGAACAGGACTGAAATACTTCACTTTTGAATCCTACTTCCAAAATAAAGAAAATTTTTATAGGAATGACAAAATTCTAGAAAAATAACTGCAAATAAATTGATAGAAAAATGAAAAAAATCAAAAACAAGATGTTTGGAAATTGATTAAAGTAGAATCTGGCCTGGCAAAAAATCCTTCATCGGAGATTCGCATCTCTGACAAATACGGCGTAGTTAATATAGTTTTTAATATAGTGGTCATTCTTTAAATGACCACTATATTAAAAACAGTCTAATCGGGTGGTTGAGTGTGAGACCGATTTGGGGGGGGGGGGATCGTAAGACACTTCCGCTCCAGGGCGCTTGAAACCTCGGTACGCCACTGGATGAGATATATTGTATATTGCTTTGATGAAATTTTATTGAATAATTGTTGGTAAATTTCATATTTTAATTTTGTGTTGCAAAATTATATTTGGTCTTTGAAATTCCATAGTATGGGGGTAATGCTGGAAGTTAAATTTTTCATATAATTCGGCTTGATATGCTGAGCGGGAGAGCGCCAGAAGTGGTCGACGACAATGATGGTCGACGACAAACGTGGACGATTTTTAGACCGCATCTGACGCTGCACCCGACAGAGTGGGTGTTTTCAGGAATGTGGCTGCCTCTGTCACCGACCACAATTGTCGTTTAGTGAAGAAATAGAAATCGACCGACTCTGTCGCTGCACGCACCCGACAGAGTGGGTCTACACAGGAATGAGGTAATTATATCGATTCTCTTCTATCGATTCATTGAAACTAATCGATATGGTATAGACTTTGGCGGGGGGTAGCCACTTGACCGAAAAACGAAAAGACCGAATGCAAAGTTGTGACGTCACAAAAAACTACGTCGATCCAAAGATTTCTACAGAGCCCTACGATGAACAGCTGATTCCCGTTCACCGAATCATCTTGACGTGTGCCACCTAGAGATACCACTGCCACCTGATACCAGAGGTACAAGCGCTCAGACGATGAACAAAAATGAGCGGTAAAATTTGAAATTCGAATGAGTTGATTTTTACTTCTTGAATTTCTTTTTTCATAACGATCTGCGTTGTTAATATCAACGACTTGCAGTCAAGCCCTTGAAGGTGAGTTTCCACGACTCGAAATTAGAAATCTATATTAACTTAATTTGGAAAACGAATCTTTTTTTATTAATTAGGGAATAGAAAGTTTATAAATCAAGCAATGTTATTGTAGTACCTCGTTACATCTTGTTGTGGGACCAAGTCACTACGAATTAGTTTGCAGAGACGTGTCTTTCGCCTACACTTCTTAATATCATCAGGCAGCCTATTAAAAAATGTTGGAGCTAGATATGTCTAGAATTTCCTGAATATGGATATATTAGGTTTACGGACTCTCACATTTTAAGTTAATTCCTTCCAACTCTGCGAGTATTAATCAACTGCATCTCACCGCTTCTATCAAAGAAAAGTTTTAGGGTTTATATACAAGTATAAGTTTCTAATTGGAAGTATTCTCTTAGTTCTTTGAAGATTGGTGCTGAATGTGCAGATCGGATTTTAAAGGACATTATTCGTACAAATGATTTTTGCAGAGTAGTGAGTGGATGCACAATAGACGAATATGCCCCTCCCCAAACCATACTCAAAATTTGAAGCAATATAAGAGCAAAGTTAATCTTTTTCATCAATTCTGGGCTACACACCGTCCTCAGTAGATAGAATATTATTACATATTTTATTAACTTTTTTCTCACATACGCTATGTGATTCCTCCAACTGGTATCTAAGTCTGCTATCCATCCAAACGCCAAGATACTTTATGCATTCAACCTGTTCTAGGTCTTGGCAATTATTACAGTCATCAAGCAAAGAACATTCAATATTATGGTATTTAATAGGTGCGGGGAAATGTGTATCTTTTCTGAGCTTGAATATGATATATTTTGTTTTTGGGCTCATCTCACCATCATATTGCGAGTAAACCACCATCTAGATGCATTTACATCGTTCTGCATATTGCCATGTAATTCAGCCATTGATTTGGATTTATATAAAAGTACTGTATCATCAGCAAAGGCAACTAAGCTGCCTTTGAACACACCGTTACATAAGCTATTGATATAAATCAAGAAAAGTAAACCTGATAAAACAGATTCCTGTGGTATTCCGATTTTTTGCTCTGTGAATGCACTAATAACATTTACTTTAGTTTGTTGCAATCTTCCGGTTAGATAGGACTTGATCCATTTGTGTGCAATGATACCTCTAATTCCTACATGATACCTACATTTCATTTAATAAAATGTTATGATCAACCAAATCATAGGCTTTCATGACGTCAGCAAATAAAGCAGCACATAACTTACTTTCATTGAAGCCACCATACATCCCCGACATGAGCTCCTTATTGCAATGATAAGTTATACGATTTTTACATGAAAAAAAAAATGTTCATTCCAATTATTATTCTTGACATACTTTTTAAAATACCTGTGCATATTATTGATATGTATTTTTTACTGATAGCCTATAATTAAATGAATAAAAAAAACATGTTATCAGCTTTAATGTATCCAGCACAAATGTAAATAATATCTACGTGTATAACTTACATAAATACAGTAAATTGCCTTTGGAACCTTTTGCTCCCTCCAATATTAAAAGGTTTCAAAAAAATTTGTTTTTCAACAATACCTTAGAAATTTGAAAGAGTTCTTCTTATAAGTAACCCTTTTATAAATTTGTTACCTACTATTTTTAAGGGTTTGATATTTTAAATTTTTGTTGCCTTCACCAAAATATCAGAAAATTGTTTAGCAAAAACGGCCAAAATGCTCAAAATCAATTTTTGGACTTTTGTTACTTTTCTCAATTACCACAATTACATATACTATATGTACCATTTACTGGCAGACAATGTCCATGTTGCATAAATTAATAATACATACACTACATTACCCACGCTCAGGTCTCAGACCTATGTGAGCTTCATCTACCGAAAAAATCTAGAAGATTTTTTTCATTTGTATTGATTGTGATAACATAAAGAACTAAGAATCCATCTATAAATGCTAGTTGACTCTCACTTGACTCATAGTGTAAATCCCAAAATATGAGTCTCAACTGAGAAATCATATAAAAATATGATAAGCCTCAATTCAATCAAATTTTGCGTTTCTTATGGTGATGTCCAAATGACTGCAAAACGTCAGGCTAGATTATGTATGATGAGTTTACAACATCTAAAAATGAAGATTTTAATAGAATAAACTATTCTTTAAAAAAATAATAGTTTTTAAAAGAACAAAATACAATTTTAAAATATTATTGATGGCTTATAAAAAATTACATTTTATATCATTTTAAAAGTTGAACTGCCACAGGCAAACCAGTTTAATAATTCAACTTATTTTGTTATTCAATAGTCCAATAATTGGAGACATCAATGATTCTTTGTTATACTATTGCTGGTTAAGATGTGAGCCAAATTATTCTTGAAAAATCAAAAATTGAAAGAAAAACCCAAGCCTTTTTTCTAAAAAATATTAATTGTGAAGCTAGCGTGAGTATTATTTACTTAAAAAAATTGAAATGTTGGTGAAAGAAGTGTTAATTAATTTGTGGAAATTCAATTAAATTATAATGAAATTCTATTGAAGTTGGCAAATTAGGCCGAGCTATGATTGTATGCCATAGTAATAGTTATTTTGGTATTGAATTGAAATTATTGGTAGAGTACGGTACCGTCCTTTGTATTGAATTAATATCCTTCCATATTATAGTATAGTTCTTTTTATATATATATTCTTTGAGCTCCTTTTTATTATTATAATGTTCAATGAGATAGTATAATATTCCTGGATTTCTTGTTCCATGACGAACTGCGTTGTTAATATTAACTTTTCATGTGAAATTTAACGACTTGCAGTCAAATAGTCAGGGGCCTCTGAAGATGGAACTCATAGATTCGAAAGCGCTCGGCCTACAGATTAAGTGAGTTATACTTATTCTTAACAAATATTTGACCGCAAGTCGTTAAATTTAACATGAAAAGTTAATATAGTATAATACCTTTATTTGTAGCTTTATGACTATTTTCATCATGAGATGTATTCAACACTATTTAATGCTGTAATTTATTGATGTAGAATGTAGTAGCTTGTGCTGAAAAAAATGAGAATTGCTATTTTCTTATTGTTTACAAGAAATATGAAAGATCCATTGAGGTCATTGTCAAAATTGATGAAAAGTTCTCTATCAAGAACCAAATTTACCGTTCTGTTGAGCTTATCAAAATAGGTTTCACAAAATTTTGAAAATTTTTAGATAATGGGTTACTGCTCGTTTAATACAGTTACAAATTTTTATAAATTCATATCAATATGTTACTTCAATGCCATAAATATTGTGTGGCCTTACCTTACCTGGCATTTGTATCACAGGGCAATATTGTGATCTGTATTGTCCGTCTCATTATCGTTTACTTATTTAAACATAATTAATCAAGGATCTGTTTCAAGTGACTCATTGCACGTTTAAACAGATTAAAAATGATCAATTCATGCGTATCGTATTTTAACTTATCAGTTTCTATGTAACTTTATATATTTTCTAAATTTTCTTTTGTTGAAAGCTCAGCTATTAGCAATATTCAATACTTCACGCCCCATCTACCTCACTACATCACCAATAGGTTATATAGATTTACCATTGTCGTTCCAATTCTTCTACTTTATTTGCTGTTCTTTGTGAACAAAAGTACGGTAATTGGGCAGTTAGGTTAAATAAATTTCTGGAAACATCTCCAACTATTAAGCTTTGTTTATTTGAACTAAATTTTATTTTATTTCCTGTGGATTGTGCTCTTGTTTCATTTTTTATATTTAAAAATCCAAGCTAACCAGACTTAGGAAAGTATAATTACTGGACTGACAAGAATTCCATAAATATTCTGTCATTGTAACAGAATTATTGTTGTATTAATGAAAAAATTATGTAATCCTCCAGAGACAAATGCTTCTAAAGCACTGCATTTCATTTTATTATTAATTTAGATATTAGATAGTTCTTCAAGTAGATAGTTCTTCAATATAAAATTTGAGCAGGTGGATTTAAAAGGATTGCTATTGTGGTTCAACTGCAACGGTCTCTCTCTCTCTTTTAATATATCAAAACGAAATATTTGCTCTTCACTTTTCGTACCTCGTGGCAGTTACATTTACCACTGAAATTTCATAATATATGCCTGACCAGATAAACTGTGATTGTGGTATTGTAATGCAGTCTGGTTCTATGAAATAGCTTGGCGTCAAGCTAGATGAGAGGCTTACTTGGTATAAAGACATTGTTAATTTGAAAACATATCTATTGATCCTTCTTAGAAAGTTTTATTTCCTTAGAAAAATACTTCCTCAAGCGGTTATAAGGCAATTATATTTTGCTCTAGTGGATTCCAAGATAAACACTATAGTATAAGTTGTTGGGGCTCCACTTATAAAATCCATTTTAAGCCATTACCGTTGTCACTTTGCAAAAATCTATAATTCGTGTCATGAAAGGTGTGAGGAGAACCAAACACTCTTTCCCAATTGTACACCATTGCGCTAGATTTATGTTTTTAAAGTGTTATCTCCTTTCTTTATGAGATCAGGGGACCGTAGAAGGCAGTAATAATAATATCGTGTGACCTGGCTGGCTCAGGTCTGGTGTCAGAGTTATCAGGTCGCACCTGAATAAGTTCAGGGCCTCTGACGTGACTTAACGACTGTTTTTTTAGGCAGCCGGGACCGACAGCTTAACGTGTCCTCCGAAACACGGGAGTGGCCCGAGGTAAAATCTTTAGGTCAGAACTGGGATCGAACCCGGGACCTTTGGGCTAGCAAACCAGCATTTAACCCACTCGGCTACGGCCACTCCTATAAGGCAGTAATATGAGGGTGATTATTTTTATATTGCACAAGAACTGCAACCAATAAGGCCCCCTAAAACATACTCAACTTTTTTTTCAAAAATTGTTTATTTCCTTATTCCTTAATTTTTCAGTAATGTACCTGATTCCATAAAACAAACAAACATTATTTATTACTTTAAAACAAATCTTAAAATGGCTTATTTGTGCTCCGCCTGAAACTATTGAAAGGTTATTCACTGTCATTGGTTAACTTCATTATACAACTAGAATTGTAGATAAACATGGATTATTTTTGAAGCGTGAATGGTATGTGAATGTAGCATCCAAAATACCTTTTTACTACTATACTCATATTTGCAAACAAATTACAAATTGTGCTTATTTTTGTACAGGAATTTTATGATTATTATTGAATTAAGTTAAATAGAAAAATTCTAGACTTGTGTTGTGCTTTCTAAGAACCTCTTTCAATTCCAAAGGTCATATTATTTTTTGGCCAGGTATATTTTAAGAAGTGTTATACCGTATATGATTACAATAATTATAATAAATTAGGAAACAACAAAAATTATTATTAATACAAAGGGGATAAAAAAGTAAGTTGATCTTAGTTGTTGAGTCACATTATTTATTCTGGTACAACACTCAACTACGGACATCAACACTCACAATATCGGTTTTTATCTTCTTAAATTAATAATTATTTCTAATTTGCAATGATAGTCTGCATAGTCCACCCTTTGGACCCTGAGAAAAGTCACCCACAGCAGGAAACTGCTTAAGGGCGATACATACTGTCAGTATTTTGAGTTTTTCCAATTCAACACAATCATTCACTAGCAAAATAATGTTTAAAAAAACTAGGTACTGGTACTCAGAAGACACTACTCAAAGTATTTACGAGTACTTCCTTGAAATTTATTGATTTAATTTGTTTCTCATTTGTCAATAACTAAATACATATCTGCGCCTATTATGAATTATATGGGGATTGTTTTAATTTCAGTAAACTACCAGCAGTACCTATGTGCCTATGAAAAGGCTAAGGTGAATTGGTAATAAGAATTAGGCACGAAATCAATTTAGGTTTTCTGGAGACTGTATAAAGCTCCATTCACATCTACAGACATCGACAGACAGGTAACGTGCCTGACACAGACAGACATTGTATTCTTCAATGTAATATGCATGAGCGTATTCACATCCACCAACAATTGACCGCACTGACACGGAACAGCAATGGCTATGCAAATTACATTGAAGAATACAAGAATAAAATAGATGTGTAGGCTACCTTATTAGGCTATATAATATGCTGAATATTCAAGTTATTGAATAAAGTCTTTTTGACTGGCTGAGATTGAAATCAGCAAAACATGGTGATCTTCCACCGAAAGTGAATTTCCTGAAAAAGTGACTAAAAGAGAAATATGCCTAATAATGAAGCTAATGAGATTCTAGTCTTCTATTGGTGAACTTGATATGTATCTTGAAACAAAATGTATATTGTCCTAGAGGCATAATTCCGCTGAATGTAGCAGAGGTGTATTCCATATGGGAAACTTTCATTAGGCGAGCTACTAAAACAACACACCTTAAGAGATCCACTCAAAGTTTGATAAAAATATTGAGTCAATGTACATTCTCCCCATACAATGTACAATGTACATTGAAGCTCTTATACACATCAATGAAGGCGCTTTCAAATGAATTGCCCCAGTTTAATGAAAAGTGAACGAAATGAACTTTTTATAGTAAATTCAACAACAATCAATTTCACATGAAAAGTTAATATTAACAATGCAGTTCATCATGGAACAAGAAATCCAGGAAATCAATTTTAATTGTGAATAAATAATATTTCTACTCACTTTTTGGCCAAACGTTTTCGAGTCATGGAAACTGATATGCAAAGGCCTTTCAATATGACTCCATGACTCAAAAACGTTTGGCCAAAAAGAGAGTGGAAATCTTATTTATTCACAATTAAAATTGACTGCAAGTCATTGAATTTACTATAAAAAGTTAATTTCATTCACTTTTCTGCAAGTCGTTGAATTTTCCATAAAAAGTTAATATAAACAACGCAGATCGTTATGGAACAAGGAATCCAAGAATAAAATGAACTAGTTAAACATTATGGCGGTTACCGTACTACTTCTAGTAGCATTTAGCATGAAAGTACATGAATATAAAGATAGTTCATTTCAATTCCAAAAGACAATTTGTTGAACTATTCTGTAGTTGAATGAATCCAAACCCTAATAACCTGTACATACGAATAGAAAATATAAACAGGCCAGCATAAGACCGATAAAGAGTGAATGCTGTGAACGTTCTGTAACAATATCTATGATTGAATCCTATATTACTGGTCACTACTATGTTTAAGGTTGTTGAATAATATGACTTATTACTTTATATAGCACGCATTTATTGAATACATCATACAAAGATGCCATCCACACTTGAGCAGGCTGCCAACATAGCACTGCTAACATAGTTAATAAGACTAGCCATTAAGTTAACAGTTGACATGACAAATCAACAAAACACAATTATACCGTTTTATACTGACTAAAATCTAAAAACAAATCCATCTTGTGGATTAATAGACAATATATCAACTTTTACAATTCAATTAATCTATATTGACCAATAAGACTAATTACAAAATCGAGATTTAAGAGACAGACAATTTAGAAATTTGACATTTTACTTTTATTTTACCCATTTGACAAGTTTATTTGATTGTACATTTTGACTTGAAGATTAAATGAGACTTGACAATGTCAAGTTGACATAGATCTTGATACATATTATATTTTTAATTATGACACCCCTGACAAATTCATACATAATTTGAATCAGAGTAGTCTACCTATTCTTCTTTCTAATCACCCTTTCAGACTTTCGTACTTGACTCTGTCTCATCTTTATTCACATTGTTTGACCTTCCACCTCTTCCACTTTCTTCATAGACTACATTATGTCTTTTTACAGCTAAGGCATTGCTCAGCATAGCATTTGAATAAAACTCACTTTGTTGATTGACATGAACTTTACCATTTTATTACTTGCTAATCTGACTAAATAGACAAAATCACTGTCTTCTTCCACCACCCTACCTAACTCAAATTTGACACCATTAATATTCATATGTATTATCTTGCTGTGCAGAACTGATTAGTCAATGTAGGTCTATGTCAGAGGAAATCGAAATATTAAAATCAAAAATAAACTTGGCTAATGTAAGATCTGAACCTCTGATCAATACAAAAAAAGTAGAACCTAAATCAAATGGGGAAAAAATAAATAGAAATGGTCAAACAAAAACGTATAGTCAGGTTTTGCAAACAGCAACCAAAACTAAAGTAAGGGCAAATAACGATAGGAAAGGTAGAGTACTGCTCTTGACATCCAGTCATGGACGAGACTGTAGTGACCTACTAAATAAAAGATTAAAAAATAAGTATGAAGTTCAGAGCTTTTTCAAACCAAGTGCCCCTATAAACGCAATCGTAGAGTCAGCACAGGAACAAACTAAAGATTTTGGAAAAAACGATTTTCTAATAGTACTGGGTGGCTCAAACAATATAAATGAACCTAATCTAAAACATCTTCCTGAAATAAATGAAAAAATTAAAGAGATTGTGCCACTCAGCCAAAAAACTAATGTAATAATAAGTACAATTCCGTATAGGTTTGATAGGCCAGAGCTAAATGAAGCCATTAAGTCAACAAATAAATCAATTTATAATACAATCAACAGCCTAAAAAATAAGAATTCTAAGCAGTTGGGGATTTGTTTTCTAAATGAAAGGCTGAAAAAACAAAACTTCACTAATCATGGTCTACATCTAAATCAATCTGGCAAAGTAATATTTTGTAATAGGCTGGCAGAGCTGATTGAAAGTCGTTTGCAATCTACTGTCAATAATTCTCCTAAACAATCATCTAACGAACCTTTTTTAGTAAAGTGGCTCAAAACCGGGAAGGGAAACTAGTTTCAGATGATAAATTCATATCTTCAATTGTATTAAAAGACGTTAATCGATCAAAAAATCAGGATAGCATTAGTGGAAGGAACTCTTGTAGCAATCTGATAGGCTCTCAAGATCCTAAGAGATTAAGTAAATCTACTTCAATATGCAAAAGCAACGATAAAGTAATAAGGGATGATAGGGAAGTACCGGTACTCACTGTGTTCCATCAGAATATTCAATACATTCGTAACAAAATAGATAGAATCGAAGTATTTTTTAAAGAAGAGGCTCCTGATAAAGCTATTTTCACAGAGCATGGTTTAAAAGAAGATGAATTGTCACAACTTAATATTCCAAACTATTCATTGAAAACTTCGTATTGCAGGACATCGCATCGAAGTTTAGCTATCTTCACTAAAAATGCTAAGAATATGCAAACATTTAATTTAGAATATGTAGAGAAATTTGCTGTGGAAATGGATTTAGAAGTTACTGGTTTGAGAGTAAAAATCGACAATAATTTGGAAGTAGCGGTGTTAGGTATTTACAGGTCACCAAATGAGGAATGGAACAATTTTTGTGAACTATTCAATAGGCTTTTAGAGATTACTACTACTCGTTTTACAAACGTTATTGTAGCGGGAGATTTCAATACAGACTTTGCAACACAGAATGAAATGACTGAAGATTTAAGGGATATTACATGAATAACTTGGAAATAAAAGTTCATGAATATACCAGAGTCACAAACCATAATTGATAACATCCTTACTAATATAGATTACTCTAAAACAAGATTAGGCGGCTCGGAACTATCTGATCATGACTATCAAATCTTAGAGGTGGGGTTGCGTGGTCATAAATCAATTAAAAAGAGTAGAGTAATAAAAGAAATTCAACAATGTGAACAGGGGAATATCGATTGTTTGAAGCAGAATTTGCTACAAGAAAACTGGAGTAGGGTTTACAATAGCAATAGTTTGAATAACAAATATGATAGTTTCATTAATATTTTAAGGTTTCATATTACTATGAGTTGTCCAGTTATAAAAGTCCCTGTAAAAAACAAATTAGACAAAATTGAAGAGTGGATAACTGATGATATCCTTGCAGAAAGAAATAGGGTTAAAGATGCATATGATGAATTCAAACTATCTAGAAATATGTTAAGTGAAGATAATTACAAAGCTCTAAAGAAAAATTATACAAAAGAAGTGAAAAGAGCGAAATGTAAGAAAACAGCTGAAATTTTGAATAATAGTGTGTACTTTAACACAGCAGTGTGGGATGTAATAAACAAAAATAGGCAAGTAGCTCATGTAGATGCTTATACTAGTGTCCCCAGAATAATTAACGAAAATAACAAATATATTGATGATAGTGTAGACATTTGTAATTTCTTTAACAGATATTATCAACTAAGGATCTTCAAAAATCTCTTAATACAGGTATTAGTGATGCAAACATGAGGAATACTGAGGGGATTCAGAACGAATTAAAATTCCACCCAGTATGCCAAGACGAGTTGTCAAATATCATTGATAGTTTAAATAATAAAAAAACTGTAGGAATGGATGGGGTATCCAGTAAAATTCTGAAAGAATGTAAAGATCAATTGTTAGACCCTTTGATTCATCTGATCAATCATTCATTAGAACAAGGTGTTTTTCCAGATAATTTAAAAGAGGGGAAGATCTTGCCAATCTTCAAAAGTGGTGATAGAGAAAAGGTAGAAAACTATAGGCCTATTAGTATTTTAAATGTAATAAGTAAAATTTTTGAAAGAGTAGTTCTTAATAGGTTACTTCTGCACCTTCAAGAAGCTAACTTTATCTGTGATGAACAACATGGCTTCCAGAAAGGGAGATCAACAAAAACAGCCATAGTTTCTCTAGTTGAAAAACTAATAGATATAATAGATTCAGGTGATAAAGCTACTGCAATCTTCTTAGATCTGTCAAAGGCATTTGATTGTGTTAATCATAGAACTTTATTGGAAATACTGCAAAATGTAGGTGTAAATGGGGTTGAACTGAAATGGTTTGAATCATATCTTATTGGGAGAAAACAATGTGTAGAACTAACTACAGTACCTAGTTGGTAATAGTATAGTAAAGAATAAATCTAATAAATTAGAGGTGCAAGCTGGAGTGCCTCAGGGGTCAATACTAGGTCCATTGCTTTTTTTGTTATATGTCAACCGTTTACCTAAAGAATTAATTAGTGGTAGAGCCCTCTTATTTGCTGATGATACATCACTCATTTTCAGCAATTCCATTCTAGATAATTTAGAAATAAGTGCCCATATAGGTGTGCAGTCTATTGTCCAATTTTTAAATCAGTTGAAATTAACTATAAATAGTAAAAAATGCCAATACCTTCAATTCAAAAACAAACATAATTTAAATGAAGATAGGGCTATAAACGTGTTTGTAAACGATAATCAATTAGACCAGGAAGAAAAAATTGCATTTCTAGGAGTTACGTTGGTTAGACGATTGACCTGGACTCCATACATTGAGAAAATATGTAGTAAAATTTCATCTGGGGTATTTGTCCTGCGACAGCTTGCTAGATTGAATGACAAAAAGTTACTTTTTACAGCTTACCATGGGCTCTTACTGTCACATATTAGGTATGCTATCTTAGTATGGGGTAATTCATCAAAACAAAATCTTGATAGGGTGTTTAAGATCCAAAAGAAAGCGGTTAGGTGTATAGAAAGAGTAAATAGATTAGATTCATGTAGGCCGTTGTTCAAGAGACTTGGTCTCCTAACTGTACCCTGCTTATATGTGTATGAAGCTACTTTATATGTAAAAACGAATGATATTAACCAAAATCTTGATGTACATGATTATAATACAAGACGCCGAGGAGATTATCACTTGGTGAGTCACAATAGTAGCTTATTCAAACAAAAACCTAGTTATATTGGTAGGAAATTCTACAACAAGCTACCGCAGTTTTTGAAGAGTCTTGAAAATATAGAAATATTTAAAAAACAATTGAAGAAATATTTAGTTGATAAAGCTTTTTATAGTGTACAAGAGTTCCTTTCACATCAAAATTAAGCCTCACCTCAACTAATTGGAAGTACGTAATTATGGTATCTAGTGTATAATATTGTTGATCTGACTTGTCTTATACTCCTTAACTGGAGTCTCCAAGACGTAATCTACAAAAAAAAAAATATATATATTTTTTGAGACTCGCGGCGGACGCGTTTCGAACTATGTCGTTCTTCTTCGGCGCTTGGTTACAGACCGAGTCTGTAACCAAGCGCCGAAGAAGAATGACACAGTTCGAAACGTGTCCGCCACGACTCTCTCAAAAAAGGTCAGTTCTGCACAGCAAGATAATATATATGAATAGTTCTACTGCAGTTCACGAAAAATGGATATCCACAACAATAACCATTAATATTATTTCTCCTATTTGGGTTTATTCACACGATTTGATTTCTCTGATAACATTTGACAGTTCTGAAAGGTTCTTTGACTCTGACTTTCATCCAAATCATCTGGAAAGAAACCTTTTTTCAAATTTGACAGAGGCAGTTTTAATTCAAAATTCAATAAAACCGACATAGGTGATTTCCCTGAAACAGAAGAAGGAGTACTTCTGTATGCAAATAAACAATCTAATAACAAATCATTTGTGCTCATATTTTCATTTCTCTTCCTCATCTCTAGATTAAATTTTGACAGCAGAATTTTGAATGTTAGTACACTTCGCTCAGGCAGATGGATTGACGGAGGTGAATATGGCGGAGAAAAAATCTATTTAATCCCTTTTCTTTGATTAAAATATTTCCTTTCATGTGAACTGAATGTTCCATTGTCACTTAGAATGGTTTTTGGAAACGAAAATATAGAAAACAGTTCTGCTAATTTAGACCTGAAATCACTTATCTTTTAAGGGAAAACACTCTATCTATTTGGAATGGGAATCACAAACTACTAGGTACTTAATATGAAAATGAAAAATCTATGTGTGCTCTTTCCCAAGGAAAACGAGCAGATGGCCAAGGATTACGGTATTTATTATTTGACTTGTTCCTAGTGGACTGACAAATTTCACAAGACATTTTTTATGATAAATATCGTTATCTAGACTTGGCCACCAGATATAAGAACTCGCAAATAATTTAGAACACACAACACCCGCGTGATCTCGATGAAGCCATTACAGGATTTTTTTATTTTCACCAATTCTTGTTTTCAAAGGTAGGTGATCACTACAAATGGTAAAATTTCTTCCCCATATGTAACTTTTTCACACCAAAACGTATTGCAAGAGCTTCCTTAACTAACTGAGAATAATTTGACTTAAAATAGCACCAACTCCTGAAGAACTTGAATCCACTGGTAAAACTAGTTCTTTACTTGGATCATAGTAAGTAATGATGCTTCCGATAAAGTCATTTTATACTTTGAAAACGCTTCCGATGACCAAACCCAGGGTTCATCGTTTCTTATAAGCTTATGAAATGGTTCTAATATATCAGGACTCATAATGTACAAAATTTCTGTAATAATTGAACATGGATACAAAAGCGTTCAATTAATTTTGTTAAATTTTCTGGTTGAGGCATTGACAACATTTTTTCAATCTTTGTAGATGATGGAATTCCACCTCTAGCTGACAATTCAAACCCAAGAAATACTAAAGATTTAACAAAAAATTCCGACCTTTGTACATTTAACTTGACAATGTATTCTTCTAATCGACTCATGACTATTCAATTTTTTTACATGTCTCTACCTCCGACTGAAATATCATCTAAATATGGAGAAACATGATTTATTCTAACTAGAATAGATTCTATTACTGACTGAAAAAACGCACAAGCAGATGACAGACCAAAACACGTACAATTATATCTAAGTTATACAATCCTTTTATATAAGTTTTTTTTAAGTTTATATTACATATTAGTGGAAACAAGATGGATCTTCAATATCATAATCCTTTCATATTCATTACTAATAAATTTTTACTAGATTCATGAACTTCCAATTGCAAATTATTAACTGGCATAAGGTGTTGATCTACAGCTAAATATTTGTTCAAATCACCTTGAAATCAGCACACATTCTAATTTTACCTTTGGGTTTGGGCACAAGTAGGCCTACCATGAGACTGGCCCAATCAGATGTTCTTACTTTACTTATAATATACTTCTTTTCTCTAATCTATCTAATTCATTACTGACCTCATCCCGTAATGCACAGGGCGCAGTATTAGCTTTATGGAAAATAGGCTGAATGTCATCTGCTTTTAAATTCAGATGAACTTAAATATTTGTTAGTCTACAGGTTTTTTTTTATCATTTTGTGAAAATACTCAAGTTATGACAAAATGAATCTATATACCCATTTTTTGAAATTGTCAGACAAGAGTTATCACTAATTTGAGTTGACTTTGGCAAAATAGTGTTGGCCCATTTCGGTGAGACAACTGATAACCGATCTCTACCTAGAATAGCTTGACATGATACATTACTAATTATAACTGCTGACAATCTTGCGTAAAAATGAATAATTAACTATGACTTCGCACTTAACAAAAACATTGAGCAAGGTATTATTCACACCTCTTATCACAATAAAATATTGTACCAGCTGAGACATTAGCTGCAGCTTACTAGCAATAATTATCAGAGCTCAAAATCGAAACTGAACTACCTGTATCAACAAGGAATTTAATAGGCTGACCATTGATCATTAAATTTACCAATAATGAACCAGAATTTGGAATTGAATTTTCTGTGACACTGACACAATCTTCACTTGACACTGCTGATATACACTGTGACGGCTGAGACACAACACAATTCACAATTTGACTTGGACCGTGACTACGGGTAGGTGATTGTGAGCAATAACGATCGCCTGATGTTGAATGATATTGCTTGCATGATGATGATGAGCGATACTGATTTCCTGATGTTGAATGATTGCCTATGTGGAGGATGACTTCATTTGTTTATATGCTCCAGGATAACTTGACTTAACCTCAAAGTTTGGTTATGGCTTGCCTGACTGAAAGTTAGTCGACTGGAGTCGACAAACTTAGTTTGACTTTAAGCTGGCACACACAGAAGGCTGCAGATTGACACAAAAATGCCTTTTTTGCAAACCATCATCCATACTGTTAATATGAGAAACAATTTAAGGCGTTCAAATCAAAATTCTCGACATCAGGGTCGAACACGAGCGGTTTAGACATGATGACGAAATACTGACAGTATTAAAAGTAATAAGAAAAAAACGTCATACTAAGTAAGTAAGTATACGTTACTGGACACGACAGTACACAACAATCGAAAGTCACTGTAGCCGTTGCCTTCAAGGAATATTCCTCAAAGGCAACGCTGTAGCCTACTCCAAGCGACAAGTTCCCATCACCACAGCTCCCGACCACGAATAATTTTCAGTATTTTCATAATCAACGTTGCCAGATACTATGATTAAGGTTGTTGAATAAAATGACTTAATATAGCACGCATTTATTGAATACATCACAGACTGACACTGACTTAAAAGCAAGAACCTTCGAGATGACTCCAACATTCAACATTCGTCAACATTCAGATGCATCAACAATCAACATTCGTCCGACACAAGCAGGCTGCCAACATATTAGACATCAGAGATTTCTAAAATAATAATCGACGATAATAATAGGTTACTATTAACCACAGAAATCATTTATCGATTGTAATTGGGTAAGATAATACTGATAAAGTTGAAATGAGCAAATATAGCACCATTAAAACTCAATAAAACGTTTCATCAAGCACTGATTTAGAATATATTCTTATTAATCACATACAATTAACAGAAAATAGAGTAATACAGATCACTTATTCGTACAAACCCAATGTAGACAATATAAGATTAAACAATTTACTTGCAATCAAGGTCTACTGGTGGTAGCAGCAGACGACACTTCGAAATCTACCTAGATCATATGACGTCACAATATCATTTTCGGTCTTTTCGTTTTTCGGTCTAGTGGCCTACACCCGACTTTGGCAAGCCAGAAGATTGGTTGTATAACCTGGCTTTGCCTTGAAATTTGAATCGTATTGTTCATGGTGTTAAAAATGTGTTTCTTTTATACAACTTCTTTGTGGATGTTGTATCTATTATAGGATAAAATTCTTTGTGAATTTCCACATATTAGTTTGGTTGTTCCAGTTGTTACCTTCTTCGTGTCATTCATAAATGATTTTTATTGCAGTGTTATTTCTAATTATATACCTACATTTTATTATAATTCAATAACAGTTAAAATAATTTAAACAATTTTGATCAAAATAATCATAATTATAATACTAGAACAAACTCTGATCTTACTCCTTATATAAGATTGTCAAAGGCTCATAAAAGCCATGTATACCATGTTTAATACTGTATTTAATAAACTTCCTCTTGAAATAAGAATGTTACCAGAAAAAAGCTTTAAATCAGTAATTAACAAATGGTTAAGAAAAAAGCCATTTTATAATTTGAATGAATACATGGAGGTTGACGAAGCTTCTTTTCAGAAGTGAAATGCATTCCTCAAGCATCTCCAATATATGTGAATAAAACATTATTTAAAAATGAAATACAGTGTCAGTTTTAATATTAGATTGTTCATTAAGTATTTCGTCTTGGAAAACATCACAGATGAATACATGTATTGTGATATTAGTGACTTGAAAATATGATTTTAATTTTTGTTCAAACTTGGTGTATTTTAGTGTATAAAATATTTTAGTTTTAGGGAAAATGACACTATTATTCATTTGGTTTAGCTGAGAATCAACAAATTAAACTATGTTATGATTCTATTGATGAAGCCTATATTGCAATATGTTTTATTTTTTAATGGCAAATAAAGATTCTTATTCTTAATTTGCTCTTCGAATTTTGGATAATATGCCACTACGGAGTGACCATATCAAATACAACATTGAACTCTTGAAATTTAAAGAGCATAGAATACTTACTGATATATTATAATGTAAAATCGGTTTCAAAATAAAAATAGATATAAAAAATTGAGAAGAATTACATATTTATGTAGATAAATAATAAGATTGAATGGTATCCAGCCAGAAACAGTAGTTAGCAGTCACAAGAGGAGAGTAATTTTAATTCATGCACAACTTAACAAATATACTTTATTACGATTATCATAAAAATATTATTTACCTCATTTTATTAAAAGTCGTTTAAACATCAATTCTTTTTTCACAACCATGAACACAGACAAAAGGCTCTTGTCTAGCTATTTTCGAATTAAACATAAATGTGGTACTTTTGATAGTAGCCATAGCAATTTCTGTAATTGGTTGTGTTATTTATGATTGTTATTACCGAAAACTTATAAAAATATTATTTCTGACATATTTTTAAACTATCAATTGTCTGAAATAAAACTACCATCAAAAGAATTGCACCTTACAATGTATTGTAAGCCAATAAAGAATTACTGAGCTACTTAACAAACTCTGGCTTCAAATGTAAAAATTATAGACATGAACAGTTGCTAAACTATTGCGTGATCACACCAAATTAAAAAAAAATTAGAATCATCACTAAAAAAATCTGAGGAAGAACGGATAGGGCTTGTGAATTTCATAAAATCACATGAAAATTGAGTCTCACCACAACTAATTGATACAGTAATTTATGGTTACTATTGTAGAAGATTGTATAATTGTTGATGTGACTTGTCTTGTACACAATAATGTGTACAAGTTTGTAAATAATGGCACAAACTTGAGGCTCCAAGAAGACTTCATTCATCAAATTATACTTTTATTCCAGTGTTTATTATAGAGCCTCAAACCTACTCACAGAGGAGAGGACAGAGCTGCCAATCTCATAATCAAGTTTTTGATGTTGTTGAGGTCGATTAACTGAAGTTTAACTGTCGATATTTTTTATGTATCGATATTGCGAACCCTAAAGGTCCACTCTGTCGCAGGCCCACTCTGTCGAGAGGAGAAGTAATAGGAATAGACCAAGTCTGTCGCTGCATGCACCCGTCAGACCGGGACTACTCAGGAATGTGGACAACTCTGTCATCAGCGTAAAATAAAAATCGACCACCTCTGTCGTCAGCGTAAGATAGAAATAGACCCCCTCTGTCGTCGACTCCTTGTGGCGTCGTCCCTGCTGAGCAGGCTGAGCTGCTGTAGCACGGTCGGTTAGTAACGTCCTACTCGCTACTCGCTTAGCGAGTAAACTATCCCATTGTAATCAATCCTTAACCTAACCTAACTACAATGTTGAATCTTAATATATAATTCCGTAAGTCAAATTTTTGTAAAGAAATTGTGAGTGACTGGATGGCCGTAGAAGGATGGGAGGGGTCTTATTTTAAAGGTCTTGACGTGAATTTTGAGGGAAAACTATTCATTTTTCTTATTTTTTCACCATAAATTCGCAACAGAATAAAACTTTTTCCATTAAAACAACATGGGGTTTAATTTGTTTACATCTTTTGAAATTAAAACAGCTGTGCCACAGAGTTGTCTTAGTTGTATATCTGTGTACTCATAGCCAGCTGTACTTTTTATGAATTCAGTTTGTTTACTTTTAAACTACAGCAATGTATAATTTTTAGTTATGGTGATCTATAGTTATCTTATCGTATTTCTTCTTTATTTATTTAGTAATGAACAACGGAGGAAGGCCGCGTCGCCGAGGTGTTGGCTTTCGAAATCAGCATGACAGACGACAGCGTAGGCGAGAAATTTATAATGAGGAAAGGAATGAACAACCACATCATGACGTCGAAGATACTCCTATTTTTAGATTACCACTTATAAACGCGATACCAACACACAATCTGGGCCTGATGAATGATCAATGTATGCATTGTGGTGCGTTGCACTTTGTTGAAGAGTCTACAAATGGTCACTACAACTCTTGCTGCCATAACGGTCTCCTACATCTACCACAACCTGAAAATAACAATGAACTACAACAGTTGTTTAGGAATGGACATTTTATTAAAAACATAAGACAGTATAATAGTGCTATGGCATTTGCCTCACTCTCTGCCACGAAAAAAGAAGTTCAAGGCAATGGACCATATTGCTTTAAAGTCCAAGGTCAAATTCACCGTTTTATTTCGGACTTATTACCAGGTGATGAACAAGCCCCTTCATACGGTCAGTTATATTTCATTGATACTGCAGTCGCAAATAATCTTAGACTACAAAGAACAGAAAATAGTGCCCTCAAGTTGGAAATAGTAACTCAATTGTCTGACATATTATCAAATAACCCATATTCCCAGACTTATAGAAAAGCTAATGAAATGATGACTAATGAAAGCATTAAAAACATTGAACTTCGATTCGTAGACAACATTTCGATGGATATTAGAAGATTCAACAGACCTTCCGCAGATGAAATTGCTGGAGTGTTTAATTCAGAAGAAGGTGAACCTCCACACAATCGTCATGTAGTAATTTACAACCGCCAAAGTGGGCCTAAGCTTTTATCAATATTGAGCCCACACTGTGATCCAATGCTATATCCTTTGTTATTTCCGAGCGGCGAACCTGGGTGGGATGCAGAAATGACTCACAATGGACAACGACATCAAAGACTGCGTGAGAAGCTTACCATGCTACAGTTCGCCAGCTATAGACTTGCTGTTCGGCCCGGCTTCTCAAATATCCATGCTGCTAAAAAACTATTTCAACAATATATTGTAGATCTATACACTAGAGTTGAAAGTAATAGACTAAATTATATTAGACATCACCAATCGCAGCTTAGAGTTGAACACTACCACGGATTGCAAGATTTTGTTTTGAACAGAGCACAACTAGAAAGCGTCACTGCGGGTAAGATTGTTGTGTTGCCATCAACATTTGAAGGTAGTCCGCATAACATGACTCAACGTTATCAAGATGCAATGGCTATCATTCAAAAATACGGAAAGCCTGATTTATTTATAACAATGACATGCAACCCTAAATGGACTGACATACTATCTTCACTGAAAGACAATGAAGCACCAGCCGATCGACCAGATATCGTTTCCAGAGTTTTTAAATGTAAATTAAATGAGTTGAAAAAGGACCTCCTAAAAAATAATGTATTTGGAAAGGTTATTGCTTTTGTGTATGTCATAGAATTTCAGAAACGAGGCTTGCCCCACTGCCACATACTTTTAATCCTTGACGAAGAATCAAAATTTCGTGAACCAGCCCAAATAGACTGATGTGTTTATGCAGAGTTGCCTAATCCCAATGAGTTCCCAAGTCTCCATGACAAAGTTGTGCGGAACATGATTCATGGGCCATGCGGAGCGCGAAATCAGAATTCACCTTGCATGAAAGACAGAAAATGTTCAAAAAAATATCCTAAAGAGTACGTGAATGAAACAGTTGAGAACAGCAATGGATATCCACTTTATCGTCGACAAAACAACAATACCACAGTTCAAAAGGGGGTTAACCTGGTTGACAATAGAGATGTTGTGCCATATAATCCTTATCTATTAATGAAATATAACGCTCACATAAACGTCGAGGTTTGCTCAAGTGTCCGATCAGTGAAGTATTTATTCAAATATGTATATAAAGGATATGACTCGGCTTGCCTAGAATTTGTAAATAGTATACAAAATGAAAATCTAAACTTTGATGAAACGACCCGCTTTGCCAACATGAGGTATGTTAGTTCTCATGAAGCTATTTGGCGTCTCCACTCTAATGACATGCATGAACAATCTCATACAATTATTCGCTTAGCTGTTCATGAAGAAGGATATCAAAATGTTTATTTTCATGCTGGGAACGAGGAGCACGCACTTCAAAATTCAGCCGAAAAACACACAACACTTACAGCATGGTTTGTTTTAAACAACCGAGACCCCAATGCACGTCAATATCTATATGCAGAGATTCCACAGTACTACAGATTTGTTTCAAACCAATGGGTACGTCGACAGAGATGTGGATCGAAAGTAATAGGTAGAATGTACGGTGTTGCACCAAAAGATCAAAACAGATTTTACCTATGTATTTTACTACTACATATCAGAGGAGCTATGTCATTTGATGACATACGATTCTACAATGGTACTGCATATAACTATTTTAAAGAAGTTGCAGTTGCAAGGGGACTCCTTCACAATGATGCAGAGTGGCATCGTTGTTTAGAGGGGATGCAAAATAGCAAAATGCCTAAACAGTTAAGAGATTTATTTGCATACATTTGTTGCTTCTGTGAGCCATCCTCTCCATTAGCACTCTGGAATAGTTTCAAAGAAAAACTTATCGAAGACTTCCAAGAACTTGGTGCAGATGAAGCTGAAAATGTAGCGTTACAACAAATAGACTTAATCCTAAGAGAGAACGGATTTAATTGTGCCAGTCTGAATTTACCAGTACCACGGAACAATAACCATCATTTGAATAACAATAATAATATAGAGTACGAGTCTGTTGTAGGTGCCGAAATGTACTCAAAATTAAATTATGGACAAAAATTAGTTGTGGATGAAATTCTAGATTCTATATCAGGAAATTCAACGGATAATCTATTTTTTTTAGAAGCTCCAGGAGGATATGGAAAAACGTTCATTTACTCTTGCCTTCTACATATAATTCGAGGACGAGGTCAGACTGCATTAGCTACAGCTTGGACAGGAATAGCTGCTCTGCTCTTAGAAGAAGGAACAACACTTCATCGATTATTTGGACTACCAGTCCCCGTACAGCCCGGATCAGTATCTTCAATTAAAATTAATTCAGAGAAAGCTAAAGTACTGAGAAAATCAAAAATTATTATAATAGATGAAGCATCAATGGTCCCTGCCGCCGCTATAGATTGCATTGATCGTCTGTTAAGAGATATAATGAAATTTGAAAACCAAATCAATGAAAACATTCCAATGGGAGGGAAAATTGTATTGTTTGGAGGAGACTTTCGACAAGTGTTACCGGTTGTTCCCATGCAAGGAAAAGTTCAAACATTGGAGGCATGCTTGCAGAACAGTAAAATTTGGAAAAAGATAAAATTTCTTAAACTAACACAAAACATGCGAGTCAACCCTGGTGAAAACGAGTTTTGCAATTGGCTTCTCGAACTTGGAAATGGCACATTAAACAAAGGTTTCGATGTGATTGACATTCCTGAACAGTTTATCCTCAGAAATCAATCTATTATTAGTTTTACTTTTAATGAACAAATTAATTTAAACAATGTCAAGACATTTTCTAATAATGTAATAATGTGTCCATTGAATGAACAGTGTCAAACCCTCAACATTGAAATCCTACAAACAATGGAGGGGGAAGCGAATGATTACTTTAGTGTGGACGAAATAATCAGTGACGACCCAACCGAACGTTTGAATATTCCTATTGAATATTTACACTCAATAACTCCCTCAGGAATGCCACCTCACAAATTGACATTAAAAGTAGGTGCCATAGTAATGTTAATCAGGAATATAAACCTAGGGTCAGGTTTGGTTAATGGCGTGCGGTTAATCGTATTAAGCATGTTTGAGAAATGCATAAAATTAGAAATTATTACGGGATCTGGAAAGGGAAATATAATATTTTTGCCTAGAATAAAGCTTATTTCAACAGATCCTAACATGCCTTTCCACATGTCAAGACTGCAATTTCCCTTACGACTTGCCTTTGCTATAACTATCAATAAGGCACAAGGCCAAACCTTCCAGAAAGCTGGAGTTTACTTAGATAAACCAGTTTTTACACACGGACAGTTATATGTTGCATTTAGCAGAGTAAGGTCATCAGATGGAATCAGAGTATATATGGCAAATACAGAAGAACAGAACAATACAGAAAACAATTCATATACAAAAAACATAGTTTATCCAGAGGTTCTGACTAATTATCAAATGCAATAAGTAAGTAGTGATTTCTATTCATGTAAATAAAACTTGAATTAAACCAAATTTTAATTGTTTTTTATACTTATTATTTTCAAAATAAAAAAGTTTACTGTTTTAGAGGCTATTGTCCCTAAAAACCACCATTTAAATGTAAATGTATCTACTGTATATAATATATTGTATACAGTTTGTGTTGTAAACTATATTATAATGCTAGAAAATCATTGCTTATTTATAAATGAACAATGAAGGTTGATAAAAAATTTATGTATTTTGGTTTTTTAGGGGCTTTTGCCCCTACAAGCCCCTAGTGTTACTATAAATGTACGCATATTTTCTTTCGTAAAATTCAGTTTCCGTGAAGTCTGTTTCACTTTTCAACTAGTAGGGTCGAGCAACTGATGAAAAGAGCAACTGGTAACTCGTCCATAAAAGAGATTTTAATGCTAGAAATAGAAAACATCATTAAGTTATAAAGTTTGCTATTACTGTTTTTTAAAAGCCTTTCTTTTTTTAACTTATTCACTATTTCAAACATTATACTTCATTATCTCAAATATAATTGTACACAGAGATGAGTTCTAAAAAAGATTGGAAGCTTGCTTGAAGAAGGTTATTCAAGAAGCAGTGGCTTGATGACGTCACTCAAATTTACAGACTACGCTACGCTTGTCAAAAGATTGGGTGAGGATTGTAAAGTGAAATATTTCAATTTTTCCTGTAGTGTAGGTAAATATAACGAAATTTATTTGATAAGCAGCAATAAATAGATATGTCATGGTCCTATTTGTGTTTTTGTTATCATTGTATCCAAATTTTTTAACCTGTGATCATTTTAGGCTGTCTACTGATTATTAATTCTGCTCTGTAAATTTTTGTGCTATTTTTCGTTTGTTTCGTTGTAATTTGATTGATGAACCCTTGATGAAAGAATTATTATGTTATGTTCTGTGTGTAAAATTTATCCATGATGTGTTACAAAATCGAATAAGTTAATCAATTTTTCATTTGTCGGCTTTGTAAGACAGTAACTTACACAGTTATCCATGGTAGTCCTTTCATTAGCACCTTTTTCAAGGAAATTTGGCAATAGATATTAAGGCTCTCCAATTGAATCAGATAAACTATTTTTCTCGAAAATGTTTACAAAGAACAAATACCCATTGCACATGAGAACATAACCTAACATATATGAAATAGTGGATTTTCTATAACAATTGAGTTAGATGAATTAATTCCTTGAATATAAATGTGGTGCATCCTAGATGCCTTAGTAGGATTGCATTATTCTGGATTTCTAAACAATCAACCCCTTACCAATAGTCCTTCTACAACGGTTGATAAGCATATTTCTAATCAGCTTATCTTACAAGAGCATCAATCATAAGTTAATGATCATTTAATATTACGGTAGGTTAGTATTAGATTGTCTTCCTCCCAAATTATTTTTCTTCGGCTTACTGTAAACTTATAGCTTACCGTATTTTTTTCATGGAGTGACTGATGTCTCTATCTGGTAACAGTCCAGTTGACAGGAACTTGCATGAGATGATGAGAGATGCGCCAGCTATGAACGAAAGTAACAATGCTGTACATTCTGGAACAAACGCTCCCAACCAACAGGATGGCTACTATCAACATCCTAATACACTAGCTCTCAACAATACTGCAGGTATTTAAGATCTTTAATTAATAATGTATACAAAGATTAATTATTTCATTCTCTCAATTTTTTTGTAGAGAATAAAATCAGCGTAGGTATTTATTTAGAGCAATATTTTTTAACAATAAAAAAATGGTGTAAACTAATTGGGGTAATTCTGAAGCAAATATGGGTCACTTCGATTCTCTTGAAAGTGAAATATATTGTGTAGAACATTATGTTAAGCACAGGTAAAATGAAAATATGTGTTTCAAACACCGGGAAGTATGCAGAAAACGCTTCAAAGTTGCATTTTTGTGCCTATGGTAAACTGTGTATTAGGAATTTATTCAGATCTCTGCTTATGAAAGCAGAGTTATGTAGCCTACTTTAAATTCACAAATATTATACAGAATACTATGAAGAACACAGAAAAAATGAAAATAAATGTCGCAAGCACCGGGAAGTATTAAAAAACGCATTCAAATTTGCATTTGTGTGCCTATGTTTTTGCTAAGTAACTTCTTTGCTTGTGCCTAGGCAGGAATGCATTTGCAATTCGTTTTATTACCAAATTGAATGCATTGAAGTAGATTTGCTAAAATTCAGTTCCAAAATAAGGTTTTTTATTTCTAACCTTTATTACCAATCCACCCCATCCGGTTTCAGCTGCTCGGCATGCCAAACCGAGTTTAAAAAAGATGAAGCTTCCACAATTACCCCCATACTTTGGAATATTTTAACACAAAATTAAAATATGAATTTTACCTACAGTTATTCAATAGAATTTCATAAAACAGTTGATTGGTGCTATTACAGAAAAGTCAATATCTCTCTCTGAAGTGGTATGTTGGCAGCCGGCGCGGTTAAATGTCGGCTTTTGCCACAATAACATTGTATTTTGTTGTTGACTACACTAGTAGCCAAATAAAAGGCTCTACATTTTATTTATTTTATTTGCTACTCGCTAGCTACTAACTCGCCCAATGTTATCAACTTTTAAGTTATTTGCAACCAGCTTGATGCTTGTAAAGTAAATTATAATGCAGTGATTGAATTCGATACCCAACTTAATATCTGAAACAACTTTATTTTTTCTGTCATCAAAGTTAGTGACAAACATTTCAAGTAAATTGTTTCATTTTCCAGTTGACTCACTCCTGGAATAGGAACTGGAATCTTTCTTAATTTTTTTTGTGGCGAAATGATAGAAATAAATCAAGTTGATTCAGAATCAGGAGCTCAGGCAGAATAATATAAAATTTAAAAAAATTAAATAACTGAAAATTTCATCTTTTTTGCGTTTGACTGGGGAAAGAAAATGGTGAATCATAATCAGTGATTTCGTCGAACAATTGATATGTAATATTCAAGTGGACTTGTTAGATTCTACTTGAAGTACTTTTCTACTGTATGTCGATGAACCAGCGCTGTCTTTTTGTTTGATCATATTATAAACTTGTGTAATTTTTTATTTAATAAAATTTTCTGTCAAACGCTAACTGAATATTTTTGTTTTCCTGTTCTTTAATGTTTTCTTATTCTATGTATTGACCCAATACTTTCCATGTATTGACCGAAAATTATAGTCTGAAACCTGCTTTAACATACAATGAATTCGTAGTCAAGACCCTTCACACTCTTACATCAAGTTTTGACTGTGTAGGAGTTTTATTGGTGTGTGAAATACAAATGCGTCTTTGATTTTTTCAGCACCTGCGACCAATAATACTTCTCCAACCAGCCCAAATCAAAATGGAGATCTTCTGAAAGCTCCTCAGTCAAAAATAGAAACAATCAAGAACTGGAGTATTTCAACGTACAAATGCACCAAACAACTTATGTTCGAGAAACTAGGAAAGTCTTCGAGAACTGTTGACACAGGTAAGGTATTTCCGAATTCATAATAAATTCACAAAGTCCAATTCGCTACTTGGTATTAAAAACTATGTTTTCTTAATTTGATTCATTATCAATTTCTTCTCCCAAATCTGATCTAATCAGTTATATCTCACAGAATAGTGTAATCAAAAACAGATAAATCGATAATGTTCAGCTAATAAAGAATTTGCAATATTACTGTACAAAAATCAATCACTAAATGTTAAAAGGCCGATCAAATAATAACTGTTCAACAATTCAAGAAGAAACGTCTAAAACATAACAGTCGAAACACTACAAGCACTTACGAGTCACTGTATAGACTGTTAATGAAACTTGAATAATAATCTGTCACAGTATACTGCGATTATCACTTCAATAACAGGCGTTTAACACGGTCTGTATAAACGCTCACTGGTAATAAGGTTTATATGAGCGGAAACTGTCACTGTCACTTTATCACGTTCGAATCACAACTGACTAACTTTTACGAGAGTTTCTCCTATCTATACATTTTTAATAATCAAGAAAGAATGAAAAGGTCCTCGATCTCTATAAAATTTTATCGAATTCTAAAATAAACATATAAGACGGCTCTCCATTTTTCTAGTCAATTCCATAGAGTTCTAAATAAACATTCTAATGATATTTAGATAAACTGCAAGGCAAAGAGAGTGCGTGGATAGTGGTAAACGGAAATCAATATTGACACAGGCAGATAATTATACTTCTTTCTCCTTTGCATTGTCTACAACAAAGCAATCATTTTAGCTCAATTCACACTGTATATTGTAGTCTGGAATTGCAATTTGGTATTGCTTTTGCGTATATTCAAATTCTAAAGACCATCAGTTTCTAGACATTCAATATTTCCCCAAAAAATTGATCGGGTATTTTAATACTAAATACTTCTTTTTGTAATATTATGTAAATGTAATCTAATATCCTCTTACAATGATGTTAATATACTCGTACACAATATTGTATCATAAAATTCTTCAAAAGATACGAATTTTTGAATTGATACTACAATACGTGAAGATTTCAAAGCACTTGTTCTTGATGTCCTTCAGCTAGATATTTCACTTATCAAATGCATTGGGCATTGCTATTATTTAGAAGCCAAATTTGAGATTATCTTAATTTGTGATTTAAGGCAAAAAATGACTTGCAAACTTCTATTTCAGAATTGGAATCTCAAATAGAACAGTTGAGGGACACCCAAAGAAAGTACTCGAACATCTTACGGTTATCTCGTGCTCTAGCTAGTCATTTCTATCATGTAGTACAAACCCAGGTAAGATGAATTTTTACAATATGACTTTTACCATTCTATTCAAGTAAAAATCGTAAAAAAATATAATTTTTGAGGATTTTTTAAGTTCTATCGTTTCTTATTTATTTATTTTTTTGTGAAACTTATAAACTGCCAAAGCAAGGAGAGTTTTTAATAAAATTCTCTAGTTAATTTTGTTTTAATAATTATCATTTTCAAGCTTTTTTCATAATTTTAATCTATATCAATTATCAGTCGATTGTGTGTAATGATTTTCATAACGACTGATGAAGTCAGTGAGGTTATGTTGATGACGTTTTACAACAGATGCAACATTACTTTCAATTCAAATATAATTCTTGCTAACATTTTAGTCCTATAGTTCTTATTGAGCTGTATAGTGGAATCATATTTAATCGAATATTTCTGTTTGCAAGATCAATTCATTAATTATTGTTTTATTTTTCAGCATGCACTTGGCGAAGCATTCTCAGACCTGGCACAAAAATCTCCTGAACTACAAGAAGAATTTTTGTATAATTCTGAAACGCAGAGGAATCTTACAAAAAATGGAGAAACATTGTTGAATGCTTTGAATTTTTTTGTATCATCAGTAAACACTTTGTGCAACAAAACAATTGAAGATACATTATTAACAATCAGACAATATGAGACCGCCAGGTATGATTCCTCCCCTTATCAATTGACTTCTTAATAATTGAAGATCTATAAAATATTTACTTCTAGGCATGTTTACAGTGCATGCATAGAGACTTCATCTTTTTTCATTTCTCAGTCAAGGCTACTTGAATTATTTTATATAAATGAAGACGTGCAAATCATGTTAGATAAGTTAAGAGTATACTTCAACAGTGTCAGAAGTAAATTTCATATTAATGTACTCAAGTATCTAATGAAAATATAATTTTCTTTTATCCTTTTTTATTTATTGCATTGAACTAAAACAATGGGTTGGAAATCTGCTAAAGTAATGGTTTAAAATATAATAATCTCCTGGGCTATTAATAATGTAATTGATATGCAATATTCAAGTGGACTTGATAGGCTTCACTTGAAATACTTTTCTACTGTATGTCGATGATCTTTCTATTTGATCATATTATCTAATAAAAATACAATTTTCTTTCGTCCCATTTTATTTATTGCATTTAACTAAAATAATGGTTTGAGCTACGGTACCTTAAAATATTGAACACTATCGTCCCATTTGAAGTTCATCGTATTCTATGATATATTTCCTTAAAAGTATAATTTGTTTGTCACCCCAGAAATTATTCTTCTATATGTTTTCAGGATAGAATATGATGCCTATAGAACTGACTTGGAGATGTTGCTGCAGGCACCACGTAGTGAAGCCAGTACTGCTCGCCTTGAAGAGGCTACACAGAACTTTGAACAGCATAAAGAAAGTTTTGAAAGGTTACGTTCTGACGTGTCTGTCAAACTCAAGTTTCTGGATGAGAATAGAGTGAGTTGAGTCCTCCAATTCCATTTTTGCAAGTTTGAATGATAGTTTAGTGATCGACTAAATTGAATTTGAATATCTATAATATTCGTTTTCTACTCATTGGAAGGATAGGTTCATTTATTTATTCAATTACAATTCGGGAGCATACGGAGAAAACCCCAAAATATGCTCCCTAATCATGAACATATTACAATAAATACAATTTACAAATTTGAGAAAAATGATGATGAAAGTAAATCAATAATAAATTAGTCTGTTGAATGCCACATTTACCACCTGCTGACACTCAAAATCATGAACCAGTTATTAATCAGAGAATGCATTTATGCATGTGTCAGTTTATTGTCTCACCTAAATATGATATTATAGTGATACATTAAATGATTGTTTACTTTGAAATTCAAAAAAATTAATAATTAAACTAAAGCTGCATCACCAGCACTCATCAACTAACAAATGAATCTTGCCTTTACCAAAATTATAACCTGTTAATAATCAGATAATGCTGTTATGTATGTATCTGTGCTAACTGTTTCACATCTAAAAACGATGTCACAGTAATAAATGGATCAATGTTCTGTTTGAAGTACAAATGAATCAATCCTATGAGGCTGCATCCTGTAGGTTCACATATTTCAGTCTCACATTTTTTAAAGTGATGAACTAGCATATTTTAATAAATGTATTAAGCATCTTTGCTAACTTTTCTCATCTAAATATGGTGCTTAAATTGTAAAATGAATGATAGTTGTATTCTAAATTCAAATGAACTACAGTACTATGAATCATTGGACTATTTGAGGTTGCGTTCTCAAAGTACACACCGTTCAATCTTCCTTTTGTTAAAATCATAATTCAGAAAATAACGAGGGGAACATCTCAAGCATCTCAGTATTCTGTAAATATGGTGTTAGTGTCATGTAATGATTGATAGAAGGGAATAAAATATCATATTTAAAACAATGAATAATCAAAGTATATTTTTTATTGCTGATGATGCCCGCATGAGTCCGAGACCTGTGCGTGGGTAATGTGGTGAATGATAACATATAGATGCTTGGTACGACCGCTGGAACGACAGCAAGCTGGAGTTGTGACGCCCCAACCAACTGCGCTAAGCGGCCCGCCTCTAATCGGGAAGTGATAGCCGTGAGCCGTAGCAGGTATCTGTTCAATCAGATAGAAATAAGCTGCGTTCTCCTGGGCACTATTTGTAAGTTTGACCGATTAGATTGGCCAGCAAAAAAGACACTTTTCTCTGCTGTAAAATCACTCCGTTGGTTCGGAACCCACCTAAAAATGTAGTTCCAACTCATCAACCATCATCCAACTCATTACCCACGCACAGATCTCATACCTATGTGGGCTTCATCCTCAAAAAAATCAAAGAATTGAAATAGTCTTGATGAATTTCAACACAAAAACTTTTCTAGTCTCGAGTGAATGTAATACAAAAAAGTGGATTCGGTGAACGACACACAATATAAGTAAAGACGAATAGAGTGTGGAAATTATCAGAGAAGATAAAAATGCATTCGGAAACTTGGCAAGAAACCGTATGCTAAACAGCCGATAATATTTTTTTTTTCGGAGGATGAAGCCCACATAGGTCTGAGACCTGTGCGTGGGTAATGATATGGATAATGGTGATTGATGAGTTGGACCTACAGTTTTTGGTGGGTTCCAAACCACCGTGAAGTGATTTTACATTAATATATTTTATTTAATGAGGATACAGTGGCAATCTTTTTTATTTAATGAGGATGTAGCAACATCAATAGTAATATTAAGATATACAGTAAAACTATTCGGAAAAATGCTGATGTTTAGCAAAAAAGGAGGAAAAAATAAGGATAAAATTTGCTTTTTTACAAAACGTTTATACAAAACACTGGAAAAATTATTCAAGCATCTGCGCTATCACGAGCCGATCTGACTATCAGATGTCCTTGCACATGATATACGTCATAACCAGTCAATACGTTGATATTTGTACTTAAAATCCGAATGAAATCTGTCTATTCCGAATTCCCGCTAATCCGAACAAGGTTAGATCCCAATTATTTCGTTATAGCAGGTCTAATGTTTAATCTTGTTTCGATGTTTCAGATAAAAGTCATGCACAAGCAGTTACTTCTGTTCCACAATGCAATATCTGCCTATTTCTCTGGCAATCAACAGGCGCTTGATGCCACACTGAAACAGTTCAACATCAAGATCAAATCTCCAAACTCCTCAATTCCATCTTGGCTCGAACAATAGTTCGTACATAACTATAATTGTATCATTCTGTTGCTCTGTGATCTGATCATGGTAACGTAATGGTCATCATAATCGAGATTATAAAAAATAAATAGGCAAAGCACTATGATTGCCACTGCAAAAAGGGAGAGTAAGTATTTATAGAGTCTGCCTTGGACAAGAACACTAATGCAAAAGCTTATGAATTGCACATACTTATAAAGTAAATTGTAAGTAATTTTTTGTGAAATTCGAGTTAAGAACTAGAATTTTCAATTTTAGATGTATAAAATGATGATGCTTATCATATCAAATGATGTGATTGGTTCATAATAATACTGTACTGTACTTTATAAAACGTTGTAAATGTTATTTGATTTATGGTACTTATTTGTATATACAATTATTTTTATATTTTATACATTTTTTCGTAATATTTTGTATGAATGTAAAAAACTTTTGTTTTTAGCACCTGCATTCTAACAAATGTTATTTTTTTGTACATTATTTTTCATCTAGTCATTTATTCTGTTGTAATAAATTCGATTAATTTAATTTTATATATAAAAGCAAATGAAAGAGGTTAGTCTGCAAATTGACTTGAATGTTATGTTCTTAAATGATGGGGTGAAACGAAGATAATAAAAAAATTCTAGTTACCTTGGAGTAGACCATTTTAATGATCGGACTCCCTAGCGGTAAATAAAGCAAAAATGGGAGTAAATATCTATGCTGTCATAATAATTATTTTTTTCCCAAATGTTCTGTAGACTGTAGAATTGGATTGGCAAGCTTCTTTATTGACACATAGAATTCCTCTCGGGTACTTTGCTACCCAAAGACATTGTCATACTAAACTAGTGGCGCATATAGAACGTAGCCACTGCGCTTCTTGTGAAACGCAGAAAAGAATAGTACAGTACTTCTCAAATAGAAACAAAAGTGATGTTCAGTTCATTGAATGCATTAGCATGTGCGAATTATGATTTATTTCTGGGTTTTACAAAAAGTAAAGCAGTGGCTGCGTTCTACTTGCGCAAGTCCTGAAGCCTCGGTTTCCAACTCGCAGATTTTGACTAAATTGACAACGGACGTGTTCGGAATACACTACAATAGTTGAGGCTTTCGATTTAGTTTCTATACCAAAAGCATCAATTATTGTAGTGTATTCGGACCCTGCCCGCTCTCCATTTAGTTGCAAACCGAGGCGTCCAGGCTGCAAGCTTTGTGCATCGAAAGTTGAAGAATTGTTATTTCCTCAAAAAAACTTGTATTGACTATAATTAATTGCAGTATTAAATGTGCTAAATGTGTGACATAATTCCTGAAATATCAAATCATCTTATTGTATTATTTGTTAAGCAAAATTATGGAGTAGCTTACGTTATTCGATGAATTCTGTAGAATCGATATTTATTCCTGGATTTCTTGTTCCATGACAAACTGCGTTGTTAATATTAACTTTTTAAGTGACTTCAACGACTTGCAGTCAAATCTTTATGAAGAATAATTAGTATTTTACTTACTCTATAGGCCACCAGAGTAAGTAAAATACTACTTATTCTTAATAAAAATTTGACTGCAAGTCGGTGAATTCACTTAAAAAGTCGATATTTATGTTGTGAAATCTTTCCATGATGGAAATTAGACGGAAAAGTTGTATTAAAACTAGTTGCAGAAACAATGGTGTCCTATATTAGCTCAGCTGAATATGAAATTTTGTCTTACTGGTTTTTCAAACTAAAGGAAATCATTGTCCTGTGACAATTTTTCGGAATTCAACATATTTTGTTCAATCTAATTTACTTTTCGGTGTTTTAAATCTGTTACAATTCTAACATTCTGTGAGATTTTAATGAAGACCAGAAGGTGAAGGAATAATTTGAACTCTGAAAAATTGAGCAATGATCCAAAACAAATTAAATCTAAAAAAATAATTTTCAACCAAATAAACACCTTGAAAATTAATGTTATCAAGTTCGAGCGAAATTTTCTATAGTCACGAATTTATGTGGTTTCAGGAATAATAATAAGCATATGGCGTTTGTTGTTGGAGAGACCCTAACGGGATACTTACAGTACTCTCTTGATTCGCCCTCTTGGGCAAATAATTCAATTTATGACAGGGCTCATTCAAATATCAGATTTTGACATTGTATTTCAATCCTGTTATAGGATTAATAATAATAAAGTACTACTTTTTAGAGTTGGCAATTACAAAAAAAATCAAACATTGAAGAGATAGCTAAATTGCCTTCATTAAGGACGGAGTTAGGACTCAACTAGCCCTAACTCTTCCACTCAATTCAAAAAAGTAATTAAACATAAGGTTTCTGCAATTGTTCGGATAGCCACATTCTACTTAATTTGATCCTTTACTATTAAAATGTTTTAATGTCCAATGATCGCATAGTAAAAGAGATTTCAAAACTTCTCTTTTGCCTATTGTAGGCTGTCATTTTTCATTCATTTCTCTAATACATTCATTCCAATAGAAACTAAGAATAAATTAATATTGTTCTGATCTGAGCATTCCAAATGTTTTTGATATTCATGTTGATTGTTAATGTTCAGAATATAAATATTACTGTTTCATTTAAAAAATATTTCAATTTCTATGTCAAATAATAATTATAACTAAATTCGAAATCATTATTCTGAGCATAATAATTATTAAGACATACTCATTCTATGTAAAATTAATTCAGGCTATGGAGACTAAATTAATACGATTCTATTAAACTTAATATTATTTTTATTAATGAATATTATTTTTGTTGTAGCTGATGCATTCAAACTTTTAAATACACATATAGGTGGAACGCCACGAGAATGACATCAGCTAACATGTATTCTTATGGGGGCCAATGCCATTCTAGTGGCGATCCACCTAAACCAGTTTTTACCAGTAATTCTTTTTTTAATAAAATTGCGAAAATGGGAATAAGGTCCAAGTACATTTTTTCGTATTAAACTTAATACTTATACTTTTTCGTATATAGGTATTTCAATAGTATTAATAGCATAATTTATCATCAATTTAAAAGTACGCTAATCATAAAAATTTATTACTGAATTAAAACATTGCCAGTATTCAAAACTTTTTTGTTTCAAAAAAGTACAGTAGTTTGAATATGTTAAATTCTATTGCCATTTAATGCTTTTCCAGGTATTATTTTTTTATTTTCTTGTGCATAATTAAATCGTTTAAAAGTTTATAGCTCAAAATTTTGTTACTTCCAATGAAATTTCGGCATGCTTTTAAATGCCTAACTTGGAGGAACACAGTCCAGAATGAATTGAAACTTGTTTCTCACTGTATTATCTTATCCTCTTGATGGTGAATTATTTGTGTATTGAAAACAACAAAAGATAATCTAGTTAACTGATCTAATTTATTCAGTTCATTATTTTATCGGAATGACTTCTTGGAATAATAGAATTCTTCATAATGATCTTGTAGATTTTGTATTGTTAACAAGAACACTGCTTAACCATCAACATTAGAACTCCATATAATAATGTGCATTAATATCATTGTTATTCATGCTAGTGGAATTCAACTATTCCGCTGTATATAAAAACTTAGCAAGAATATAGTAATTTTGGTGTGTTTTGATTCAAATTGTATATGTGTAAAAAGTTTTATTGATTCATCATTTTATTGGTGGGTCAGTTTGTAACATTTGAGAGTTCACTTCTGTGCAATTTGATAACTGAAATAAGAATTTATAAGTTCCAAATGAAGAAAATATGTTGGACAATAATAATAAAGAATCACTCATAAATAATTTTGCAATATCGTGTGGTAATTTTAAACCTATTCGTTCCAAATTCCTATTTTGAAATTATTTATACGTCAAATTTCAATAGAGTTATATTAAAAATGTCGAAATTTACTTATCAATACATGAAATCTATTTCATGACAAGGATCAACGAATCACTTTTCATCAAAAGTCTTTGGTTAATCCATGCTAAACACGAAATAAGGGAAACCAGAAAAAGGTAGTGTAGTCAATGATGTAGCTGAATTTGCCAAACACACCGGCAGTCCAGTCTACTAGTGGATGGCGCAGTGTGATCAGTGCTTCGATTTGAGAACTGCTGATGTGAATTGAGCACCTTTATGATTGAGAGCATAGCAATCCTTCCCAGTCGCCTAATGTTGGTTGAAAATGTGTAATGTTAGGAATTGAAGATGCGTAATGCAGATTTCAATGAAGCAAAAGTAGCTTTCAAAGGAAAAAAGGAAAAATGTTCTCTTTTCACGACAAAATCTGGAAATTTCATAGATTTCTATTTAAAAAATGGATTAAGGTATAAGTATTTATTGATAAATAGAATTCAATGATTAAATTAAATGAATCAAATTGAATTATGTTACATTTTAATAACTAATACTTGGGCAATTAAGTCTGAATTATTCTCTCCATCTATGTCCACATGATTGACTACAGCATTTGTAGAATGTTGTCATGGGTTCATCAGCGGATCTTGTTTGAATTTGCATGAAGTATGCTCTTGGGTGATCACACTCTGGACATTTTTCATCTGTTGAATCGACATTCTCCCATGCTGCTGCGCCTCCAAGGACATCATCAATTTCCTACAAAAAATAAATGAAAATAAAAGGCTACCGTATTGTTTTTGAGTTCAAAATGTATAGTAAAATACCTACTATTACTGATACAGGACCATTCAGTAGTGGGTGAAAGCGTTAATGAACTTTAACTCAGCAGTTACATACAAGGTGCGGCAGAACCGACTAAGCAGTTTTAAGGAGCAATAAAAAGTGACTCAGTATATATAAAGAAAAAATGTTTTCATTTTCTAAATTGGTCGAATATACCATTTTATATTAATTAGGTTTTGAAAATAATGTCCTGAAGATGGCGGCCGTTAGCATCAAAGCATTGTTGAAGGCAATCTCTTAAGTTTTGAGCAGCTCTTGCACACATATCGCGGGGTATGACATTCACTTCGTCAATAATCCGCTGTTTCAACATTGCTAAAGTGTGAGGGCGGCCTTTGAAAACCTTTTCCTTCAGATATCCCCCAAAGAAAGAAGCCGCAAATGCGATCTTCTCAAACTGTGGTCTGAAATCCCCAATGCAACAGAATGTCGTCGAGCAGAACGTACTGGTGATCGTTGGACTGCTGTTCTCACCCTCTGCACATTTTCTGGCGTTCTAATGGATTTGCGATGACCATGTGTATCTGTTGTTAGTGTACTACTAAAGTCGAATTAAAAGTAAAAGAGTACTGGCACGGGGCTGTGGCGAAATCAGCCGATGTGATTCGGGTCGGTTCGGGTGAATCTCCAACAGCCCATCCAATCACAGCCAAGCACTATACGGCCGAGTAGCTAAAGCGTTGCCAAGTTTCAGTGCTACTGATACCTGCATCACTTCAGTTCTAAAACGTGTCGCACTTGTCACTCAGACTTTTGTCCCCTTAACTCAATTAATATAATAGTAGTAATAATAGTAACAATAATAATAATAATAATCTAATAATAAAAAAATAATCATAATAATAATGATAATAATAATAATAGAAAAAATTGTTATAATAATAGTAACAACAATAATAATAAAATATAATCATAAGAAAAATGATAATATAATAATAATTATTGCTGTTGAGTTTTATCTAGAAAACCTCCTAATAAATATTGCCATATTATTATTGTTGTAACATTGAGGAATTTTATGCGAATCTGGAATTAATTATTACGATTTAATTAATGGATTGAATATTGAGTTTTGTATGATTTGCGGAATTCTTTGTATTATTTGAATTTATTTGTGTAGTTATTTTTTATTTATTTAAGTTTATTGCCTGTGCAGCTAAAGTAACATACGTTCTTATTAATTTTTATTGTTCATTAATTAATTATGATTTATGTGATGTTCTGTCCAATTGTGGAATTAATTAAGTAGCCTAATATTGGCTTAAAGGTTAAAGAGACTTTGTCTATCTGAATGTTTTTGATACAGTTGCTTCTTCAGATATATTTTTTGTACTGGATAATATTTTCCTTGCATAATTGGGTTCATTAAATTAATTAAGTGGTACTGTACTCTAAATTATTGTGTTATTGTGAAATCAGTCGCCTTCTCTGGTAGTGGATAAAGCTGGTCACGTGGTCACCCGGCAGAGGCAAGAGCAAGTCGCCGACTGACTGTGACTGAACAACTTAGCAACAGTGTGCTGGATGTAGCCGACCAGTCCCGAACGATACCGAACACTGCCGAAGCACCACCAGTCTCCAATACTCTTTTACTTTTAATTCGACTTTTTTTTTAGTTTCCTTCAACTGCCGAACCCAGGACCGAATTGTGTTAGAATTAGTAACGGCGTTGTTGCGTGGAATGTTCGTCGAAAAGTTCGTTGTGTAGCGATCAAAGATTTATTGTTTTCATAATAAGCGTGAACCGCAAAACCACGATGAGCACCGGTCCAAAGCATGATGACTCCTGAAATGGGGTTAACTAATAAACAAAAAAAGACCATGTGCAAATTTGTAGCCCTATCACAGCTGATGTGACAATCGAAACTAACTGCTTAGTCGGTTCTGCTGCACCCTGTAGTACAGTTCAAGAATATAAAAGATTGTATTGTAATTGTAGCACAATTGGCGATAGAATAGAAACGGAATCTTCTTCAAATTCGTAACCAAAACCAATATCTCAGTGTCAGGCTATTAGTATTAGCATGCTAATCGAAAAATATTTCTAATAAATGAAATAAAATAGAAAAATTTAGCAAATCACCGGCTTACATGGGGGCTTCCTTCTTCAACCTGCTGCCCAGAGAGCTCAAAGGTATGGCAAACTCAAAGGCGTTCATGAAGGGTTTAAGGCGGTATCTGACTTCAAGGCCGTACTACAGTACAATGGAATACATAGAGGAGCATACATATCAACACTTGAGATAGAATTACCACTGACAAAGAGCACATATATATGTGAAACCCCGCCAAAGGGAAGAAAATAGGACGACTCCCCAGTCACCAGACTGTTGGGAAGACCCAAGAAGTAAAGTAAATAGAAGGGCGCTCTTTTATGGAGGCATGAACTCATGGATGGCATCTTCCTACCAAGAAGGATGGACTGTGTACGGAGAATTGCTGAACTAGTAGTCTATAACCCTAATATAAATTTGTTTAATATCACTAGCGAGCCCCCGGACGGGAGAACTCGCTTGCAAACAACTAATGTAAAAGGCGGAAGGTCAACTTATTTCAGGCTTTCCCTAAAGGGTAAAAACAAAAAACGGCCGTTTTGAAGATACTGATTTTGATAAAATTCCCAAGAAAGTATTAAAAGTCCAGTATCACAAATAATAAATGGTAAAGACACCAAATAGAAATAAAAGACTTTCATCCTGCTCAGAAATCAGTTACATTTTTACAACAGTTACAATTCACTATTGGACCCGCAAATAAAAACGCAACTTGGACTGCGTTTGGGCTTTGGCTGCAGCACTCACTCATTTTTGTGAAGCACAGAAATGACTAGTACTCCGAACAAAGAAGTGAGGGTGAGGTGAATAAACATCATAATAAATTAATTAGACTACTCACTGATATCTGTTTTCAGGGTATTATTTAGCCTATTAGTTACTGTGTTTGCAAAAAAGCTGCGTTTGGACAAAAAATTGCTACATTACCAAACTATGACGAAGAAAAAGAAAACATACTACAAGAAGTAGGTTCAGAGCACAGATTGCACCTAAATTTGCTGAAAGGAGAGTTCAGCTTCAAAAAAATTTTGAAACTTGAAAATCATATCAAGAGACGGCTTCTTCAATACTAAAAGCATAATTTCAAACGATAACGGTTAGTTTGATGAAAGTCATAATAACCTTCAACTTGGGATAATCCCTCGTTGAAATGCGTTGTCGTATATTGAAAGCGTACGGGCATATCCTACACTTGAATCGTAAACGATCAAAATGTTCTTCAACTTTCAATACATTGCTGCAATCTGGACAGAAAAGTAACATTGATAACAATTATTGTAATTGGATGGTAATAGTGTTTTTTTCAGTTCATCACAAAAACTATTATTATTATTATTATTAGTTCATCACAAAAGAAATCGACTTTTTCTTGCTAAATTGCTGAAAACATTCTAAAAATTACAAAGTGCTACACTGCACGTAAAACTTTAAACTTGTAGAAAAAAGATAACATAACCTGCAACCGCTAAACGCTAACTTGTTGAAGTTGACATCTTGAAAACTCAGCTTCAACCGCAACATCTGTTTCCTGTCTCTTATCTCAAATGAAAGTTTATTCAAAAGGCAGCGATCAGAAGGCACAAAGACTTTTCATTTGTATGAACCGTGGAATATCTTCTCGTGGATTAATATTATATTCTACAAATATTTTAAATTTCATAACTCTGAGCTGTACAAACATTTGGAAACTTCATGAAAAATAATTATTTCTGTGCTGCTACTACTACAGCATTTCCTGTCAATCTAGTCATCAGTGGTTTCAGAGTTGGACGTCGAAGGACTTGGTCATTTCCTTTGCACATGTGGTTATTTTAGGTGAGTTATTTTTCAGATTTACGCTATTTTTTTATAAAAATTTCATTTTGTACTTATATTTGCTAATCATATTTGAAGTAAATCAACTAGGAATCAATGCCATACTAAGATAACTGAAACTGCTGTGTAAAGATGTTGATGCATTATTTTGAATGAAGCATTTAACCGCATTGAAGAGCCTTGCCTTCATGTGAACAAACTTCCTACCAAATGGTGTCTTCAAGTACAGTAGTTATTTACGCATTTCAATTCATAATCTTTATCGCCTCTGTTGATTGAAATCATTGTAAACTAGAATGAACAATACCGGATCAATAGCGAACAATGATTAGTAGGCTATGGTATTTGGTATAGATTAGTTTTTGATATAGTTTCATTTGGTGCATTAATGTCTATTGAGAGTTGTGGGGTGCAATGAATATCTTAATTTATCACGGCCAGTTCTATCTTACGCACTTTATAGGACATTGGAAATTAGTTTAATGCCAGTTATCCCTGTCCACCTACCAAATTACAGTTTACTTTCTTTCATAATCTTTAAATCCCTAAATTTTCATCGAACTAGATATATTTATGTTTTTATAAAGACGAAAAACAGATTAATCTGTTGAAAACGCTTTTTAGGCCACTTTCACCACCGTAGTCCTCCTCGATTGGGGGTAGGTTACGTCAAATAATACCTAAAGGATGAGGACAATTTTGTTTTGATGTAACAAAAAGGTTTAATCTTCATATAAAGAAGGTTTTTTCTGTCCATTCGATGTACTCTTTTATTGAGTATAAGGGGTTATTCAATAAATAATTTTTAATAAATGAAAAATTTCTCGGATTTGTTTTGTATGTTTTTGTGGTTGTTTGGGAACAGGTTGTAAAAAGAGAGTGTTCTTTTATCTGCAATTTGTTTTATTCTTTTGATACCACAGAGAGAGTGATGTGGATAATTTACTTTAGTTGTCTATTTGTTTATGCCATGTGAGGTTTGAGTCAAACGTAATTCCTGAAAATCTTGCTTTAAATATCTCCATGTTTGTTATAGTTAATGGGTTCTCTGTGGTGTTTGAGTGTTTTATTTGGAAGTTTATCAATGCGCCATTTATTATTAGGGTTGTATCATCTGCAAAAAGTATAAATTTAGAAGACATTGGAAGCCTTTTAGGTGAACTGTTTATGTATAGCAGTGTTTTGAGCATTGTTTTTTTGTTTTACAGAACGTTGACGCATAGGTCTCCATCATGCAGATTTTTGTGAAGACCCTCACGGGCAAAACCATAACTCTTGAGGTTGAGCCATCAGACACAATCGACAATGTGAAGGCTAAGATTCAAGACAAGGAAGGTAATGGAATTTTATTTGACCTTGTAAATTCTTTTATTTAGTTTTGAAATATTGGAAGATTAACAATATTATAGATTATAATAAATACAGCACAGTAATTTTTGCAAACAAAGTAACCCGGCTTGTGTAATTTAGACTGCAGTCCCTCTGTATTTGTTTTGACAGATTGGTTTCTACTTTCTTGCAGATTTGACGCCTTGTGGGATCGGACTCCCCATTTTTTTTATACACAGTCTCTTTTGCTCTTAGGTTAGGAGTGTAGAAGTCGATTACGATAATAATTAAAGTGCATTTCACGGCTGAAGACCTCTGGCCAGCTTGTTGCGTAATCCAATTGGAATGCTCGGCATTGCTGCCATATCGTGCTGCTTATCTCCTTTGAGCACACATGCGTATTGAACCCAAATAGCTCATTCTGCCCTCAACAGTCGTTGCATTCACTTCAATATACTTATTGGGTTCACAACGTACCCTATTATTTACTAGCATATTTCACAAGCTTTTTGCCAGTAATTAACATCACTGTGTTCGTATCATTCCCAATTCCATTTTGTATTAATATTATTATAATTATCATACTTTTTACTATGTCAGACACAGAAACATCAAGTACTCCAAACAACCGTTTATGTAAAGTAATTTCTAGCCAAGCTCGAGCCATAGTATATAATTTACGTAATTTTTTTGTAAAATTATCAAAAAAAGAATTTCGGGACAGTGTAAATAATTTTAAACAAGTTTTGAAACTAACTTCACACAGAGGCTACAAAAATATTAGTGATAGGGTACTATTGTATATAATATTGTTATGCTCTCTATGTGTTTGTGGTTGAGGCTGTGCGATAGGTTTTCGGTGATAATTCTTTTTCGGAGTTTTTTATATTAGCGATTATTAATATATTAAAATGTCTCATTCAACAGTTGGGTTTTTCAAAATAAATTTTAAAAAGTACAAAGAAGTTTAGATTATTCTTTTTAAAACTAATTTTTCAATCATTATATAAAATAGGCTATGTATTTTTAGTTTCTGTTGTGTCCTAGTTATAAGAAAATTATCAGAAGTTCAAAGCCAATCATAGGGAATATAAACATCGTCAAAAAAACTCGAAATTTCAATTTTGAGCGCCCATATTTCATTGAAAATTTTTCCAATTTTTCATAGCCGCAATACACGACATTTTAAAACCTTAATAATTGCCAATACAAAAGCTACGAAAAATAATTATCACAAAAAAAACCTATTGCACAGCCTTAAAAAATAATTGTAATCCTAGTAATATTTTTGAATGTCACACGCTTAAATAAAGCAATTCACACTAAAGGAGAATAGTTATAAATCAATAACTCGTGAAGTAGTTGTACAAACATGGGATTTGGATAAATTCTACTTTGTAATGTGGCGAATAGATTAATTACTGATGGATGTCGTATAATGTTTTAATTATTAAAATGCAACGAGTAGAAGAAATAATCAGAAATTTGTCGCGAACATCTGTCCATCAGTACAATAGCAAGCGTGCGTTAGTATTGGCAACGCTGCTTGCATGTGATTCGCTAGCTCCGAAAGTGGTGAGTGACCGTCTCTGCGCTCAGAGGTCTTCAGCCGCGAAATGCATTGTAGTATGCTTAGCTTAGCTAACAACAGAAAAAAACAGAAAACAAGTATCCCATGCAGGAATCCAGAGTAGGGTCTCTTGCAATAAAGCCTATTCATATATAAATATAACTTTTCATCAATTCATAATATATTTAAATTTTATTGTTATATTGTAAGAAAGCTACTGACATGGAATGGAAGAATTTATATACTCTTCAAGTCTCATCCATTCTATATATTCTATTTTGTATCAACCATTCACGTGGACTCCATATTAACATTGAACAATCTATTTATAATTTTAATAAGGTATTAGTAAAATTCTATTTGGATTATTCCATTGGTATTGATTGAAATTATTCATTTTTGACAGGAATTCCTCCTGACCAGCAACGACTGATCTTCGCTGGTAAGCAGCTTGAAGATGGTCGCACCTTGTCTGACTACAACATTCAGAAGGAATCCACGCTTCACCTTGTACTCAGACTGCGTGGTGGTGCTAAGAAGCGCAAGAAGAAGAACTACTCCACCCCAAAGAAGATCAAGCACAAGAAGAAGAAGGTCAAGTTGGCTGTTCTGAAGTATTACAAGGTAAAAATCTATATAAAGATTTCTTTGAACTCATCACCTTTCGAATTTGAAAGGTCAGTGTTCATGTTTTGTACGTTGTCCTAATAAATGAATACTGTAACATTTCTAAGTGCATTTCTCGAAAGTATCTAAACAAGAACATTACAATATCTTGTAGCTTGTGGTATCTTACTATAGTAATGACAAGAATTTTATCTACGACTATATTATATGAAGTAGTTATAAAAGGTTGGCAAGTAATGCTGACTTTATTCCTGATCAAACCCGTTGCGTAATGAATCTATTATGCAACGGCAGTATCTTCTCGATATGAGCTCTAGACTGAATTCAAATTCAGTATCGAAATGAATAATATTTAATTGTCACATCAACTGATTTGAGCATTTTGAAATCCAATTCAGTTTTGACAACCGATTATTTTTTATTACAGTAGAACCTCACTTATTCGAAATTCAGGGGATAGCCATTTTAGTTCGAATTATAGGAAGTTTGAAATATCGAGGGTTTGAATTACAGAGGTTATTGTGAATGAAATTCGAATGCACATCTTTATTTATCATGAATGCTAGTTTTTTTTTTCAATAAGATTAGCGAAATGGATTAAACTAAATTATTCATCCTTTGAAAACAGATTTGAAGCAAAAGTCACCATGCGCTGCCTAAGCAGATCCTCTTGTTTAAGAATAGTAGACAATGTTCATCGGCTATGTCCTTTTTACGTTTTTCACTGCGTTGATTATTTTAATTTTCTCACGTATTGTTAAGCACTTCTTTGCACCCATTCTTGTGCCAGTTCAACACTCAACACACTAACAAACACTCAAACAATTGTTAATGTCAAAGGAGAACAGCGGAGGTCGGACTGCTTACTAGTTCATACCATACTGAACTACAGTTCATACTAGTGTACATACGCGTTAAACATTACAAAACCAAAAAGGACAGACAGGTTACGCATTAGTTCATGTTTCATCAGGCTTGTTTTTGGTGCTCAATTCGAATTTTAGAGGCTCGATTAGGCAATAATTCGAATTTTAGAGGCTACATTATGCGCCAAAAATATTTCGAATTATCGGTGTATTTTTTTACAAAGGTTTTTTCAAGGGAAAAGACAAAACTTAAAGAGGTTTTCGAATTATCGAGGTTTGAATGAGTGAGGTTCTTCTGTACCAACAATTGAGCATTGTAGAGTATGTAATATGCACTGTCGTGATACAACTCCCCGATTGTGATTATATTTAGCCTTAGATGGTCATCATAGATGATCATCGGGTATCATCATACTCGAGTACCATCATCGAAAATCATCATGTAGTATCATTATTGAGAGTCATCATCGAGGATCGTCGTTGATGGTCATCATCGAAGATCACTAATGGCTCACTATATTTCCAATAGCATTGATATACGGCGTGGAACTACTCATCAACAAAAGCCATACGCTAACAATAATCATTGATGATCAAAAGCGACGATCTTCCATCTCGATCCGTAGATATAATAGTGTTTGCAACGATTGTATTTAGCCTTAAGTTACTCGTAAAATGTTATAACACTCGCTTCGCTAGTCTCCTAACTTACATCTCACTTGTGGCTTGAAGGCAGTCAAAATTTAATCGTTGCACAACTACCGATATCGTATTACCTTGCTGGCTCATGCTTGGTGTCAGAGCTATCAGGTCGCACCTGAACCAGTTTGTCCTCTGACGTTACTTCACTATCACCATTAATTTTGGACCATCACAGACCATGAGGGTCGAGGGAGTGAACTTATCTTTGAGAACTTACACGGATGCTACATTTCGCTTAGTGAGGAAAGCAACTGCAACCTACCTAAATTCATTCCTCGTTTGCGTAGACCGCTTTTTGGGCAAAGAAACTTGTGTGTGTGAAAAGGCGCCCACAGCTGGAATCTGCTAAGATACAACACGTTGAAAAATATCTATAGCCTCAAGTCTTCTTGTTCAAGAAATCCAACTTTGAAAGTAATTTTCAATAATTTAAGATTAAGAAATTCCATTAAGTGTTTTGGAAATTAGGATTTCGGGTTTTCTTATTTACTGTATTAGCTTTGTTCACAGTTCGCGCTTGAAACTGATGATCGTTTCTTTTGCAAAATTTATGTCGAGACTTGTTTCAATTTGACTTATACAGAAGTAAAGTATATGGGAAATCGTGACATGCTTCACGTGCCCCTTGAGTAAAATGCTATCACAGCTCTGGAAAATAGTCTTGATTAATTACCTTTCCCTTTTTTCAAATTTGCGAAAAAATGTTTACTCATTTTACCACTAGCACAAAACTAATGAATTTTTAATTTTCAGGTTGATGAGAATGGTAAAATCAGTCGATTGAGGCGTGAATGCGATAATGACACATGTGGAGCCGGAGTTTTCATGGCCGCTATGGAAGACAGGCACTACTGTGGAAAGTGCAGTAAAACACTTGTCTTCAAGTCTCCAGAGGAGATTTGAGATGATTTAATTCATTCTTTATATCTCTTAATTGGCTATTAAAAATATAAAAACTTTTAACAGCCTTTTATTGTAATTTATTCAATTCTTCTCCTGATCTGTTTTTATTTTTAGGCTGGTTTTATGCTCCTCGCTTCGTGTCGCATGACAATTATCAGTCCGTTATTATTTTTGTCTGTTATTGGATAATTTATTGTGCTATCACTGCAGCATAAAATATACGTACTTTTGCCAGTAAAGCATATTTTTTACCTAGTTTTAGCTGTAAAAGTCTGAGTCAATTGACTCAAAATTTTCTTTCTTGACGCGTTCTAGCCTCAGAACTACTGGTCGGAGAATCAAACGACCACTCATTTTGTACGAAATTTTATCGTCTTTATAATATTGTATTTTATATTTTTCTCAAAAATCACATTTCAATCGAAATCATAGCAAAAGACTGAAAAAATCCGAAAATGTTATGTTCTTTTCGTATTTTTGGGGTAAAGCGGCGCTCCCACAACTTGAAATTCGAATTCAGCTCTAAAATACATCATTATAACACCGTTGAAAAAATAACTTTTAATTTTGTTTTGGAAAAGCTCAATCAGGGTGTCTACTGGTCGGGAAAAGGTCGGGAATTTTGAATTTGGTCGGGTAAAAGAGAAAATTGATTGTAACACGTATTTTGATACTTTTGTTACGAGTGCATAATTAATTTGGAAACACAAGAATAATTCTATGTGTAGCTGGGAACAATTAGTCAATAAAATTTTGCAATAAAATAATCAAATGCCATTTTGTACATAGTATGTGGTTTGCTATTGTACTGTGATTATCCATACCATTAGTTAAATTTATTTGACCTTATATATTTTTTGTCCAAGATTGTAAACTTGAATTTTTTGTAGTTTTCATATAACTTGGCAGCAGTTGGCTTCAGATGTAGCAAGTCCTCCCATCTTCTACACGCTGCCAAGTTATATGAATACTACAGTAGGTAATTTAAACAAGTTTAACACATTTTTGCAAGCAACTGTTCAGTCTCAAGCTATATTCAATTTTTTCTTTACATGAATACGATTACAAAGCCAACTATGCCTTTAAGTAAACCTCAAATTGTGTGAAATAGCCCTTTACCACCTTCGATTACTGCAATTATTCCAGATGATAATGATGAAAGCTTACCAAAGAGACTTTGAAAGGACTCAGAATAGAGACTTTGAATAGAAAGGACTCAGAACTCCCTGGGTTTAAAAATAATGTTATTTAGTAGAGTAAAATTTTAAACGATTTTCTTAAGTACAAGGTCCAAGTAAAATATAGCTTAAATTTTTCTAAACTAGCCTCTAATAATGTTAGAACAACATTCCTTAACAACTTGCAATATGTAGTTGCTACTTTGATGGGAGTCATCAGCCTACATTGCCCTGAAGTGGGTGATTTTCTTTTAATTGGCAGGTCAATTCCCCCCAAGGGTGGCTGTTACATTTTTTTTTTGTTGTGTTTTATAAGATTTTACTATTGTATGAAAAAAAGAAAGCAGATGAAATGTTCCATTCATCTAATTATTAGTGGCCTCTTGTATACGCAGTGTCGGATCCACGAAGGGGGGGGGGGAATTCCTTCCCAAACGCAGAAGAAAAAGAAAAATAAGAGGTAGAAAAAGAAAAAGATTTCTTAGAAATTGGTAGGAGAGAGATGAAAATTAAAAAATACGAAAAAATTAGAAGAAACTGGAGTTTTCAAAGTTGCTGACAATGGAGGAAAATGAGACAGCAATGCCTAACCAACAATTGATTTTCTATTGCAAATTATTGTGTACTTTAGTGCTTGGTCTAAAAATGATGCCAGTTCTGAAAGGTTTTTCTGGATTCTGCAGCTTATCAATACATGGCTGAGGACTACCATGGCAGAAAAAGCAGACTTGTTTTATTAGCACTACTTAACATTCACTCAGATTATCACGCTACAGCCTAGATCCTGGGTCCTCAAAAAATTGTTGGGAGATTTTGGCTGATTACAGAATAATTTTTCTATTGCGAATAATATACGTAATATTTCTTGTGAATTTCATTTTTCATCAACAGTTTGTGCAGTGATTAAGGGAAGGAATCAGGGGGATATTACCCCCTCAGACAAAAAATGGCATTTTTGAAGGCCCTGTGAGGCAATTTTTGGCAAGAGTCAAAGATGTCAGGAATCGCTAAAATGTGGTTTTGTATGTATTGTTCTTCTCAAAACGTTTTCAAGGAGTACACCTCAATTTTTTGGAAATAAATTTTCAAGCATCCTACAGTACCCCAATCAGGAGCAGTAAGGGATCAAGTATAGAAAAGTGGAAGCATCAAGTAATGTCCGATCTCCCATTGACAATAATACAATAACTAGATAAAATTTGCATTGTCCCATAATGTGTGTTGAAGTGTCAAGTTAAAAGAATTAATGTGTAGAATCACTTGAAATGCGGCTTTAGAGGTAATTTTTCAAAAGATTTCTTGGGGATTACCCCGAACTCCCGTTTTGGAATAAATAGCCATGTATATTGCTTCAATTTATCTACTCCAAATTATTATTGTAATTATTAACAGAGAGTCTAACTTTCCCAGCAACATCGTTGGTCATCCTACACCCTAGGGCCTAGACTGACCCTGTATTTACTGCTTTGTGTGATGTAACGATACACATTAAAAGAAGTTATTGTTGTGGTTATCCATTTTTCGTGAACTGCGAATTATTAATATTTTCGAATTATTATATTTCGTGAACTGAATAATTAAAAGAAGGTTATTAAAATTTGTGTTTCGGAATTTTTATACTTTCTAGAAACAAGTACCTCATAATGTAATTATTTTTCGAATAAATCTCTATGTTTATTGAACAATACGGTAGTAGACAGTCAAGAGCCCACATTTTTGGACTAAGGATTTCGCGTGATTAATGATTGTGTTATCTGGGTGAATGTAAAGCAGGTCTAAAAGGGAACAATGGTTGTCCTTGGAAACACTTGGAAATTATTTTCTATTTACACCCATTATATGGTTAAAGTTTCTGGTTTTTTGGCAGTATAAGACGCTGTAAAGGCATTCAATCATGAACCATTTTGTATTAACAGTATAATATATCATTACAGGCAATAGGTGAACATGTGAACAATCAAATTTGGAAAATTTGTCTCATTTCAATTAAACTTTTCACCTTAAATTTACGATTTTAGGCCACATTTTAAAACACCCCGGGCCGGATATTCCCCCCCCCACAAAATCTGCTGCTGGATCTACTCCTGTGTATGTAAAACCGCTCCACCAACCGAACATTGTTGGCGAAGACAAAAAATAGGCAAACATTAAACATATGGGTCGCCGAACATGTTCGTGAGTTCAATTCAAATGTTCGGTCTGTGAGCGAACAGTGACGACTAACTACAGGTTCCCGCCACTATTCCCACCAAACCGATCATAATGTTCGAGAAGGCGTCCACACCAAACCAACTCCAAAAAATGTTCGGCGACATCAACTGATTCCAGCGAACACTTCGCCGAGCATGTTCGGTTGGTGGAGACGCGGCTAAAGCTGGGCATTCACGTTCCAACTTGCAGTACTGCAGATAGTCGACTCCACTAGTCCACTCACGCTCCTACTTGCTATCCAACTTTATTCCTAGTCAGCTGTGAGCATTGCTCTCGAGCCGAAAAATGTAACCGAACTTGCCCGAAGGTCAAGCACTGACTGAGATAAGTTGGACGACTTTGATCCAACTCCCCCACACACGCTCCAACACCGGGAGTCGTCCCTCTAGTCATCCATCTACAATTCCAACCATCCAACAAGCCCATTCACGTTCCGTTTTCGAATCCAACCTTGGAGGTTGGACTGCAAGTGGTACTGCAAATCGGAACGTGAATGCCCAGCTTTAAGCAATCAACATTGCAGACTAATTCACGCTATCGGTGTTGCATCTGCCTCTGCTGTTCTTGGGTTCTCATACCCGCAAGCCCGAGGAGTCCCTTACAATGTCTAGGTAAAAGAGTCTTATTTACTACCGCCGTTTATCGAAATGTCGTGGAATATATTACCTGGAGTAAATCGCTTCTTGGATTTCTTGTTCCATTTCGATCTGCGTTGTTAATACTTTTTGTTATAAATTTAACGACTTGCAGTCAGTTTTAGATTGTGAACATATAATACATGTACTCACACTTGGCTGAACGTTTTCGAGTTGTTGAAACTCATTGAGTCAGTTTTAGATTGTGAATATATAATAAATGTACGAACACTTCAACAACTCGAAAACGTTCGACCAAGTGTGAGTACATTTATTATATATTCACAATCTAAAACTGACTAATAGCTATCGTGATGAATATCTTCCATGCAATAATATCAATCTATTATATTTTTTCAATATATATTATTTTAAATTGATATAATTGTTTCGTCAAACACCAACTTCTTTTGTTTTCCGTTATTTGCTCCCTAATCGATGATGAAGACATCAAGTTGGCATTGGCATATTGGCAAACATAACCTAACGAAAACTTGAATCGACAATCGAGAAACAACTGCTTACTGCTTGAGGTCTAGAGGATAACGGTATTTTGTTCTATTAAATGTTGATTTCTGATTTTTATCAATTTTGTCATGTCTGTAACACCAGCACCAAATCCTGTCGATATTCAAGTAAGTTTCATCAATCTTTAACGGTGTCTCATGTCTAGAATAATCTTTTAAGTAAGTGTTGCATGTTGTAAGCTGATTCAAGCTAGATTATTATGTACTAGCATTTTACCCGGTCTTGATAGGGAATCCAGTTTGGCGTTTTTCTTTTCTGGTGTATAATTCATGGTAGCTGTCTCAAAATGATGAAAAGTGAGTAAATTCCATGCAGTGTTTTATACCACACAGTTCATCTGTTTGAAAAGAGAAGTTCACAAATAAACTGTTTTTTATGAATTTTTAGTTTTTTTTACAAGCAAACCCTTTTAGCAACTTTGCAGCTCTACCGTTTGCATAGTTTTGTGTTTAGTTCTTTATAAAATTATAAATATAACATTACAGAAAAATCTCAATACACAATCAGTAAAAGACCTCTCAGCCATTGAAACTGTCACTGGGATTGTACAGAAAAGTCATAGCTGTGCATAGGTTCAAGACAAATGGGCTGGAGGTTTTTCTCATATATGAGTTTAGAAGCTTGAACTGGTCCTTTTCTGACTGGAACACTTACTAATACATTCTTCATATGAAGAGTTTCTTCAAATAGGGCTTCTGGATCAGCAAAGTCTGAAGGGTAATATGCAATGAGATTGGCAGTTTTTAGTTTGAGTTCCCCCATCAGCTTGCAAATCTAGTTTTCAAATCAGCAATGTTGAAATGTTTCCAAAACAGGAAAGACATAAAAAGATTTCAAATCCTGTGAAGCTTGTTGCTGAAGTTGCTCGGGCAAATTTTCAACACTGGATTTTCTTTTGAGAGAGAAAATTCTGGTATAATTCCAACTGCATCGGCGACGTGTTTTGCTTCAATAGGGATGGTTTCCCATGAATCTCTTAGGCCTGCAATTCAGTTAACAAATCTTTAATCAGTTGAGTCTCTGTGTTTAAGGAAATTCCTTTCCTTTGTATGATCTATTTTCTTTGATCAATGGAGGCCAAGATCTTGTGCTAAAACGATGATGTCAGAGGCATTTAAAAGAGCCAAATTACCTCTTCAGTGCTAAAACAGTGTTCTGGCAGCTGGAGTGAATGTAGGCAAATTATTTTTTTCCAAGAAACAGAATTTATTAATTTCGAATTCCTTTAAGTGCTATTAATTTATACTGAAGATTTCCGCAATGGTGGATATTAACAACAGCATTGAATAGCTGATGGAAATCGATGAATGCTATTATACCAAAAATATCAGTCACCACCGGGAATCGAACCACGGACCTCCCAATTGCCGGTCAGGCGCCTTAACCACTAGAAACTGTAATATAGTGACCCTTCTGCACAGCTCAGCACTCATTTTAAACTTGGTCAATTCGGCTCGTATCTCAAGTTAGTTTGAAGCAACTGACAATTTAACAATCTGACAAATATACAGAAACAGAATTAATTAATTTCAGTATAAATTAACAGCAATTAATAGTCATCAGTTTAAATTAATAGCATTTAAGAAATTCGAAATTAAGAAATTCTGTTTCTGTATATTTGTCAGTTTGTTAAATTGTCAGTTACTTCAAACCAATTTATAAAGAAATGATAAACTTCTTATCAAATGGGAGAATAATCAATTTTTAATTCTTAGTTTCTTTGGTGATCTAAATCAAATGATGGGCGATTTCACATGTGGAATCTAAATAAGAGAGTAAGTGTATGTGTGTGTTTGTCAGTGGTACGAATTTCACAAAACGGCAATGATTTGGAAGACAGATTTCTTATTTTCTTTTAACATTTTTCAAAATGAATGTTCAAAGTATTTCTGTCAGCGGCGGCCACCCAACTTGCTTGAATGATAAAACCTTTCTGAATACTAAAATATTAAAATTACCAAAGAACAGGTTTACCAAACAATTCATCTAGGTTAGGCTCGTTAAAAAATTCCTGAGAGTAGTTTTATATAGTAATGTAAATGGAAGGGCTGGATGAGCTATTGTGTTTCAGTGCACGGTTGAAAAAATGAAATATTTGATTCGATATTTAATTCAAAATAATATTACTGTATTCTGTAAATAATAAAAGGCAAACGTTATCTAAATTCAAATTCAAAATATGCTCATGATATGATACAAAATGCTCAAGGCCCATCCAAACACTAACATTTATTGAGTTATAGGGCAATTTAGTCTCCTGCTACACAGCAGGTGCTGGACTTTGACTGCAAAAAATGTATTACATCTACTGAGAGCGCTCCAGTCCAATAGATTAAGTGTTATGACGAGTCTAGACTGTTTCATACAAATATTCAGTCCATCCAATACCTAATATAATCAAGTTAAGCCATGGAGCATAACTAGGTTAATGATAAATCATTGCTGCTTTTGAATTATCGCCTAAAAAATTAATGTTTTAAGTTTTTAATGGTTAGATTTGTTGCAGTTCAGTGATATCTATGCTTTCTGAATATAGGAAAACGGGAAACAATTTTCCATAAATTATCATGATAATTATTATCTGTGATAACACACTTATAAAATATAAACAAGTATTATTATAATATATGATATCTGCAGATTCTACACAGATTCTGATTATACATCTGAATTGAAAATAACAATACATTAATTATTCACCAAAGGGATAATTAATTTTGTCCCAACTTTTTATAGTAAATTCAACGACTTGCAGTCAATTTTGACTGCAAGTCGTTGGAATTTACTATAGCAAGTTAATATTAACAACGCAAGATCCAAGAATTGTATCCATTATATCCAACAATTATTTGTCTTTTGAATTTCTTGTGGTCAATTAAATGCTTGTTTCTTTTTCCAGGGATTCCAATTCAAACTATTCAGTAAACTCAAAATATTTCCTGATGATCAAACCTTACAAGTCACTAATCCATTGAGTCTCGTAACATCGTCATCAAAATATGGCATACTGTTTGTTGGTTGTCCAACGGGATTTAAAGGTAGGCTATGTTTTTTAAAAAAATATTTCATAACAATCTTTTCTTACAATTATTTGTTTGTTTTTTCTAAATTTCCTTCCAAATTTGAGGTTTGGTTATCACTAGAAATGCCTTCTCCATTATTTATTGTTTTGTTTGTAGCCTAGATTATTTATTCTGTGTTTGATCCATAGTATGCATGGGAAATCACTTTCAATTGTTGTTGGAGACAAACCAATGGTCCTCCTTATTATATACGAACCGGCTCACCTGTGCTTCGCTACGGGGTTCAAGATCTCTGTTGAGAATCATGTTGACTGTATAAATACCGGCATACTCCGTTCGTAATCTTTAATGAAGCTCTGTACATTTGTGACATATTCTAGAGCTTGCATAGTTAAAATATTCATGGACCGTCAATAGGATTGTCTTAATAGGATATGGCAAATAATACACGAATTCTTTTCTGTTAACCATTCATAGTGATTCAAACTCAGCTACAGCTATTCAGAATAATTCAAAACTTTCATCATTCATAAAAAAGTATTTCAAATTAAAAAAATTACACAATTTTTGGCTTGAGCTGTGTGGATACATTTTCCTACAATTTTGGTATACTAAAGAGCGCACTTACACCTTCCAGTTGACAATTAGTTATAAGTAGTAAAGTGGGTATTATTATCAAGTTAGTTAGAAGACAAGAAAGACACCGATTGGATTGGCCAGCAAAAATATTCTCTGAAGTAAAATCACTTCCCGGTGGTTCGAACCTACTTTAAACTGTAGGTCCAACTCATCATACAGTCACTATCAGTCTTTTTCTCAACACACACACACACGCATATATATGCTTTTCAAGAAGCCTGGACGTCTCCCATGGTTCATGGTATATTTAACTATAGTCTATGGCATTTTTGATACGATCGTACAATTATTGAATTCATAACACTGGATAATGTTATGCCGGTGCCGTTTATCTGGCCGATCATTGTTTAATATGGAGCGCTTCACACTTACCCGATTTTTGAAATCATATCACACAATGCAACTATGCCGGTCAAACGACATCGGTTACAAAGCCGGTTAATGTTTTAAAAATATTCTACAAAATACTCCTAAAATTGATGGGTTTTGAACGTTTACTCAATCACCATTTCTCGAGAGCCGTGTAGCCTTGGAATTTTAGAATTCCATGTTCATTTAAGACTAGTATCAAGCAATAATGCTAATTTTTTTCAAGGAAGGCGCAAAATTTGATAATTTAATAGAAGAATATAACGTACAATATCTTTAATGGAACTGCCTCCCTTGGTCATATTGATTTGCTAATTTGATAAATATTTCATTAGGTATAAGAAATTTCTTATGTTTTCAAAATTAGTTTATTAAACAAAAAGGTTTAAATTTAAGAAAAATAAAGCGACTAATGAAATGGCAATCAAAAATTGAATATTCAAAACTCACTTACTAGAAAGTTTAAAATTTATTCACTTTGAACTTAGAAAATTTTAAATCCAATACAAGTCTTCTCCAATGGGATTTTTCCTTGCTGCTGGAAAGAGGGCTATATAGTTCCAATATTCAAATCTGACGACCGTGCCTCAGCACTGAACTACAGGCCAATAATTATTCTGAACACTGTCCAAAGTTTTTGAAAGTCTGGTGTTGGATGGACTGGAATTTGATTTTAAGCACTTGATAAAACCACAACAGCATGGCTTCAGATCTGGAAGATCCACAACCACTAATCTCATCAGTTTCCAACACTATATCACCTCCGCATTTTCCAGAGGCCAACAGGTTGACTGCATATATTTGGATTTTGCCAAGGCTTTTGACCGGGTTAGTCACAGGCACCTGTTGGCGAAGTTGGACTCCTTAGGATTCTCAGGATCTCTCCTGAATTTCTTCCAGTCTTACCTGCAGGGGCGAATGCTAAGGGTGAGGTGTGGTGCTGCAGTCTCTCACATTATCAACGCAGGTTCTGGAGTTCCACAGGGGTCACACCTGGGACCTTTCCTTTTCAACCTCTTCATCAACGATATTAGTGTTGGCCTTACTGTCAAGTGTCTTCTGTTTGCTGATGATGCAAAGCTTTTCCAGGAAATTTCTTCAGAGCAGGATACTGAACATCTTCAATCATCTCTCAGACTGGTGCCAGTGTCAGGGCTGCAGACTCACTTCTGTCTTCATGACTTGGATACTCGCCGAAAGGTTCAGGATCTGGTCTTCCTCAAAAAGTTGGTGAATGGTTTAACAAGCTGTCCTGAGCTGCTGCAGACAATACCATTTCATGTTCCAGGGCGCACTAGGTTTCATGATGTATTCGAAAGGCTTTCATACTCCACTACTTACCAACAGTGCAGCACCCTTCCTCGCCTGATGAGACTGGGAAACAGTGTGTGTGAGTCAGTGGACTTCTTTGCATCCAGTGTGGCTGGTTTCCGTGGCCAGGTGCTGCAATTGCTCTCCTAATTCTAAGTCAATTTGTTTTATTTGTATATGTTTTCTGTTATAGATCTGTATTTTCATTTTTTTATCCATTATCTAATCAATATTATTACACATAATCTATATTCATCTATATATATTTTCTATTTTTGTATTATTATATTAGCTTTTGTTACCTGGCCTTCTGCTAGTGCTGATTGTTGTGCTCAAATTATATATAGATTCACGCTCATTGTTATTTTATGCTAATGTGTAAAACTAAAAGTTTAAATGGTGTTTACCGTGTATGAATAAATAAATAAATAAGTAGTCTTTTGAATTCGGTGCCAAATATTTTGAGTTTATGAAGCTTACTTGTACTGTATTGGATTTAAAATTTTCGCAGTTTAAAGTGAATACTTTATTTTAAAATGTTTAGTACGTAAGTTGTGAGTATTCAATTTTTTATTACTATTTCATTGAAGTCGGTTTCTTTTTTGTTTTAATTTTTTTTATTTGTTTGGTTAAAAGTGCAATAAGAAGTTTGTTTTTTCTACAAAGAAATAATGGATAAAACATAAGCTGAGCTTTGACTTTCCTGACATATTTATTATTATGTTTCCTACATGACTGCAAGGCTCCGACTACACTGTACGTGCATAAGTCTTTGCGTTTCAGACAGCGTAAATAATTCCGCTAAGGGGCTCCCACATAATAAAAAACTGTTGTCTTCTATCAGCTGTTCCTTTAAGGATAGATTTCTCCTTTTCGTGTCCTTCAGCGAGTTTTTCCAGGAATGAGACCTAGCGCAATCGTATTTTTGCACCAAAAAGCTCCTTCATTCGTCATTAATTTCATCAAAATCGTTAGAGCCGTTTTTGATATCCGTCGGACATACATAAATATTATGTATTACTCACACACTTACACATATACATACATTGTTTTGATATATACAGGAATTGCTCGTTTATTATAATAGGATAATATATCTATACACCAGGGCACACTTTTCAATGAAATTAGTATATCTATAGAAACCTATATTAAGGTATGTTTTATTGATAAGGTACTAATAAATACATTTATTCACCTACAGCTGACAATAACTCGAAATCCTTTTTTAAAATTAATGCAAATTCCATAAAATATAATGAAAACTCTTATTTTTTATATATGGTAATGTATAGATATAGTAAGGCCTGAGAACCAATCGTTTTTCTTCCATCTCAAAAAAGATGAAGGAGGCCAATGAATTCAATCTGTATAAAGTTTGGAAGAATATGTGTTCAAAACGTACGAAAATTATCATCGAACAGATGATATGGGTATACCCACAGATAAAGCCTCGAGTAAAGTCAAAACTAAGAACTCGCTACGCTCTTTCAATTACGTAGCGTAATATATGCTCATTTTTTACTGACAAAATCGTTTGTCTTATTCACAGTTATTCAAGTATCCAGCCTTGAAGCAGTACAAGAGTCTCAAGGGAAGAGTCGCAATGAACTGACTGAATATCCAAGAAGAGACATTCAACTTGCTTCTCAACCATCGCATATTGCAGTTAACTCTGATGGAACACTCTTGGCTGTGGCCATACTTGTTAATGGCATCCAGATAATTAGAGTTTACTCGGTTGCTCAGTTTTTGAGTCAGGTGAGAAATTGCAAATCAAAATTGAAAAAATGTTACTTGTCTTAGATAATAACATAAATATATTATGCTTTTTCTGTTCTAAAATGAATCCATTTTATTTTCTAAATTACTGTATGTTTTTTAATAATTTTTTTTGAGGTCAAAATGCATTGATGCAAGTTGTGCCAGACACTCAAGCAACAACACAAACTACTGACTAAAAACTCCTCCAACTACAGGGCTTGCCTGGAACTGTTGCTTACACTGCTTCAGAACGGGCCCATTTTACCTTAGCTAAACCAGCTTCACTTCTGAAGTTGGACTTAATCAACTCATGTCGCTCTTTTTCACTATTAATTTGTCTGTGAAATATTTGGCAACTCTTAGCCATTGCTGCTGTCCTTGCAGCGTGACAGCCTTTATATTCTCTGGGGTAAGGTCTCCCAGCTCAGAGAGAATATTCCTCTCCTTTCTGACACCCAACGTCTGCATTAAAAATAATTATCCTCAGCAGTGACAGTACCTTTTGGACATTAGGTACACTCTGGGGAAACAACCATGCCAATTCTATGGAGGAAGGAATGGAAATACCCATGCCCAGTGAGGAACTGAGTCACAGAGTATCCTACCTCTCCAAGAGAGCGCTCTATACAAATCCTGATATTAAGTATCAGCTGTGTTGTAATAATAATAATCATTGGACCAAGGTGGACCTAAAACGGATATAGATTACAAAGAACGTCTAAAGTTGAATAATATTTTAATATAGATATTATAGAGAAAGATATGAGGGAAAGAGACCTTACATTTTATGGTCACATCATGAGGCTTCCAGATCATAGACTAAGGCTGGGGCTCCACTGGCTGCTATTTATCGCGCTACAAATTTTGGTTGATAAGTCAGATAAATGAGAAGGTAGCATATAAATGGAGGTGGCTCTACTAGCGACAGTCTGCAGCGTGAAACATTTTACGGCGCGCTGCAGAATGAAGCGTCGCGCGGAAATGGAACCTGTCCCATTTTCACGCCACACTTTGCCGACATTAGATGGCTCTACTAGCTGTAGACTGCAGTAACGCATCAGTCTGTAGCTGACCAGCATCCAAGGCGCAAGCCACATCGACGCTATTCTGTTTGAAGTTGTATTATGAATTGTTTCAAGTAAAGTGAATTCTATTGAGACCAATGGAGTTTGAACTTGATTGTGAGGTTATTATATTAGAAGTAGAGAAATACCCCATTTTATACAATAAAAGTGATGAGTATTATAAAAACAGTAATGCTAGAGTTGTAACAAGTAATCAAAGGAGTTTTAAGACATGCAATAAAATTCAAAAAACTTGTCTGACTACTTTTTTAATTTGCGATGCAACTTATGGAACAAGTCTTCAGACTTCCTGTTGCTTATTATTGGGTGAATCCACCATTTTCTCTTGTGTCTCGTCTATAAACTAAAAGTACACTGAGTATAACACTACGAATATCAACTTGCGGCATGGTCGGTCCCGGGTCACATCTACCGCTACAATGAACTGCCAGTGAAGCCACGGCGAGCGAGACGACGCTACAGATTGCAGTTCGTTTTCTGTTGCCTGTAAAGCCACCCAACTGTCGCGTGTAGCGCCCGAAAATTGCAGCGCGATAAACTACGGCCAGTGGAGCCCCAGCCTAACAAAACGAATTGTAAACTATGTAGTATCACTTGTCAATGGAGCATGATGGGTAAATAATGTAAAAAAAGACCTAGTACTGGCCAAAATAACCAACAAAGAAATTTACAATAGAAAAAAATTCAGAATAAAACTTTATAAATGGGAAGTTATACCAAAGACAAAGCCTCCAAGAGTTGGAACAAAATGGAGTGAAGAGAGAAAAGCTGAATTCGCACAAAAAAATGAAAAGCTGATGTGCAAAAACAAGTGTTATGGGTTCTAGTGGCTAAAATAAGGCTGGCAACACTAAAGTTCACAATTGCACTTCATTTACACAATTTAGTCTATTTACACACACTAATTTTAAGTTCAATTAATAAAGAAAAACAGATCAACAAATGACAAGCTAATACTTATTTTCAGTAATTATTTACAAGAATTGAATAATTAATTACCGGCTGATCAATAATGAAAGAAACGAGAGTCCAATAAACTGTACAATAATGAAGAAAGAAATGGTAAAAAGGACAACTAATCACTTGAAAACACAGTTCAATTCGTTATTTGACAGTCCCAAATAATATCACTTGACACAACGTCTTTAAACTATTAGTAATAACTTATAAAAACGCTGAATTCCTTCTCTATAAAATTGGGCTATGGTTCAGACATAACCTTTTAACTGTTAATGCTAAGAAAACAAAATACTTGGCTTTTTCTCCGGATAGTAAAGGTCAACCACCTATAAACAAATTGCTAAAAATCCATTTTGAAACCTGTAACTTCAACAGTAACTCTAATAGGCTTGCATTTCACACATGTAATTGTGAACCTTTGGATAGGCCAATTGCTTTGAAATATCTGGGAATTATTGTTGATCAACATCTCAAGTGGAAGAGCCATATTGATTATCTGATTTCTAGATTGAGATATTTAATTTTCCAATTCTATAGAATAAATAAGTTGAACAATTTAGATATAATTAGACTAATATATAATGCTTACGCCGAATCCATTCTGCAGTACTGTATTGAGGTATGGGGGGGTGCAATAAATACACACTTCAACAAGTTGTTCATTATTCAAAAATATATAATACGAGCAGCACTGGGTAGACCTAGACTTTATACAAGTAGACTGATTTTTGATGAATTCCAAGTATTAACTGTAAGACAATTATTTATGAAGAAACTTATTGTATACATAAATTGCAATAGAGAACTATTTGAATTCAGACAGATTGATTACAATATAAGACCGTTGAGAAATCTAGTTTTGATTCCAAATCTCAATAAACGCATTTGCAGACATCAAACTCTCTATATTTGCTGTAAACTTCTTAACGTGATACCCATAGAGCTGATACCATTCACGAATAAAACTAAAACTCTTAGAATAGATGCTTGGGTGAAGGCAAATGTTTATTTTAAAATAGGCTCTGTATTCTTATAATGTTTGATATAAGTTATTTTTAAGATTGTTTATAAGTGTTATTGTTTTGATTTTCATCCGGCGCACAAGCTTGGCTTTGCTGATGGAAATCTTGAAGTATATATTTTTTTCTTATATGTACTGTAAAAAAACATAGTTTAATATAGTGTATCTGATTGTGATGTACTATTACATTTGTTTTTTGGTGTTTTAAATAAATAAAAAAAAAAAGTAAGCTACACAAACAGTAAACACTTGTCTGCACTTTACACTGGAATCGAGCACTATTTACTCCAACGGCACAAGATCTGTAACAAAATCTGACACGCGAGCTTTTAAGACTTACTCACTGGTTCATGTGAGCTCCTTTATATAGTTGTATAATTCCAAGAACTGGAGGCCTCTAGATGCTTCAAGAATGCGATGGAAGGTGTCAGAATATAAGTTAGTAGAACACGACCTCGATTGTTCAGGAAGTTTGTAGTAATCTCGAGAAATTCAATTGAGTGAAAGAGTTGCATATTTGAAGAATAAGAGTGACAAAGACATGTGAAAAGCAAGAGAATGAAGATCAGATTTCAAGTCACGTCCGACCATGAATGGAACGATGTAAATAGAACAAGTGCGTAAATAACTGCTTTGTTTGCTTTCGTAACACAAGCAAAAAATTTCCAAAAAATGAGTCATCTTTACTCAGCGTCTTCCACTTTGGGAGCTTAACGTCTAATAATAATATTTCTATTATTATAATTTTTTTTTTAAATATTAGGACCAAAAGTTGATACACAATCAGAATAATTATAAGCAAAAATCCAACCAAGAATTTTATTTCAAAATAGAAAAAATATCTCACGTAATTAAGAAAAGAAGATTGCAGTTCTGTGGTCACATATACAGAATGGAAAACACCAGATTAACAAAACAGATCTTCGACCTACTCAACACTCACAAGAATAAGATAACATGGCTTAAAGAGATAGACAATGACCTACTAAACAATTCAATAGACACAGGGATATTAAAAAACAGATATATTCAGAAAAACAATAAAGAGTTTAGAGTTTCAGGAGAAGAAAATGGCTATCAGCAGAAAAGGGAGAGAGTGGATTCAGGAAGACAAGGAACTTCACTCTGGGAAAATGAAGGAAGAATGGGCAAAGATGCTGATTGGGCGTGCTCTCTAAAAGAGCTATTCGGAATTTTTTGTTGAAAAGCTCGAGTTTGCATTGCAAATCAAGCATGGTATTTTCTGTTTTCAAAAGATTAAATTTTACACTTAACCATAATTTATAGTTTCTTCTGCAGCCCAATGCCCGAACTTCGTGTAGAGAAATGTTGCATAAATGTACTAATCCAAAGCATGCTTAACTCATGCACAGTGGTGCTATGGCAAAACAAAATGTAAGTTTGCATAATGCCCAATGGAAGTTTTTTCTTATGGCTTTTACGAGTGCTCTCTATTTGAACCATGTTTTGGCTAACATAATATACTTACAGTTTTAGGTGGGTTCTGGTATCACCGGTCAAGTGATAAACAGTCAGGTTAGGTTAGGTATCAGATATCGGAAGTCATCGCTCTCGTCACCCGTCCAAGCGCAGTCTCGAGCACTCGTGATTTAACATCACACAACTCCTTGATAAAAAAATAATATGATTACCTTATGATGAAACAATATTGTCGAGAGAAATTTACCATTTAACACAAAACTTAATTGTAACTGTTTTCATACATGCTTGAAGTAATTTATACTCAATCACGTATTATACTTGTCTCTATTTTGTAGATGCATTTTGATATCAGATTTTACTTTATACCTAAATACGCTCTATTATCAAAATGATATTTTCCTATTCAATTTTGTACATTGATCAATCTACTCCGTTTAAAACCAATGATAGGCTATGATTTGTATTCAATTTATTTGCTTTTTTAGCGTAATAAAAACAAGAAATGTTGGCCCAAAATGTTATAAAGATATTGTTTAAACCGTCATATCTACATGTCTTTAAATGTATCTTTAATGAGAGTCACACTTATTGAAACAGATCAATAAAGCATTTTATTCAGTTTTATTTCAATTGCAGACTGTACAAGTACTACAGGAAGTGAGAGGAAGTACTACAGCTGGATGTGTGACTAGTGGCTTATCATGGAACCCAGGAATAGCGAATATGCTGGCTGTTTGCTTTTCGGATGGATCAGCTAGTGTGTACGAATTTAAAGAAGCTTCTTAC